>NADL03000022.1:0-600000 GCA_002205965.3 Kappaphycus alvarezii | reverse complement strand
CCTCGTACGTTGCAAGAGGGGGAGTTGGAAGTCGTGCCCAGCACATGTGGGACTCGTGTGGGACTCATGTTGAAATTTTTGTACAATACACACTGAGTTTATAATGTTTACCTGCATGGGTGTTAGCAGAAATGATTCTTGTATTTCACTTCACGGGCCTTACAGCTTTACAAAAATTCACTGCATCTACTGTATTCTAGTTTTAAATTACCGGTAACCTTACAAAACCAGGGCTAGTAGACAGTTTGCTGTCATAACAATTTCCTCACAGTTCTGAACACAGCGTTTGACCCTATTGGTACAGTTTTAATAGTTACGGGCGAGTTGCACACTGGGATATTATATCGTTGCTTTACCAATGAAAAGTTGCCTTGCTATCCCATGCCACCTGGACCAATGTGCTTCTTACATCTTGTCAGAGTATGTCACTCGTGCCGACTAAAATCTGAAAGCGCTACTTACGATACCGTCAGGGCTGTTTTACTGGAAACCCTTTGAATTATCTACTGTTAGACTGCATTTTCCTTTATATGTAGCTATTCTCAGTTCTATATAAATCCTGGTTTGGAGCGGCCGGCTTAACCCAGCCGGCCTCAACCAAAATTTCAACCACGGTTCTACCTAGATCTACTCGTGTGCGCTTAACATCCAACATCGACGCTGAGTTGAAATTCATGCTCAGCACATGGGACTCACGTGGGACTCGTATTAAATGAATCTACAATATACACTGGATTTGTGAAGGCTTAATTGCATTGGTGCTAGCAAGAGATAAATCAAATTTGGGCCCGTGTCAAACTGCCGTGTAGGATCTAACGAAATGGGTGTTTTTCAGGAAGGTACCAGTCTGACCCGGATAGTACTGAGATCGCTACCGATTCTCCGCTTGGTTTTACGACACTGGTAGTACTGTAATCCGGACATGCTGTGTTAATTTCGGTCTCTTGAAAGTTTTTTCTGTCTTTCGATTTACCAGAAGTGCAGTTCTGTTTCTTGTCTACTTAAACCGCAAAGAGCAAAGCTGTAAGAGATTAACAGCTATCATCAAACTTTGAGGTCGCCAGTTGAATTTGTTTGAGTTGGCCACCATAAGAATGATTCACGAGGGCATAATGGAAAAGGAGAATCAAAGAAGAGTTTATGAAGGACTGTTCTTAATTTACTATCGGTGATTCTGAACAGAATTTAGAAAAGTTTGTTTTCGACCATGGTTTCATGAATTTTTTATAGATTTTTCATAGAAAATTTAGTGAGGAGGATTCAATATTTCCAGATTTATACTTCACGGCAACATGAGTTACAGATAATTGATCAAAATTGATAAGGAAAAAAACGAACACAAATTACAGATCCCATAAAGACACATACCTTTGCAGTAATACGGTACTACAGGACGTTTACGCCTTTCCTATCAGCCAGAAACAGTGCCGCTGCCCGAAACAGTGGTGCTGATAGCTCACTTCACCAAAAAAAATGTCATAGCAGACAAAATGATCCTTTAGACTGCATTATGCAGAAAAATACCCCTAATGGCGAAATAGGTTCGAAATTATTCCTTTTCTTATCATTAATATTACTATTACGTAATTCATCTTAAGATAAAAACTAGTAGCGGCGTTTAACGAATTTTGGCAAAATTTTAAATTTGGCAAATCCAGCAGCGGTTTAAACAATTTTACGGTCTATTCTCAGTTATGTCTGCTTTCCAATATAGAATAATAGGGAATAGACCACAACCAATTTAGTTTCAATCAGCATAAAATATTGCTCTGACTAATCAGATTATTCTGCTTGTATTTTTTCTCATTTTCTAGCCCGTGCACGCTCGGTTCTCACCAAGTAGCAGTGGAGAAGTGGTCAAAGTTTATCTGAAAATCCGGCGGCAGCCATTCAAGCCGACCATGTCTTGGCGCCCGTCATTATGTAACTGCGATGATATGGAAGCTACTGAAGCAAATTAATTGGAAGTTTTCGAAAGTGCGCCAGATGGAGAGATTTAGGCAAACGAAGCAGCGGTGAAGGCCGAAACTGGGGATATTTATCTCAGTCATGATCAAGCTGAAAAATTGAAGCAAGTAGAACGTTTAGAACATCCTATATTCGTGATTTTCTCTGCTAGACCGTATCAACGCCGAGAAAATACAGATTAGTGCTTCACGAGGCGTATCATTTATCTAAAACTTTACCCAATTATCATCCATATGATATAAACTAAGTGTAAAGAAAACTCAAAGCGAGGAAGAGGATGGTCGAAAGAATCCAAAAATAATTCAACAAATTTTAAGGAGGGGCAATGCAAACAAAAATATCGACAGTGAGATAGGAAGGGAGCGTAGAAAATCATTCTATGCGTTAGAAGAACATATAATTTCAAAATCGTGTGTAAAAAAGTCTCTGAGAGGACCGAATCAGACAGATTCAACGTTATGGAACGTGGTATTGAGAATTTGCACGGAGTGCTGCGCAATGCTTTAACTATCGTAATATCTTCAATGAACATGGTAAAAGCTTTAGAGGAACAAAAAATACAATAAAGGATCTAAATAGAAAGTGAAAGCGCGGAAAATGTCAGGTGTAACGGATTAGGATCGTAAAATTTGGCAATGGAGATGTTTTGAAAGCACAGAGGCAAGAAAAATCAAAAATAAATTCTTGTAATACGCAGTACCCATAAAATGGTTCAATTTTGCGGATTTTTGGACAGAAAAACGAAGTTTGGGAGTGAGGATGGAAAAATGAAAAAAGAAACTATTCAACCAACAGCATTTGGAGCTACCACAGAAGAGTATGGAGGGGAGAAGGGGTTATTACTAGCATGTCTGAACTGCATCAAATCACAAAACAACGTAGAATGAGATTACAACTGCAGCTCAGCGAGTGAGACCTGTAGAGGTGAAAAAGGATAAGTTGGAAGAAGGATGGAGAAGCAAAATGAAACGTAGTAATCTCAAAAAGTCTGTCCGCGAAATGTATGTTGGAAATGAAGTACTTATTGCAATGAAGAAGCATACTGAGGAAGTGGCAGAATCGAAGCAAGAGTACTGATTTCACTGATGACCGAAAAAGACGCCGATGAGAAAAGAGCACTATTTCGATCATACGACGCATAAAATATTGGAATTAGGAAGTGAGCGGATGAAGATGGAAAGAGGTTTTTTTAACTTGAGTCAAAATGGAGAAGAGGAACGAGAGTTGTGCGGTGATTAATAGAAAGCACAGAGATAGGAACTCCTCCCGGTTAAACTTACTGTAAGAGGTTCCCTTTATTTCTACGTCTACATATGTGCTCATATAGTAGAGCTCAACTGAGTCTAAATTCTTCTAAAGGATCTTATGAACTCGTTTCGTAAACTATTGAGCGCGCTTGTAGCTGCAATGTATTTTTTCTTGATTTGCATTCTTTCGCAGTCAATTTAATGAGCCTCAGCTTCTCCCATATCGAAATTGTGATTTGCAATCACTGTTGTGATATTTATTCGTTCTGCGTCTCCAAACTTTATCTCATACAACTTAAAGTGGCCCATTCCCCCATTTTTGTGCTCCGTGAAGAAAACGCGTCGAACGTTCTGAACCAGCATGTTTAGTGGAATAAAAATTGCTCAACTATCCCGGGAATGTCTTATTATACCATTTGTAGATTTTCCCCCTGAAAATATAAAATGGAGATTGTTGAATCCAAAAGCCCGCTCAAAATCTTTTATAGTGCTTCTTTTGGCTTGGTGAAATTCGTTTAGTCTTCAGTATCCGGATAGTTAGTAGAGGCAGTGCTACTATGTGCCATCTGCAACAAGAAAGTATGAAAGCACATGAAATGAAGGAGATTAACTGATTCGAAAGCTTGAGGGAGATCAAAATTTGTACGTAACTTCCATTGTATCTGTCATGAACAGAAAAGAAGACGGCAAAATCTTGTCATTGTTTGTGCCAATTCGGCCAGAACATCAATCCCAGTAGTAATTTTCTCTATCAAATCAGGCTTGCCCTTGAACAGCTGCCAGCTTTCTCTCCTGGGAGTTTTGATATTGCACTTTCAGTGCGAATGAAAAGTTCTGCCAAATTAGTTTGCAACACTCGATAGCTCCTACACACCCTGCAAATCCATAAGCATTTTACTTAGACTCTATTCCATCCAGTTCCGCTATTTTCTGTCGTATGATGAGAAATTTATTACCATAAAGTTCGGTGAGTACAGAGCGGCGTATTGAGAGCTCCTACTCGGATAATTGAGAGAAATTTACCAAATACACCGGCCACTGCTGTATGTAACAATATTTAATGTATTATTTGTAGTCTTTTCTATTTTTTCGGGTCTAAAAATTTCCCCCGCTGTTAGCTCTGCTCTATAATCATCGACCATACCTACGGCACATCGAAGTGGAGCGTTTGCAGAGGACTTTGTTTTTTACACCAACTACTCAACTGGGTTGTCTTGGGCCTTATAGTTAAAAAGGCCATCAGTATTAGAACTTTTTATCAAAGTACAATAATCTGCCAGGTAGAAAGGGATAAACTGGGACCCTTATCCAGAAGGGTGCAATTTTGGCAGCGGTCATTGCTTACAGTGAACTGGTGAGGTGGTGCTTAACTGTTGATGCATGTACGAACCTAGACCGTTGCCCTTTTATTCTTTACCTTTTGCATTCCATTTTCAGCTTTTATACGTTTTATTCCGAGGAACAGGCTGTCTTGGTTGCTTTGTTGATTGCAAGCTTTATTTATGTTTTCTGAACTTTTTCTTGGTTGCTTTTTCAGTCCCGGTTGAAAAAGGGAAATCAAGAATGTCAGGTGATCTTTGTGGAGCAGTAGATGACGGATGTGTTAGCGGCTGCTTGTTCGCTTTCTTCAAGGACGGGATAGGTTCACTTGAATTTTGGCGGTAAATCTGCACCGCATCTGCATCAATGAATATGATGAAATGTTTTTTCTTCTACTTAGATCGGGCATAATTGGCCCACATGTTTCCGAGTGCGTTGCTTCCAACACCGAAGTTTTTGGGGTTTGATTTATTAGGTGCTGGTCTTAGTACGGCATTGAGCCACAATGAAATGTAATGGTGGAGGAGGTTGTTTGAGAGTTGGGGACAGTATAAGTATCTTTTTTTTTTCGATTATGTATTAGATGGTTCGTGGGGAGGTGTGGTTGAGGATGAGATGCATTTATTGATCAGCGCTGTAAGTTTGTTGGTCGGTTGTTTGGGACCTATGGCTGGCTCGGAGGGTATGTTGGTGGCTTTTGCAGGGCTTTGATGATGGGAGAGGGTGTACAGGTGGGCTTGAGCTTTTTCAGCAGCGGAATGAAGAGGGCAGGCGTTGATTCGGGATGGGGGGGTGTTTGTTTGTACAACGTGGTTCGCGGTTTTTTAAGGTCATGGCATCCCTGCTGTAATGGATATCCTGACTGGGGTATGAGCAGTAGTAGGCGTGACTTGGAGCGAGTATCCTTGTATGTTCTGATTCCACAGAACCCGGGCTAAGACTTCGAGGCCCTTGGGATGTTGTGGGTGGCAATCGCTAACTTTTATGTGAAAATCACTGCTTCGAATAGCTGGTTGACGGCTTGGACTGACAATAGGTTTTAGAGAAGGCCTGAATTGGCCAGGGTGGGAGGTGAGATCTTTTTTTTCCGTTGTCTGTAGTATAAAGGAATAGAATCGGTAATGAAAAATTCTCATCAGTGGCTGTGGTTGTGGGTATAAGGTGAGGGAGTGGAGTCATATGGAGTGACGGAGAGATTGGTGGGTGGTGTGGGTGAGAATGAAATCACGGTTCCAGCTCCTTCCTCAGCCACTGAGTTCTCCAGGTGTGATACAGGGATAGCATTGATATCACAGTCAACGGTAAGTGCTGTAGTATTATTGGGATGAGGTGGCTAAGGAGAAGAATGTAGTAGAAGTGGAGTATTCACACAAAAGATTCAAGAGACGGGAGAAGGTGTAAATAAAAGCCATTTAAACTCACATGGGGCTTAGAAATGATGGTGAATGAGTGGTCTCGCACACATATTTTCGGGTGGATGAAAGTTAGGTCGGATCGAGTATTGAACGTCGCCACCGCTAAGCGATGGAGATTACACGAGATTAATGTTGGGATGAGAGACCAGATAAAGCTTCAGAGAGCTTCGAGATAAGGCGACTACTTGCATTTGGATCGAAAGGAGCACTACGTGGTACTTCTCGGAAAAATCTATTAAAAACAAGATCAAATAACGACTAATATATTGTATTTAAATAAATGAAAAACGGGAGTGCATGCCAGCGAGTGATGCACTGCTGAGCGCCAATGAAAAGCTATTCCCAAACATATTGTTTTGCAGCATAGTGCTGTACAGAAAAACTGCATCACTGGGGCATGATGAGGACGAAATCGGCTGCTTGGTATACCAAACAAATAGAATTTACAAGGATAATGCATGTAGAGCGGTAGTACTATCACGCTGCATCCTGGAACTAACACACTGCAACGAGTGCTATTACACTGCCGCGAGAGTTTCTTCAACGTGAAAACGGTTGTTTGTGAACGAGACGAATTATCTCCATAATACAACCATACGCAAACATAGAAACAGTTGTCACTCCAAGACTTTGATACTTGCACACTAACGACTACCTCCTAGAAAATTGAGCATTACGAACTCATCGTGTTTGAAAAAATGGTAAATTTTTCTTTCTGGAAGCCATGGATGGTACCATCCTCTCGAAGCTCCGTTGACCAACCCCTCCATAATTCAGCAGCACGTTTCCATCGCATTGTGAAAAAATTGTACGAAATAAGCCACACATTGATCAGGGTCTTCTGTCCAAACCTGACGTACTTTTCTTGTTTGTAGGAGCAATGTATGTGCCATCTACCTTATCATACTTCCGACTCCTTCTCAACAAGGCCCACAAATTCTACTTCGTCTTCGGCGCTGGTACCAGCGTCAGGAATTCTCGGAGCCAAATAGTTCGGATTTGAACTTGCAGCGATGTATAGCACCGCTGAATCTGTTTCCGCTGCACCATACACGAAAGTACCCAACATCCGTAACACATCTCCATCACTTCCAGTTCCACACTTTCGAAAATGTTGAGTCTGTCATTTCGTGATTGTACGTCCAGGCATTGACAGAGAACAGAGAAAGTCGAGAACTTAGCGTGAAAGAGTGCTGCTGTGCGAAGGACATTGTGTTTCGGAGAAACTCGGGTAGAACTGCAGATCCTCAGGGGATGGTACCAAACTCTAATAACCCGCGCCACAACAGAAAACTGTTCCAAACTACATGATACTCTAACCTTAAGAGACCCCATGTAGCCATCACAAAATAAGGCCTTCTCTATACTAGAACCCCGTTGGTCTAATGATCCCTGTTTCAACGGTTTCTCGCATCGAATTGCGAGAGCTCTGTCAGAGCTTGAAGCAACCTTTTTGCTTCCTCAACTGCCTTTGCTGTCAATGACACACCAGATTCCAATAACTCCATTCTTGAGTGGAAGGATGTTATCTTCTTATTTAACGAATCAACGTGAAGCACGAGGGAAGCGTACGACTCCCTCAGTCTTCGAAAATCTTCTCGTGAAAAGCATTGGTTTGGAGAACGGTACCATGACCAACTCTCGGTTTCTTCAGTTGGTGATTCATAAATTCCACCCAGTCTGGATCATGGGCTTCTGAATTCGACATCTGCATTGTTAGATAGCCTGTACAGGACTAAAACCAATGCGACAGACACGGATTCTCACCCTTGCGCAGTCGTTATCTGACAAGTCAGAAGAAGACGTGGCAGAAAATGAACTTCATGGACTTCTTAACCTCCCCTTCAGGGACAGAATAACACCATAGCCAAGACTGGAAGCTGAAGAGTACTCTTCAATGTGCAGTACGTTTGCAGTACACCACATTTCTGGTTTTCCTGGCATGTGGTCCATCTTCCACAAACCTGAATGAGAATCGCCGGTACCAGGAAGTGAGGGTCTTCCCAAACAACTTTACGATGTGACTTGCGTGGTCTTGCATGTGTTTTCAGCAAGGTTGAAACGTCATTCATGATAGATGAAATCGCTAACGGAGTACTCCGAATGTCATAGGACGCATCGTTCTCAATTCCTGGTTGCGCTAGTTTGGAAGAAGCAGTCAAGAACGATCGCAGAAGAAGTAATAGATGATAAAATATGTGAGATGAAATATATAGATGACACCGGAAGGTTGAACAGATTCGATTGATTGATCTGAATCGAAGCCTCGATCGTAGCTTTGGTACCTCAGCTGTTGTTGTTGGTGTCAACATCCGATTGGTGCACCATGAGTTCCGGGCAACTTCAGACAAAAACCGAAACGGTCATCAACCTCCACGTTTGGTGTTCTGAAGAATAGTCAGACTGTGCACAGCCATACCTCCCAATTTTTTTAAAAAAATTTCTTACATCTGGACCCACGGTGGCTGGTTAATGGGGGTGTCCAATTATTTTTTTCAAAAATAGGATAAACAGATACCTCGACATCACAAAGTCCTTACCAAACAAGAAGGTCAGATAGGCAAACAGCAAGTACACAGGTACCTGTGACTGCAAAGTTTCTGGAGATTACCTTCCCCTCCGCAAAGTTCTACCTCATACATTGACAAGACTACCTTTCCCAAATTGACGGTCATATCGCAATTGGCATGAGGATGACTCACAGTCGGCGCAACCGAACTTCTGTTAAGAAGATGGCAGAATACAGGGAACGACTTGAGAAACAGAAACTTGCGAAAGGTATACATCGGAAATCTCGTTCACCTACACCGTGCTCTCCACCAGAAGAACGAACGAATTCAACGGAGAAAGAACTATCGTCAATGGAGCACCGATGTACGCCGGAATCGGAAGACCGAAGAAACAGAGCACATTTCGTCTTGAAATACTTGCTGATGCCGCCGTTACGGAGAGGAACACGAGCCTCGCAGCCGGGAGGAAACGAGTATCTTCTGAACGAGAAGAGCCGAGATCGACATGCCTATCCCTCGTGGCCCGAAGAAAAATAAGTTATCAACGGACAAGGAGTCAAATTCGGAAAGTGTCTTTGACGATATCCGAAGGGAACCCATTGACAGAGAATTGAATGTTGTCGGGGACAACTTGTCCACCCAGTACTGGAGTGAGAACACCTCTCCTGTCTCCGGCTCCATTACCACGCGATCGGCCCATACCGAACGACGGGTACTTCACACCGACAAATGGTTCAATTGACACCGACGAATCTGAAGAGGAATTACGTTGTACAAGAGGAAGCCTGAAAAACACTGGTGTAAGTACACCAGTGAAGCCGCGTTAGGTTGTGACGTGACCGTGATGGGATTGAAGGTGTTTGTTGAAATCTTTTGGTGAAGAACTTCTTCAAAAGATGCATGTAACATGCGTAGGGAGATATCATGTGTGCGAAACCATGTCAGTACTGACATAGCACAGTTGCGTACACTTGCTAAATATTTAGATAGAAAGGTTGACACTGTGTTATCGTTCTCCTCTAATGGCGCTGCGAAGACTCAGAAGTCCAAGTCCAAAAAAAGAGAGGGACGTACTGGATACGTACATTCCTCACTCGAAATAGCATTTAAACACTGAAAATTTCTCATTTGTTACATGCTACAAAGTTCATTCGTTGCTTAACGAGAAAGTAGGAAACAGAGGTACCTCTGGGATGGCAACCGTTGTTGGTTCAGTAGTCATGACGATGATATTTAGCTTGCAGACGGATAAGACGAAGGATATGTATCACCATGGCGTTGGGCTGAATCATTGTAATTTTAGATTTGGTGTGATAACTGGTACATTGTTGAACATTCAGCATAACCAGTTCAACACCTTCATGGAAGGGTCGAAATGTGTGGTGGAGCCTTTGATCCAAATACCAACAACAGCCATGTGAAAGGACGTAGGCAAACAGAATGAACACAGGATCGAGGTTGGAAACGCGCGAATCAAACGTCCTGCATGGTTACAGAAAGGATACGTTGGTACCAACCATATCGAAGCAGCCGTAATATCTGGAGAAGAGAAGAGAAGGAACCAGGCCGGAGAAACTGAGAGATGAACCATCTCAGTATGATATTGCGGTTCATGGGGCGAGATTTATACAAACTGTATGCGGCTCACTTGCATCAATCGAGAGAGAAAGTCAAGACCAGTTTTTTCATGATTTGGGATTCTTTTTGAGTGAATGGAGTAGTATGAACATACATACTCCCAAGAAAGTGTCCGAATCACGTTCAAGGATGAGTACTCACCCGTTGGAGCCACAGGAATACTCTGAGACTTCGTCACCACGAATGAGGATGCTGTTGAAGGTAGTGCGTTGGGTACGAATAAGGACGCAGATGTGAACAACAAGACGAAGCTTGAAAAGATGTACACGGAACATGAGATTTTATTCTGATTGCAGAGTATGAGGTCACTGGTACCCGGTGAATCGAAATCACGGAAACAAGATAAAGAAAGCAAACGGCGACTGAGACGTTTCATCAACCTTTTAGAAGTTGCAGCAAACTACCGAAGGAATATACTCAGGTATCCTCCATGGAAGTTTTGCTTCGGTTGCACAAAGCCTCTTTCCGCTCAATCTACTCGATTCTGTTTATCGTTCACTAATACAAACGTTCTTGGAAGAAACCAAATTTGAAGCAGGAATTATTGCTGAAGTCGGAAGGGTCAAATGTGGGAATGTACACTCTCCGCATTCATGCCATCTCAACGGTCTGCTGCTACTCAATTGGAGACAAATGTTTACGATTAACAGAGAAGGAATAAATGGCGCTGCATATACCAGAGGAGGCGGTATCTGATGATGGAGAACCGATCAACTTTAGAAATGCTAGTGAAGGGGATGGAAACACTATGATTCTTGAATCTGTAGAACAAGATCTAGTTCTGTTGTAATCTTAAACAGAGGTTGACATATGTGGATATAGAGAGTTTCATGGCAAGTATTAACAGCTAAATACGCTTATTACTACGCGTAGTAACCAAGAATAGTACTGCAGTACTACAGTAGTAGACATATCCTTTGTCGATGTAAACTAGAGGAACGACAGGCCTATCTTACATATGTATGGATACTACATGTGATACTTTCTGGGAATAGCAAATACCCATTTGTACATTTATAAAGAATCTAGTAGGAGAAAAGTAAGGGAATACCGTGACGGCGATATATTGGATGGTGGTCATGACCTGCAGATGCTTCTAATTTTAAAAGTACAAACAGATATCAAAAGAGCATCTTGCCTCCAGAGTGCCGCTTACAACAGTTTGGATATCAGCCTTGTACTGTTTCGCATTAAATCACCCCATACTACCCCCTTTTAAAAGAGGGGAACATGGGTGATGTTTGTTGCAGAAGATAACAAGGCTAAGATCCAATAATGTCTTATTCTAAGGACGAATGGACCATGTACTAAAGCAGTGCATTTGTGTTACCAACTTAGCGATGTCCCGGTACTGTAATGCGCATAACCTTCCCCGAAAGGCCGGCTCCGTATCAATGGTAACCAGGTAATTAGTGAAGTGAACAATAATCAGACTCACATGGTTCGTCGCGTCTTTGGAATGCGATACTCATTGGATCATAGCCATGAATATGCCTTGTTTTCGCAGTAAACAAAAACAAACCCTCGTTCACACCTTGCAGCAGAACCACAATTTACCTCCTTCCTAGCAAGCCTTTTTAATTTCTTCCCGTCATCATTTTAAGGGGGGGACATGGGACAACCGGTTGTTTACCGTGAAGGATGATGGATAAGATGAATGAATGTGTTAATCTAATTTGAAGGGCGGCTCCGCTCTGCACCCTGCCATATCGAACCCTGCACAAATGCACCGCTTTAGTGAAGCAATATATCAGGGATCATTGCACTTGGGAGTATTCTGGGATACAGCCAGGTATATCTTTCATGTAATAAAGCACCCAACTCTTTCCCAACTCTTTCCCCCTGCTATATCTGAAAGAATGCCTCCCAAAAATTTACGTCTCATTCTGCCCAAGGTATGCATTGCCCTTGCCCTTACCACCAACAAATCTGCTAGTAAAGGCGATAACTCCTGAGTTATTCTCTTCCAGAAACCTTCAATCTGCTGTTTCTGTGGAAACACTGGCGCGTCAGTTTATGGAGAAAATATAAACATATCAGAAAGGGAACTCCTTAGCTAGCGTAGAACTTGATGAATGCGGCGGCGGTTGACAGAGACAGAAACATAATTGGGACATAATGGAGACTGGGACATGTAAGACGAGTGAGCAACTTTCGTTTCTCAGCAGCCGGGGAGGTGCTTATTTTAAGAGCGACAAGAATTAGCAACCTTATGCATAAGGTCCATGGACTCCCATTTCAAAGCATTCGGCTATGCAGCCGTAAACATCAACAAGCATTTGGTGAAGGAGGATTCTGTGGTGGGCACGGCGGTTCTGACCTCCAGAATAAACACACGCACAAATTTAAGCTAGAAGAAATCCGCATGCTGACTACTTCGATATGCGGGAAGGCAGCGGTGGTTTACTGCGAAGGGTGAGAGGGCTTGAATCAATAAGAGATTTTGTGAACATGGAAAGATTGGTGCTTTACTGTTTAGAGGCATGTACGGTTATTTGCCGACATGAACAGGGCAGATCTATGTGCTTAGACGGAGTGAACCGGACATCGTTACCAACACGAACAGGGCAGATCATTTTGTCGGAGTGTAGACATAAATACACGTGTATGTGTACTGCAAGGGGGAGAGCTTTATTTAGCATAACAGGGACCACTCTTACGGAGTGGCCAGGCAAGGGACCTATTGCAAGGTACATGTCTCCATGCTACGGAACGATCTGTTCTGAGATTGAAAACAAACACACAACCGATTTACTATACTCATGTGTAGAAGTAGTACACTAACAGAATCACAGAATCACATTACATATCAGTGGCGTTAACGGTATGGGTCTCGGTTATTGTCAGCAGCACGCTGATCATAACGGTATGCATCGTTGTACGTCCCGTAACTATTACGATTCCTTACAGAATTCCCATCATTGCCCATACTCGACGGCCCAGCTTTCCCGTACGAGTATGGGACAGTGTACATGCCAGCGTATGGGTCATTGGAGGGTTCCTCCGTTGGTGATATCAATTATTGCAGTTTGCTCATCACTACCGGCACCTGTCCCACGTGCGGGAGTGCGGGATCTGCTACCCGCCGGTGAGTAGGGTCATTTGCGTACGGGTCACGTTCATACGAAGAATAGTTGGCAGTTGTACCACTGTTGTAATTGCGCCTCTGCTGTGATTGTCGACCCCTGTCCCCTTCATGGTGACCATATTCCCAAAATGACTTTTGGCGCGAAGAACTACGATGTTACCATCGTCAACGCTTCGGTTCTAAATAATTAGAGTTGCGATATCCCTTTTCTTACCGCGCTAACCGAAATCAAAAGTCAACATGGCGGTTCAAAGCATCCCTCACAAACCTCCCCATCTGTGAAGCCTCTTGACGTGCATCGCCATGAGAATGTGCGGTTCACACGTAATTACCCAAATAAACGCGTGCCATATCGTAAAGATTGGTGATGAGATTCTGTACAGAAATGGCATTCTCAACTGTTACCAATTCTGACTTTTGGCCAATGCGTATATTCCAGGGAAACAGTTCCACGCTTCCTCTCCAAACTTTGGAGAGGATTACGGCGGCACTTCACTTCCTCCTAGAGTTCCCACCTACACCTTCACCTTCAGGCGCCACATCTTTCGCCTCACGCTTTTCTCCCAAATCTCACATTGAGGGGCACCAAAGTCAACATCCAAGACCGCATTATCCGGTACCGACATACATCAGAGTCTTCATCACCGTCTCCCTTCACACTCGCGATGGAACATGATACTGGCCCGCAATTGTCGTCAAATACAACCTTGCTACGGTACGAATGGTCCCTGGACAAATATCCTTCATGAAATGAATGATCTCGGGAACGTGTGCTTAAAACCGAGGCCAATTGACCGCACGAACTTTCCAGTCTGGCAATTTTATATTGTTCCAAAACAAAAGGGCAACCACCCAGAACACATTCGCAGTACCATGACACAATGAGGAGAATCATGTACTCCCTACTTACCATGAGTTTCAAAGCATCAACTTCTCCTTCTCCCATGTTTCCAACTCTTCGTAAGGCTTCTCGAGACAAGTAATGATGTAGTGATACAACTTCATAGACAGAGGCATGGGACGGGCCTTCCTGCTGTTGACCAATATACCTATTTGTGAACAGCGGCCAATCTTTCCAAAGATCCTCGGATGTACAGCCGGTCACACTCCGGGCGGAATTTTGACGCTGGCATCCGCATACCGTGTTCTTTCTGCATTAATATTCATACAGATGATGATGGCGCATAGCAAAGAGGTGAAAGGGTCTGGATTTTAGAGAATGAGCCAGTATCGGCAACCCTTCCATGGTTCTCAGATCGACGGAGAGACGTAAGTAGTCATGAACAGCTTTGATGTAGTAAGCATCTCGGCGGTCATGTACATAGGTAACGGCTGATATAAAACCATCAGGTACCCGGTAGCTTTTCTTTCTTCGAATCATTTCCCATGTAGCATGCGCTGCATCAGGATCTCTTTCCAGCATAGCAGCGAGGCGCACCATATCACGTCTAAACTTCCTCTCCTCGCCCTTGCAATTTCTGTTTCCAAGTCGTCTGGATAAATGGCTTTCGTCTCCCACTCGGTATGCAACGGTAGTCTCTAAGTATCCAGAACACCACCCAGATTTGGGTCACGCAGCGATTGATCTTCTTGCGGCGATGCTCCGTTAGCGGTGGTACCATCCACATTGGACGCCGGTTAAGGCTGGGGTTGAGGGACCGACCTAAGGCGCAGGCCTGACATGCGAGGTGCAGCAATAGGCGCCGGAGGGCGAGGTGAGGTATTTTGTAGCCGGGAGTTGGGAGCTTGGGTGTTGAGATCGGAAGACCGCGGCGAGTTGGGACCAGTGTCCTAGGGTGGGGGTGACGGCGGAGCGCGCTCCGCCATCGCGTTGTTTGCCAGTAGTACCAGGGTTGGTAGGTGGTGCCAGAGCGTCGTTCGGAGTAGTAGTACCGGTGGCGTTAGGTGACGGGGGAGGGTTTTTTGCAGCCACAGCTACACTACTGCCCGTGCCGCTGTGTGTAGCTGCTGCTACAATACTGCACGTGTCGGTGGGTGTAGGCAGCGGCGGATGGTTTTTAGGAGCAGTGTAGCTGTGTTTGGCCGGCGGCGGTGGGTTGTGAGGAGCATTGTCGGTGTGGATGGGTGACGGAGGATGACGGTTTTTTGCAGCAGTACTGCATGTGCCGGTCGGTGTGCGCGGCGGAGGGTTGTTCGGAGGATTGCTGCTGGGTGTGGGCGGGAGTTGGTCGAAGGAGTGCTGGTGTCCACTGGTGTGGGTGACTGGTTGGAGGGAGGGTTGTTGTTGGAGAAATCGGCCACGCGACCCGCCGGTTTAGAACAGTGTTTGTGGGTGCGGACTTGTTTGTAGATGAGGTCATAACGGTCGGCGGTGGTTTGGGAGCTGGCTTGTCTGGAGATGTGGTCGAGACGGCGGGGGGGTTGGAAGATTATGTCATAACGGGCGGTGGCGAGAAAGACGATGGTTTACTGGGAGGTGAGTTGATGGGTTCGGATGACCGGGGTCGGTGGGAGGTGACTTGAAGGGGTTTTTTTGAGCAAATGTGAAGGGTTGTTGGGGGCAGCGCTGGTGGAGTTGATGGGTGTAGATGAGGCGGGTAGTCGGGAGCTGACCTGAAGGGGTTGTTGGTGTGGATGAAGGCGGGTTGTCAGGAGTTGAAACCATACCGGCAGAAGTCGGGAAATCGCGATGAGCGATAAAGGGGGAGGGGTAGGGGGAGGGGTTAGATTGTTTGACAGAGATATGAGGACGGGGGGAGTGTGTTTGAAAGAGGTCGCCTTTGGCTTGGCGGGGTTCCTCCAGCACCAGCACCAGGAACCAAGTACTAGATAAGTCACTTGTTACTTTTTATTTAGAAGCTGAGTCGGATCCTTGAGATGAGCAACAGGCAATCAGCAACAGACTGCTTGTAGTCTGTTGCTTATTTGTGCACAAAGACAGGCTTTGTCTACCCTAGACATAGACTTTTTTGTCCTAAGGTCCGTTACCACAACCAACAGGGTGGCGTTTGAAACTTGCGTGCGTGCGTGTTCATCAAATTGGAGGCTTTACAGCCTCCAACGGGACAGCGTGGAGGCTCCAGATGGCAGCTTCAGGACTGAATCTGCCATCTGGAGCTGCTCAGTTGGTCCTTATCGTACTGCAGGACGATACAGTATACATTTTCAGTTGTAATGTACATGTACAACTGATGAGATATAGGACCTGGATATCCAGTAATGGATCTACAAATCAGGAATAGCGAATTACAGGCCATATCAATTATAGTGCCTGCAGACTTTAATTGTAACGAATTTTTCGATGTCGGTTGGAATTTGCACTACTCCATTATCATAACGGCTGCATAACTACACACTGTTTCAATTGGTGGTACCACCAACTGTAACACAGCACTACATCTGATGTGCACTCAATCTGGCAAAGTATCTCTAATTCAGTAGCAAGCTTCTAACATCTAATAGGATCCAAGTATTGTAACTTGCAGGAAACCGTACTTTCTATTTGATTCGAATACATAACCCAGTCTATATATAGACTGCCACCAGTGGCCCGGGGGTAGTTCTTCTAGAATCTCGGGTTTATGCAAACTCAATTGTGAACAATATCTCAGGTCATTATAAGTATTATTTTTTTCCATATCAACACCAATAATTACAATTTTTGAGGTTTGATTTGTAATATTTCAGAATACGAATTTGATCGAAATGTGATGCATACTTGCAGTACTGTAATTCCAGCGGAATAACTGAGCTCGACATTTATCTTCAGACATTACTTAGTTTTCCGTACCTTGTTCGGTAATGTTCGTCACCAGGTACAACATGTCACCAGACTCAGCACATCCGATGCACTAGTAATCTATTGTATTGGTACTAGTTTATACGGTGTTCAAACTAAATACCCATGCCTAAAGTTCGAAGAAGGGCGTTGATTACATCTTTCTTGACGCCTTACATCGAAGAAAGCAGCAAAAGAATGCCGCCGTCAACAACAATAGGCCACCTAGCAAATTTAACAGTGAGATGCTCATGCACGTCGTCATCAACATCAAGGTAATCTGTACAGGACTCAGCACTTGATTCGTCCACCACTAGCATTCCTGAAAGGGGAGTACTGGCAATCCAGGATGGCGAACTATCAGCCCGTTCATCCCACTTGAGGACGAAGATAACGACAGGATTCCTCACATGAAGACCAATCAAGCACCGTCGTGGAGCCATTTTTGGATCACGATCCACAGTTTCGATTTCACATTTCAGTGGATAAAGAAGAGGTGGGGGGGAGAAGTGCCGAGAGTGAGCTCTCTCAATCGCGCTCATTACAACTTCCACCCGTTGACCAACGTAGAAGGATATCATGTGACCTTCTAAGGCACTGGAGTAACGACAAGGCTTTGTTGGCACTTCTATGGTCTGGAAGCGTACTTTTCACAGTTACCATTAAAACTATTAAAGACATAATCGATCTTGATTTTTGCCATAAAGGGTATAAATCGGATCAGATTCATCACCATCAGATACTGTGAGCAAGTCACAAGTCGCGGTGCATTTTGTGAGTGATGCCACGGAAGATGACTTCACAGACAACGAAAACTCCCTAACTACAAGAAATCAGCAGGTTGAGGACCAAATTACTCAAGCCATTGCTTTCCAGCAAGTTTGTGGTTGATCTCAGCAAAAACCAGTTTAATTTCGGAGTACTCCGACGAGAACTGAATTGTTAATACCGGATAACGTCCAAACATATGATAATGATGATAGCAGTGAGGACGCTGAAGATAATGGCAACTATATTCCTACACAGGGACTCCAACGATTCCACGACACCAGATGAAGGGTCTTCACGCTTCTGTTCGAGATAGTACTTCGAGTTAGTGGGCGAGGTATGATGTCACAAATCCAGTCATGTTCACAATCTATATGGTGAGGATCTCCTTAATCCTGATGAACAAGATGGACGCTCGGAAAACAGTGGTGAGACTGTTACAACTTTGAATACCCCACCATCGAATTAAGCCCTATTGTGAAATGCAGATGGGGTTCTGCATGCTAATAATGGCGTATATATTGATCGTAATGGGTCCCAATAGCAGCTCATGCCGTACCGGCGTGGAGATCTTTGTCGATGACAGTTTCATCTCTGCATTGCGTCAGGTCGTCTCAACCATATCTGATGAAGTTTACAGGATTATTGTGTATCCTTGGTCCGACTTGGACGGTCTGTGCTGTTACCGAAGGGTCTGAGAGCGTCGATGCCATTCTAAGATCTAGAGCACAACTGGCACTGAGAAAGTCATTATCAGCAAATATTCAAGTGCGGAGCATCCCTATGAGCGTGATGACCGTTCGGATAGAGAACGTGATGATGTCAACTTGTTCAGACCTGGCGATTTTTGCACCATTTTCAGACCATCTTCGAATCTCATCCATAAAATGAGTCCTCCCCACCTTTCCACGGTACCATGGAGCAAGATAGAGTTTGGTAGGGTGTTAAGTCATGTATTCTGGAGATGTGAACGTGATCTGCAACAAGGAACATAACCTGGTTTACTATCAAAACAATCGGATGGGTCAGTAAGTTTCATTTGCCAGCATAGGGTGAGGTCTATCCATGAATCGCAATTTGATCAATCTCAGACTATTCCGGAGTGGAGTACTCCTGATCGCAGGAATATGGCTGGAAGCTCAAATCATGGGTTTCTTGCTAATGGTGTGCCATATTTCGTTTACCGCATGCTGCTTTATTGTGATGATTTCAACCCGTTTTCCACCATGTATCCTCAAGGTTCGGCAGGGGGTGTATATTTTGCCCTTAGGTATTCCACCAGAATTGAGAAGAAGCAGTAGCTCGATTAGAGTAATCTCTCTCACACCACCAGGTGTATCGAGTAACAAAGTTCTCTCGTGTATTGTGGACGACCTCGTAAACGGTACCGTGAACGGGGTCGACGGTGAACTTCCTGAAAGCACTCCTTGTAAGATATTCCTGGATGTCGTGGGCTTATTGGCGATTATCCTGCTGCTGCACATACTGTCGATGTGCTCGGACATAACGCAAGTTTCCATGTACACTCTGTACTTTCGCAGATCCAAAAGACACAACACTTGAATCAAGATACGGATATATACCTCATTTCTTCGAAGCATTCTTCATTCCTACGCAATGCCGCTAGACACAAAGTACTTCGACGAAGCGAATAAATGATTGGGAATGAAACTACCTTGGTATGACGAGCACAGCAAATGTTTCCGCTGCAAGTTGTCCACTGGTTCAGTTAATCGTAATCTAGATGAGTCCGAGCCAGAATACCACTCAATGACAACAACTTTCCGGTCGTAATGGCTACTTTGATCCCTCTCTTGTAGCTCCAGATCATTTGCTGTCTGGACTAGCTCAGAACATCCTTCTGTACATATGCAGTACTGCATACGTCCGAAGAAAGGCAATTAGCGAATACAGCTGTTGTGGACGCACTAAAGCGTAACGGTTTAGTGTGTCAGAAAGCCGTATTCACCGAGAAGAAAAAGTCTCTGAACAGTATGACCCTCCGCAGTGTTTTCAGTCCTCAGCGCTGCAGTACCTGTTTTCAAGCGGATAATAATCCTTGAAGACGAATCCTCTCTCGTCAAGAAATGTGTCTCCGCAATGGAAAAGTTGCAATCTCTGGTCGGTTTTACGTATTGGTGGCCAGAAAGAGATGTTGACGGTGAGGAATGTACTGACTTCGTAACTGGACAGTTACGGTCAGAGTATATTGCTGAGCTGACAGAGGCAAGAAATTACGTGCAAGAGGTCAACGAGTTGTGCAAGCTCTCGGATTATGCAGGGTTATTTGGATAAGCCAAACTTGCACCGTGTCATAGAGTTGTATGACTTCACCATTGCAGCTTTTGGTCATTGCCGTGAGTTCATGGAGCTGGTTTTCGAGGCCACAACCAACCTCTTAAGCTGTGCATCGCTAGAAGTAATCACCATGATGCCCATTTGCTTGCGGTGGAACATAGTTTGTGTTCTGATTGGCTTTGCCGTCTTGCAGTACTGCATAGTATGGCCATGTGCAACACTTCCAAGACGCAGGGTTTGTACTGGAAAAGTATAGAGCGACTTTGCTTGGTACCAACACAGACTTTCTCGATACCGAGGACAGTGAATTCTTTAAGAATGTTGATCTAGTCCTACGCAATCTTTTCAAGAAGTCCCTGATGAAAAGGTGGACAAAAGACATCCGTACAGATGCTTTCAGGTAACAACTGCATCTCAGTGGATAGGGAAACTGAAGTTCAAGAAAAGGAAACATTGCAGTACGTTTAGTTTCATGGGGAACTTGACATTTGACCATATTGTACAATATGTGACAAACAAGTTTGAAACGGAGTACCCAGTTATGTCCGAAGCAGTGTCTAAATATACAATGTACTTGGAACGAAAAGAATTCGACGTAAAGAGACGGTCAAGTCGTTGGGAAATCAAATGGGTTCAATACGTTGAGCATAGATTGCGCTTTTCAGATTCTTTCGACTGGTGAGATAGCAGATTTTCTTGGTTCAAAAGTCAATTCAGGAAGCACTTCCTTGAAACCAGTCTACTTCGCTACGATTCTGTTTCTTCAGCGAGTACTGACCCTCTACAGGCTGTCTGTGTGAAATGCACTGTTTACGATTCCGATACCGTGTATATACCAGGTGGTCTTGTCAGTACTGATCAGCTACAACTGTTGAGCTTGAGATAGTACCAGAAGGGTTGGCCTGTACCATTGCTGCTGATTTCAAACACTACAAGTAACAACACTTGCCTTCCAGACTCCACTTTGCAAAGAGTCAGACACTCGAGGTCTTTGCTGCAGGGAGGCTTCATGACAATTCAACGTCGCCCGAATGGTTATCCACCCAGAACTGCATAATGGTTGATGTCAACATGAACGAGACACATGTGTGGTACAGTATCAGGTAAATTTCCGCTTTTGATCTTACAGCGATTTGTTTACGGCAGTACAAGTATCCATGATGTTAAATGTTGATGTGATGTTTATGTCAACATCACGTCAACAGGTCAACATCAACAAACAAAAAATCAACAGCACATTGCAACAGAAACGCACATTACAGTACTTTGATGTGCATACTGTGGTGTAAGGTGAATAAATGTGCATTATTCTTTCAAAAAAAACCTGTTACTTCTACACAACAGTACTTGGAAAGGCCACATGACACAAGATTAACCATTCGTAAGGTGGCTTATGGATAAGTCTTTGTAATGTGTGGCTCCGGTTGGAACCAGCCATTATACAGATCTCCATTGGTCAATGTCACACGTTTGGATTCATCCCAAAAAAGGGCGCGCACCCGAAATTTATTGTGCAGATTTGAATCTCTGAGGGTTGCGCGCTGTGGTTTGCGTGAGTGTGGCATGCCCAACGCCTTCTTATTATTCTCTCAACAAGCGGTTCCCTCGATAACAACTTCCAGTAAACTTTCTTACCTTCCACACAAGTCATTGTTCGATGGATTCGAAGCATGGTACCATGCTTTGCTCCGCATCCCTCTTATTATTGTTTCTGCGTGCTGCTTCCATGTATTCTGACTGCACCGCGGTATCAATGCGATGAATCGAGAGTCATGGTACCATGCCTCTATCATCATCCGTTTCAATTTTGGTTTTCGAATCCAAGAGTAATTTCTCGCGCAGCCGCGTGCGATTTGCAGTTAGCTCATGCTAGTACTAGCAGTCACCCGATTCTTCGTGTTATCTCAGCTTCACAGGTAAGGGATGTTTCCACGCGTGCGATCACAATGTTATCAGCTGTTCAACTATTGTTTTGTTGTTTGTGCGTTGTTTGGTACAGAACTTTCACTTTAAGAATGCCTATTTGTCTCCAACAACCATGAGGTGTTCACGCCGTACCTTCTCGCGATCATGCTGGTACCAGCAGTATCACTTCAGGAATGGTTTATCGACGGGATCTGCAGAACTCATGAGGTCACTCACGGCGTATCTGTCGCGATCATGCTGGCCAGCAGTGTCACTTGAAGAACGCACCTTTATCTCCAACCCTCACGCACACTTCTCGCGTCGCGTCAGCTGTGTTACTTCAAGAACCGTTTTGTCTGCAATCGTAACCCGGTATTCTCTCGCGATCATGCTGGTACCAGCAGTCTCACTTCGACACCGCTTGGTCTCGTTACTGTATGAGTTCATTCACGACGTACCTTCTCGCCACTTCAAGAACGCATTGTCTCCTCATCTCCTGAGGTAATTCTCGCGTAACTCATTGCCATCATGGTGGTCGGTAGTGGCACTGCAAGAACACCGCTTCGTCTCCGTCCCATGAGGTTGTTAACACAGTAACTTCTCTCGATAATGCTGGTACCAGCAGTGTCAGGTCAATACCGAGTTGCCGATGAATAGTCCCGTACGTGAGGTATGTCATCAACATTCACATTGCACATTCCGGTGTCACACCGCAACCGACGACACTTTCGTGTACGC
This sequence comes from Kappaphycus alvarezii, assembly GCA_002205965.3. Taxonomy (NCBI): domain Eukaryota; phylum Rhodophyta; class Florideophyceae; order Gigartinales; family Solieriaceae; genus Kappaphycus; species Kappaphycus alvarezii. Next base: position 577,366 of record NADL03000022.1, on the reverse strand, counting down.
TACGTTACAGTGAAACTAACCTTTGTTTTGTTTTGTCGAGACATTCTTCATGTATCCTAGTTGCATTATATAGTAGAACAGAAGGTTGTATTGGTAGAACAGTAGTATGCTATGATATTTGAATGAATAAACAGAGTTCTATGTTAGTCTCATCTGCATTGAACAACGTTTCCACGTCATTACAAATACCAGGATATGAAGATGTTTTCAGAGTATCGTACACCGGATGAAATAGCTTCAGACTTTGAAATCATCAAAGCAGATAATATACATTACTGTTGGTAAACAAAGTTTCCGTCAATGGACGATTCAGTGGTTTTAGTGATACGCATTGATATGGAGATCGCTGGTACTACGTTACAACTTGGTTATTGCAAAGAAACAAGTATATGACTGTACAGTAATTACTAGAAGTCACATTTATTCTTCAAATTTAAACTAGAAGGCAGGAAAATTTGAGAATAGATGTTTCAAATTATGAGGGGCACGCAATCAACGAGGAGCTGAGGGAATTTACGTGCAATGCGCTGATTAATTTATCGGAATGCCTTTTCTGCCAGCATGGTACCATGCGCGGCCAATAGAAGTTATCGATTGATGATTATTTGATTAATCAAAAATTATTACATGTGCATTTCATTATATGTTACTTTTTTTAAAAAGTACCAAGTAGTGAGTCATGAGGAATGGCCAGTAATATGAATCTGAGAAACGAAGCGGCAGTTTGAAGGAATTTTGGCCGATCACGTTCGCATACTAGGAGATTTCTCCCGCACCAGTCGACAATGTAGGATCTCCATGTCATTTTGAATTAGAGTTCCATGACGATGGAAGTTCTTTCTCGTTGCAACAGGCTGTAAAATTCTGCAACAATCCAAAGGGATATGCGAAATACTTAGATATAGTAGATGCATGGTGTTTGAAGCACAGAGACGTCCCTATTTTGCAGCCATACGCCTTGTAATATGGCCGCCAGTAACAGCTCGAAGAACTTCATGGATTATGCAAAGCCAATCTTCTGTTGCTCTCCAGAGGGTGAGTGCCTTCATGCATCGATTTCAAATGCTATGAAGCTGTTGCTAGGGAAATTGGAAGCAAAACAGATGCTGCAGAAGGGACCATTATTCCTGCAGTCTCTCGGACAATGATGTACATGGTTGCAAAAAACATTACAGATCGTTGGCATTGGTGGAGCAGAGTGAGGTTACATCCGATGTTGAGCAGTGGCTGGACTGAGTAGATGATGGCGTGTTTTCTTGTTCGTCTCGCGTGGCTTGACAGTGTTGGGGACCATATAGATCATGCAATTGTTGTCGATGGCTCACGAAGGCTGGCACATGATCCATGTGAGCGGTTATTGCTTAACACTCTAGCGTGGTGTCTTCTCAGCATGTTTGGGTGACGGCGTGAAGCCAGGCAGATTTATTGAGGTCCACAGTCTCTTATTAAAGATTCTCAGAAAAGGAAACGCTACCCACCTAAGCTAAAGAGAAGGGAGAGAGCTTTGGAAAAAGAAGAGACCTGTTAATTTATCAAAAGAAATGGAACATTAACCACCGCACATAGCTAATGATTTTCGGTTTCTGGTCTTAGAATGAAACATGCTTCGCGTCTTCCAGAATGTCTTGGTCCAAGTCCCCTTGTACCATCACGTCGTTCAACGAATTGAAGATATCCAAGTTTCTTTTGGTGAATTCTTCTGCTAGATTCTTCTTGCCTGTAATCCACTGCATAGTAGGTATCGCTTCATTCTCATAGGAGTATCGCAGCCTCGAAACAGTTGGTCGAGACCTGTAGTCGCTTACTTCATACTGGGCTGTAATGGTTGCGTACAAACCATTGGAGTCGACTGAAAGAACAGACGGAAGTTTCTCATAGTTGCGAGTTACATCGTCGATTTTATCTGACATTAGTGCTCCTCGATCGGCTGATGATGCGGCTCCAAGTATCTCAGCGCCAATAGAAGAGAAAGATACTCGCTACTGCCTACCGCTATACCGGTCAAGAATGTAGAACACACATACTACCCTCGAAGGCAGTATAATTACATCTGAGAACGCGAGGTAGCACGAACCATCGATATCTTATGGTGCGAGGTAGGTGAATACGTAATATTGACAACGGATTTATTGAAGTAATTTTTTTTCCGTAACCACGTCTTTGACACACAATCGACTAAATTGTTGTTGGAGATAGCTCGCAGCAAAGGCGACTGCTGGGAGTGTACCAAGCTAGAGGAAGTTGAGGAAATCTGCAAGGCTTTTGAATGCGGTGACTTCAGAATTTGTGCATACCTCCTTTCGAACGTTCGACGATGTAGAAAGATATGAATTGGGCTGATTTGCTGCAAGTATTCCACCATGGATACCTCGATGCTGAAATACTCTTTTTGATGGATTTGAAGAAGATTGAAAACTAGCGTCTTTTCAATGGTGAACGATCAAACTCTGAACTTGGCCTTCATTTCTTGTTAAAAAACATGATACGATTGCGGGTTACTACCATGAGCATGTCACCCACGACCTTAGTAACCATTAGCAAAATATTTTCATTGCTGTCTTATTTGACGAATACCTGCTGACTGTCCGGGAACTGTGACAAATCAAGAATACATGAGAAATTCTTCAATGATCAAGTGGCAGATACGTCCTGACTCTTCGAGACCGCAGGTGTACTTGAGGAGCAACCATAACCTTCTGCTACTGCTTGACCATCCTCTTGGGGCCTGATGTAGATTTTTCTATCTCTAGAGATTTTTACAGCTTGAAATTAAGCTTTTTTGATATCCATGATGCAATCGTGAGACCAAGAGTGACTGAAAGTGCGAGCAAGAAAAGAATCTCTGCGGCGTAGACGATTCCTTGCGGATATTTTCCTTACATTTGTCTCGATTTCCATGAGGGACTAATCTACACTTCAGTTCAAGCTTTCAAGATTCCTTCTTGCTGTTCACTTCGAAAAAATGATAGGAATAGATTTTGTTGGCATCTCTGGGCACATCTATCATATCAACCCTTCGTATGCCCCAATGTAGTCTTGCTTCCCATTGTCGATTGCCTAATACAGGATCCATCTATGGGCGTACTCAAGCCCGGATTCAGTAACAGAGCTTGAGATTATTAAATGTTTGATGTCTCTGAGAAGTTGTTATTAACAGGACTGGAGTTATTACTTGCCCGGTGCTTCCAGGATCGGGACGCTACTTAGGTCCTTGTCTGCTTTTCAGGGGTCGCGATATATGTCAAAATGCAGCGCAGATCCACTTATTTTCTCTTGATTAGCTAAAAATACCTTCAATTTGTATATTTGATGCGCTCCGATGTCTAAAGATGGTTTATTGAACCTGCGTGGTATCATTCTGTCGAAATATGCGAAAGTTACTGGGTGGGAAGCCCAAGATTTAACCTCTTTGTCGAAAGAAGAGTAATGCAAGTCATGAGTTTCTTTCCCTCAAGCTGGTCCGATTTGTCTCGGTCTTCGACCTTGATACGATTAAAGTTGATTTCAGGTCCATCAAGAGAGCCTCCTACAGGTATAACGAATAAATCTGGCATCAAGAATCTTGGCTGGATCGGCATCAGGCGTCTCGGCTGGCCTCGTTGGGACTGGATGTTGTTTTGTTTCATTCAATGCCCGCTGTTGATTTGTAACTCGTCCAACAAGTCCAAAGTTCTTCAACCATATTGCAAATGTGGAAAGCACATTTCCAAGAAATTGTGGTTTTCGGGTATCTCAACTGAACGTCGTCACGTTTCCTTCACCATAGCAGTACCTCGAACTTCATCTGCAGCATTCTCAACTGATGCCTAGACCTCTCCTTCCTCGCCGGAGAATAGTTGTGGAGAGTCAACAGATGGATCTCCCTCATACCCCCCTTTTTCTTCCACTAGGCTTGAAGATCTTGGCAACAAGTATTCCTCTTTGTACAGCTATTTGAGCAGAGGAACTTTGGGTACGAGTTGGACGTCCTTGTATGCTGCTCGCACCGGTTGACCTATATGGTATCTATACCGTGAGATGCAGAGTATGTGAGATTCCGTGCTCCTGACGTATCCAAGTTCCCATTTACCACGGAAGTTCTTCTCGACACGCTTGAAGAAGTAGAATTCATCGTCTCGATTCCACTTCTCTTGCATTTCGATATACGGAATTCGCATCCGACGAAATTGAGCAATGGTGCGCCTGGCTACATGCTCCTCGTGAACCTTCAGTAGCTCTACGGAAATTTGCACCTTCGGTAGATCGTTGATTTTCGGCGTGTATCCACGAACTGGTGCAAAATTGCCGATGTTTCTTCTTCCATACACAATGTTGCTCAAGTATGGAGCCTCTGATATAGTCTCCCGTGTATTGAATGTAGTTTTTCACCTGCTTGGGAAATATTCCGCATCTTTCAACAATCGTTGAAATACCAACCTGATTACCGCATTATTACATTATACCACTCCCAACTTGTTATGTCGTCAAGCGAGACATGGCCCAAATCGTATTTTAAAATACCTAAAGGCCTTTATAAATGGGCCTTGAAGAAATATATGTCGGCGGAGACGATATCAGGTGAGCCGTATGTGTTAATCCATTGCAATCCGAGGACCTTGGCAGCTTCTGTTAGCTCTCAGGTTTGTGACGGGGTAAGCAGTGTACAAATAAATCATGTGAATAATTGGCTGGCTCTTAAAAAGAAGTCCGCTCGTAAGTTCGTGTTAAATTTCATAGACATCCTGCTGAAAGAGACTTTCTTTGATCACTTCGGTTGAGCCGTCTCCTTACATGAAGTGCACTTGTCAAAAGATTATTTCAATGCTTGACGAAGGACGATATTCAGAACCCCAGCACGGTCACACAATTTCTTCATGCCTTCGAAGTGGAGATGTGTGTATCCGTATAATCTGTTTGCTAATCTCTTGGCGATCTTTCCAACTATGAAAAAATGGCGCATTGGTCTGGCTTTACGGTTACTAATAATGAGGGTCCTTATGACGGAAAAGAAGCTTTTGAAAGAATTGAGCTTGAACGGGACAACCATGATATACGTTTTAACTGCATCCGGGTGTACCTTGAATACAGGATCATTGTGCAAAGGCAACCAAAGATCGTTCCTCGATAAAATATTAACTCCTGCAGGAACGAATCGGGGCAAAACCTTATGGGCATGTGTCCGATCCCGATCCCCAGTGGAATTAGAGGAATTAGGCCATCGCCAGGCACAAAGGAGAAAGGAAATAGTGCTTCGGTTACAACCAGGTACCTCACAGGCATCTCTAGGATTGCAAAGGTTACTTTAAAATTCGCACATTCCTTTCCATTACCGTGGACGAACGGCTCACGGTCTAATTCCTTCAACTTGAACGGGATACTGATGTAATTGCACAGAATCTTGATGCCATCCTCACCTCAGACACTCTTGGGACAGCCGCCATCTACAATGGGGTTGTTGCCATCCACCCCATTTACTATGCCTAATCGACCCTTGGGGCCGATTATCAAGCTTAATTGTTTCTGGGACGGATGAAGCGAGGCCGAAAACCATGGTTTGTATTGTCCTCACCGTCCTTTGTTTCATTAGCCGTCGAAGTGCGACGCTTCTCCGTGACGAAGCTCGGCTTTGGGCACTTTCGGTCTCCCCTCCAGTGTCATTTTTTTCCACAGTCGTAACAAACGTCGTTGTCGACAACTGAAGCCCGCTTGGCATCACGGTCCTTGAATTAATTTCGGCTCGATCTGCGTCCTCGAGATCTGAAATCACCACGACGACCGTTGCATGGAATAGAGTTCCCAGCAGATCCTGGATTGAAGTTGTTGTTTCAAAAACCGTTGAATGAGTTCAGGAGAGTTTTTATCTTTATCATCATCGCTTGGATTTACGATTCATTTGCCATACCTGGTGTCGTCGAATAGTTTCCCCCAGTCTGTCCAATGTTACGAGCGCAGATATGGCATCATCCAGATGTAGTTTGAATTTGGATCGTGAACTTGTGAAAAGATGAGCAAATGATCTTGTCTTACGGACATTATTATTGCCACTTCTTTCCTCCTGAAATGCATGCTTGAATTGATAAATCAGAGCAAAAATTTTTTTTTTGAACCTCTAGTGAACTTGCTTGTACCAACGGCGCAAGCATTGGACTCCTCTACTTGCTCAAATTTATGACAAATAGCCTGCAAGTTCTCGACACAGTCCTTGATCATGCTTACATTAGCCTCTGTTACCTCCGACGAATGTAGTTGTTGTGAAAGAGATATGAGCTGCAAATTGGCATTTATGAGCACTTTTTCTTTCAAGTTGGAGTTGTTCAGCAATGTGATTGCAAGGAATTGTCCAACCTAGGAAGATGGGGTTGAGTTAGTGTTCAGCAATTTTTCGACATGTGCACCACGAAATCTTGACGCAAATGTAGCTAGATCCTCATTCTTATTGCGTCGAATCGAAGCGAACTTGTTGAAAGATTTGATCAAACGGGATAAAATTGCAATCGGTGGATCGATTGCCAGCAGGTTCACAATGTCTAGAGCTGCTTGAACTGGATATTCTGTCTGATTGCAATCAATCCGGGACTCATCAACGATCGATTGTTGTTCAAGAGGGAGTCCGCGTTGATAGAGAGTCTGTCCAAGGATTTTGAACGTGTCCTTGATTCTTGAGTCTTTTCCGGCATCATGGGCTGCTTTGATTTGATCGACCCATTTGTCCATGCTCTTCCAACAATTCTCTAAGTCCATGTTCGGATGGAACTTAGGTGCGTCAAAGAAACTTCCACCACTCGGAGATGAAAAGCCTCCTGGGCCCATAACTACGGTTAAGCGGTGAGGGAAAGGCCTTAACATGTAGATAGTAACCGCGCGGTAGTGTTGGCGGCGGGCGAAGCGGGAGGATTGGCAGTGAGGTTAGAGTAGGGGAGCGTCAGAGATAGTGTGGGCACGGTTTCAGTCCAGGGGCGTTGAGAAGGAAGTCTCGGGAGAAAGGCATGGTCAGCGGGTAGCAAAAAGTGCCTACCCACCCGGTCGACGGCGGAGACCGGGGACAAAGGCGCTTCCGCGAGATTATAGCTACAGTGACCCGCCAAATTAACCGCAAAAATACCACAATGGCTCAGGTAGCAATCGGAGTACTGTACAAAGTATTAATTTAATAAATCTAATTATTATTTAACTTAGTTGATATTGAATGAATTAAAAAGTGAAGAAATTTATAGAAATTTAATAATGGGTACAGCACAGTACATGATTATATTGTACTGCGCAGTATATACGTACAGTATTGCACTGGTGCATCCCAGCTTTATTCGCGTCTCAACCAAATCTATTCCACCCTGCAGCAAGAGTGCAATCTCGAACTAGCAACTTGATACTGTATTCTTGATGGGTACAATAACAAATTGATCCAGAGACATCCGCGGCGGGGTCGACTACAATGTTTATGCATTGAAAATATGCCCAGTGCATCTTCGGCTCGAGGTTAGTGCCCTACCATCCTAGCGACCAGTTCCGCTCTCTTCCAGCCACACTTTACCTTGGCTTCCCACGAAGGGTACCAACGACCGGGACTAACCCGCCACACGCCCTCCGGTTATTCACCGTCCAACCGCAATTCCCCGTTCTCCTTCCTCACCATTACAAGACCAAATTCATTATGAAATCTCCCTCCACTTCCGTAACCCTACTAAGCCTTCCCCAACCTGCCCTTTCCCTTATTCTCCGTCACTTTTGTCTCTCTCCCCGATCATGTGCTCCATCCTCACTCCTCTAATCTTCGTTCTGCGGTCACCCTAGCCCGAGTCAGCGCGAAACTTCGGGTCGCCACTGCAAACACCGTTCACCATATCAGTTTCCTTGATTTCCCTCATACCACATTCTGGCCTTGTGTTACTGTGCTTTCCCCCTTTGCCTGGCCTAATTTACACACTCTGGAATGTACCGTCAACCGCTCCTCAATGATGGCCTTTTTGAAATGGCTCATTCCCGCTGATGGCATAAAGGCCTTGCGTTTACGTGTCGTCGGACAACCGTACGGCAACGAAAGGTTGGCGCAGTTGGAGAGGTTGTTGTTGGGGAGACTGTTCACGCAGGGAGGTGTTCGCTTAGAGGAATTGGATGTTGAGGGCATTGAGTGTCAAGCCTTGTTGTTTGCTGCCCTGTTTCAATGTACTAGTTTGCGCCGCTTGCGACTAACGCCGTATGGCAATGGGAAGGGTGAAGCTTTGTGGCAAATGTTGATGATTTTATGTTTGATTAATCGCCCCACTTTGCAGAGCGTCGAGTTTCCATTTCAAGAGTGGAAGGATACAATGGAAACCATGTTGGACGGTATGCATTTGTTTACCGCGTGTCAAGTGACTTGGGGTACATTTTGGGGGAGTTACCGCGCTGGATTAAAGGAATCGGCAGTCAACTTGCAGTCTGCAGAGGACGAGTTGGTGGCTCTGTTCAACAAGATTTCCATGCGCATGGATAAGCTTGAAGCAGACATGAACGAATCATGCACATATTTGAGAGTATTGCACCCACGTTGCAAGCAGATGACATGCCCACTGAGGCCCTCAGGAGACTGCTGCCCAGACTGGAGCTTGTGAATGGCCAGAGCGTCCAGCATGACATGGAGGAGCGATAGGATGCGTCACGGTGGCTTGGACTCCGTGGTATGCTTCTCTCATTTAGCGCAGCACAGTGCAATCAGGTTTCGACCGCGCGGAATCTCATCAGGACCTGGAGAGTCTGGAACATCGGATGATAGGTCAATGTCTCTTGTCTGTCAACAATGTTATTTCTGTTTTAGTCGCCTAATCGTGCCAAGACGAAGGAGAAGAAAGAAAGGGGATCAAATGATGGTTGAGCTGCCACTTACTTTCCGCCTTGCGCTGTTGAACGACTGGCCACCTCCGCTGCTGGTGGGAGGCCGTCGTCGACGCATGTCCTCGATTCGCTTTTCTAATGTCTGGTTCGATACCTGCAACTTGTCAAGCTTCTCCATAGCACCCCTCGCCTTCCTCTCTGCTTCATCTTGCTCACATAACGCCTGTTGATACTTTTGACCAATGACGTCCAGATCGATATTCCGTTCTAGAATTGTACCTTCGAGTTGCTCCGATCGCGTGAGTAGCACGTCAACTAAGGTTGGTGCAAACGTGGGGCTCATGTTTGCAACTTCACTCTTGGCTACGTCACGCAACTCATGTGTTTTCATTCTCGTAAAATCTACCAAAGCCTGGACACGTTGCACTAGCTGAACACTCTCCTTTGTTACCTCTCGTTTGGCACCTTTGTCGGGATCCTTTCCATTCTGTGTTGGGGCTTCAGCGTCGTCGTGTCTGACAAGTTGTGTTTGAATTCGTGGGGCAAGCCATTTCATCAAAGCATCGAACCAGATTTTTTCAAATGTCAATATCTCGGGCCATGCACACTCGCCCTTACCGGGACGAATGAGCGAGGACACGACAGCAAAGTCGAGACGCTCGAAATCAGGGGACGTGATAACATGGGAGAAGTTTGCGGTCTCTGCGGCGTAACTGCGCAACTTTTCGACAATCTGCAAATCCTGAACATGGACGGCAAAGTCCAAAATGCGTAAACAGTTGTCGTTACTGAGATTTTCAAGACAACTGGCTCTCGCCAAGTGGATGAGATGATCGACTCCAAAAAGAACACCAAAATGCCACACTTCCAAGGCAAGAAGCACTGATTTCTTGGCCTCGTTCAAGTCACCGCCGTACATGATTTCAAGGGCCTCGCGCACAGCGGTGACGGAACAGTCTCTGATGACAATCTGGTTGGTAGTTGAACCATTTTTAGACAATTGTTGTTCGAATTTGGGAGAGACGGCGGTAAGAACGACGCGATGTGCGCCGAGACGGGTTTCAGCTAGAGTTCCATCACGCATGGGAGTTTGAATTAGGAAAAGACGTCGTAGTGCTTCTCGGTATGCGAGTCGCTGAGCATCTTGCGAAGGAGAGTTTGTGCAAAGGCCATGATGAATGTGGAGGGGACGGGAGTGGAACGGACCGGGGAGGAGGGGACTTGGGCGGGGTGGGGAGCTGCCGGTGGGGTTGGTGAGGGTGTAGGATTTGAGGTGTTATATTAGTTGAGTGGAGGAGAGGAGGTTGGGTGTTTGTAGGATGTGATGGATGTGGGGATGATGAATTTTTTTTTGTTGATGTTTTGGTGCAGAATGGGCTGGGAGGATAGTGGTTGGACTGGGTTGTTGATAAAGTGAATGGTAGGAACGAGGGCAGTTTGGTTGACGGGTGAGCGTAGTTGGGATGGGTGAGAAGAGAATAGACTGCACTGGTGAATGGGCTGGCGAGGAGGAGATTTGTCAACCAATGTCTCGAGGTACAGTATGTACAATGGTCCGGTCTCAATAGCAGTGCAGTGGGAATGGGGAGAGGGAATTGGGTAGCAGCAACGCAATCTATGGAATACTGTACTGTACTGTATAGTACAGTACTGTACTGCATGATACAGAATGGATCACTTGTCAGAAACTGCGGTGACCTCTCAAGAGGCCGTTTCTACGAAGAGGGTAAGGAAGGCCGTTCTGCGGATTGTTTTATGAAAGCAGCTACTTACAGTCATGCCAGTCATTGCCTTATCGAGTGGGCGCACAGTACCTGCATGAGGGACCGTTGAAATAATCCCATTGCTCTGTGATTGGCTGCCTGCTTAATAGTTCCAAGTTGGAACAACTAAATGTTGAGCATAACTGCTTCGAGTCGTTCCAGAACCCACACCCACACCTGCAACCACTGCAGCGACAAGTGTTCAAGATAGTGTATCTCGAAAGTCTCTGCTAAATTACACCATAGAAAGGCATTACAGTATTTGATTTCCCACTTCGGAGAATTTTGACACTTGAAACAAGTTTTCTCTTTTAATTAACAAGTTTTCACTACTGTACCATACAAAACGCTGATCCACTGCACCATCCAACAATTATTGCCCCGTAACTTACAGATTCGCTGTAAATAATAAATCCTTTACGCGATAATCTTAAATCGCCGCTGCTACTGTAAGCACAACGCAGTGCAACAGAACCAAGGATGACTTGAGCGGGTATGGGCCAAATTGCTGTAAGCACTGCAGCTCTGCTGCTGCGCCAATCCACTCATCGACGACGCCTCGTTTACCCAAACTTGCAGGACTCTGAAACTGCAGTACAGTACTGCGATATTAAGGTCCACAAGCTACCTCGGACAATTTAGCCCTCTGTGTGGCTTTTCCTCTGGAGTCCAATAAATGTTTCTGAAAACCACACCTCCAGCGCGATGGCGCACGGAGAGTGTTCAAGGCCTTGCGATGAAGCCTAGGTTGGGCAACACAGCGCCAAAATACCTTAGGAATATACTGTACTGTACGTGTGCAGAACAGGACAGTTGTACAGTATCTAGACCGCATTGCTGTACTGTACAGTTCAGTACTGTACAACAGTTGATCAGCAGAAGCTCAAATCAATGTGATTTGAGCGGAACATTCAAATATTGACATATGTACTGTACAGTACAATACTGTACATGTGCACAATCTTGTAGCTCCGAAGGTAATGTTCGTCTGGCATGGGAATCATGACCACCTGTTCGTAAATGTGCATTTGAAGTTCAAAGTTTGAACCGATGTTCAGCTTGAAACATCGCGCTCAGTCCTGATGATTCTGAGGTCTTTGATACCTTCCGGAGGTGACTACCAAGCTAGCCCCGTAACCGCTATCCCGCAGCGACAACCTCGACGTTCCCATCTATCCACTTGTGCCCCCTAGCGTATGCCGAATCTCTACCTCCTTGTGCCACCGTCAAACTTTTGTTTCTCCAAATCAACCCGTGCTATCGTCCCCCACGTTTCACCTCTGACCATCATGTCCCACCGCGTCCGTCTCCTCTCCTGGAATATTGACATGGACACCGCTCCCATCCTCGCCCGCACTCGTGCCCTTGTGCAACAAATCCGTCACCTCAACCCCGACATCGTATTTCTTCAAGAGGTCACTGCCGAATCACTCCCCATTCTCACAGCTGCATTGCGACACAAAAAATCAGACACCATATCCACTGCAACCCAATCCCCACAGGAAAAAAACAGATGCCAACATCAGCCACACTCCAAGCCATCATACTTGTTCCACATCGGTGATACATGGGCCGACAACTGCCCTACTTTCCCATCATGCTCACTCGATTCGGCTTCCTCACACATCTCGACATCACATGCAAACAATTTCCAGCTTCCCGTATGTACCGCAACTACATACTTGCCAAAGGACAGCTCAACGCAAATGGACCACGAGTAGCATTTCTAACCTCCCATCTCGAGTCTCTCAAAGAGGGCGCCATTCAACGCAAGCATCAAATCCAGCAGCTATTTTCTCATATGCGCGAGCTTGTCGTCGATGGATATGCCACAGTGTTTGCAGGCGACACTAACCTGCGTGAACCGGAAGTGTCAGCCAAAGACGTGTTCAAGACACTTGCGGCGGAGAAGCAACGGGTGGACGACGGCGGCCGGATCGCCCGAAAAAGAGGCAGCGTGTGGTGAAAAACGCCAAGTTTGTCGATGCGTGGCTTGCGGCTGGCGCGTCGGATGCTGAAAAGTTTACCTGGGATATGAGCAAGAATGATAACTTGGAGTTTGACAGCATGTTCAAGCCAAAGGCAAGGTATGATCGTTCGTTCTTGTTGTGGCCACCGGAGATGAATGTCAACGTGGAGCGTTTCCGCTTGGTGGGGAAGGAGCGACTAGCGCTAGGGAAGTTTATAAGCGATCATTGGGGATTGTGCATCGATTTGGTGTTTACTGGAAAACTCCCACCGGCTGAAGAGTAGGTTGTACGCTCATCGGTGTCCGCAATCGATGCTCATTTGTCGAATGGAGACGGTATGATACAACTAGTGGTTCGTTCTATTCCAACATCATACCCTTAGGGACCTTACCAAGCTGTAAATGTCTCCTTCTTCGCAACTCCTTGCCATTGATTCTTTCCAGGGTCTTTATCAAGGCCTGAGTACCAAGGCGGCCATCGCCACAAGCCATCAATGATACATACAACTGCTGCGCCAACGCTAGCCCAGGCAATGAAATCTTCAACTGTTTGCATGCCTCCAGGGCAATACCCAAATCCTTCACAAAATGTTCCACATAAAAGCCGGGTGCCATGTCCCTCTTCAACACTCTCGGGGCATAGCTCTGCACCGAGAAGCTTCCAGCACCCCCGCCAGCAATAGCAGCCAAGTAAGTCTCCAGATCCAAACCAGCGACATGAGCGTACATCAGGCCCTCACACATGCCTAGCATGGATGTGGCAATACCAATCTGATTCGCCATCTTACAATGCTGACCCGCACCTGGACCCCAAATACATTGACGGTTGCAGCAAAGCAATCAAGCAGGGGTAAAACTTCTTCAATGGCTTTCTCGTCCCCACCGACCATAATACTCAACGTGCCCTTCCTCGCCCCAATATCCCCTCCTGTCACCGGGGCATCCAACACAACTTTCCAGTCTCACGTGCCAACTCAGCAAGCTCCTTTGCCAGAGCTGGTTCCGAGGTGGTAAGATCAACTACGATTCCACCTGGTTTCAATCCAGCCAGAATACCATCTGGCCCGGCTATCACCTGACGGACGTCGGACGGATAACCGACCATGGTGAATACAATGTCAGCGGCCTCTGCGACTTCCTTCGGAGTGGAGACTAGCTTCGCCCCTCGGTCGATCAGCGGTTGAGCTTTAGAGGCCGTGCGGTTGTACACGGTGAGTGGAAGGTAACCGGCGGTTATGCAGTGACCAGCCATGTGGCACCCCATGACTCCGGTACCTACCCACCCGATCCGTGTTTCACCAGGCATGGAGGGCATTATTGGGTCTTTCGATTTCGATTGTGCGGTTGAGAGGGAGGAGTTTGGATTGCTTTCGGAAGAGAGAATACGGGATCGGTTTCTAACTACGGTAGATGAAAGTCGCGCCTGGAAGAACGACCGACGCCCCTGCTCTGAGCGACTTTACCTACCTCGGATCCCGTTAACATTAGTATCTAGCAATGGCGCTGGCATTAGTGGCGATCATGAGATCCAACTACAGTAAACAGCTTCTTTGCTGTACAAAAACGAAGATATACGTAGCAAGCCAGCGTGTAACCTTACTTAAAGTGGCCACCAGTTATTTTTGAAAAGAATTTAGTACTGTACCTAGGTAATATATTGTCCACTTTGCACCATAATTATACTGTACAATGTAGTAAGAGAGAAAATGAGACCTTTACAGTACAGTATGGTAAAGATTTATGTCCGTCAGCTTCACTTTGCCGTTACAGTGACTTTGGTTAATGACCCCAAGCCTTTGCATCACTCGGAACGCAAAATCTGTAAGAGTTCTAAGTGCGAAGTGTGCAGAGAGTATTCAGAGACCAACTACGTAGTCAGGCGGGGGTGGCAACCTGTCGCGCCTGCATCACTTGAGGCTACACGCAAAGCGGGTAACGAAGTCGCGAAGTTCCTGCTGAGGGATGGACCGCACGGGAAGCAGCGAAGGAGCGAGGCGTCGGAAAGAACCTCTGGCCCTCGTCGCCCAAGGAGCCATAGATATCAGTCCCCACGGGGGAACGAGGATATCGTGTTGGTGGCTGTAATCGCCGTAACGACGATGTTTCTCGCGCTCTGCGTGTCACAGCAGCGCCTGCTTAACTATACTTGGCAAGACGTGGCGGCGAGCAGAAGTATGGGCAATAGTAATGTCGACGGCAATATCACTGGTGTGAAGACCATAGGCACCCGGAATGTAGATGGCCATTCGTAACGGACGGGACTTCCAATGAAAAAAAGAATTGGGATCTTGGCGGGGAGCGTATGTTCGACGAGTGCAGCGATTCCAACTTCCTTACAGAAGCGGGCGAGAACGTTGCGAACGACGTGATGCCGGCGAGTCACGCCGTCTTCGTACTTGCAAGTCAAAGCATGTCGGCCGCTTGGATCCAAGACGGGCGCAACGTCGACAGAGCGCGGGAACAGACCGTACAACGAGTAGATCCTGGGAATGGCGCGATAACGAGACTAACAGCAGGGCGACCTTCACGGGGCGGCCATGTACGTACCGGTGGTGGTGTGAGGGAGCGAAAGAAAACGGAACAGTAGGAAGATGTGCACGGAGAGGACAGTGCCGTCGGTGCTGCGGACAAGAACAACCTGTCAACATAGAAAGCATGAGTTCAGATGTAATCGCAGATTCGAGCCTTTCACTGGGGCGGGCCAAGAGCAACGCTCGAAGAGGGAAGTAGCCGTTCGCGACGAAGACAGCTGCGGATGGCGGGAAGATAGGAGCGAGATTGCAGACCAGGGGACCTCTTTCAAATGGCGGTCGTGGCAAGGGTCAGCAGGTCGGATATAAGACGGAAAGAATCGATTACGAACGCTGCGTAAGCCGCCTCGTACTGTCCGACGTTTGCAGGAGACCGAGACCACCCATTAAAAAGCAGAGAGGCCTGAAGCCAAGCTCTATCCGAGCAGGGCAATTGCAATTGGTGCAACGCTTCCTCTGCTTCTGACCGAAGCTGGCGGCGGTACCGCAGATTGAGTGGGGAAACGTACGTGTTAAGTCCATGACCTTAGAGGCGTTCGCACAGAATCGGTGAAGGTGGAAAGCCAATTGTGCATGGTCCAAGGCTCGGGGATGGAAGATACGGTCCACGGCGGTTTGGCGTTCTGTGAAGAACTTGGAAACAAACTGTCCAAACAGATGGAGATCCCAGCACAGCAAAACCGAGGGGGATAAAAAGGGGCAAGGAAGTGACAAAGGATGTGGGAGAGAAGAAACCGTACACTTGGGTTTTGGAAAGTTCAGCTGGAAATCCAACTGGACCCCCTTCGAGCTGGATGGAATGGATGTCGGCAGCGGCTTGGGAACGCGGAGGGAAAATGTTGCCGTCATCTGCATACCATACATTCAGAGCAGGTGAGAGCTTTAGTAGCGAGAGCAAGAGAGATGAAGAGCAAGAGCAAAGAGCAAGGACCGAGCGGACCCCCTTGCTGCGTGCCCTCGGCAACTACTGACGTTGCCGAAAGCGAGCTCTTTAGAGGCACCGTAATAGTAGTGCACCCAATTTGCTGACCTGGGGCAATTGTTTGTACCACTTCAAGAATGCGCTGAACGGGAAATGCGATTGAAAGCGTTGTGGGCGTCAATCTAAACCAACACGTGATCGTAAACTCTGGGCGCTGGGAAGACGAGCACGCAGTGAATGATGACATCGGAGCCGTTCTTGACGCATACCTCCAGTTGATGAGGTAGAAGGTGTGAGCGAAGGACGGAGGAAGTATTGTGCGCCGAGAGCTAGAAATTCGGCGTCGTAAAGGAAGCCCGACAGCTATTGGACGGATTCCCGTTTTGGTTTCGCCAGCGCAGTGAGACTGCCTCCGCTGAAGTACAGGGGGCATGCGGCCAACAGTTCGCCGTTCGAGCAGAGATTGAGGAACTTTGTCAGAGCATGAAGGCAATTCGGCCGGGTCTGACGGGCGGAGTAGCATTCGCAGGAACACTGGGACACATCATCAGCCCCAGGGCGGTTGAAGAGTCCAAGCTATGAATAGCACGGCGGACGTCCGAACAAAGAACTTGCGCAGTAGTGGCAAACGATAGGGGGCATGGGGTGATAGGACCGGGCGGCAAGGAATGGAGAGAGGCGAGGACTGAAAGGTAGCTTCGCTGGGGAAAGTGCAGGATCAACTTAGAAGAGGGGCTGCGGTGGCCGGAAGGGCTACCCCGGGAGAGTAAGCGGCGACATCTGCGAAGGGCAGGGTCAGCGGCTAGGCGGGAGGGGCGGGCGAAGGTGAAGGAGTAGGTCGTGGAGGAGGTCATCATGGGGTGGCGGGATGCAATGCGGATGCGGTCACAAGGCTGGAGCAATCATCACGGCGACTGCGGCCAGAGTGCGGTGGCGGTTCTGTCGGAAAACTAGCTTCGAGATGGCAAGAAGTTCTAGGAGGGCTCGAGTCTTGTGCTCTGGCCAGGCAGTGGATATAACGCGGTACATGGCCGCGAAGTGTAAGTCATAGGCTGCGTTTGGACTGGACGTGGAATGTAGGTGGGAAAGGGAAGGGGCAGAGAGGAGGGGACGGGAGATGAGGGCTGACAGGGATGTCTAAGGTAATTGGGATATGGTTGGCAGGTCGGGAGCAGATTGGGAGCTGGACAAACTGAAACTTGATTCACGGCAAGGAGATTCATGCGTCAGGATCGATGTCGGCACCGGGGGCGGAAATGTGTTCAAGGGGACGATATGGGTTGATATCGGGTGGTGTAGCACGGAGAGGAGGTGCGGCGGATGGGGCATTGGGAGCACCGACCGTAATCCAGCCATCCGTTTGAGGCGGAGCAATGGCATTCTGAGTACGACGGCGTCCGAATCCACCTGCAGCACCTGGGGGGGAGGCAGAGGAACTGCCTCAGAAAACCAGGGATATGGGAAAGTTCGGCGAGGAATCTGACATCAATACCCCGGAAAGCGGGGGCGGATCGAGCGGAATAAAAGTTGCATTTTTCGTCTCCCAGGCGACAGATTTCGGAACGCAGACTTTGCCAAACGGCAACGAGATCGTCAGTAAAGAGATCAGTCTCGGGAGCTGTATGCCAGAGAAAGTAAGGGCGGGGGTTGAAGTTGTCAGAGTGCTGAGCGAGGGTGCGGTAAGAGTCGCAGGCAGCACTGACGGTTGCTAAAACGCGTTCCACCGACAAGTGTAGAAATGCTTGGGATCAGCAGACTTAACGATCGGCAGGGAGCAGGGAACCCGTCGGCGGAGATGGCAGCGCAAAACTGGGACGGGTTGTGAATCTGGAAGGTAGAGAGACAGAGACGCGTACGAAACGCCGTTGATAACCTCCGAAAAGGTCGCAGGTGGCATTGCTATCAGTGCCTGCGAACTTATGAGCTAGGCGGGCTCGCCGAGATTGCCATACTCAGTAAATCCTTGCCGACCGAGGGGAGGGAGGTGGCGAAGAGGATGGATACGCACAGAAGCTTGGGCTGCTGGAGACTAGACGATTTGAGGGTGCGGGTCCGGCGCTCTGACTACAGGATATTAATCGGTCAACTTGGCGTCGGACGCGAAGGAAGAGCACATTTCGGTATGATCAACACAAGCGCGTTCAGTATGTTTCAGGCCAATCCCTACCTGAGGGTTCTGGAAAGAGGCGGCTCCCAGTGTGGCAGAAGAGCGCGAACCCTCGTAGCGCTGTACACCTGTACACCTGTAGGCAGTTTGGCGCATGCTCGTCGCAGTACCAGATCTATGCCGGTATGCGTAGCCATCATCATCATTCTCATCATCATCACAGTAAACAGCTTCCTATTACATGTTAGCATAACCTGACGACGTTCTCGCCGCCGGACTTGTTATTTCGTCATTCAGCTTGAGGTCTCCTCGTTGTTCGACAACCGTCTACCGATCTACGGCCTGAGGTCTCCTCGCCGTTTAACCAACTGGTATTTGGGGCTCACAGTTTGTCTCGCACTCTTTGGGCAAACTTTAATTTTTCCTCTCTCTCTATCCCAAGTTTCTCCTTCTTTTGATCTCTCCTCTTTCCTCCATCATGTCAACCCCAACCCCTCTTCCGAATCTTCCCCGCCGATGACACCGGAGATGAAGCTTGTTGTTGACTCCGTCATGGACTTCGTCAAGTTGTAGTATGTGGGTGTGGCAACTGCTACGTACATGCACGAAGTACACGTACCTCGCGACAAATACCAGGAAGGATTGATGTTCGACCTGGATTCGCAATACGCGAGACGATAGATACAACTTGGCCGAGAATAAAGGAAAAGGAAAAGGGGACGAACTAGCGGGTTGGTAGTACATTAGGCGAGCAGGATGAAAAGCACAAGGAAGAATGTTAATACCAAAGACCCAAGACCATGGGACAACTCCCCTTACTCACGCGTTTACTGTGACAGAAGCCGAAAGAATATTAGTACAAGTTCCTACTCTACAGTAAAACTACTACTAACGGAAGAACGCGAAAAAAACACGGCCGATAATGAGGGTTAGTTGTCAGCACTCTCACGCGCTGCACGAGATTGCCTTGTAGGCCGGCCAGTGTCCCCAGATGTAGTGGCGCCTGTGTTACGGGGCCCTGGTTGGCCGGCCAAGTTAGATAGTTAGTAATCTCGATAGTTAGTTGACAGTTGTTGATAGTTATTGACAGTCGCTGACAGTAAGGGTATACTGTAAAGGTTGTTAGTTGATGTCCACCATGTTGATATGTTAGGTTGGCCACGTGTCGTAGGTTTCCGGGGTACACGTGTGGTCCGAGGGGTTCCAGTGGTCCGCCACTGTAATGGGACAGGTGTTCCTGCAATGACTGGCCAGTATGGAGCTGCCGAAAACATCGATAAAGGTAGCCCACCGTAGACCCCCTTGAAACATCCAAAATATGGGGTGGCTACGCCCATACTACAGAACCCCCCCTTTAAGAAAGAGGCGTCCCGACGAGCGTACACTGCCATGCGTGGCCAAATCATTGGCAATTGACAAAATTAATAAAAGTTGTTGGCCGAGGGTGTGACGTGCCACGAGTGGATGGGCTTGACCCGTGGTATGTACCATCGTCCAATGAATAGTCCAAAAATTAACTCGCCGTCGGGTTTTCCAAAAAAAAATCAAAAAGCGGCGATTCCCCTTGCTTTGGAGGGCGTTCACGTGTTGTTGGGGTGAGCGCAACGTTGTTTTGACTCGGCTGATTTCCTCCCACATCAGTGTCGCCGAACCCCTGCCACACGACCACCTTCACTCCCCCCCACATTTCAAACTTCTCTCTCTTGTTCACCAACATTACCATCGGCCGTTTTTTGTGTGAATTGCCCAACCAATACTGCCCCTCTCCTTAAGCTGCGAGTATGTTGCGATTATGCCCATAAATCACCAAATACCCTGACAGTATCCCTCCGGTAACCTGTACCAAGGATTTACACTGTAAGAAGACATCATTGCAACTTGTGCACTGTACTCACGCACCAGTGTAAAAGCATAATATCATACCTCTTTGTACCTAGCCAATGACATGGATCCATCATGGCTATCTCGCGTGGTTCTCGAAACATTTCGCACCCACCAATCAGCAACCACTTTATGCCTCCTTGCCAATTGGACCAATGGACTTTGCCATGATGTTTGTTGCTGTCTGTTATACTGATGGATGCCTCCTTCAGAACCTTGTAGTTTGATACCTCTGGGTCGCTTTTCTAGAATACCTTTGAATTCAGTACCGTTTAGTTACAATTTATCTCTGCTGGTGTTGAGTACTTTTTCTATATAAACCCTGGTCTGATGTTCCGGCCTGTTACCGGAAGCATCAACCAACAGTTCAACCATCGATTACCTTTTGTGCGCTCAACACCCCACATTTGGTAGCATCGCATATTCGTTTGTCAGTACTGCGAGTTCTTCCAATCCGACAGTAAGTTAAAATCTCTATTAGATTTGACGTTCTGCCCGATTGCAAGCAGAGACTAACATTTTGTTTTTTACTCTGATTCTTTTTGAATAACGCTCAGTGCCGAAAAACAAGACTTCCAGGGACCGCCCCTCGTCGCCGGACGAGTACAACGCAGAAGACTTACAATCGTTCTTCGCCGAAAATTGTCAGGAGCTGACAACTTCGAGTTTGGAGTGGAGCCAAGAACACCCACCAGAATCGTGGTGGAGGAACCAGGACACCAAGACCCTCCACTTTCTGCCTTCCCGAGGCTGTATCGCTACCCGCTCTACCGCCGATACCGAGAAGGCCCGCAGTCCCTCGCTCCAAGCCGCAGAAGCCTAAGAAGACCCTACCGATTCTCCCTGACGCGGCTTCCATCGTCATTCAGAGAACCGCCAACCACCGCATTCGTAAGAAGACCAGAAGGCCTCGCCTGACCAAGAACCCGCGATCTTCGCCCTTCCACTGCCGTCACTGTCAAGTCACCTGCACAGGCCGAGTGCAGTACCACGAGCACCTCCGATCCCGCAAGCACCAGCACCGCGCCGATAAGACGAGGCACATCTGCGAAATTTGCAAAATCGAAGTCCCAAGTAAGGCAGACCTTGAGCGCCACCGTCTTGGCCGCCGTCATCGAGAGACTGCCCGTCAGTAGTTAAAATTTGAATAAATTTAGGGAAGAGGAAGCAAGAAAAACTCCAAAAGTTGCTTTCTCAACCGACTTCGTTTGTGCTGTGTTCAACCTCCCGCTGTGGCTACCTTACGAACTCGCTTTCCCCAGTTCCTTGCAGTAGGGCTTGTAAGCCCGTATCGCCGCCAGGTTCTAGACAGGAAAACAACCGTTCTGTAAAGCATCGGAAGGAGGGCTACTATAGCACACCCGACGTGACTGACGTCAAACCCTTACGTCAGAGAAAATCAACTTTCCCAAGTTATCGACTGGGATTCGAACTCGAGACCTCTCACTGGTCTTTCGCTGGTCTAGCCAACTCGGCCACAGTGCATACCGATTCTTACTGGCCAATTTGAAAAAATTCTATTTAAAGAAAAAAAACCCAAAACTACACGTGTGACTCTTTCGACCAATAGGAAAAGACAATGGAAACTTCGGGCATTACTGTAGAGTCTCTGGCACAAGCTGTAAGCGAACTTCAACGCCAGCTGTCAGAGGCTCATAACCAGATCTCCGCACAACAGAACCAGCTCAATAACGCTGCTCGCAAGGTGGGAGCTCTCGAGAATGAGCTTTCTCTCGTCAGGATCAATGCCGGTAGCTCAAATGGTCAAAACGAAACCAAGGACGCCCCTAAGAAGAATAAGCCGGGATCATTCAGCGGAAAAGGGTCCGTCGGGAGCTGGTGCGTGCAGATGCAGAATTATCTTGGTGAAGCAGATGGGCAAGCTACCATGAACATTGCACTAAGCTATCTCTCTGGAAATGCCCATGAGTGGTGGATGGTCCATTCCAAGAGCGCCGCGGGGCAGGAGATTCAAACATGGAAGGAACTGAGACTGCCCTTCTCAATCGCTTCGAGACGTTAAACAAGGAAAAAATCGCCCGAGACAAGCTGGCTCGCTGGAAACAAGTTAAAGACGTTACTGCGTTCAATGAAGATTTTAACAAAATATTGTTGGATATACCAGACATAGGAGTCAAAGATCAGATTGATCGCTATTCACGCGGCCTGAAACCGTACATTTGGAAAGCCTTATGCACGAAAGAATACTCTAAGCTTTCTGATTTAATGGCAGATGCGGAAAGAATCGAAGCTGCTTACAGGCGTTCAGGGCCGTTAGGTAACAACAAATCGAGTACAAAATCGCTGAACGGAAGTTCAAGTACTGGAAATAGTGCTCCTGTGCCCATGGAAATTGGGAACGTGGAAATGAAACCGGGTATACAGTCCTCAAATGTTAACTTACCGAAATTGGATCAAGCAGAACGTGAGAGATGCATACGTGAAGGCCTCTGCTTGAGATGCAGACAGAGAGGGCACATTGCAAAAACTGCCCAAAAGCCCGAAGGAACTGACTGAAGGTCCTCAATCAGTTCTGGATGACAGAAATCTTATTGTTTCAACAATAAGATCCCAGGAAGCATTTAGGGGAACACCAACCCCAACTTTCCAACGAAATCATAGAGGACTTCTTATTGTTAAAGGAGTCATTTCCAATGGACCAGCAAAAATTCTCATCGACCCAGGTGGTGAGATCAATTTCCTCAGTGAATTGTTCTGCGATTACCATAAGATTAAAACAAGAGAATCAGCAGAGCTTGCCGAAATGGCGAACGGTGCTAACCAGAAGTTGAAAGAAACAGCCGGTCCGGCAATCGTCCAAATAAAGAACTACACAGAACCACTGTACTTCGCCGTGAGCCCCCTCAAGAGATATGATGCAATCCTAGGAAAGGAATGGTGTGGAGCCCATAGAGCAATTATCGACTCTTCAAGCAATCAAGTTTCTTTCAACTACAAGGGTGAAAAGTACTCCGTCACTGCCAATGAAATGACAAAGCACCCTTTCGTTTCTGCAAACTCAGTACTTACTGATTTGGAGAAAAAATGTAGCACTTATGCTGTTAATTCGACCACTAGACTCAAATCCAAATGTTCCAGATTCTTACCCAGAAGATATTCAAGGTGTACTGAAAAAGTATACAGACGTTTTCCCGGAAAAACTTCCGAAGGGCCTTCCTCCGAAGCGAAAGTATGATTTCAAGATCGAATTGGAAAAAGATGCTAAGCCACAGAAAAAGGGTCTCTACAGACTTTCAGGAAAAGAAATGATGGAGCTTCGTAAACAACTAGATGATCTACTAGAGAGTGAATTCATTAGACCAAGCAAAAGCCCCTGGGGAGCGCCAATACTCTTTGTAACGAAAAAGGACAGCGGTTTGCGTATGTGTGTGGATTACAGAGCACTTAATCGGCTTACTGTAAAAAACAGCTACCCCTGCCGCGCATCGATGATATCTTTGATCGACTTAAGGGAGCCAGGTACTTCTCGAAAATAGATCTGAGGATGGGTTACCATCAGATCAGACTGGAGGAATCTTCAATCCCTCTCACAGCGTTTCGAACCAGATACGGACATTTTGAATTTCTCGTACTACCTTTTGGATTGACCAACGCACCAGCAACTTTTATGAATCTCATGAACGACATATTCAAAGATGTCCTGGATGTATTCGTTATCGTTTATTTAGATGACATTCTTCTTCAGTAAGACATGGAAAGAACATTTAGAACACATTGATGTAGTACTAGAGATTCTGGAAGGAGAATCTGTTCGCAAAATTGTCAAAATGTGTCTTCGGTGTTAAAGAAGTCGAGTATCTTGGACATGTAATCTGTCAAGAGGGAATTGCTGTGGATCCCAACAAGATAAAGGCAGTCATGGAATGGCCCTCACCAAAGAACAAGCAACAGCTTCAGTCATTCTTAGGACTCGTCAACTATTACAGAAGATTCATAAGAGGATGCTCATTGGTTGCTAAACCTCTTACAGAGCTGACGAAGAACGTTTCATTTCTGTGGACAGCTACTCAGGACAAATCATTCCAGACCTTGAAGAAATCGTTATGCAGTGCCCCAGTCCGAACTTTTGACTCTGAACTTCCAATATATGTCACTACAGATGCCTCTCAGTACGCAATTGGAGCTGTGTTGGAACAGGGGGATCCAAAATCCAGAAGACCAGTTGCCTTTGCGTCTAGGACTTTGGAATGATGCTGAGCAAAATTATGCCGCTCATGAGAGAGAGCTCTTGGCCATTGTAGAGTGCTTGAAATGGTGGAGAGCATACCTACACGGAAACTTTTTCACAGTTCATTCTGATCACTACCCTTTAAGATACCTCGAGACCCAGGACAATCTGTCCCAAAGACAGGTTAGGTGGTTGGAAAGATTAGCGAACTTTGATTTCAAAATTATACCCATCTCCGGGAAAGCAAACATCGTTGCCGATGCCCTGTCAAGACAACCTCAGAATTATCCCTCACCTAAACATCGAAACAGAGAACTACTCAAGGAAGTGATAACAAAGACATACCTAGAATCGAACAATATATCCGTACCTTATTTTGCGGATTCTGAGCTAGAAGATCTGGCCAAAGATTACAGGCTAGATGAAAACCTGAAAACCCAATACAAAGATCCAAAGGCACCTTTCGAAAAGAAAGGGTTGCTTTTACTAAGGAACGGAAAGATTTGCGTACCAGAAGGAAAATTTAAAGTCAAGCTATTACATGACTACCATTCTACTCCAAATACTGGACATTTGGGAATTTCAAAAACAATCAATAGAATATCACCGAAGTTTTACTGGAAAAACCTTCGTACAGATGTACTTCGATACGTTCGTTCTTGCCACTGCCAAAGAGACAAACCATCAATCAGAAACCCGCAGGTCTTTTAAAACCTCTTGATCCACCGAAAACCAAATGGACTCACATAACGATGGACTTTATTACACCCCTTCCAAGGTCAACGGAAGGAAACAATGGCATCTTAACTGTCGTTGACAGATTATCAAAGATGATCAGAATTATACCAACCAAGCCCAAAATAGATGCTCCTTCAACTGCCAGGCTGTTCAAGGATCATGTCTACAGAAACCACGGAATTCCGACGAATATCATTTGTGATAGGGATGCTATTTTTATGAGCAAGTTTTGGAAGAGTCTGTTCCACCTTCTGGGTACCAAGATATCCCCTTCTTCAGCATATCACCCACAAACAGATGGACAATCTGAGATTATGAACAGAAAGATCGAAGAAATGATTCGTTCTTTTGTTAGCTTCGACAAGTCAGATTGGGACAAATACTTGGTAGACTTCGAAGTTGCTTACAACTCATCTATTAATGCCACTACAACATTCTCTCCGTTCTTCCTCAATTATGGAATCCACCCTAGAACTGTCCCTTTGGACATACTCTCCGCAGACAACCCTGCTGCGGCACAGTTCCTAAAAAACATGCAAGAATCACTGAAAAAAGCCCAAGAACAAATAAAAAAATCAAATGAATCACTGCCTTGTATGTCAACAGAAGTAGAAGACCTTCTTCTTATAAAGTTGGTGACAAAGTCTGGTTGTCCACAAAAAACCTAGCTTTTGAAGATGGTGCAGGATCTCGAAAACTGAACCCAAAGTTTTGTGGTCCATTTCAAATATCTGAGGATATAAACGGAGTTACGTACCGTTTAAATCTTTCCCAGCCAATGATCGACAGGGGAATTCACAATGCTTTCCATGCTAGTCTCCTTAAGCCGTACTTTGAAGATGAATTCTATCGCCAAATTCCGCCGCCACCACCTATACAGGTTCAAGATGGACATAAAGAATACGAAGTCGAATCAATTCTCAGTCACAAGAAACAATACGGAAAAACAAAATATCTCATTAAATGGAAAGGATATGCAGATCACGAGAACTCATGGCTATCAGAAAATGAACTGAAAAATTGTCAAGATCTGCTATACGAATACAAGAATCGGGGCGATTCTTCTTCGTAGGGGGGAGTGATGTTGCGATTATGCCCATAAATCACCAAATACCCTGACAGTATCCCTCCGGTAACCTGTACCAAGGATTTACACTGTAAGAAGACATCATTGCAACTTGTGCACTGTACTCACGCACCAGTGTAAAAGCATAATATCATACCTCTTTGTACCTAGCCAATGACATGGATCCATCATGGCTATCTCGCGTGGTTCTCGAAACATTTCGCACCCACCAATCAGCAACCACTTTATGCCTCCTTGCCAATTGGACCAATGACTTTGCCATGATGTTTGTTGCTGTCTGTTATACTGATGGATGCCTTCAGAACCTTGTAGTTTGATACCTCTGGGTCGCTTTTTCTAGAATACCTTTGAATTCAGTACCGTTTAGTTACAATTTATCTCTGCTGGTGTTGAGTACTTTTTCTATATAAACCCTGGTCTGATGTTCCGGCCTTTACCGGAAGCATCAACCAACAGTTCAACCATCGATTACCTTTTGTGCGCTCAACACCCCACAGAGTATCAAGTTCCCACCTCAAGCCGTTCGTCGTACCACAACACCCCACCTGGCCTTCTTGCAGTGTTCAACCTCACTCAACACAGAAAGAAAACACATCATCTGCCGGTACGGTCGCGTGTGGTCATCGATCTGGCCATGTATCTACCCGATGAACCCCAACGGTCGCGCCGGTGCGTGATAGCATCGAGTTATCCGAAGGAGACTCTGTTGACACTGCACTCTCGGCCGACATGCAACCAAGAAGGACAGATCAGAGGCAATCTCGGCCAACGACACAGAAGAGTACGGGCGCACGCATGAATAGCGTGGGGTCTCGTTAGTCAACTGCCGTGTACGTCGCCGTATAACAGATGATGATGGCGATGATATGGCCGAAGGGAACGTTGAAGAACAACGGTCGGTTGGGGTTGACGTTGGCCAGGACGGCGGTGTGACCACTTCGACATTGGCCAAAAGGAATCAAAAGCTAAAGCGTGGTCGTTCGCAAGCTTCAGCGGTCGACTGTCGGGACAAAACAAAAAAGGCCAGTGAACAAAAGGGAGCTAGTGGCTCGACACGGCCGATCGAATTTGTTGAAGCATGGGCGGAGGAGTCGGATGACTCTTCTGCAGAGGTCGATCGAATAATCGATGAGGTATGTGACCGCCAGATGTCGCGATCAAGTGAGGGAAACTCAGGGCCAAGGAAGTACGTTGCGACAAGGCGCGGCCGAGGCTGGACAAGCTTCTGATCGTATGGTGGGAGAGGGCCAACAAGAAACGGGAGCAACGCAAGGATACCGCGGTCGACAGGAGAGGGCTCCAAGGAAAGGCGAGGAGTCAAAGACACAACATGAGTTGGCCATTACTCGTCCGCTTCCTGGACAACGCACTGTAGTCTCGGCCGATCCCTCCAGTAGCAAGGTGCAAACGAATCTCGTGACATCATTCGTTCGTCCTAGGTCAACTAGGCTGCGTTCTCGGCCGACGAATTCGGTACCACGTCGCGTTACTCAAGGTTTGATGACTGTGGGGGAGCGTTCACGTTTTCCTCCGATCTTGGACATCATTGACTTGACTTCGTATATTGAGATTATATCTCGCTCGGCCGATATCCCATCTACAGAACCTACTCATCCTGGTCGTCGGCTGACCATGCAGTTTCCCGGCCGAGTGACAGGGCGTTGGTGCCCGTTGTCGGTAAGGGGAAGAGGTCATCGCATGGGGTGGCGGCGCTTTCCTCCGAAGTTCACATCTCTGGTCCGGCCGTCGAGGGTTATCACTCCTCAAGTCATCTTGCGGGTCCATCCTCAACAGGGAATCCGTTTTCGGTAGACGTTTACCGCATTCAACCGCAACCGCGTGTGAAAGAGGAATTGAGAACTCATATGCGGCCGTTAGCGTTGGCCGGTCCTGCTCCAACAAATGCCGGGGGCTCAGTGTCTCGTGCCCGAGTTGAGATCGTGGAGCACAATGCTCCGGCAGACGACATACCACAAAAATGGGCATCTGAACATCCCAACGTCATTCGCTCGGTCTACAGTACACCTCCTTTCAATGACTGGGAAGGTCTTCGCCGTTTGATGTAATGGCCGGCTGTCCTCCAGTACGCCCTCCGGGAGCACGACAACTGAGTTCCTTTCGTTGGCCACAGCAAACCTACAAGCGAACTTGTTCGTCGATCCGGTCCTTATTTCGTTTTCCTACATTGCAACATGTACATACGCGAAGCTAGATGTGCGCCGATTTGCGGCCGGGGGTGTTGAGGATGCGGCCGAACGTTTTCGTGCATACACTGATTGTATTGGGCCGTTGTATGTTATTCCTCCTAACCTCATGGCTGATAGAACTTTTCTTTTGCACCCAGATCATGCGCAATTCGTCGAAGTTGCGTCGCGTTACTTGGCCGGAGAACCAATGGGGTCACCTTTGACCGAGAGTTGCTTGTATTGCCTCCCGTTTCCTCGTCTCTACAGTCAAAGCTCGTTCAACCGAGTATGTACAGGCACTCGCGTGGCCAAGTATGCAAGGAGCATCACCATGGACATGTGCGACTGGTGGGCATTTGCAAAGGCAGACGGCGAGGGTCTCTGCAAAGTGCGAAGCCGCAGAGATCGTGAGCCAAAACAAAATTCGTCTGGCCTCCGGGGTTTCTCGGAGTTCTTTCCCTGTTTGCCCGACACGTGTTTGTGAACTCATGGCTCCCTTGGGTCCGCCTATCGTCATGCCTCCCATTGCTCTATACTTTGGAGTCTCGGCCGAGAAGTTCACCCCTGATGTGAAACACCGGTACTTGACCGAGCTGCAATTCGAGAGGAGCATCCTGATACTGATTGCCGTTGCGTACGAAGTTCTTTATTCTCGTCGCGTTTATTGGTATCCGGCCGATCTCATCAAACTCGGTCGAAGAGACTGTACGGGAAGCTCCGAGTTTCCTCGATCGCGGCCAATCTTTCGGTGGGGGCATCGACTCCTTGCAAGCCCTCATCGCTGTCATGCGCACGGCCCACAATTCTCCCGCGTCTTTCTCCTGCAAAGGGATTTACGATCCCGTCATCGGCCAATCTCGCTACTGTGGATACGAAGTCCGCGATGGTACCACGTTCCGGCACAGCACATCCTTCGGGGCGCAGGTCGCCCATCATAAGACCACAGTGCCGGACACGATGTTGCAGTCGCTCGAGCGTATCCGACGCGTTTTTATGCGTAACGGCCGAGTAGGTAACTGGTCGTTAGGGTAGTTGCCTCTTTTCTTGAGGACTCACTCGGTCAGCATGAAGGGGGACGCCGTCATGAACCAAACCGGGATCGAGGGCGCGAGTTGGCTCAGCGTTTAGACGAGTTCGAGCAGATAAATTAATGGAAAGGGAAAGAGGAGTCGGCCAGCCTCGAAGCGCAATCCTTGTCGGCCCATTTGGTACAGTTGCGTAGCGACCTTCGTCAGCGAGACTACGATGTGGATCGTCTTCGCATCAATTGCAACGATGGCCAAACGCAGTTAGGTCGTGGTCTTCGCCACAAAGGATACGGCCGAACGGAACTTTTCATCCAAGAGAATGAGTTAA
Organism: Kappaphycus alvarezii; assembly: GCA_002205965.3. Classification (NCBI taxonomy): domain Eukaryota; phylum Rhodophyta; class Florideophyceae; order Gigartinales; family Solieriaceae; genus Kappaphycus; species Kappaphycus alvarezii. Next base: position 547,847 of record NADL03000022.1, on the reverse strand, counting down.
CCTTGGCCAAGCAACGCTATCGTCAATACCTGTCGAACGCTGAGGCACATGACCGTCGCGCAAACTCGGCCGAGCAAAAGGTAAGTGAGTTAGAGGGTAAGTTGAAGACGGCCGATGGAAAGAAAAGGAAGTACAGGACGAGCTTGAGAAATTGAAAGCCCGTATGAAATTGGCCGAAGAGAAAATCACCAGGATGCGGTCGGAGCGTAGCTTCTGGCGCGACTCGGCCATGACGCGTTATGCGGAACGTCAGGCGGCGCAACCGCAACCGTCCTTCCTACTTCGTATGGGTATGTTTGCGCGACGCCTTCGTTTTTCCATCACCGGCCGAGCAGCGGCCAAACGACAACACCGTTAACTCCGCATCCTTGGCCGTCGACTGCGATGGTGGGTACTGTGAACCCGAATCCTCCGTCGGAACGCAAACCGTACCACTCGGATTAGGTTGACGATGGGTGATTGGTGCGGCAGACAGTAATGTATGATTGATTAAAGACAAACATCCTCGTTCGGCCATTCTTTTTTCCTGCCTATCACTTCCTTACCGTTTCAATACAGATGGCCAATATTCTTCAAAATTGCCCAATTCCCGGCGGGAGTTGACACGATAATTAAAGACGCAGAGGCATAACTTTGCGTTGGATATCAAAAACTTCGGCCAACTTGTCGATTTTATTGACGTTGCGGCAGCCGATTTTGTAACCGACAGTTCGGCCGATGATGACTAAAGGGAAGGGAGCCAAAACTTCTGTACAATGGGTGATGCTCCCTCCTTCTGTCGAAATATTGCCGTACTTTATGTCTACTTGTTAGTGTAAAATTTAGTAGTCAATACTGTGAAGTTGATAAGTTGAAAAGAATAAAGTAATATCTCCGCTCACTGAACATTCCATTTTATCCTCGAGATATGGGGTCATGGTGGCACCGTGCAGTATCTCATCCACATGAATGGCCAAGATTAATACTTGGACGAGAATATTACACCTGGGCAGCATAAAGGGTGGCGTTTTGCGCTCGAGATACTTCCTACATGTCCAAAGGGGTGGTGCACGTTGTGGACACTCTTGACCGAGGTTCAAGACGAAAACATCACATCGGCCAAATCAAAAGGGCTTGGTCCGTTATGACTCAAAAGGTCTCTTGATCTGGATGACGATATGCGGCCGACTCTCTTACGTTTTGTACCCTTGCGCGCACACTCTCGACCAAAATCAGCTCTCGGGGACCCCTCCTTCTCCAGCGTTTGCGTCCCGCGAACGACGTCTTGCGCGTTTTCGGCGGCGAGCAAGGTAGGCCGAGACTAACTCCGGGGGTAGCGTGTGTCGCTTTTGCCAAGTCTGCCCCCGGTAACCATACCACTTTTCGCGAAGCCATAGTTGGCCGTTTCATCATATTAATGGTCCATGATGCAGTCGACTACGTATTCGTCGGTCGGTCCAACGTCGGTGTCATAATTCTCGGCCGACTGTTGTGGCGTGTCCGGGCTGGGTACGGAGGCGGATCGGAATCTTGCAAAGGGAACTTCCGTAGGTCGAGGGGCAGGGGTCACAAGGTCAGAGTTCACACGTTCAACGATACCTTCTCGGTCGATGATGAAAGTTCGGCCGTCGTCATGAAGAACCCGATACGGTTCTTGTGCTTGATACTCCAACTTGTCAGGTTTATGCTGGGGGTTGTCGAGGTGCACAAAGCCACTTGCATGCAAAGAAGTATTGGCGACTCGGACGGACTTATCGAAGTCCTTTCGGTGTCGCTCTTGTGTTTTCTGTAGTCGGCCATAGGCTAAGTGAACAGCCTCATCCAACCGAGCTACGACGTCATCTTTCGTTCGAGCGTCCGGTCGAGTCCGATTGGTAATACTGTGGTGAAGGACAACTCTGGGGTGGTCGACTTAACACCAACTCGAACGGTGTGGCGTTCTTTGACTGGTGGAAATGGCAGTTGTATGCATACGTCAACGCTGGGGCATACTCATCCCAGTCCGATTGATGTTCGTTGACGTAATCTCGTAACATTGCCGCCAAAGTTCTGTTGTAACGTTCCACTTGGCCGTTGGCTTGAGGGTGGTATGTTGTTGTGAATTGGTTACCCACGTTGAGGTGACGGCACACAGCTTAAAAGAATTTGCCGGCGAACTGCTTCCCATTATCAGTCAACACTGTTTCGGGTGGTCTGTATTTGAACACCAATGGTTGCAGAATGCTACAGCAACTCCGTAGGCCGTGATGGTCTGCATGGGATAACCTGCGTGAGCTTGGAGAATCGACAAGTGATGGCCAAGATGAAGCGATTGTAGGATGTCGTTTCCGGAAGGGATCCAAGGATATCATTGGCTAGTGATGGCAACGAATGCGTAGCTGGGAACATATTCAAGTAATTTGTCTTCTGACACAACCGTATCCTGTTTTTGGCACAATGACCGCAGTTGCGAACTGTAGCATAGCAATCAGCTGCCATGTGTGGCCAATAATATGTCAACCGCAGAGACTCCATGAGTCTAGTTTGGCCGGGGTTTCCCGCAAGCAAGGAATGATGTGCGAGCTTGAGCCCCTAGCTTGTAGCGACTGCGGTAACACAATCTGCACTTGGCCGTCTACGGACTTGTCCTTCTAAGGATCCCGTCTGGTCCTTCAAAGAGAGCGGAGCGTCGAAGCCGCTTGGTTGTTTGGCCAGGACTTGTTGACAAAAACTATCTACCTTCTGTTCTTTATTATCTCATCGTACGTGATGGGGCTCTGCAGCTCCTCTGACACTCGGCCAGCCGCCTTTTCTTGTTCGTATGCTTGGGCACGGACGTAGTCTGCATGGTCGGGCTCCATCGTCACCAAGGGATCGATGTTCTCCGGGTCAATGGTGTCCTCCTCTGCCAATGCACTGTAAAGCTCCTGACGTCGACGAATGCGTCGATTCATCGGCAAGAAAGCCTTCAGCACTAGCACTGGGATGGCGTCGTCGATGGGGTTGTTGTCATTGTCGTCGGTCGGTCGTCGAATTCTTGAGAATGCATCCGGTACCTGATGCACTCGGCCGGGCTTGTACAGTATTGCTAAATCGAATTCCGACAGGCGTAACCTCCATCTAGTCAACCGTCCGGGATCAGTTAATCTAAGTAACCAACGTAACGCATTATGATCGGTGCGGACCGTGAACTTTGTTCCTTCGATATATGGCCGAAGAGTCGTTATCGACCATACCACGGCCAAACATTCACAATCGGTGGCTGAGTACTTCTGTTCGGCCTCCGTCAATGTGCGCGACTAGTAGCCAACGGGGAGATATTTATCGTCCTCTTGTTGCTGTAAAAATGTGCATCGAACTTGATATGCACTGCATCAGTGTCCAGCATATAATTTCGGCCAACTTTGGGTAGAACTAAGATAGGAGGAGACACTAAAGCCTCCTTTAACTTGGCAAAAGCCTCCTGATGTTCGGTCGTGGGCCAGTGAAAGTGGTCCGGGTTAGCATCCTTTTGTAGCATGTTTGTCAGGGCTTTGCTATCCAGTCGAAGCCGTTCATGAATCGCCTATACACATCGCAAGCTCTGAGAAAAGACCGAAGCTCTGTCAATGTACTGGGGAAGAGGCTCTTTGAGATCGCTTCCTTGTTCCCGACGGCCATTTGTAACTTGCCTGGGAGCAAGGTACGCCCCAGGTAGTTCACGGACGAACGAAAGAAGTCACATTTCTTCAATTTTAATGTGATGCCGGCGTTGTTAAGCAAGGTCAAGATCTGATCTAGATGGCCGATGTGTGTCCTCATATATTCGAGAAGATGATGACGTCGTCAAAGTAGACAAGACAAACCTGCCAACGCACACCCGACAAGATGATATGAAGTGCTCTTTGAAATGTGGCCGATGCGTTGTTCAATCCGAACGGCATTCGTCGATAACGGAACTCCTCGATGAGAAGTGAAAGCAGTCTTACCCCGGTCCTCTTTTACGACGGGTACTTTTCAATACCCACTGTTTGCGTCCAATGTGGAGAACACTGCGGCATCACCAAGGGAATCAATACAGTCGTCCATTCGTGGAAGGGGGTATGAATCGGTCACAGTTTTGGCGTTAAGCCGACGTAGTCCACGCAAAAGCGCTTCGTCCCGTCTGGCTTTGGCACCAGAACCACGGGCAAGGCCCATTCTGAATTGGTCGGTTCAGTAACGCCTAACTCCAACTGGTGTTTGAATTCTTCCTCCACGATATCACGGCCGGGCGGAACCTGTCGATAGGGCATTGGGCGGATCGGCCTCGTACCGGGCTCCACTTCTATCCGATGATAAGTGGCCTTGATTTCTCCCAAGTGTCCACTCCAAATTGCTGAATGCTTACGTAAGACGGCCGATGCTTCTTCTCTCAACTCTTATTCAAAGTGAGACAAGTCAACTTGTTCTTCCCAACTGGGATTCTCGGCCAACTTGTCTTTTGCTTCTTCTTCTCGGCCGACTCTTTCTCTTGACCATCTTCTCGGGGTAAGATACCAAGACCTTACCCATCTCTCGGCCTAAGTTTTCTTCCGCAGTGATGATCGCAAGGGGATGTCTGGACGCATACCCCAGCACAGTGCGTGAGGATAACGAGAACGACCTTGTGACTCGAGTTCGAAACCATCACCTGGAAATCTTTCTCAGTCGAACCTCGGCCACGCAATTCGCGAGTCTTACTCCATGGCGTAACCAACGGCCATCTGGTTCCAAGACACAAGCCCTGATGCTGTTCTGGTCACTTCGACCATGACTTGGGTTCCTGTAGGATCTTAACTTTCTTGGCCAAGCGTAAGACATCAGCATGGTGTCTTCTGTTGGCCGATACCCGAGGTGCGTTCGAAGGCGGCGATCCATCTGTCTCTTTTGCTTTGGGCACCCCTTTTGACTCTATAATGGGTACAGAACCTCCACCATAAAAGTCAATGTACTGATCTCGACATCTCAGGTTCTGAATGTTAGGTGTCGTGAAGCAGTTCCAAGTAAGACAGGAACGGCGAAGTTCTTTTGGCCACGAAAATTCGGCTCTCCATGATCGACTGGCCAATCTTATTGTAAGTCTTATGACTCCGCTGAACCTCAACGGGCTCTGATTAGCGTCCCCAAGCGCAGGTCAAGTTCAAGGGGTAGATCAACGTAACCCAGTCCGCAGGCAACCCGGTTTCCCGAATGATGCTGCTTGGCGAACAGGTGTCATAGCAATGGGAGTCAGCCGCATGTTACACGCGGTCAACCTGACTGATCCAACACAGTATAGATACTGGAGATAAGGGTTAAACAGGAACAAAATTGTCTTTCTCGGCCGATACTTCATCCAACTGCTCCGGTACTTTCTTCCTCTTGTCGTCAATTGCTGGCTCTCTTCGGCAAAGATGAATGACCGATGTCCCAAAGGTTCGTTCCGTTTTGTCGGCCCTGTCGGCCGTGAATCTTCTTCCAAAGGAGTTGTGTAAAGGAAAGGGAATTCAATACTTTTGGTCCTTCCGGCAACTGAGACGTGAGACCGTCTGGACTTTCATCATTAACAAAAGAAAAAAAGGTGCCGAAGTCGGATGCACTTGCCTGATCCGACTTCGGTGGGAAAAGTCGTGGGTTACAGAGGAATTCGGCCAACATGAAGACTTTCATCCCTCACGGGCGTAGCTCTCCGCTCCGTGATACCTAAAACGTCCCCTGGGGTATCATCCTTACTCGTTTCCAGACTCCACAGCATCACTATCGGCCTGTTCCGTAATGGACATCATTTTCGTCGGCCGACTCTCCTGCTGAGGAGAGCGCACGGGGGGGTAATGGTAACCTTTTTTGGCGGTAACGTCCTTGATGGAGCCCGTAACTCGTACCTCTTCTATCTCCCCCGCTTCCTCGTTTCTCTTCATGGAATTTATAGTTAGGAAATCCAAAGTAGAGACGAACGTGAAGGGGTAAGAATGGGCATCTGTACAGATCATGGCCAACCTCTCGACAACCCCAACAAAGTTGAGAAGCCTTCCACCGTGCAACATGACCATGGCTTTCTGGAGCTCATCGGGTGTCAATTTCGGCGGTTCTTTCACTACCTCACCCGCCAAGTGCTCTGTTCCAATCGGGGATAGGGGCAGCGGCCGAAGCACGACGTTGATCATTCGACCTGGGGCCTCCCTTTTCAACAACTACCGTCAACAAGGATGATTCAATGCTGTCACTCGACCACCGTTGCCATTCGGAGTCATCCTCTACCTGCGAAGCCACGGCCAAAACAACACTCGGCCGTTTTCTCCCTTTGGAGAGGGTGGATACGTAGGCACGATGTGTATCTCCTGCTGACATGTCCATTCGACGCAGCACTGAAAAATCCACACAGCCGCCCTTTGCAACACACTTTCGTTCACAGCCGAACGAGTTGAAGGGCTCAATCCTTTCACAAAATTGTGAATCAGCGACTGTTCCGTGAACACATCCGGACATACCAATGCTGCATCCTGAATTCGGTCAGCAAACTCGGCCTCAGTCTTTCCCTCCTTTTGTCTCATCCTAGTGACTTTGTAATATGCAGTAGCCAAGGTTTCTTCCTTACAGTACCGCTTAAGAGAGGCATGTACTACCATCGGCCAAGAATGCATAGTGCTGGCTCCGTTTGAAGTGGAGTACTACTGCCTCACTCCAGCACCTGACGTGGTCATAAAGAACCGTCTGGCATCCCCTTCAAGGAAGGTTGTCAGAAAACGAACGGCCGCCCCTTCGTGGATGCCTAATGTATCACAAGTATCCTTATAATTACGAAGGAAGGACAACAGTTGTATGCCCTGCTTCCCATCAAAGTTGGCCACGTGGGGAAAAGAAGCTCGGATTGACTTTCCGACTTTGGCTTATTGAGCGATTTCCTCAAAAAAGAGTCTGTCGTATTTCTACTAAAGGATAGGCCCTGTAAGACACAACGTGCTCAAAAGGGTCTTGCAATGTATTCATTGGAACCAGGCCCGGGACTAGAGGTCCCAAGTCTGTGTCCTTCGATGCCGCCCGACCATCATCCACGGCGTAGAAAGCTCCAACCTCCCCTGACGCCTCCACAAGGCCGCCACCTCCAGCCACGGGTAATCCTCGTGGATGTAGAATAGATGGCCGAGACATTTGTGATGCCTCCGGCATGCCAATATTAGGTCGCTCTACGATTCGCGGCTCGTCACCATGCCGGTAAATACTCAAAGTTCTAGGTAAGGCTGGTATGGGACGGCCAAGTTCACCAGGCCCTACACTTTTCCTGATCTCCTCGGTTCTTTTCTTCAATTCTTTTATTTGTTACTGAGGGCAACAAACAATTTGTCGCATAACGACACTTGCACTGCCTGGGTCACGTCGGCCAACAGAGATCGACGCAAGGTCTCTTGTATCTGTGACTGGGCCACAGTTCTTTCGGTGGACCTTGCGTTGAGAATATCCCTGAGACGCTGTACCGTCACAAGCTCCTCTGCCGGGGGTACCGCACGAGTACTAGGTGCACCCTGGGAAAGGTAAACTCGAATCTCAGCCGATGAAGGCGATCCTGCGGGCTGCCCAACTCGAATATCTGCCGATGAAGGGGGCCCCCAGGCGAACTTAGCATGTGGGGGCCGGTGGGTCTTGCTGCGACAGGAACATTGTCGACGGTGGGTGTTGGGTGATCAAATCCCTCTGCCTCTGACGACAGGGCCAAAGGTAATGCAGGTGGTGTGGAAGCCAAGGAAATCATAATAGTCGGTAATCCAACTGCTGGGATCAAGCAACCGGTCTTCGGAAACCACTTGGCAAAAAAGTCTCGGCCGTGGATGGAACGTGACCTACTGCACGCTATGGCTCCACTACTGGAGTGGCTCAACTACTGGAGCGCCAAATACGAGACGAAACCTTCTCTCGGACGAAAGCGGTCGTTACAACGAAAGACGGCCAACATGAACTCGGCCGAAACAAATCCTTCTAAGTCGGGAGACCGATGTAGTAGTGTGTGTGTGGCAACTGCTACGTACATGCACGAAGTACACGTACCTCGCGATAAACACCCAGGAAGGATTGATGTTCGACCTGGATTCGCAATACGCGAGACGATGGATACCCCCGGGGTGGTAGTGGATTAGGCGAGCAGGCTGAAAAGCACAAGGAAGAAGGTTTACTACCAAAGACCCAAGACCAGGGGACAACTCCCCTTACTCAGGCGTTTACTGTGACAGAAGCCAAAAGAATATTAGTACTACTTCTTACTCTACAGTAAAACTACTACTAACGGAAAGAACGCGAAAAAACACGGCCGATAATGAGGGTTAGTTGTCAGCACTCTCACTCGCTGCACGAGATTGCCTTGTAGGCCGGCCAATGTCCCCAGATGTGGTGGCGCTTGTGTTACGGGGCCCCTGGCTGGCCGCCCGAGTTAGATAGTTAGTAATCTCGATAGTTAGTTGACAGTTGTTGATAGTCATTGACAGTAGCTGACAGTAAAGGTATGCTGTAAGGTTGTTAGTTGATGTCCACCACGTTGACATGTTAGGTTGGCCACGTTTCGAAGGTTTCCGGGTACACGTGTGTTCCGAGGGTCCAGTGGTCCGCCCCTGTAATGGGACAGGTGTCCCTGTAATGACTGGCCAGTATGGAGCTGCCGAAAAAAATCGATAAAAGTAGCCCACCGTAGACCCCCCTTGAAACATCCAAAATATAGGGTGCCCACGCCCATCGTACTACACAAGGCTCCAAGGCAGATCTCGGATAACGCAACATGAATCACTCCGATCAATGGTATCAGTATCCTTGATATCAAGGAATACTTTAAGTCTCCTTCACAGCCAAACGCAGGACCGATGCCATATTGAATGGTACTAGCTTTGGAGACAGACATTAGAAGCTTTACTAGCAAGGAAGAAATTTCTGATCACTTCTCCCTCTACATTGATGTTGACGACGTTCCAAACTATCCCTTTGCATGGAAGTAGCACTTGCATCGCATTCTGCATGTGTGCTATGTAGGAGCGAAGAAGATCCGAGGCTCATCTTATGATCTCTTGAACACGGAAATTATCAACAACCTTATAGGTGCTGATGCCAATGACGAAGACTGACCAGACGCTTTGCAGCAGAAAGGATCCGCAACGACTTCTACACAGACAGTTCTTAAAGAGGATCAGACAAGCACAAAAGAGACCACTTTGGACTTTCAAAGAGCATCATGTATGTCTCATGTTTTTGGTCAAGACTACCCCATCCCGTGTGAGGAAACCGATTCTTTTTTCCACAAGCTGCAACCAGTCCTTCAGCAGTTCTAAATTATCCAGAATAAATGGCATGTTAGTGTTCTTCTCCCCATGTTGAATGGCAAGGCGAAAGAGGTAGCGTATAAGATTCCTCATGCTGGAATTTCTGTTGACGATCTTGTGAATCATCTAGCGCAATATCTTTTGTATGATGGTAATATACAAACCCGCTGTTTGAACAATGGAACAGTGACTTATGCGGACTTCAAGGTGAAGCATCAAACATACCATGAAGCATCAACCGCTTGCATTGACCACCTGACGATGCATCACAAAGATCTTCCGCAGTATACGGAAATGTCGCAGACACTCCTCGAGCGCATTCTAAACGTTTTTCGAGACGAAGTTTGGTACAAGAAGCTCTACGAGCGCAATGCTCCAAAGCAGACTCTATACGGATTCGCATAACTCGTTAAGGCAGCAGCTTCAAACCAATATGGACATGATCTACGCAACAAGGCAGTTTCACATACCCCGGCTTACAACGTCGATGCTTTCGTCAAAGCAGAAAATGATTCCAAGTTGGATTACTCATTCTTCGCCAAGACTCGTCCGCCAATCCGATTCCGTCGACCGCATAAGTATCGTAGATATAACAATAGCAAATACCCCAATCGCAACTGGAGGTTGATAAGCAAAACTTTCGGAAATTTGTTGAAGAAATGTTATGCTCGTAATTCCGCAAATAATCTCATCAAGATTGTCCGGAGCGCGCCAAGTATATGAAGCGCTTGAACTTCTTGATTGAAATTGGCCAAGCCGCCGTGACTTTGGTTGACGTCATTGAATCTGACAAAGATCTCCCGGAATCAGAGTATCGACAGGATCGAAACTTCCTCTCGGATGTCAGCTATCTTGAAAACACAGACTGCTCCGAGTTTGACGCTTGGATCTTTGATACGCTGGACACGGTCGATCAGCAGTCCAACGTTAAACAAGTCTCAAAAGTTTCCAATGGAATCAATGCTTCATATTATTTACTCCCTGAACTGGAATCTGCGATTTCTGGAATTGGTGTGTAAAATGTATACAACGTTCTCAGACATATTCTCATCGACCTTGAAGCGCCGAAAAGTCTCTTCACTTCAGACTGGCGAGAGAAGACCAACCAGAAACCAGTTATCAAACTTCCAGTTCTAGAATCTGCTCGTCCCTTCCGTTTTTCTGGTGTAGAGGTGGAAGCAATATTCATTGCATGTCTAATAGCGACAATAACGAACATTCGAGGCAAGTAAATCACTCTGCGAAAAGTCGTTTACGTCCTTCCTCCAACCCCTATCCCCTTTCTCTTAGGACTTCAGACTCAACGCAAAGTCGCTGCAGACCTATGCCTCAGGGAAGACAAAGGAATACATCTAAAGGTCAACAAGTTCAAATCCACTCACTAACTCGTTGTCAACTATCACGTATGGCTACCGTTCCGTCCGACTAACAAAGATCCGACCCGCAATTTCGACTGATCTCAACTCATCAAGGACACATTCATTTTTTCCAATCTAATAACGAACCTTATATGTAATTTAAGTTGGACAAAGTGAAGAATCTTCGAAGCCTGCCCCCACGGTATCAATTACTGTGGCAGGTTCATAGATGGATCAAGTAGAGAAAGATTCTACAGATTCATTTCCAATTCTCCCTCTATGGAAGCAGGAAGGATGAAAAACCAAGCACACCCCGGAAAGCATGAAAAAACTTTGTAAAGTCCTCAGGCATCCGATTCGCAAAACGCTGACGGAGCTAGTACGCCAACATCAAATTGATGGATAATTAACGAAAGAAACCAGCAGGAAATTGACAAGATCCACGAGAACTGCCGAGCATTGGCACAAGCAGCTGAGCTCCCAAGAGTTCCAAAGGTTACTTTCCCCGCACCCGCAACACCCAATCTCGCAGTCACCCTCGATGTCATGGATCATCGCATTAGTTCTTCCAATCACAAGGTACTAGTCATGCTCGCCGAAGGCGACCATCTTCTGCGTCTCGCCTTGCTCAAGAATGAAACTGCAAGAACCACTCGTAATGCATACATGTACAGATGGATGGCAATTTTAGATGCTGCGCAGCACACAATTGTTGATCGTGGCTCAAATTCGACTAATGCCCACACGAAAGACCGACTTCGCCAAATGGAATCACAACTAAGCCGGTCCCAACTGAATCACAATGATCTTTGGGAACCAACGAAAAATCCCACAGATTCCTGCACAAAGCTTTTGATAAGCCTCTCTTCATGCCCGGTTTCGACCCTGGTGATAATCTGGAAAATTTTCTTGCTGCAACTGAAATGCCATCGAATTTCACTCTGCACTCAAATTAGACACTCCCACACTACAACCGATTTCGTGTCATGCCACGTTCTCTCGGAGAAATAAGCAAAGGACCAACCGTTTCACATCGAATTGATCTCATGGAACTTTCCAGCATTGAAACCGAACGACTGTGAGCAGAAGTTGTGATCAACTCGGTGATCAACAGTTGTAGAAGACAATTTATGCAGCTCCGAACCTTCACCGTAGAACAGCACGTTTGTTTCTATCGACGTAGCTATGGATGGCGCCAAGGCATTGTATCAAAGATTGAAAAACCTACAATCTATGTCAGCTTGGAATCCAAATTGTACCCTACACATGAGAACAGGATTCATACTTCTGCGATTTGTCTCTTCCACCTGACATCCGTGATAACGATACTCCAGATGCTTGTTTCTAGAAGCCACCGTGCAACGCGGAAACTTCACCTTCTCCCATCTCCAACAACCATGGAAGTATTTAAATTGAGCAGCTCCTCACTGATACTTTCGTTGTTCGAGACAATCGAGAACTCCAACCAGCAGAATCTTACTATCTTCGCTCAACCGACAACGAAATCCTTTTGGAATTTTCTTCGACGAATGACACGAGTATCGATTCTGAGCACATTTCCTTGGTTCGGACTGAAGCGTTCATCATTGACGATCACACTGCTACCAATGATTCATTCCTCGTAACTGCAGAATTCATTAAGAAACTCTCTTAGCTTTCTGGAAAACAACGTAATTCCTTTCGAGATGCCCATCAAGACGAGATGAAGTTCCTACTTGAATTTGTTGTTAAAGAAGTTCTTCGAAGGAACGTGAAAGATGGTTGTGAGATCCAACCAATAAAATGGATACTTTCCATCAAGCGAACACCAACAAACGTCCCCCCACTTCAATATCGCGCACGCCTAGTCAGTGCCTCTCACTCTACGAAGCTTCGATTTGCTCTCAATCGAACTTCCACTACAATTTAATTAAGTACGCCTCGATTTTGATCGCGATTGCAGCAACTTCGAATAATTTTTGCAATCTCAAGGCGACTCAATTGCTATCTTGGTTCGCGATGTCACAAAAGCCCTCTCGCAAAGCAAACCGACCGAATGCCTCATCAATTCCAACCTCCACCGGAATATTTCAAGCTCAATCCGGATAAGAAAGACAACGTATGGCAAGCAATTGTCCAAATGCATGGTGAAGTCGAGGCAGGCAAGTATTGGGGCAACACATTCATTCCATGGCTTTGCGAGAACATGTTGGACTATATCCAGTCCATCTATGACCCTTCAATTTTGTAAAGCAAGAAACAATATGCAGCCAAAGGTCTTTGCACTCACGACACCGTTACTATCATTACTTCTTTCACGAAACACGAAGAATCCAAAATGAAGGAACGATTCAAGTGCAGAAATGTGCAACAGTTACCAACGAATTTCAAAGGATTGGATATCTCGAAACGAGCCTTGAAGTAGACGCCGTCTACTCCAAGGCTTCCCAAACGGCTTATGGAAAGAAGATTTAAATAGCAGAAGAACCGTAAAAGGCCTCTAAGGATGAATCGGAACGGGATATTAACAACGAATAATTCAAGCAACTCAGATCCGACGCAGACAAACTGGCATGGCTCGCCCTGGGAACCTCCCTACTATCCTCATTCTAAGCAAGTGTCTCTCTACAACATTGGAAAGGCCATGCCCTAGCTTAAAGTACTCTCAGAGACTCGAAACAACTTGAAATATATCTAAGCTTCCCCCGTCTCAACTATACTCAATTTCATGCCCTCGAATTATTCGACAATTCATCTGCGCCTGTATTCGGACGGCTCGCAACAGAATCTCGACAATAAACATTCTCAAGTTGGGAATATAGTTGGAATCGCCGACAACAATGACAACTTCAATCTCGTCCATTGGAACAGTTCCCGTGCAACACGGAGAGCACACAGTACCGAAGAATTCGAGTTAATGGCATTTGACATTGCGCTTCGCTTCTTGGAAAACTTTCGCAACATCTCATTCCAACTTATCAAGAAGAAAGTACCAATCGTAGTATACATTGACTGTGACACACTTTGGAAGAACTTGCGAAGGAAAAGCCTATGAAGATTCCTGAAATTTGTTACCGTGTTCGCGTAAAGATCTACTTCGGTGTTGTCGATTCTGTCTGCTTCATGCGCAGTGATGTCAATCCGGCAGATGCACTGACAAAGCAAAGGCCCAACAAAAAAATTGCTGCGAGTTTGGAAAGAAACAAGTGCACAACTCCGTGCGAAGCGGTATTCATGCTACAAGATTCACAGTACCTCCATCTTGACTGGATTCGACGATGAAGGTACCCACGGTTACCGATATTGAGGGATAGAGGAGGAACTGATCACTGCAGTGTGCGACAAATGATGGTCTGCAGACAAAAAGAGAGAGAACGGGGAATTTGCCAGAAGAGAGCGAGCCGTCGTAGCGCTGTACACCTGTACACCTGTAGGCCGTTGGCGCATGCTCGTCTTAATACTAGAGCCATGCCGGCATACGTAGCCATCATAATCATTCTCATCATCATCACGGTAAACAGCTTCCTATTACATCCAGTGCGTTGACAGCAGCTGTCTTGTCAAAGAATCACATATGGATGTAACTAATAATCAATTTTATTGTGCTGTGCGGAGATTCTACAATTTGCGGTCGAGAGCCAATGAGCTCACGCTGCTTATTTACACAACGCAACCAAAACCGATTTGATATTATTGTGACGAAGAACTGACCGACATAGAGCGTCTGCATTCTTGTTAGGGCACGAATCCGGTGGGAATTCGGCCGTCTTCTTCCCTATACGGACCAAGAGAATATTTTACCAACTTGGACAAAATGTTTCACCCCGTTCGGATGACGTTGAAACTAATAGAGAACAACGTGGGATTATGCTTACCCGTAGACGGATTAGTCTTTATAAGATAGAAAATTAAGAAGCCGATCGGTAAAACGGGTAGCAATACATAGGATTAAGCTTTTTTCCTAAAAGGGAAAATTACCTATTCCAGTTCGATCCTATATCCATCAGAAGTATCAAATTCAACATTTTGCACGGTAGATGACAGGAAATGATCGAAAGAGGTGTGGTCGAAAGATTGAAGGCTCCGTCAAGTAGTGAGGTGGACTTGAACAAGAAATTGAGCGCGGTAAGTCAATTAGCAGAGACGGGATTGCTGTGGATGGCAGCGAAGCGGTTTTTTGGAGCTATACCACAAAAGAAATTAATGCCTTAGAAAACCCAATCCTATAACTTTGGTGGGCATGATAGAATAGTACAGTAACAATTATACTGGCAGGTAATTATGACCTTCCAAAGCGGTACATTAATAACAATTTGCACATCTTACAAATGAAGGCAACCAATTTTTGCTTTCCTTCGCTAGTAGATCATCCCTTCGACGAAATTATTTGATCCTCCCTAGCTCATCTAAATTTCACTCTCTCAATCGTCAAAAATGGAGAGTTAAAACGCAAAGACGAGGACCCGGTCTGGTTACGGCATTTTTCCACTAACGGCCAAACCCGGAAACAAACTCGTATCCTTTGAAATGTCACCACTGCCAGCAGGACCTCGATGTTCACTGTAGCGGTGCTGCAGGCCGCTGTGTCTCGGAATTTGGACGCATTTCCAGACACAACTCAATCTGAAACGTGTCTGGCTATCATTTTCACTCCAAGTTTGGAATAAGGATCACATCCAGGATACGGTCTACAGGCTAGGCAACATACTCTTTGTGCGATCCCCGGGACCCTGAAGATGGCCTTATGGACCGGTGTATTGTATATGAAATCGCTGTAACGTCTCTGGTCAGGCAGTCTTCACAAATGAAATTGACGCAAGTCGCCGTTGGAGTTGTCACCCTCACACCAAACTAAAAGGTCCATGAACTACAACAAAAGCTGTCCAGGCGCTTGGTGAACCCCCTCCTAAACCTCCCGCGACCCTAGTTTCGGATTTTTGTTCCTGGTTTTTGACTCCATCGGTGCCTCCTATCCCATACTTGTGTTATTTATCGAAGGCTTTGTACCCCGCGTTGCCAGAAAATTCCACACCTCGGACTCTACGATCAGCACGAGCATCTACCAGCATCATTATTTCAGTTTTGAATTGTGATCGTCGGTGGCTATGGCCATGATATCGCGCGCACGACTGTTCGTGGCGACTTCGTCCGTTCATTGTGCTCTGAACTGTATAGTTGGTCAGTTGGTGCACATTCTAGGTACGTATTCACCTTTTTATTTCAGCCGGTTTGTTAGGAACTAAGCAGAAACACGATTTCAAAGGATTGCGTATTTTGCAGTAGTATGTGTAATCAGCTTGTTTGCGTTGCAACATGACACACTGTAAGCTGCTTACACCAACAATGTCAAAAGTGCCCACATGCTATTCTGGTATCGCCCCACTATGTATTTCACCTCAGTAGTATGTGTAGTCAGCTTGTTTGCGTTGCAACATGACACACTGTAAGCTGCTTACACCGACAAAGTCAAAAGTGCCCACATGCTATTCTGAAGTTCCAAATGGTAAATGACGTCTTCGACAGTTGCTTACCCAACACCTCTTGGAGCAGATTGTGCACCAAGATGACCCCACGGGCGGTTTTCGACAAAGCGTAGAATTCAGCTTCAGAGCTTGACATTGGCGTAATCTTCTGAAGTTTGGAAACCCAAACGACGGGAGCGCCATTGAACCGAATCAAGTAGCAGGAACGCGAGCGTTTATTGGATCTGTCCCGAGCCCAATCTTCATCACTCCAAGCCAGAAGGCCAGGTTCCCCGGTTTCCGCTGGAATGATTAAGCCTAATTCGATGGTACCCTTCAAGTAGCGAGGGAGGTACATAATTGCTTTCCATTCCCTCATAGACGAATCTGACTGAAAATCTCCTAGCAAAGACACTGCTGCAAAAATACCGGGACGGATGCGCGTCGCCAAATAGATGAGGGAACCCAGGATGGACCTCTATGGTATAGATTCCATCTCTTGTCGGTCATAGTCAGATAGCACAACACGCTCACGGTACAGAGTCCTTACCAAAGGCAGAAGCGTTTTCCTCGGCTTACAGTCAGCCATTTGAGCTTACTCAAGGATTTTATTGACGTATGCAACTTGGGATAAGAACGGACCATCAGAACGGCGTTCAATTTTAATCCCCAAGAATTGACTGCATGGGCAAAGGTCAGTAACCGTCAGACGCTTGCAAATATTCACCTTTGCGTCTTGAAAAGCTTTTGGATTTCCAATTAAGAGGAAGTCATAAACGTATTCGACAATGTAGGCGGGATTCGATTTAGTGCCACCAATGAACAGGCAGTCACTATACTGTGAGCGTCGAAAGCCAACTTTAGCGAGAGTTGTCGAGAGAGAGCTTGTACCACAGCTCACGAGCTTGACATAAACCGTATAAGGACTTGGCCAGATGGACTAGACGACAATAGGTGGAGCGGATTCTGACGTTCTTCGGCAACTGAACCCAAATATTTCCGGGCTCTGACAGGGTGGCATGAAGGAACGCCTCTTTGATGTCTATTTGGTCAATTGAAAAGCCCTCTGGGATGTATATCGCCAGCATTAGCCTAACCAGCTCCATCCATACTACAGGGGCGTAAAGTGCAGCGTAGTCGGACCTGAAGGTTTGAAAATTACCACACACGGCCCGGTGGGCCTTACACTTAGCAATCTCTCCGCGGGCATCTCGCTTGATATTGATGAAGACTCCCAAAGGTAGTACCTCAGCACTTGAAGGTGGATTATTTTGACGAACTTCGACCCAGTATTATTCTTGTGTATCGTATCGAACTATTCCCTTATAGCATTAATCCACTTTGGCCAATCATCCGACTTGAGAGCAACCCCCAATTTAGGTTGCTCCACATCTCCGACAATATCGACGTGAGCTATCGCAGAGTGGCGGACTCGACGCTGATTTCGCAAATTATAGGAACTATCAGCGTCCGGTTGAACAATAGAATCTTCAACGTCGTAGTCATCGTCATCATCCAAGTCCTGGATACAATTTAACACTTTCCAGTAATATATACTTCACTATGATAGTTCGCTCCCAAAAAACGATGCAATATTTATTCTCCGATCTGTTTTGTGAATAAATGATCCTGAAAAGTTTTTAATATAAATATTTTTAATTCAAATAAAGCCTTTTTGACTCCAAAAATGCGTTTCTGTCCAACAGTTCACCCAAATATGCCTCAAGTTCCACCAAATTTGTCTAAGTGTCGCTTGTCTTCTACCTTGTACCATGCAAGAACACTAAATGGAAAACATCGGTACTACGAAAACTTCTTCCACTTGGAGTAAGGGAAACGAGCCCGACAGGTCGGATTTTTGTGAACAACATAAGAAAACATTTGTCATTGGTGAAGAAAATGAAGATAATATGACTTTAGATGTTACAGCCGCCGTGGAGGCGATTAGAAGGGTAAAAACAAGAGTCTGAGGTCAAATGAAGTGCGTGAAGTCCACTTTAGTAAGGATACTGTATAATTTGGAACAAATTATGCGCCCTTAGCTTAGATTGATACCAAATCAAATCAGGAAAAATTCTAGTCATAACCCACATGGGCTGTCTAAACCTTTTATCAGGACTGATTGAGTATAAATTATTGCGTGTAACTCAAAATTGTGCAGTTTTGAGATTTGCTGATCCAAAAAAAAATGAGTGTACACTAATCCGACTGAGATTGGATTTTTATGGGCATCTTCTTGTACATGGAAGTGAAGAAATGGCCGTTTATAGAGGACTACTGGTGCATAATACGGTAAGGATAGATGAAATAAGTTAAAAGGAATATTATGCTGCCTAGATTATAACAACTAACGCGTTATTTACACATACATTATCCCAAATGTGACAATGAGAAATAAATTTTTTTCGAGAAAGTACATCTGCTCTTTGATGAGTTAATGTGTAACTTTACGAGGCTTTAGATAACAGAGGTAAAATTTAGTAGAATTCGAAACAAATCCATTAGTTTAGGATTAGAGATATGGGCTCTTTGCTCCTCAGGACACAAGTTTTCGTCCCTTCCTCATTCACACTGACAGACGGGGGAATAACCGAATTTCATAAAAAGAAAAATGACTCATTTCACTCCTACTTTCTCTGCAATATCAGAGGAGTTTCTTCCTTTTTTCCTCGGTTGTAAGGGCGCTATGAGGAATAGACTGTTTATGATTAATTTTTCCTTAATATCCAAACATATTTTGAAAAATATTTATCGGAGCAATGGGAACATTTTGATCAGATTGTAATGAGTTGCATAAATCACTGGCCATAGGAGTCCGGGAAGACATGCGACTAGATTGTGATATATTGGGTGTCAAAATTTGAGAAAATATGAATGAAATAATCTTCTCAAAGATTCATAATGGAGCTGTGCATGAGCTCATTAGGATACACAGGGCTTGAGATGGCCATAATGTCATTGGGTTGATAAAGAACGATCGGTTTACATCTACAAATGTGACAAGGGTGCGGGACGTCTGTTCAAACTCCCCAGTAATTAAGCTCCCTATACCTTTCCTAGTGGATACATGGAATTTTAACATTGAGTCGATTGGTAATGCTAGCCGCTTTGGGTCTGTGTGCATCTTCTATATGTCTTCAAGATCCTTTCAGATGCCACGTTCTCTTAGCTATCGTATTTTTTTGAGTGTCTGCAACATTTTACTGTGTAAGTTAGATGAACCCTGTAATGGATCTTGTAAGCGCTTTAAAGTTGAGGCAGCATAGATCTTGGTGGATGTCAAAATTCTACTGTTTGAACAGCCGTTTAGTCTCTAGAAGATATATTTAAAAATTTCCGACAGCGTAGGAAAACGGGTAGATGTCTAGCGACCACGCGATGAATAAGAAAAAAGTTATTATACCTAGATATTGAATGAGTAAAAGTTTTCTAATGACAGAAGCAAGTCTACTGATTTATCACTAGTGGAGCAGCATAATACAATTTGAGCTTCTAATAGTTAGCGCGTAAAATGCTCCAACTAGCTTCTAATGTGGAACTCGAAGGCGGGAGGACGAAAGTCCTCTTTTCAGAGCTCTAGTTGCAATTTTTTTCTCTGTGTAGAAAACGGACGTAGTTTTTTCTGTGCTTCTATGGTGATGGAATTGAGATTCTCATAAACCTGTAAAACTATTAAATGGTAAAGCTCTTTTTCCTGCATTTTGCACAAAAATGTATCTGCGACCGAAAAATGCACTGAGATTGACTGCTTCGTCTCAAAAATCCTCCCTGCTACTTAAAATGTGATTTAGTAATACACAAGCTGGAACATAAACACATTGACAATGGATTTTGGACACGAAACACGAAGCTTTCTCACACTCTATTACAGACGATTGATATATAGTAAGGAATATAAGTAAGAAAAAGCAACTAGTAAGCGATATTACGGCTCTCAAGCGTAGTAAAATATTAAATCCATTTTGAAAGTAAATAAAATGGCTGGAAAATGTCAAAAGATTTTATTCATCGTTTCTACCTACCAAATCTACAAATATACAGAAGGAACTGTATGAGCCCTTATGATTGAAATGTTTTCTTTCTTCAACTCTATAAAAACGCTGAAGTCTGCGAAAAGATTTATTTTCGTCAAAGGTACTGGAAAACCCTTCGAGTGGTTCAGATAAAATTGCGGATGAAAAATTAGTGTTAAAATGGCAGCCTCTCTTTCACAAGATCTAAACCAGACAATATTTACCTTTTATGGTATCAAATCTGAAATTTTTTATTACAACACTTGCGGAACCTATTTTGTGCAAATCCAACAGTTTTGGAATCTTTGTGGCTTACAAATCCCGCCTCCAATGAGACTAAAAAATTTTAAACTTTGATTTTGGGCTGTTTGGTTAGGTGAGTACCGAAGGAGCCTACCATTTCGCTTTGAATTGAGGTTCCTGAAAATAAAATAATAGGATTCTCCAATATAGATGTGAATAATGATATGTAAAAATATGTAAATTTACTTGCGTACCTTGCAGAGAGTATCGAAATTTATTCCAGAGCGAATTTAATTTGATCTGCAGTCTTCAGATAGTCTTTTTGTTTCTGTTTAGCAGAAAATCTCTCGCAATTGGTGCGGAAAAAAATTAAATGCACAAATATTCGTAGAAAGAGAGCATTCTAAATATTACCGACTGTTAGCTAAGCTGCAAAGAGCTTTTCTGAATATTTTACTTGGTTCGCTCTTGATGGGTTTGCCGCGCAATATCATTTTCTCATTTTCTCCAAAATATGGAAATCATGTTGAAAAGCCAAAAACTCGTCACCCTTGAAACACGGGTGAAGTCAAGATTCCCTTTCTACAACCATTATACTTTCCTATTTGGGGCACTTATCATTTCAAATTTTTTAAACCTACTTTACAATCTTCTTTTAATGATTATTATCAATTGTAAATACAAGGCCCTCAAAGTAATTGTTTATTACGATATAGCGTGCACTGTGATACATTCCACAAAGTTGCCATCAAGGACTGTCAATTTCAAACCATCGTCTGCGAAATATTCAAAATATTTCCCAGACTGGAATTTTCTCTGGACCTATGCCATTTCGTTTCTTTAATTATGGTGCGGACCCATATTTTCAAAAGGGCTTTGCCAAATTTTGTCTATGGTAATTTTCTGTATCTATTTCCAAAGCATTACTTTCGGACACTTGTAAGACTCGAGACGTACGATACTAATTGTGTTTGTGCAGGTCCATCGGAATGTGGTAGGAATAATTTTACGAATTGTTTGTATTTTTTTGATAAACTAGTTCTGTTCAGTTAGATACGTTAAATTTTACTTTTATTTTCAGATATTGCATTCAATAACCCGGAACTATTCTAAAGCTAGTGTAAATTTCGTTTACCTAGTAAACTTTCTCGCAATTATTTGGCTGCTGCAGATGGAACGGATCGCCGACTTTTCGAACCACCATTGTTTACCGAAAGGTATTAAGGCTACAATTTTAAGGATACAGGGATCTTATATGAGGTTATAGGTTTGATTTCATTGGCAGAACCGAATTTGTTTTTGGAGTTATTCCTGCAAATGACCAGCCCGAATTATCCTTAATTTAAAACTGCGGAATATACTAAAAATATGTGAATTTTTGTTTTCAAAAAAGGGTTAACGCGGCAATTTGTGCCCTTCAGGTGTTCAAGGCGGCCTTTGACTTGATTTTTTCGGATTCATTGGGACTCGACAAAAGACTGTTACAAAAAACTGAAAGAGGCCGTTTAGGGAAACATTTAGCCACAAGAAGTCATCACATTTAACACATTTGAATGCTTTTCTTATTTGTTTCGTATACTTATCGTTATTTTACATGCCTCATTTTCAATATATCTTGTAGTTTTCAGTTTGGTAACAGACTATATGGCCACTCCGGTAGTCAAGACCTGCCATTTTTCTCTGAATTCACCAATTTAGCTTGATCTAGTCCTTAGCTCCTTGTCAAACATGATTCGGACAAATTTTGAGGCAGAATTGGGAACCTGATGTAAAGCGCGGCAAGTGCTTCAGCGGAAAATGGCAGTGATGAGTACTATCAATTGTTTAGCCTGGTGTTCCATGCAGTGTTTGACATATTTCCGCTTTTCACAGGTTAATTTGGAGCTCTAATAGGATTTTCATCCAACACAGACAAATCCTTTATTTTTCGGTTTTACTTTTATTAATTTACCGTCCAAGAAGATCAATTTCTCCTTAGATCCCTCAGATCTCTGTGAATGTTTGTTTGCTTTGATTTCCTCGTAATCACATTTGAGTCATTCCATGTTTTATTCTATTTCTATCCCTCGCCCTTCTCTTTTCCAAGTCATTTTAGAGTGCTTTTTCTCTTTTCGATATAAATTTTGGATCATATATTCCCTTTTCAGGTACAGTGCGAGTATTTCGCAGGCCAGCTTATCTATCGACTGAAGTCAGGTGGACTTCTGTAGTTAAGGCATCGGTAATGTGGCGATATATATTAAAGCTTCAATAAGTGGTTAAATTCTTTCTTTGCCCATCATAATGTTATTCAGAAAAGATGCCTGATGTACGGATCCATTGTGATCTCTATCAGTCGCAAATTTTTGTTGAAAACTTCTCGATTTTTTGTGGAGACAATCGGCTTGATCAATGAGGGTTTTAGCATTGTTTTTTCCGAATGCTTGAAAGTATACTTCCCCTCGAAGACCAAAATGGAAGGCCATAATCTACATTCCTCAAACGACTGTTTCTTCATTTTCAGCTAGAGATAATTGTGTCCATCCATAGTTTCTTTCATTTCATTAAAATTAATTAAAGATAAATTAAACTTTTCTATCTTAAGTGGTAAATGGTAGTCCGAATGCTTGTTCTAAACATCTTCTTGATATATGAAGCTAGTGGCTTGACAAAATACAATATTTTAGTATGAATCTTTACTAACTCTATTTTTGTTTTAACAAAGCGCTTAATCAATTTCAATCCATTTTGAGAAATGATTCAATCAATTGCAAAACGTATTACTATGTTGAAGGCCACATATCCCTATGTTGCCTTGATATGATCTAACAGAGGCTAAATAGGCTCTCTGTATATTCAATTTGACTTACAAGCAGATATGCATTAAGGGCATGAACACAGTTGGATCAATGATCAAATGAGAAAGCCTTATGGATGTCCCTGATTGGTCACCGTAAAAGAAGTCATTTGAGTCTCTTTTTAATTTATTTTTTTTTATGGGTGCTTTCACTTGTGTCTATCCGTCATAGGATTGTCCTCATAAGAGGACAAAACTCTTTATAACACAAATATGTACAGCAACTAAAACCTCTTTTCGGGAGGCCCATAAATATTTCCTAAAATTACACTAAACAATAGAGTTACAGTATAAAGGTTCTCAGGGGCTTCAATTTAAAGCTTATCGGCAAAAGAATTCACCTGCGGGATAAAATATGGCAAATTGGCACTGAATTAGAACTTTATTCAGTGGAGTAAAGTAGTTCGTACCCTGACTAGCGCAAAAATTTCCGAAACGTTTGTTTAGATCGAGCTCCACTACTGTTGAGCGTACAGATGACCAAAAACGACAGATAAAGAATATTTCTACTTAAAAAATCAGCCTTAAACTTTGTACTCATATGAGGACAATGGGCCTATAGATAATAGGTGACGGAGAAGAAAATAAGAGCCTCCTTGCCGTGAAAGACGGCACAAGCTCCCGAGAATGGAAGACATCGAAGACTATATCGTCGTCTCCCAGAGCGCGACACAACTTTTTTTATGGGTCTGATGAACACATAGGAGGAAGAACGGTAGAAGCGGGGCCGGGGCTTGTCCCCTTGCACTTCAAAGCATATATCAGGATTAAAAAATTGTTGTGGCGCGCCTTCAACATCTGTTGGACTACACATTTTTCGATAGAGAGATGTTCCGGCATATGTAATGCCTGTCCCGAAGCATGTACCAGCGCTTTCATGGCGCCGTTTCAGAGACGAAAGGTATTTCTTCCAGAAAAATACCTGCTTCAGAAAGCTGAGAACCATCTCGCACGTCAAATAGACGTCGGCTTTCCGCAATCTCGGGCACGGAATAATTTCATGGTCGTGAAAGCCTCCGCAGTCTATTAAAAGCTAATCTAAACTATAAATAATGAATTTACTCTTTTTTCCAACTCAGGACGCACGGATGTCTCATCTAAAATTCAGGAAAGTTTTTGATCTTCAAATATTTCAGGGTCAGCACTCTACATGTATTGAGGAACTTTTTCTCAAAAAAAGAACGTTATCCACACTATATTCCCAGTTTTGCTACCTTTTTCATGGTTTCTCAAACTTATATTCCTGCTTCGCTAAAATGTCTAATTGACTCATTAAATAGAATCTCATTCGTTTTCCTTCCGCTTCATGCCCTTTACTACAATAATTTAATTATTGTCTTCTAAATATGAATATCTGCTTCTAAACCCTTCATGGACACCTCTATAACGCATTTTTCGTGAACAAGTCATCCAACACGGATATTCCGCGCTTCCGAAAAGCTCACTTTAAGTTGATTGAAGTCCTTTCCTGGTTCTATCTGCCTACTGGTACTTAAGAGTCGCAAAATATTCACTTTTGACAACTTCAATCTTGAATGATGTAAGAACGAGTTTTTCATCTTTGAGAAGCTTCAACGCCTGGAATCTGTTTTCAAGGCTATTAATTTATTTTGTTTCCATCTTTTTACAGCCAAGGCTAACCAGTGCATAGATTTTATCATTAAAATTCTTCTTTTGTATGGACTGAGCTCTTCGTGAAACTATTTTTTTCATTTTAACCAAAAGGGAGGTATAAAACAATTACTTGGGGATAAACCCGAAAAAGTGGGAGAAAACGTTTTAAATTTGAATCTCTCCGTCAGTATTTTGGCGCTTTCTTTTCCCTACTTGAGCACATAGTAATTTTGAATGGTGTGAAAGAGCTATTGGGGACGGGAAAAAGTTTTATTTCTAGTTTTTAACTTTACATGAACCATAATTGTATACTAATCCAAATTACAGTTCTGGGAAGGTTAATCAGTAGCCATTGACCTTGGTGCATAGGAATCTGGTGATCAGTGCCCCTAATGACGTATTGGAAATAAAGTGCCGAATTCAACAGTAAGTAGGACAATTATTACTATAATTTTGAGACATCACTGTACTAGGTAAATTGGGAAGCCTAAATATATCAGTTTTTAATTAAGTATTCAATAAAATAATTTAATAAAATTTCGAATAAAGTTGATATACGAAGAATCGGATTTTTTTTCTCTCTTTACCAAATAAACACATATTTTTTATCAGTATGGAACGATGATAAAAGAGAAATGGACTTTAAATATACATTGAATTGCTCAGATGTATTCCCACATGGTTGATAAACCAAGTAAGTCATACTTCAATTCTCCTGAGTCCTAAATTGATTCGGTACCTTTAAGATTGGGGTCAGTTAGTTTACTGCTAAGTCCACTTTGATTCCAAGGCCCAAACTGTCGCCCACCCAGCGATTTAGCGTGCCGTTAACCGTTGAACGGACAAAGGCCAAGAATTTTCTTCTTCTTCTCTTTTCCGCTCTGTATCATCCCTCGCACGAGGTAAAAGGCAAATTATTTGATTCTATGTGCCACCCACCGCTCCAGAAAGTTTGGTATATTCTCTATCGTCAAAAATGATCACCTGCTTCCTTACAACTGTATCCAATTCTTTACCGTAAGTGAATCCGATTCTACGCTTCTACGTGTTGTAACCTCACACATTTTTCGGTGTAGGCCCCATCCATGACCATTTCAGATGCATATTTCGTACCTTGCTGAGTAACCTTTCTCTTTGTGCCACCTCAGACACATTCATAATTACTTCGTGACTTCTGAACGCCCCTTCAATCCTGCAGTACTTACATTTCACCTCATCCTAGCATCTGTACAAAAAAAACGCCATTGCTGTTCGTATTAAATCAAAATTAAATCAACAAAATTTTCAATAGCGCGCTGGCCAACTGGGCTGAGCGACTGAGTAAAACGTAATGCAAATTAGGAATTTAGTTGCATATATCACTCTTTATACTTCTCTTCATACCTGAGCTTAGCTTGTAAAAGTGTACTGTAGCGTAGTGCGCCCACAGAAACTCGACGGATCTTGACATTAGTTTAGTTTTTAACACAGTTTTGCACGCAATCGAACATGAGACAAGACAAAGTGCGATAAATGAGGGTATATTAAATCTCCAAACTGAGTCGTTAAAGAAATTTTAATGACACACATCATATCTATAGGGCTCTCTATATTCAGAACTTTTAAACTATTCATTCATTTATTTGATTCACTGACCTAAATTTCAGGGGAAGTGAATTGCATAAAAGTAGATAGGAAGTGTATAATATTCTCCTAACGCTCCACCAAACAATTATATTTGAAAATTATATCACCTAATATGAACGATCTATACGTTCTAAGTGGCAATGCTTGTTCCTGAAATTACACTAGCTATTGAAGTATTTCAATGAAATAAATAAACACCTTCGTCAAGTGAAACTTATGAATTATGGTTGTCCAAGCCCATCACATAAGTAGTAAAAATAAACACTTTCCCTATTTCTACTCAAATGATAATGGAGGTATGATAGGGGCATATATAGAAGATATGATGAGATGCGGCCATTGAAATGAGGCAATAAATTCAATGAATTTTTAAAAGAGAAACATTGAATATTTTATGAAAAAATAAAACTAGGGCGCACTACTAAAAAAGATACCCCCATTTCGCCATATTATCAATCTATAACATTAAATAACTTCAAAAGACACGCCTGCTGTCTACAACCGCCGTTTAGATTCTTAAAATCGATACCAAGGCTTAAAATACCCATTACACAGTCACATTAAAAGATATCCATGACGTTTATACTGGTAAAACTTTGCCACCATAGGTACTCCTCAGTGAAAGCTACAACGTGTAACATGCTCGTCACTGTCATCACATAGAGTCTGGACAGTTGAAGATTTCAAATACGGCTTCCCAGGGAAAATTCCAACGCCCTTCGACTGCACCTAGTTTATTTTAACGAATCTCTGCTTCTCAACCATCTCCTACTCGTCTTGAAAGATTCTTACTTCCATAAAACCAACCACATCTCATTGGGCACGTGAAAACAAAATATTTTTCGCAACCCTATCTTGGCCAATATGTACCACTCCGACCCCCTCCTACTCAACCTTCCTACTCAACCGAATATCTGCACCGTTTAATACTATACCAGAGGCAATTAAGACACTAAATCTTGCACTTAATTCGGCCTGCAACACCCGTGGAAGATGAAATTCAACCCAATCTACCGCCTCTGAAAGGATAACTTCAAATAATTACTGGACACAACCAGAGAACCACTTCCTCTACAGTTCAGCGTGGAGTAAAATAAACGGTAAGTAGGGGTAGAGAGAGGCGAAGAGAAGGAAGACGTAGGTCCAGGAGAGGTGAAAGGAGCAGGCTTGCGGGGATAGACCACGCTGAAGGAGACCGCGAGAGTCGTGCACACCTACATCGCCGCGAGCAACGTGATACAGCACAGTATAGAAGATTAAAAGGTTCTCCACGGTTGTTAAAATGAAGAATGAATTTAAGAGATTTTTACAGCTTAGGGTCGAGACTTCAGGCTCTATCAACTTTGAGAAGGTTTGAGGTCATACGACAGCCTCAGATTATGCACCCAAGTAAACTTTAGATTGTAATTTGCTTTACTGAAGGTGATTAAATGGACTGAATGAAATGGTTAAATGAACAGTCTTCATTATATAATGAGGAGTAGGTTGGTAGCTTGGAGAAGCATTGCATGTACAATTTATTTGTGGTGTTTTTATTTTCTTCAACTAGCCTTGGACCCGAGATTTTCGCTGAAATAATTTGTGCCAAAAGTGGGATAGAGATTCCGTGTGAGAAGTTGAGGATGATTCTAAGACGTATTAAAACCTTTCTTTTACAAACACCGCAGCCTAAGCGAGTCGGGTGTGGTCAGCGCAACATACTTTGCTGTGACGACAACGCAGTTTGAACTCAACAATTTCGAGACCTGCGGAAAGATTTTTATGAAACTAAGCAAGAGCATTTCCCTTTGGACGACGATCTGTATGGGTCTTGGTCATGAGAGGTTCCGACCAAGACTGGCAGCTCT
This sequence comes from Kappaphycus alvarezii, assembly GCA_002205965.3. NCBI lineage: Eukaryota > Rhodophyta > Florideophyceae > Gigartinales > Solieriaceae > Kappaphycus > Kappaphycus alvarezii. The sequence continues at coordinate 519,636 of NADL03000022.1, read as the reverse complement.
CGGAAAGCTGATCGGAAAGTTCATAGACCTGACGTAATTTTAGATGTCATCTTTTATGGCATTCTACATAAATTGGTAAAAACTGTTTTTGAAGAGAGAGAAGAGAGTCTCCTGAATTTAAAATTGTAACTACGGAACTGGGTTACTTCGACCCCGGTTTCGTCGAGGAACCCATCGCACAAGTTTTGTTTGTTTCGGGTGTTTTTGAATATCGGTAGGGTGGGCACCACCCTTTTCTAGCCATTTCAAATCTATCTTCTTAACAAAAAATCTCGTCTTCCTTGGAAAAAGGAATAAGAAAACGGGAATCTGTCAGACGATTAGAGAATAGTATTTCAGAAGTATTATAAAAAAACTACCAAATAAATTCATCCTTGACGACCTCCACTGCTCGGTCCTGCAGTTTTTTATTACAGTAATGACTTGAACGCAGTTGCTTTCACGGGTATGGAAATCTGAAAGCGAGCCAAATGGTCAGTTTTTTCACAATTTCCCACGCCACAGGGCGATATCCTCTCGTAGTTGGTCGCAGTACGACATGAAAGAAGCATTTCTTATCACGTGTTTAAATATAGGAATGACAACGACTGTACCATTAACCCTAACGAGGATTGAACAGACTACTTGGAAAATTTGAGAAACTTTTCTATCTTCCAATCTGAGTTATAACCGTGTCACAGCTTACTGTGGACTAGTTCCTGCTGAGTTTATTTACTATAGCTGCGACATTAGTTGTTTAATTGTATCATAAAAGCCCGCTAATTGGTCACTTCTATGGAGGAAAAATGAAAAATCGCACTTCTGAAGACTGGCAGATATTAGTTCTGATCTTTTGCGTAGTTGGTTTGAACTGTACAGAGCTGCTGAGAGGATGAGGTGGGTGCCGTAAATGAGGGGCAAAGGTTGCAGCGCTTAGAGATGATCAAGCCGTAGTTATGTTTTTGCGATGCTTGTGTCTTGGCTTCGAAGACATTGGATGGATCTTCGTTGCACCAGACCATTATGGAAAGAAGTGTACCAGAAGTTCAGTGTCTTTTGGCGCACTATCCAGAATATTTACACTATTAGTCTGCATTTTCACCTCCATGAGTCGGCGATATTTTCCAAAGGGGATTTTTCGAGTCTATTCAGACTTTAATTATCATTCCGACGGCTTAATTTGAAATTATGTCGCACTGGTTGGAAGACTATTTTATTTATAAGTACTGGGTGGCTTGTGATAAAAATTGTATTATTACTGCGCCAGATGAACTATTTGTTTCACTGGCCGTCTTCATTAATGAAGAGCAGTGAAAAGAACCATCCGCAGTTCTTAAAAACTTGGGATGTGTTTGAAGTGTCAGTCATAAATTTGATCTTGGTATTCAACCTGGAAAGGATTTATTTGAGTTAAAAGTGAAACATGTATTCCTTACTGCGAGAAAAATGAGACGTGCTCTTAAAGCCTGATGATGGTTAATTGCCTCTAGTTCTAATTTTTTTGATTCTTTATCTGTTAAAAGGTAATATTACGGAGTTAAACGGTATTTGGTAATTTGTAGAATTATTCTAGAGTAAAATTCAGAAATCTGCACCAAAAGAGGAAAAAAGCAGTAACTGTGTAGTAATAGGAAATGATTCCTCTGGTAGCATCTCTCAGGCAACTCTGTTACTCTCTTTTGGATATTTTTGAGGAAAATAGGCTGAAATATAAATATTTATAACTTAATATCAAATATAATAAAGTTTTATCAGTACTCGAAAGGATAACCAGACGGTGAGAAGAATATTTTACTTAAGCATGATATGACGTCAGGACTGGGAACATTATTCTTATGTGATTTTTAATGGTCTAAGCATTTAAAATAAGAGAGTAGAGACTAATCACTGATTTTATGGATTTGGAAAATATTCACAAGGCCCTTGAACAAAAAAATTTCAAATTCCATCGTCGTTTTCCTTTTTTTAAACTCATCAAGAGCAATAATATTCTGATTAAGTCTAAAACAACTGCATCAAAGCCCATAAAAAGTAATTATAGTTTCCCAAATGCTAATTAGCTTCCAATTTTGATAAAACTTCGAAGAGCAGTGCGAAATAGATGCGAAGTAGCGTACTGCGAAATAAATTGCTTCCAAATCTGTTTAAATCCAGAGAAAACTGTTCATCTGATGGAACTCATTCAAAATGGAACTATTTAGGGTTCTAGGTCTAATATTTTACTTAGGGGTTTAGGGGGTTTGGGAGTTTGGGAGTTTTAGGGGGTTTAGGGGTTTGGGAGTCTTAGGGGTTTTTAGTAAATGTACTGTCTTATTATTTAAGCACATTATCTTTCAAAGCAAAGGTATGGGAAATGGATCTAAGAGAAAAGTTGTTACCCGTCGTCATTCATAGTTTCTCAGCTTTCATTATTTTTCTTCTGATTCATTTCATTCTGACGTCTGCTAGCAGTCGTATATAATTACCAAATACCGTAGAAGGAAGCAAGAGATTGAACAAATCTCTTAGCAATTCTGGAGAATACCTACAGTTGTGTATTTACAGGACTGAAACATCGCGAGTAGCTAAGAATGTTCTGCACGTCGTTGAAATATTTTTTTGACAGAAAAGGATGGTCGGGAGCGCACGCCAAGTTCACACTTTATGATGAATATGACAGACGTCAGAGATCATTATTCAAAGTTTTGGTGATCTTCTATTGCGACTTTGTTTGACGGTTGGAAGTAAACCACTTCCAAATGTGGAGCAGGCTGAAAGGTATACGTTACTTGTCGTAGAAATCCACACAGGTGAAATTTCAATCCATAATTGCCAAAATTTCATACAGCAACGAATCTGTGAACAATTACGTTGAAATTCTCGAAGAATCCTTTAACAGGCTTGCTCCGATGAGATGCACTGTTTTCAGAGATTTTGCAAGTGGATATACTCTAGCGTAGTTAAGGGTTTTCGAAAGTCCAGTTTTGGCCTTTGATTGCCTCACTACATGTAGGCAATGGCAAGTTACAGTGGTAGTCTCTCACATCTGCGTTTTTCCATGAGCATGATTATCAACAGTCTAGAATGAGCTCGATAGTTCCTTGTAAAGCGATCTCTAAGAGAAGCTCTCAGGAACTATCTACAAGAGCAAGAAAGCCAAATAAATTTCGAATGCAGATTCTGCAGGTGAAATAAGAGACCCTTTGTTGCTTCAGATGCAATAGTGTCATAAAAATGAGAAAATTGCTACCTGAATAGGGAAAGGGGCCGTGATTGAAGTGAAGGGGCAAGTAATAATTGAAAAAGCTGATTTTCGGGCTGCACGTTTTCTAATAACAAGTGATAGACAGTTTGATGAGAAACTCTATGCTTCTTATTGAGATAGCATCTCCTAAAGTTAAATTCTACATATTCGGACACTACAGCCAGAGTGGGAACTATTGAAGAGCAAAATGGACACTTCCTACTCGATTAGGGGTTGTTATGACGTACAGCTTCTTGGCAGTGACTTCAACTAGATCAAAGGTCGGATAATTTGAATTAGTGTCAGGTTAGTGTAGACCTTTAATTGGATCGTCTAAAGGAAGTGAGTAATGAGAGGGAAAGCTTAAAAACACCTTTCTGAGTAAAGGGCAGGCCTGAGGTCCGAGTACCTGGATTCAAAGCCATTATGCCCATCATCGTCCAGAGCGTGCGAGTGAGCGTTGTTCCGCGAGTTGCAACAGTAATTAATGTTTCCGAAAACCGACCGCGATCAACGTCAAACCGACATGACGGAGAAGGGTAGCAGGGCTAACGAGGGCACGGTTCGCCGAACGACTCTAACCAGTCTAGAAGCACCGCGTCTGATGGGAGTAGCTACCAGAAATTTTACTGCATACCCGAAGCAGAGTAACCTGTATGAGAAGCAGGTAGTCGAGAAGAATCGTCAGCCTGGAGCAAACGTTACGCCGAATTCCTACAAGGCACCTATCGAAGACTCACTGCTGCAGATATTTTTGACAGCTGAGTGGATAAAAGCCGTTTCCGTTAAGGACATTACAGAGAACAGTTGTGTGAATGTGTGACAGAAAGGGCCAATTTCAAGCCCGAGGGGAACGACCATGCACGTATCGAGGACATCATACGGAAGGTAAAATGGATATTGCATTAAAGGAACCCGAGGAGCGCGTCTGGAAATTGCATTACAGCTACGTAAGCACATTGCAAGCGCATGGCTTGCAGGAGCTCCCAGACAGTAAGTCGCACATCGCCATAAAGTATACTGTAAAGCGCATCAAACCAGCCCGCTTGAGGGATCGCATGAAGGATATCGTTTAGTGGAGGAAGGATGAGGGCTTTGAGAAAAAAAACTTCGGGGCTTTTATGAGAGAGCTGGCGAAGCAAGCGAAGAAATTCGAGGAAGAAAGGGAGTGGGAACGTAGCATGCAAAGTGAGTCTGATGGCTCCTCGGATGAGTCCCCTAGAAAGGCAACGATGGCCGCAGTTCTAGCATGGCTAAAAAAGAGAAAAAGAAAGGAAAAAGGAAGAAAAGGAAGTATCAAGACGACGGAGAGAAGGATGGAAAGGATACGGGCAATAAGAAGCCGATGCCTGACTGCCTCAATCCAGACTGTGATGGGAAAAATTACGCACGTGATTGTCCTAGGACGTCTGAAGAATTGAGGGATAAAATAATGAAAGACTTTAGATCGCAGAAGAAGCGCGACTCTATGGACAAGTAAAATTCGTCCGGCAAAGTCACCAGAATTGGTGCTGCACGTATTGATTCGCACTTTTCCCTTTTCAGCGGCTTTTCTTGTGAGGGCGCAGTAGAGGTGGTTTAATGGGCGATCAGGACTCCGATATCAACCTCATACCGCTACTCGTCTTAAAGCAGATTCTATATGCATTCCCAGACCTCAGAGTGACAGAACTAGATCCGCCGCACATGTATCAGGGCGTTGGTAGGGACATCGACGCAATTAGCTGCAAAAAAAGTCACGCTCGATGTACAGCTGCGTATTCGTCACTGGACCGAGTTACTATTACACAATATGGTATGGATGGTCTGTGATGCAGCGGTGAATGAGATTGTTATTGGTAGGGAAGTGTTGCAATCCATTGGTTGTGAAAACAAGGCTTTTCTTGCCGGTGCCTGCGACAATAATGGTGGCGTCATTAAAATACCCGATGCTCTTTCAGCGCACGCTAAAAGGCGCGAAGTCAAGAGTGATGGACAGATATACTCTCTGACACAAGTTGGTGTCTACCATAGCAGTGCCACGGAGGGCGACGATGGTTTGGATGAGGCGGAGGTCTACATTGATTTGGGTGATGACGAACCGACAGAAATAGACGAAGCCTTACGCAAGCTTTCAGAGAGGCAAGCAGCAACTGGATGTCAGAGGCACGATTAAATGGGCTTTTTGGAACTCCTTCAGGAGTTCAAGCCGATTTTCGATCCAGCCCGGTTGCCGCCCATGCGGATCAAGTTAAATCCGGAGAAACTGCCGGTAAAGGCCAAGCGCGAAGATACCCTGCGCTAAATGGGCGTTTCTAAAGGCGTATACCGCCAAGCTAGTTGAGTTGGAAATCTTTGTCCTCAATCCCACGCCGACTGGCAAGCAACGCCGCTTTGGGTACCAAAAGTGGCTCAAAGGCCAATTTTCGCTGTGCTATCGATTTAAGACCGGTGAATTCAGCAAAAATCAAGCAATAGTGGCCGATGCCAATCTTGATTCCGAGTTTTAGGACTTTGCAGGTAGTTTTTGTTTTGCTGTTATCGACTTTGTACATGGGTACTGGCAGCTACCACTGCATCCCGGTTCGTACACTGCGTGTGATGTAGTGTATGTAGACGGAACTTACTCGTCTAAACGAGTAATACTGGGACTAACCAACGCAGCTACACATTTTCGATCTACAGTCGAGCCGTTGTTCAAGGAACTACAGGTCAATATCAAGGCATGGGTTGATGATTTTAACCTATACGCTAAAGATGAAAGGATGTTGCTTCTGGTGTTGCGCCGTTGTTCCGAAATTTGCACTGAATAAGGTCTGTTTTTATCGGCTAAGAAGAGCCATCCGTTTGCGCATGAGATTAAGTGGTGTGGCAGGTTGTTCAATGGCAACGGCTACAACATGGATCCGGTGAAGGTGGAGGGATGGCGTGACATACACGAGCCGCGCACGGCTGACGAGCGTTGCGAGCTTATTCATTGTTGTAGGTGGATCGCTGCGGCAATTCCTGATTTCGACAGACGCATAGCCCCACTAATTACACTCGAGGCTGCCTACACAAAGGCAGGTAGGCGCAAGAAGCGTGCTATTAAGGGTATGTCATTACGACCCCTGTCTTGGGGCCGAGAGGAATCGCGAGCGTTCGAGACCATACAAGACAGTCTCCGTAAGACAGTTTATTTGTCGGAGCCACGCAAGGGTAATGTCATTTGCATCTTTACTGATGCATCTGAGAACGTTTGGTCTGGGTTTGTGACTCAAGCTAATCCAGAGACGCTTCAGGGTCCATTCCTGGAGCAGCAGCACGAGCCATTGGCGTTCCTTTGCGGTACCTTCAAGGAGCCCAATGTTATTGGAGTACGTACGAGCAGGAGGGCTTTGCCATAGTCAGAACTTTGGACAAGCTAGACTACTTCTATATGGATGAGCACCCTGTGCACATGTTTACCGATCAACGTAACCTCCTTTTTTTTATTTCCGCCAAAGCAATCTCCAAGGATTTTGTCGAGTCGAGGCAAGCCCAATGCGCAGCCACGGGTGCGTTGTTCGATGGGAAGGATCTACCGCAAGAGAGGGAATATGCAGTATGCGCTACGATCCGCCCTCAGCGAAGTTTCTACAGGCACAACCGCCTCGGCGCGAATACCTTTGCAACCTCGAAGGTAAAGTGTAGTCGCCAAAACTCTCTCGCGGGGAGAGAGTTTGCATTTCCTTCCAGCAGAGCTGGCACGAACCTCATGGGTATGGCAGCTGCGCAAAGCAAGAACAGGGCAGATAACTTGACATAAATCCTCCAATCCCGCCGGAAGAATCTTGTATTGACCTTGATGAGCGATACGTGTCCGTTGATTGGATTATCCAGGCTGCTCATCTTTGGGATTGACGGGTTTACGGAGTAGTCTCCGTCGTACTCTTCCTGCATATAGTCCATCAGGAGCAGAAGTAGACACGTAAATGAACTGCATGCCGTAAAGAGAGTCATGGCGTGCGAAATAATTGCTATCGTTGGTGTCGTGGTCTGCGGCAAGTCATTGTCGCTATCCATACTGAAGTTGGAGGCGGGCAGTGTGTACGGACGGGAGAGTGAATGGATTGAAGGACGGCGCCGGGATTGGGGCGCAGGAATGGAGGCGGTGGCGCGGTGGCGAGGCGAGGTGCGGTGCGGTGGGAGGTGGGCGCACAGGACGGAAAGGACGATGGGCGGGACGTCGGTCGGGTGGGTCGGAGTGGGCGGGAGGTGCGTGATGTGTGGGTCGAAGGTGACGATCAGTGTGCAGCGGAAGCTCGGGTGCCGTAACTCACCAGAAAAGTCGCAAGACCTCCACCTTGGAGGTGTTTGCAGGTCTGTCCAAAATGGCGATGCGGAAAAGTTGATTGATGAAAACTAGCAGTAACAATAGTCTGTTGGTGGCCAGGTGTTTCTAAATTGCTGCCAGATCTAGTGCAGCAAATTAAGTTGTGCTCAAGTTTGACGAATCGAAATGGGGAATTTTGGGGTTATCTTGATGTATGGAAGATGTGGTCGTTTTACGAAACAAATTAAGCCATTGTGCAGTACTGAATCAGTACTACTGATAGTCGTTCCTGCATTGGACCCCCGATACTAATGCACTTAAGTATTACATATACTGTACTGATACCCCACCTTCCTTGGATTGTTAGGAGTTTTGGTGGAATGATTGGAAAATTATGGGTGAATATGATAGGGGGCTTCGACGTGGCTGTGATCCACAACTGGAAGCAAGTCACGCTGTCACGTCTGCATCTCGGTTGCATTTGCATCCGCCGGACTGTAAGCCACTCGAGATATGGCCACGTTGGCAGCTACCGTTGCTCAAGGACTTGATGTGCGATCAGAACCCGTCGACAGGTCTATATAACCGACAACTTGGAAACCTTTGGCACAACTTCTGGTCCCTCAAGTCGTCGCTTGTTCTCATCCTTCGAACCAGCTCCAGACGAATCACCGTCTAGGCCGACATTCACAACACAACACCCTTACCATGTCTAATGCTGAATCCTCCTCTGCTGCATCAACCGGTTCCCGTATCGACGCCCTTGAAAACAAGTTTTCAACCCTCGAGAATCAACTCTCTGAAGTCGTCAATTTGCTCAAGGGTGGTGCCGGTCCTTCCGCCCAAGCCGCTCCCGCCGCTGGGCCCTCCGCTGCCGCAGATCCGCCGTCGGATCCCGCCGATCAAGCCACGGCCGCCGCCGAGGCCTTCAAGGTTGGGCAACTGCAGTTTTCACTGCCGCCCCCAAGTGCCGAGCAGGTGGGCGAAACCTTCGCTACTCGGCGAGCTTACGCCCACCGGTAAGCTCAACAAGTTCGAGAAACCTCTTACCGTCGCTCCTTTCCCGCAAAAAGGTTCATTCCGGAACCTGAAGGTCTGTTTGGACGCATCAAGACAGCCGATCAAGGGACGGGTGGGAAGCCGAAGTCCTCTGGAACGTGGGCAACAACTGTGAAAACGCCCTCGCCAGTGCCCATCGAGTCACCGAGGCCCTGGCTGCTAAGGACGTCCAAGCCGCTACCGAGGCCTTCGCAGTTCTACACACTTTCTTGAAGCTTCCTATTCCAGGGTATTGGAACGAGTTGATTTCTTCACCGACTCTTGGAATCCGGTAAATCAGAGGCTATTCTTCTCCAGAAGTACCTCAGAGAAGACGACTTCCCCTACGCATCCGATTGTACGATCTACCAAGCAGAAGTTTGCCGAGCTCCGTTCGCAAGCTTACGCAAAGGAGTTCAACAAGCAACAAGCCGCCGGAATCGCCGCCCTCCGAAGGGACCTGGAAGAACCAGCCTGGTCCGGCCGAAAGCCTAGTCGCAAGTAAAGCGGTCATCTCCGCCGTCGTTTTGTCCTATGTCTCAAGTCCTATGGCGCAACACTCAACGCGCCGCTCCCTTTTGGTCCCAGACCCTTCAGCCTCCGAATTCCTTCTTCGGGCACTCCGTTTTGGAGTTTACGAGCGCCCGGTGAAAACATCCCTTTCAGACACTCAATTCCGCCTCCTCAAATCCCTATCGATCCCTCCGACCGGGAATTCTTCGACGACGCAATCAAAGACGCTCTTCACCGCGAACGTACGAAGAAATCTCAGCAGCCGAAGCTCTCGTCTGCACAAGGATGGCTACCCGATTCAACGCATTCGTTGCAGTTACCGGGGAAAAACAGCGGTTGGTTGTAAACCTTTCCGCCAGTCTACGTTATTTCGAGACATGCCTGTCAAAATGGAAACCCTGGAAGGGTTCGCTCTGGATCTCAAGCGTTCAGACTACCTTTTCTCGTTCGATATCGCGAAGGGCTACCACCATTTTCGATTATCCCGATATTCGCAACTGGTTTATTTTCAAGGTGGACAACCGATATTTCCGCTGTATCGCCCTCCCTTTTGGATGGAAGCTTTCGCCGGCATATTTTATCAAGCTATGAGACCCTTCGTCCGCTTCGTCCGAAATCGCCTTCGTCTGCGTATGCACCCGTACATGGACGACTTTCTGGTCGCGGTTCGCCGACGCTCTCGTCTTCACAAGGCTCGTGGCAAATCGATCGTCTCTTGAAGGCTTGCGGACTACTTCGCAAGGAAGACAAGGGAAATGGGCCGGAACGCAGTGTATCGAACATCTCGGTTTTACTATCGACACCCCGTATGATGTTTGGAATAACCGCAAAGCGAATGGAAAACTCAAGGGTATCTCGCAACAGTTGCTCCGCCAAGCACGTCGGAACCGCCGCCTGGTCGACGTCCAACTGTTACGCCACTTCGCAGGAGTGGCAATATCATGCTCCCTGGCCATGCCACTCGCACGGTTCTACACCCGATCCATCTACGATTCGCTCAAGCTGAACACATCCAACTCAGGGAAACGGGTGAAGCTGCTTCACTCAGCGATTCGGGACCTCAAACACTGGCGCGATCTAGCTCACAGTCCGCCAGAGAGGCCCGTGTCGACCCCATCCCCTACGTTGGCGCTCCACTCGGACGCATCGACGACCATTGGTCAAGGGGGAACCTTGGGCTCCAATTTGCAACCAGGGCCCAAGGAACGTGGGAAGCTCGTGGCTTATGGGATCCTCTTCTTCGCGTCAAGCCAATAACATTCTTGGAGCTCCGCGCCGTGACGGACAACATCCGGTCGTTCGCCAACATGCTCAAGTCAGGGACTCACCTCAGAGTATGGGAGGACAACCAAGCAGTCGTGGCAATTCTCAACGCTATGACAACCAAGTCCCGACCACTCATGCAAGAACTCCGCGTGTTACACCGCTTGTTACAGAAGCTGGGAATCTCCATAGAGCACGTTACCTCCCGTCAGCAGTCAATCGATTCGCAGATCGGTTGTCACGACTACACACCTCGACGACTGGAGGATCAATCAGGAGACACTCCAACCGCTGCTCGAATCATACCGTCCGACTATCGACCGGTTCGCCGACAGCAGCAACAAGGTCTGCGCCAAGTTCAACAGCGAATTCGCGTGTCCTGGCTCCCTGGGGATCAACGCGCTACAACAAGACTGGCGTTCAGAGCTCAATTTTTGGAATCCTCCTCTCAAGTTGATTCCACTCGTCGTGAACAAGATCTGCCACGAACAGGCAAAGGAATACTGGTCACGCCTTGCTGGCCCGCTCAGCAATGGTACACGAAATTGCTCCGTTTGGCTCGTCCGCACGTTTTCGCCGCAGAAGATCTTTACCTCCCGCCAATTTGGGCCCCGAAGACAATGCCCGCTCCTCCGTGGAAATTGGCCGTCTGGAAAATCTAGCAGAAGAAGCCGGACTCTACCTCTGCCGTCACGCTACAACAGTCGGTGCTTACAGTGGCTGGGGCTGGGCGACTATGGGGTACTACGATCGCTCGTCTGATGCCGAAAGCGAGAGCACCGAACACGTGGAGATCAAATGAAATTTTGTGGAAGAAATGGCTGGTATTCTGCTCAAGATGGTATTGACCCGCTCTCTGGAAATGAAGGCGCTGTCCTTCGGTATCTGGGTTGGCTCTTCGAGGAAAACAAGATTAGTGCGGGCTCAGTACGCAACTACTCTCGGCTGTCACTACGGCGCACACTCGTATTGGGCGGTCTCTGGCACTCACACCACTCATACAATTGGCTGTGGATGCCTTTCAACAAGGGACAGGACCGAAAGTTGCTCTCAGACCCGCTTACAGAGCGGCGTGCTCTGCCAAGCTCAGTTGCTCGTCGAATCTTCGCTCTCGCACTCGCGTCTCCGGACACTGATCTCGAATTTCTACGCAACGCCTGTGCGTACTCGTCAGCTACATTTTCTTTGAACGTGGCGAAGCTGGGGTGTCTCTGTTGCTGACCAACATCACGTCACTCCGGATTCAATCAACATCGCCATCGCACTACGCAAGAATCGTAACCGGGTTGCTCATACTCTTGCTTACCGCCGAAATCCCGCTTCGATACTAGCGTGATCGACCTGGTCTGTCGTTATGATACTACGCCGCTCGAACCGATCCGGGAGCAAAATATTGGGCTTTACCTGGGACTCGTCTTTCTACTAGCGCAAGAACCATTACTCTTTGGCTCCAGTTTGTCTCGCTCGTGCTCAAGTTACACCTCCGCCTCAAGTCTCTTGGTCTCGCACTCGCTGCGCATGGGTGCCGCATCAGAATGTGCAGCGATTGGGGTTCAGGAATATCGCATATTGATATGGGGAGATTGGTCGCTGGACGCACATTCCGCGAGTCCTATCTGGATGCTAGGGTGATGCAATGTGATGATTCGTTCTTTTTCTTCGGTCACTTGCTGTGACCTCACTCTCGTTATCACGTACCTCCGGTACATTTGGTTTTCTCTATTGTTTTAATTCGGTGGAATGATTGGAAAATTATGGGTGAATATGATAGGGGGCTTCGACGTGGCTGTGATCCACAACTGGAAGCAAGTCACGCTGTCACGTCTGCATCTCGGTTGCATTTGCATCCGCCGGACTGTAAGCCACTCGAGATATGGCCACGTTGGCAGCTTACCGTTGCTCAAGGACTTGATGTGCGATCAGAACCCGTCGAACAGGTCTATATAACCGACAACTTGGAAACCTTTGGCACAACTTCTGGTCCCTCAAGTCGTCGCTTGTTCTCCCGCCTCCCCCTCCATTCATCCTTCATGGCCCAATCACAAGCCGTCTTTTGTTCTTGATTTATGTTGATTTATTTATGATTTTTTTGGATATTATGATTCAAGTCACGCAAACGCAGCAACCGGTGGAAGTTTGATTTGGTTCTGGTCAGAGGATCAACGCGCATAATGGTCACGGGCGTATGACCGCGCTACTCTCCTTACAACTCTTGCGACGCGAACACACCAAATCTAAAGAGTTTACCCAAGCGTACGCATGATGGAACGAATGGAACCGGACAAGGATTCAGCGTCTGGGGAGACACGCCGATCACTCATCCAATTCCACCATCCATTACTCCCGGTCATTTATCTCGGTCCTGGCAACTCACCTGCCTTTCGCTGGAACATCCTCTCCCCTTGTGTGCCTCCCAGGCCGGCCATTGCTGGCAGCGTACGTCACTCAAGACAAGTAAGGTTGGCACCAAACGGAAGCTGTCACACTACACCCCTTTGAGGTACCATCCCCGGAAGAAGCGCCCCGCGCCCATAGCCGCTGTACAGCAGCATCCGGAGATTCGAGTGATCAAGCATTTTTAACCCTGCCTTCACCAGTTCTGTCTCGAGCAAACGTCAACACAAAGGTTCAAATCAATCCCAACTACTGGAGCAAGTAAGCTGCATAAGTTATCCCTGTTGCTGTAATGCGTACTTATTTAGTTATCCCTGTTGCTGTTAGCTATTTGCTTTGATAAAGTGTTGTGTTCTCTATTGTTTTAATTCATTGTATGTATGTGCAACACTGTGAATTGCATCCAATTCCTTGGATGCAATTACAGTACAAATCCCCTAAATCTCCTAATCCGCTAATGTATTTGCAGCAAAAATTAAGTAATGAAACGAATAAAACAAAATTACTCATGTTTCAAACCATGATAATTCTTAGATTAATTTTCCGCTGTTCCTCGAATTTGCCATTTGATCCGACTCAAACAGCGCCCGCCGCGTGCTGCACAGTAGCGGATTTTCGCGCCTTTTGTGGGTGATCCAACCACCATTTTGAACTCGACACCAGTCTTGCAAGAGAAGCGTCGACGTCTAGTCGCTTCCTCATTCTCTTTCTTTGCCTTTAGTTCGCCTCCCTCCTCCATAGACGCACCCCTCCTAACAACGATCCTCGTCAACCCCAACGAACCAACATGACTGCATCAATGCGTTTTGCGGAGACAGACTTTCCTGGTGAAATCGAGGACATGTTTTCTTTGGCCGATCCCCCCCACTTGCATAGCCGTCGCCGGCTATGCCCTGGTCGCATCGGCCACGGGTAGCCAGGCACTCATCTTTGCCATTGCCGCCGGTTCCGGGTTAGACCTATCGCACTTCCGTTGCAACGACATACATCCAATCGTCCTCCATCTTTGACTGCATGGCCTGCATCGGCTTCTGCGGATAAGTTGCATTCCATGGGTGTTGCCATATTGACGTGTGATGGCGTTCTGCGTGTTTATCCTAGAGTTCGAATGGTGATTCAGGGAGGCAGCGGTGTGATCAGGTCAGAGTGGGATCTGCTTTGGCTGCAAGTGTCGGTATGGAACGCGATGATGTGGCTGCTTTGAAGGTCGTTAGAGCTGTTGATGCTAGGTTGTATGTGTTTGGAGGAAGAGGGAGTGTTGCTGTTGTCCGAGATGTCGGTGGCAGACTCGAGGTTAGACCCTTGGGTAGGGTGGACGGGGAAGAGAGAGGCTCGATGAGGTTTGGGAAAATGTTTTATTCTGCCATTCGCTCCATTGGAGGCAGTGGAAGATGGGACACCGAGTGGGAACATGGGGAGGGTGTCCATGAGATTGTTGCCTGTTTGGCTACTAATGCTGTGTCGGGCGTTGTATGTGTCAAGAGAGGTGGGGTTGTGGAACGGTGGGGTGAGGACGGTTTGATCTGGTCGTTTAATGTCCTTCGATTTTCATGCCGGCAGGGATCCTAATCGCAAAGTTTTGACCGCAGGGTTGACAAATGATGATACTCTCGCTGTGCTTTGACGAGTGTCGTTCCCGGCGACGCCGGTCATAGGCTTGTGACCTTTGATATTCAGCCTGTAGAAGCATTCCGAGAAGAATGGAAATGATAGTTCCTCTCAATGATGGGCAGGTCGATGGAGATTTGCCTGTTTGATGGTTATCGCCGGGGATATTGCCTACTTTTACATTTCATCAACAAGGACTATTGCGTGGTTGTCTGTCGCGAGGGTATTCCTGCAGAAGGACAAGTGCAAGGGAACACGTCTCTAGAGAGCGAGGTTGGCATATTGCAAATAGTTAACGCGTCGTTCGGGCTACCGGAGGCTTCGTCAACAGGCGGTATAGCGGCGTTTATTCGCAGAGACGGGGTTTGGTTAGTATCGTCTGCAGTTCCAGCACCGGTCAGCGTCGATAAGGACATTCCCAGCACCAGCTTAACTTCAATCACAGATGCATCTCCAATATTCTGGAGGAGTTTTCTGCAGTACAGCCCGATCAGAAGGGAGCTACCAAGGCCACTTTGTGCGCCCTGGTCGCATCACTGCGCAAGGATGGCTTTGATGTGGTGGAAGGCCTCAGCGAGCTAGTTGAGCGCACAAGTCGTAAGATTATTACTTCAACCCATGATCCCGACTCTACCCCGACGGACTTGTTGATTGATACGGAGTTGAAGAAGAAAGAGGAACAGCACAAGATGTTTCTCAGGTTACTTGCAGACGCAGAAGTGTTCTCTGAGGTTCGCCCGGATGCTCCATCCATTACCGAAGATCGCTTGTGGTGTGCTATACACGTCAATTCACGCTTTTCAGTTGTCACTGATGGTGAAAAACTGTCGTCCGCGAGGCGTGTCCGAGAGCTTGAGAACCGCTACGCCCGCGATGGATTTGCCCATCGCTTCAATGAGGCTCTTTCCACGTCCTTGCTTGGAAGCGAGCACATGAGGGGAAATGAAAAAACAGGATCAAGGGTAGGAGAAATGCGCGACGATGCGACAATAGAGGAGGGCCCAAGTGTCCTTACGGAGGCGTTAATTTTGGGTGGATCAGATATGTCGTCGACGAAAAGCAGGACGGACGCAATGATTCTGCCACCGTCTCTATCGTTTCCCGCATGAGTTTCAGCGATTTCTACCGGCTGTTGACCGTTGCTTGTCGGACAAATTAGCAAAGATGCAAGCAGAACAAAATATCACTGATGAGAACGAGGACGATGACGGGTCATACTACCGTGGCGCAGCTCAAAATCGTCCTGCTCAGTTGTGAAGCTGTCATTGAAGTTGTGCAGGGGTCGCGCCTAGCGCGCGAAACCACCGTTGAACTCTTGAGTCAATCCCCGTGGGATGGATGAAGTACGTAATTGGATGTTTGATTCAAGAGCATGTGGTGGTATACTAATGAAAATAGCACAAAAGGCTCTCGATGTTGGATCCAAAACGAGGCAGGTGGAAGGAGGCAACTATTCCGGGCGGCAGTAATAGTGATCGATGAACTCTTGTCACGGACCCCATTTGATGAACCAGCTGGCAATACTCGAGACGGCAGACTGAAGCGGTCTGGGGGTGCCAAGAAACGTAGGCGACTCGACTCGCTGTTCACCGGGTCAGAGAGAGGAAAGGAGTTGCGAGTGGCTCTGGATCTCCTTCGGCGGAATGGCTTGAACCAAGATGCCTTTCGACTTGCTGAAAAGCATGGCGACTATGCAACAATGCTGTCACTGCGGGTTTCATCTCGCGATTTCGATGAATTCATGGAGAAAAGCGTAGAGAATTTGGAAGTGAATTCGCTCTTTTCGCATTTGACTGGCTTGAGGAACGTGGTGAATTGCGTCTTTTACTGCGCGGACAGAGCATTGATCCGGAAGGGACTTCTACCCGTTTGCACGTCGGCCGTTCTAACAGAATGAACGAATTACTGTCATCTCATTTTCGAGTAGATCGAAAGAACTACTCAAACCTAGCATGGATTCATTGGATTTCTCAAGGGGACTTGGATGCAGCAGTGGACAGCTTAGTAACCCAAACAAGAAGGGTTTCCGCGCCTGGTAAGCCGGGTTCAGCAGTCAATTCTCTGGTTCTCAGTAGCATTGCGAGACTGGCAATTCGAGCAAGTAGTGAGGAGCATGGAAGCGTGTCCGTTGAAAAGATGGAGTCGTCAAAATATGTAACTGGGAGACTATTGCTGAGTAAGCTCCAGGAGACTGTCGATGCGGACAGCGACTGCATCCTGTCCACTGATGAGCTCATTCGAAGATTTGTTGATGAATCTCCGGTTGTCAGCGAGTCCCTTGCAGAGCGGGTCGTTTTGGCTTCGGAAGCCCTCGAATTCTCCGAGGCTGACGAGGAAAGTCTTCAAGCATTACAGGATTATTCTGGAAGAGATGTATTGAACGCCAGAGTGATTTGTGGGTTCCGTTAGTGGACAAAATGGGAACCGTAAGTGACGCTGAAATGCGGCAACGGTTGAAGGCCACTGCGTTGTACAAGGCTGCGACGCAGATTACAATGACTGACACGCGAATGGCAGAAATGATCGGAAGGGGGATGCTAGCTGCTAGTGAGTTTGAAAAACAGGATTGCTTGCCGCAAATGGCAACTCTTGTGAAGGCTGCCGTGTCCTTGGCGGTTGCATGATCCAACGGATAGCTCGGTAATGTTTATAAAGGTAACGACGTCTGTACATATTTGTTTCTCTTTGTTATAGCTGCCGACGAGGCGGGTAATGCCATCCGAAGTTACGGGTCTCGGTTCCCGTATATACTTCTACGTCATCAGTCACACACGGAGTAATTCCACGCGATTGTCCTGGACTACAGGGGTTGGGCTATGTTGGATACATGCAGACCGTAAACCGTGGCAGACAAAAACGGGGGGAACCTTCAGAATTGCATGCGCGAAGGATTCAAAAAGGCACGGCAACAAGTAAAGCTACGGAGGTGCAAACTGGGTTTCCCCTGGCATATTCAGACTGTTGCGTAGAATGCCAAAGGCGCAATTGGTTGCAACACCGCGACAATGCCAAGACGCCACCTCCTCGTTGCGTTGACATCAAGTAGGAAGACGAGTACCATAATACCAACCATATATCCAATGATGCAACCCAAGAGAAAGTCCCATTTGTGCCCTCTGCACCCGAAGTAAGCACCAAGCGTGGGTCTGTCCTGCGCAGCGACCTCCGTCCTCCGGCTTCCTCATCGTCCGGGTCTGCATCATCGTCCTCTCCCTCCCTTTCTGTGGCATCACTTTCATTGCCCGATCAGTACTTGCTATTCGTACATCGCTGCCCATAATTCGAAGTTGCCGTCGGATAAGTCGGATTTCGTCTTCATTAAAGCCAGCTTGAGATAATCGTTCGAGGCCTTGTGGTGACAAATTCGGAATGATAATCCTAACCTCGCCGTTCCAGTCGACGGCGACACCATCAAGGGGACAGAATCTTGGTCCGCAGTTTCTGTTTCGTCGGGTTCCTCGGTAACGGGTAGGGGCTCAGAAATGGCGGCATGAATAAAGGCGCCGTCGTTGAGGACTTGGGAAAGGGGGGTGTCGTGGTTTGTATTAGTCTACCGGATATGATGATTCGAACGCGATTGTTGGCGGGGTCGAGGTTTTCACGGTCCAAGATGAGAGAAACGACCGAGGAAACGGGCTCGGAAATGGGAAGTTGAAACTCATGGACCGTGCCGCCAGGGAGACCAACACGGATGGTGCGGATGTCAGGCTTTTGGTCTGGGTCGCCTTCTCGGAGTCGGACATGGTGGAAGTGGGATGAGGAAGGGATGCGAGAGGATTGGTGGTTGCTAGGCGGTTCGTTGGGAAAGGGAATGTCAGGAATGGACTTGTAGGTTGGCGGACTATGGTGGCAGATGCACCATGTCGTGTTTTTCGCTAATCTTTCCATCTGACAAGGATGGTTGGCCCGTTAGCCAGAAATTTTTTTTCCAAATTACAGCGCACAATGACCCTTTTGCGGATACGTTTTAGGAAAGCGTTTGATTTCCCGCTCCTTTACGCCTCCGGTTATCATCATCCAAGTCCCCGTAACTTTTTATACTTGCTGACAGCGTCGCAGTTCCCCCCCCGTTCGGCCGTTCAACATGGCACCGGATGGACGCCTGTATCAACCGAGCCGTAAAGGCGAGCTTTTCGAGTTGAAACAAGGACTAAATGCAACTACGATGAAGGAGAGGAAGACTACACTGAAACGCACCGTTGCTGCCATGACACTAGGGAAAGACGTGTCATCGCTTTTCGCCGATGTTGTCAAGAACACTGCCGGCGACATCTCGATGAAAAAGTTGGTCTACCTCTACATTATCAACTACGCCCCGCGAATCCAGACCTTGCCATTCTTATCGTCAACACCTTTATCAAGGATGCCGTCGACCCAGATCCGTTGATTCGTGCACTGGCCATTCGCACAATGGCGTTGATCCCGCTCGATAAGATTACAGAGTATTTATGCGAGCCTTTGCATGCAGCCATCAAGGATCAGGATCCCTATGTTCGGAAGACAGCTGCAGTATGCGTGGCAAAGCTGTATGAAACTAACGCAGTTCTGGCTGCCGAGGAGGGATTTTTAACTGAATTGCAAGAGTTACTAGCCGATGGCAACCCTATGGTCGTTTCCAACGCCGTTGCTGCACTCTCAAACATCGCCCAGTTGTCTAACACCCCAGGCATCTTGGCGCTCACTTCTCAAACGGTACCGCGCTTTCTCTCCGCAATGGCCGAATGCACAGAATGGGGTCAGATTTTTATCCTTGATGCTATTGCTGCGTATACTCCCTCCGATGCAGAGGAGGCAGATCTCATGGTGGAGCGAATCGTGCCGAGGTTGCAGCATGCTAATCCGGCTGTCGTCTTGTCTGCCATTCGAAATATCGTGAATTTAATGCCGCGCCTAGACGCGGATGACAAGAGAACATTCCTTGTCAAAAAGATGAGTGCGCCACTCGTACTCTTCTGAAGGGCAAGCCTGAGATGCAGTTTTTGGCGTTGAGGAACATTGAGTTGATAGCGCGCGCCTATCCTACGATATTGTCTGGAGATGTGCGAGTGTTTTTTGTTCATATGCAGATCCGCTATACGTGAAGAGTGAAAAACTCGATATTTTGGTCAAGTTGACGGACCCGAGCAATACTGAAGAGGTCTTGACTGAGCTGATGGAGTATACGGCCGAAGTAGACGTCATTTTCGTTCAGCAGGCGGTAGACTGCATCGCACGCATTTCTTTGCGTTTGCCGGCGTACGCCGGTCGTTGTGTCTCGCTGTTCTCAGACTTGCTGCGGAGAAATAATGCCCACATTACTGAAAAGTGGCAGTGGGTCTGAAAGACATTCTCAGGGCATATCCGGATCAGTATGACGATATAATCATTCAGTTGTGTGGATCAGCGGAGGACATACAAGATCCGAGCGCAAAAGCGTCCCTGGTATGGATTATTGGTGAGCACGCCAACAGAATACCGAACGCAGTCACGATGCTGAAACTTGTAGCGGAAAACATCCATGAAGAGACCGTATCTGTCCAATTACAAATTATTACAGCATGCGTGAAGACGTACTTACTGCGTGGGCCGGAAGCACAGCAAATAGTCGATAGTGTTATCGAGTATGCCACTCAAGAGTCGGAGCATGTTGATATCCGCGACCGCGGCTACATCTACCAGCGTCTGATAGAAGGCGGTTATGATGCAGCTCAACAAGTTGTCTTGAGTAACAAGCAAGGACTGGACAACAGGCATTCTGAGCCCGGTGAAGAACTGCAGAGGAGTTGCTGGCCTCTCTGTCATCAGTTGCGGCAGTATATCACAAACCACCCAGTCTTTTGAGGGCGCAAGACGAAAAGGCGCTGTCGGGCAACCAATTGGGGACGTCATGGCTGAGGAGGACCTGCTGGGAATTGACGACAGTGAGGACGACATGTCACGGAATGCCACCACAGCAGCCATACCTTTAGATGTTGAGCAAGAACAGAAACCAGTCGGTGATAGTCTTTTGGATGACATTCTCGGTGTAAGCTCTACTGCGCCGGCGGCATTGCCTGCACCCTCAAGTGGACCGCATGACGTTGACTTGTTGTCCTCCTTAGGAATGGGAGCCCTCACAGTTTCGGCCCCGACGGATGGTCTACAGGGGACTCGCTTGTTTCGATGAGGAGTTGCTTTCCGCAAGCGTGGAAATGGACTGTCAATAAGAGGCTGTTTGACTCAGGAAGGTGATGGATCTTTTATACTTGACTTTGAGCTTCACAATTCGAGTGACGGTAATGACCGGATTTGCCGTGCAATTGAATAAGAATGCATTCGGATTTGTTCTTTCTGCTCCCATGAACGTCAGCGAACCACTTGCGCCAGCTGCCAAGACGCGTACTCAAGTCGCACTGAAACTTGGAGGGGCTAATGTGCCCAGTATGGGCATGGCTTTGCAAATTGCTATCAAGTTCACGCCTGGTGGAGTGGTATTTTCGCTGAAGATGTATCCGACCACATTTCGTCTGTGTTCGACAGAAGACAGGGCTCTTGACAAAGCCAGTGTACTTGTCAACTTGGAAGAGCGTGCCAGATACCGATGAGGTGAAGTCAGCAGTGAAGTTTGGGAGCGAAGTGAGCAATTCTGTGGAATTAATCTCAAGTGTTCTGGCTGGAAAGGGCATATTCACTGTTGCGAAGAGGTTAAGTGCGAAGCCACCAGTCATGTACTTGTCGTCTGTAGTGGTAGGAGGTGGTGGCATGGTGATACTGGGAGAGCTTACACTGCCGCTGAAAGGGGCAGGAAACCTGTGGGATCAATCGCATCGCGGTCGAACTATCCACCACGAGGCAATGTGGATGTTTTGAATAGTTTCAATCGGATATGTGCGGAACTCGTTTCGCGGTAATCGACTGGCCCAGGAAGAAGCGGCGCAGTTGCGTCGGAATAAATGTGTATTTAACTCTTGCTGTTGTGGCACCGAGGTCGGTGGCACGCGGCGGACTCTAATGAATCATTCAGAGTCACGAGGCACTCCGTAAATCAGTCTAGCTACGCAGATTTCACGGGCTAAAAGTGAAGCAACTTTTCCTTAATGGCATCTTTGCTCGGTACACCTGAAGGCGCCCTCGCTAGTTACTAGAGCATGAGATTCATGCAACCATTGTTGAGGTGACGCTGATGGCTTTGTTTCAAAAGTGCATTGCAATGCAAACTGTCAGGATTAGAACATGATAAATTAGATGAGCCGGCTGCCGACCAGGGAACTTTTGCAGACATCGGCTAGCAGGGTCGGTCATGTTTGGAGATTCTGCTAAGCGTGGAACCGTCATGAAACCGCGAAGCGCCCAGTTGAGTACCAGCCGTCTACACGAATCAAAGTAACAACCGTCCCGGATGTGGCGGTGTTACGATGTGACGTTTCAGACGTTCAAAGTCCATCGCACAAAGCAATACTCCCTAACTCTTAATCTTTTGCGCCAACGCTCCAAACAAAACCATGAAGGTCTTTCCCACAACGGCGCACATCAGGGCTCGAAATGCAATCTCCCCGGCCGGGGCAGGTTGCAGCTCATTCAGCACTATGTTCGCCTTTTCAGCCAGCCGTTCTTCACTCGCTGAGTTATCGATGACAACATCGGCCATTTTCGCCTTCTCCTTGAGCGGGATTTGAGCGTCAAGCCTTGTCCTGGCCTCCTCCACTGTTATGCCTTTACTTTCCCCATCTCTTTTTACCATCCTCTCGACCTGCTGTTCCACACTACAGTCCACAACACAACTTTAGAACAAAAAGGCAGTAGAGTCTTCGACTCATACAACAGTGGTGTATCCAACACAATAACCGACTTCATCCGCCAAAACACAGCCTTCAACAAGCGACTCAACATCGAAAGAATAATGAAGGGATGTATACGTCGGTTAAGTGCGGCCCGAGCATGCGAGTCCGAGAAAATTAGGCGACCCAATGCACCGCGGTCAAGTGTGCCATCGGAGCAGATGACCTCGGCCCCGAAGCGTTTGCGGATGAGGTACAGGGCAGGCTGTCCGGGTTGAACCACTTCTCTTGCCACGGCGTCGGCATCAATAACATAGGCGCCAGCAGCGGACCATATCGCAGCCACGGTCGACTTGCCAGAGGCGATGCCTCCTGTGAGTCCGATGATGCGTGGCATGGACGCGAGTTTGAGGGTCTGAGTAGGCTGAGTGGGGTGCAGTTCTTTCAACGGTGCAGACTTGACTGGGAAAGAGGTGCTTGACCTCAATGCGATAGGCGATAGCTGACGTGAAATGGCTGGCCCTGATTTGGTACGGGCAAAAATGAAAATGAATTTTCATGAGATCCGAATTAATCCGCAACTTGTCTTCCGACTCGGTTGATATATTCGTCGAAGAACTTGATAACGCTTTGCGAGGTCCTCGCGCTCACTCTCTCCAAGGCACGTTGAAAATCCTTCTTCTCTACCCTCTCCACTCCCTCAATATCGCGCTCCATTGCTGCCATTCCCGCCTCTCTCACCAATCCTCCTACTTCCGCACCAGAAAATCTCCGGTTATCTCGTCCCCTGCAATCCAATCCAGTTCCACGTCATCCCGCAAAGGCATCCCTCTCGTGTGCACCTCTAAAATCGCCAGCCTCTCCTTCTTATCCGGCAATCCAATGTAGATCTGAGTATCTATTCTTCCAGGCCTCAAAAACGCCTCATCTAAACAATCTGGCCTGTTCGTTGCTGCAATGACTACCACCCGCTCCTTTCCCCCGAAATCATCCCGCTCGATCCCATCCATTTCCGCTAGCAACTGTGCCACCACCCGTGATTGCGCTGATGCCCCTGACATTCCTGACCGCTTTCCCGCCAACGAATCCACCTCATCAAAGAAGATAACACATGGTGCCGCCAATCTCGCCCTTTTGAAGATCGCACGCACAGCTTTCTCGCTCTCCCCAACCCATTTGGACAATAATTCCCCTCCTTTCACAGATATAAAATTCGCTCCGGACTCTGTCGCAACCGCTCGTGCGAGCAATGTCTTGCTACATCCGGGGGGGCCAAAAAGCAACACTCCCGCGGTGGTAGTACTCCCAGTTGCTCAAACAGTTTCCTCCCTCTCTCCGACAGAGGCCATTCAACAGCCTCCTTCAATCTCCGTTTCGCCTCGTCCTTTCCGCCAATATCATCCCACCGTGTCTTGGGAATTTCGACGCTCACCTCCCTTAAAGCCGATGGTTGCACCTCTGCAACGCCCTGCGCAAATCCTCCACCACCACAACGCATTCCTTACCCCCTCTCCCAAGCGCACCGCTCACTGCCTCTCTCCATAACGCACACAGGTCCGCTCCGACAAATCCATACGCCACTCGTCCAACTTCCAATACCTCGTCCGGGCTTACTTTCACCCTGCCCTCCTTCCTCGCCTTCTCAACCAATCCCTCCAGAATCTCACCCCTACCTCGCCCATCAGGAACTCCGATCTCAATCTCCACGTCAAACCGACCCGCCCGTCTCATAGCTCCATCCACTGCCTCTAATGTATTTGTCGTGCCCACTACAAAAACGCCCTCCATCCCCATCCCTCCATCCAACATTGTCAACAAGGCCGCTGTCAGTTTCCTTTGCACATTATCTGTCTCCGCTGCATCTCTCTTCGGTGCTATGCATCTTTCATCCAAAACTACAACGCACGGCCGCCTCCTTTTCGCACGCGCGAACACCTTTCGAGATTCCGCACCGCCTCTCCTACATAATCGCTCAGGACTTGTGGCCCGCTAAGGACTTCAACCGCTACTCCCAACTTTCCACCCACAGCACACGCCATCATTGTCTTCCCTGTCCCTGGTGGGCCATGTAGCAACGCCCCTCGCGGTCTGTAGGTGCCGACCAACGTCCATCGCCACGTCTCCTAACGCCGCCCGGGCGTGCGACTCAAACTCGTGCATCTCCCTTTTCAGACCCCCAATACTCTCCCATACCAAACGCCAATCATCGTCGCCCTCCTCCTCGCCCAGAAAGCGTACCGCGGTGGCTTCGTAACATCTTCCAATAACCCCCTCCTCACACCATCCTCCACCATACATGTTGCACCTCAAACACGACATCCATCCCCAGAAACGAAGACAAGATTCGCATTCCCCTACCACCAATCGTCCCCTCATCTCCACCTGCAGCATATTCCTATACTCCTCGACTGCACACTTCCAATGCCACTTCTGGTGACAAGCCGCAAAACAACGCGTTGCGCAACACATTGCTCCTCTACAAGCAACAGACGTTCAATCTTGATGCTACTCCCACCATTTCGCCCACCATCGCCACCCCACACACATTCCCCGTAGGCTCTGACACCATCCAGTACCCTTGACTTTCACCCGCACGAGATGATTTGAGCGCAAAGCCGAGCGCGGTGAAGGTAAATCGAGATATCAGAGGCTCGTATAGGCGGTTGCAGTAACAGCTGGACGCGAGGGATGTTTCGAGGCTGATCGACGTCGATTGGACTTTGTCTTTCTTTTACCCGGCGTATGTAGAGGGGATGCACGGTTCTGCAGGAGGGAGGCGGAAAAGGGTCTAGACAAAGAGCAGCCATGGATATGTCATCAAGTGCAATATACGTGGCGTGGAGGGCGGCAAGGGGCCACAAGGTGACGATAGCGTAGTGCGAGGAGCATGGAGAGGAGAGAAGAGCAGGTCGAGGGCGTGGAGATTGTGGGCGTCAAGTAGTGGTGTGGAGAGACAGGCGACGCCTGTGCGGACGAGAGTGGAGGTGGGGGGACTTTAAGTTTCGGTTGACTGAAAGGTGGGCAGGGAGGGACACAGGACTCAGATCTGAAACGGGGAGCGGCATGAAGAAGGACACGACGATGGCGCGGGTTAGGCGATTGGAGAAAAGTCGGGATTGAGGGCGGATGAATTGGTGTGGGTGGATTATGGATTGATGACGGCGATAGCGCGGACGATGGATGAGGTGACGCATGGTGGTATGTTACGTTACAGTGTACTGCTTCGTTATACCGAATCTTTTGGGAATGTGTACACTGTGTACAAGTACAGTTGGGATCAA
This sequence comes from Kappaphycus alvarezii, assembly GCA_002205965.3. Taxonomy (NCBI): domain Eukaryota; phylum Rhodophyta; class Florideophyceae; order Gigartinales; family Solieriaceae; genus Kappaphycus; species Kappaphycus alvarezii. The sequence continues at coordinate 494,328 of NADL03000022.1, read as the reverse complement.
ACGAGGTATGCGTTGGCAGTTGGCGTCGACGGTAAGCGCACCGTTTCGTTATTTTGAGGTTCTTGAAAGTAAAGTTTACCGCACTCCACACTGAGTCCCGCTCAACGTGTTTTCTATCGCACCGACGCCTCGCTTGCTAGCACTGACAATTGCCTTACATCACTCAACTCAGTCCCGGAGCAACCTAAGAATGACTGGAGTAAGTTGAATTTGTCCGTCTTGCCCGCCCCTTTCCGAACACGCGGTAGCGTATTTGAGAATACTAACCTGTCCCGTTTATCTCGCTCATACAAGCAGCAGGATCCAAATCCCAAAGCAATCCCAATGGCAGATGCGGAGCTATCGGTGAAAATCTTCGACCTTGCAACAAGCGGCCAACTACAAGCAGATGAAAAGGGGGCCAACGAGTCAACCAAGACGCTGAACCGTGGTCAATCCGAGTTTATTGTAATGGCCGGCGACGCGGAGCCGTTGGAAATCCTACTCCATCTTCCCTTGCTATGCGAGGACAAGAACGTACCGTATGTATTCGTACCGTCCAAAGTACAACTGGGACGTGCGTGTGGGGTACCACGAGCGTGATCGCATGCTCCATCTTGACAACACGAGGGGAGCCCCATCTCACCCCAGGTCAACACGCTCAGGGACCAGATCGAACGCTTGCTCATCTAAACTGCCACAGACCATGTGACCCGCCCCTATTTCATGGATGCATTGCTTTCCCTCACCAGGTCGAAGATGTCACCCCATGCCGTGATATCGCGCGTGTGAACAGCAAACCCGCTAAAAGTATCAGGATTAGTACAACATACGTCACAAACATGTAAAGCAATTGCACCTGTTTCGCCACGCATCCACCGCATGTGCATAAAAGGCAGCGAGAATGCAAACGGCATTCGTACGGTACAATGCGCACACCCGGCATACACGACCCACACAACGTTACCAGTTAAGCGCTAGTTTGCAGACGAACGAGCTGCTCAGTAAGTGTTTGCAACTCGACGGCAGCCTTCTCTGGACGATGCTCTGCACTAGTGGTACTAATGTGGACATACCCGTCGACGATCTCCCAGCCCTCTTCCTGTGCGATAAGTTGCACGCCATCTTGATTCATGCCAAGTAACACTTTCACACGCGACAAGGCTACTGTTTCATATGAGCGTTTCAAATCAAGACCATTTCATTGCGGTACATCTCACAGCAATTGAACGAGCGGGACGAGTGCAGTGGGCCATGGAAAAGAAACAGACGAGTAGAAGATGTCGGTGTGACGGGTGGACAATGCTGTGGCGAGGGACCATGCGGCACGGGTTGGGGGATCTCTTTGAGTGTTGGGGGGAGGCGACGCCACAGGAATCGGGCTTCGGGTAGATCGTTGAGTATGAGCAGAGTGAGGAGATGTGCTGCGGGTTCCGGGTGTGGGAGGTTGCGTGTGGCGTGGTTTAGTTCGAGAGTCTCGAGGAGTGGGAGGAGCACCTCGGGGTCCTCGTGGGCAGTGCGAACCCTGCGGATGGAGGCATTGCGATGTGGGGGGCGGTGCTGGGGGAGATGAGAGCCGAGGGGGCGCGTTGTCGCGTTATGGACAAGATGGCTGGCAAACAAAGATGAAGCTTTTGTGCAAGTTGTGCTGCCGTTTGATCAACCCGCACAAAATTCAGCGCTGTTGAGCCCCACTAGGTCCAGTAGGGGCCGTATGGTCCCCGCATACTGCATTGGAATGAAGGTACTACTTTACTGTACTGTACTGTACTGTACATTGTGGAAAGAGTTTCGTCAGACAAATTAATTTGTTCGCGTTAAATATCCCTTACAAAGGTCAACTCGCGCCCCCACCCTTGGCGATCACGCATTATTCGACGCGCCGGCGGTGGCGTAGGTACGATACAGCCGATTATCTCCGCCCCCATCACATCGTTCCAGCCACCTCCCGCCCTTCCATCTCCCCGCTCTCCGCATCCAGTCATGTCCTCTCCGCCCTCCCATCCCACTACCATCTTTGTGCGCAACCTGTCCCATCAACCACCGACAACCATCTCTCCGCCCATTTTTCCTCCATCGGCCCACTCCGTCGCGCCTCATCGTCACCGATGATGCCACGGGTCTTTGCAAAGGCTTTGGATTCGTCCATTTCGCTCTGCCAAGACGCATCTACTGCCCTTTCCCAGCTCAACGGCTCCTTCCTTCGTGGCCGAAAGCTCAACTTGCATCTTGCGAAACCTCGCCAACGTTCCATCCGGGATGGAGATGGCGGTCTTGTGCAAAAGGATAAACAGGAAAACGTTCCAACAAGGGAGCTGGCGTCAAGGGTGCCGTGGGAATGCGCACAGTCCTGCTCAAAAACACGAAGGCGGTCCAATCGAGAAGAACAAATCCACCCGCTTAAAAGGCCTCGTCGCCCCGCAAATGTCGTCATTCTCCCCAGCCCATCGGCATGAGAGTCATGTTTGACTCTTGGGCTCTGGCAGGAAAGGCCGCTTCGCGTTTGCATTCGGCTCCCTGGGATGCATGCATTGAAGCTCTGCGCGGAGGAAGAGGACAAGGTTAATTGTCAGGAATTTGCCCTTCCGTTGCAGCCTGCAGAGGTCAGGGACGCCTTTTCCAAGTTTGCACCTGTTAGGCAACTCAGATTGGAGCCTGCGAGGAACCCTCGCCAACACGCACCCACAGCAACCAGGGCATGGGGGACAAGCCGAGCCCGAAACGGGAAAGAGCACCACACGGACCATGACATGGTGGAATGTGCTGGTTTCGGGTTTGTTGAATATTTTCTCGTGGCAGACGCAAAATTCGCCATGAGCAAGATGAATGGCGCCAAAATCGGCGGCAGGGTCGTTGCCGTTGATATGTCCCTGGGAAAATCAGACTACGCCAAAAAGCTTGAAGCAGCAGAGGACGATCACGAGGAGGATGACGGACAGGAAGATTTGGAAGATCCGAACCCGGACAAGGTTTCAGGTGAAAAGGTTACCAACGACTCGGAAAAGGAAGATTCTGTGATCCATTCGGGCGACAAGGAGGCCAAGGACGAGCGGAAGAAATTGAGCCACGCAAAGAGTGCAGAAAGCACGCCAGAGGAGCTAGCGAGGACGGTATTCTTGCGAAATTTGCTTTTTGAGACTTCCGCCCAGAGCTATGGACAGCCATGGCGAAGATTTGGACCTGTGGAGCAAGCAGTGTTGGTAAAACATCCGGTGACTCAGCGACCACGCGGAACGGCATTTGTGCGCTTCCAGCGGGTCGAGGACGCGAATAAGGCAGTGACAAGAGGTGCAAGTGGAGATACGAGCAAAACACGTTCAGCGGTGGCAAAGCCGACGGGCGACGGCTTTGTGTTGCAGGGTAGGCACTACTCATTTCAAGAGCGGTGGATAGGAAAAGCGCGAGAGAAGTAGACCAGGAGGAAAGCTGGGAGGGAAGAAAGTGGATCCGAGAAATTTGAGGCTGGCGTGGATTGGACAGGTGAAGGTGGGAAGTGCAGAGGCTAGGGGTCTATCTGAGCGAGATGGAGAGGCGAGAAAAATCTGCACGGATGAAGCGGATGAATCTGTCTAAAAACCCTAATGCGTTTATATCAGACGTAAGATTGAGTGTGAAGGAATATTCCCAAGGAATTTACGGATGTGATGTTGAAACAAATGTTTCTCGCTGTGGTCGAGAGGGAGAAAAGAGGGAGAAGGAGAAAGTAGCGACGCATGACGAGGGGTGGGGAAGGAAAAGTGATGGAGAGGGAAACACCAGGAATGAAAAGCGGGCGGTGCGTATTACGCACTGCAAGATTGTTCGAGACGAAGGCCGAAATGGGCGGTCCAAAGGGTACGGATTTGTAACGTTTGAGAGGCACGAAGATGCGCTTGCTGGGTTGCATGGAGTGAACAATAAGGAGGATGTGTTGGATGTCATGATCAAGTGCAAAAGGAAGGTTAAAGTTAGATGAGGGGCAGGAAAGGTACTTGAGACAGCGATGGGGTAGCGGAAGGCGACTGGACGTGGAATTTTCGGTGGAGGACCAGAGATCTGAGGGTGATTGAGGCGATAAAGGAGAGGGGCAGGAAGAAAGCGGAGGAGAATCGAAAGAGAAAACTTGAAGAGGGTGGGGCGGAGGAGACGCAGAAAAAAAGAAGAAAGGCGAGGATGAAAAGGCAGAAAAGAGGAGGGAGGGCGATGGGGTTGGGTTGGAGGAAAAAGGTGAGTAGGGCAGAGAAGAAGGCGCATTGAAACGGAAGAGCCCGAGCAGTAGGCGAAGAGAAGGTGAGAACAGGGGCGGGAAATGGGACAGGTGTTGAGGGAGGGAGGAGAAGGGGGCAGGAGCGGGGGCAGGCTTGAAGAGGAGACGCAAGGAACGACAAGGTGGCAAATGAGATGGATGATCTCACTGTGGAGGAGAAGGATGGCGGCAGGAGAGGGAAGCGAGGAAGAAAGGGAGTGGCGGATGCAGGCGGCAAGACTGACAAACTTGATACCTTGGTGGAGGCATACAAGAAAAAGTTGACAAGAGGCTCGATGGCAAGGAGCGCGCATGGGGCAGGCGGGAGATGGTAGAGTAGCCGAATTGAAGCGCTGGTTTGGGTGAGTTTGACAATGTAGACTTACAGTATTCAAAATTTCCTTACAGTAAACAATTTTTGAACTTGTGTAATTTTTGTGGACAGAATGAGAAATCGATACCCTAATGCACGCGGCAAACCCAAAGTCCATTTTGTCAACATGGCATGATCGCCGCCCTGGAATACCATAATACACCCCACCAGCCCTTGCCAACCGTTCTCCACACACTCACCCTCCTCACCTCTCTCCAACCAACTTTCAACTCAACTTCCTTTCATCATGGCTCAGGCAACAGAAACCTACGACGAAACTGAACGCAGACAACACCTCCGGCGGACCTCTTCTTGTCGAGCGCCTCGAAGAACTGGGTGTGTCCGCCACAGACACCAAGAAGCTCCGTGATGCAGGTCTTATGACCGTGGAATCCGTCGCCTATTCCACAAAGAAGAGACTCATGGCCGTCAAAGGAATCTCGGAAACAAAAGCAGACAAGCTTATCGCAGAGGCCGCCAAACTCGTACCGTTGGGCTTTGCACCGCGGCAGAATACCATCAAGTTCGTGAGGCACAGCTCAGTCTCACCACCGGAAGCAAGGAGTTGGACACTTTGTTGGGCGGTGGGATCGAAACAGGCAGTATTACCGAAATCTTTGGCGAATTTCGGACCGGGAAAACTCAGTTGTGTCATACGTTGGCGGTGACTTGTCAAATGCCGATGGAACAGGGTGGGGCGGAGGGAAAGGCACTTTATATCGATTGAAGGCACGTTCCGTCCGGAGAGGTGCAAGGCAGTGGCGGAGAGATTCGGTTTGGACCCCGATGAGGCTTTGGAGAATGTGTCGTTTGCACGCGCGTTTAATTCGGATCATCAGATGCAGTTGCTGCAACAGGCTTGTGCATTGATGGCTGAAACGAGGTATGCGTTGATTGTTGTGGATAGTGCGACTGCATTGTATCGCACGGATTTTACAGGGAGGGGGAATTGGCTGCAGACAGCAGCATATGGGCTTGTTTTTGCGTGCCTTGCAGAGGATTGCCGATGAGTTTGGATGTGCAGTTGTGATTACGAACCAGGTTGTGGCACAGGTGGATGGTGGGGCTATGTTTGCTGTGGACCCGAAGAAGCCGATCGGGGGAATATTATTGCGCATGCGAGTCAGACTAGGTTGAGTTTGAGGAAGGGGAGGGGGATAGTCGCGTTTGTAAGATTTATGATTCCCCTACTTTGCCGGAGGCTGAGGCTACGTTTAGTATTGCAGAGGGGGGTTGTCGATGCAACTGATTAGAATAACCCGTCGAGAGGTGGACCTGCATCATTGTCAATGTCAGCTAGTGGCAGGTGCTATGTAGAGATGTTCCTTTTTTTCACAAACCAAACACCCGCACTCATTCCCGTATTGTTTTGCAGGCCCCATGTAAGCAGGTCAAGCCCCAATAATGTAAACAAAGGTTATTGCAAACTAGGACGACGCCGCGCGTCGTTGCGCGGAAAGTTCCGCGGTCTTCCTCTGCAAACGGCGCTAACCGCCTCCAACTGCTGCCTCTTCTGCGTATGAGCCTGCGTAGCACGGTCGGCCTCCTCCTTGAGCAAAGCGGCGCGGCGCGCAAAGTGCTTTTCGGCAGCGGCTGGTGACTTTTCCACAAAAAAACCGGTGCCCACATCGATGAGTACCTTGTTTGGATCGGCGAGTTGGCCGGGCACGTAAATGGAGCTCGTGAGAGGAACCATAATGTCGCGATTGGCTGACATGGTGGCGATCTGAGCGGCATTCTCCTTGCTTGCTGTGAGGCGAGCCACGGCACTGGAGAGCTGTGAAAGAGACGTGGAGATCATCTCTACTTCGCGTTGGAGGTCATTTTGGAGACGCTCTAGTTGGTCGGGCGGGAGGCTGCCGAGAGGAACTGTGCCTCCTGGGTGTCTGCAGACGCACCGCCGCGACTCTTGAGTGTGGAGGGGGGGGGGAAGGAAGGATGGAGAATTGTTGGTTAGTGTTTGTGTGCTGGTGGATTGTGTGGAGAGCGCGGAAATGGATGATGGGGCTTACTTCATCTTGGTTCAAGAGGTGCAGGTTGAATGGCTTGAGAGTTGGTGGGCGATGGTAGTTGGAAGCTCGGGTGTTACAGGAACGTGATCGCCTGAGGATGGCGGCGTTGGTGAGGTGTGAGAGAAAGAAAATTGGATCACGGCGGAGGTGGTGGAAAGGGGTCTGCTCTTGTTGGCAGTATGACATTTGCCGGTTTGGTGGACTGTTCAGTTATTGATTTAAATATTGTACTGCACCGTACTGTACAGTGTGTACCGAACGTACAGTGTACTGTCAGAATTGTGATTTTTTGAAAAAAGTAAGTTATTGATAGTTAAATTAAATGGCACTTGGTCGCGATAGGATCAACATAATCACCGTCGTCATCGGGGTCACCGCGCTCCGCTCTTCATCCATCTACCGAGGCCAAACACAGCGGCACCGAAGACGCTATCCCACATTCTCCTGTGCACCTCTCCTTGCTGCAACTGTCCATCACTACCCCGTCGATCCAGCTGCCGATGCGATAAGACAACCTCCGTCATTCAACCAGAATGCTTTCAATTTCCGCTCGCACATGGCGCCTAGCAAACCCTGTCACCCGCACCTTCGCCCCAGCCCCGTGCCGAGGCAAGAAAAAAAAAGCAGGCAAGCGTTCCGTCGGAGTGGCTCCCCAACTGACCTACCTGCAGAGGTATCTGAGCTTGTCGACTTTCCGCACTTTGAAACCAGCATGAAAAAGGCAGTCGACGTCCTACGCGACAACTTTTCACGTATCCGCGTCGGTGGGGCGTCCCCGGAAATACTAGACGGTATGTTTAGGGGCTACAGATTTGATATATGCGTTACTTGTATTGGAGCTTATGGTCGCTGACGGTGAGTTTGGTGTTTCGATTTGTGGTGCGGCGCGCTCGGTGCGTGTTAGGTGTTCAAGTGCAGGCCTATGGAACTTCGACTGCGCTGGAAAAAGTGGCGCAGGTTTCTGTAAAGGATGGACGAACATTGTTGGTCAATGTGTTTGATGATCAGACGACAGGGGCCGTGGACAAGGCGATACGAGCAGCGGGGCTTAACTTGAATCCTGTGAAAGATGCCCAAGGAAGACTCATTGTGCCTATACCAAAGAAAACTGAGCAGGCTCGCCAGTCCCTTGCAAAAGTAAGTTCAATCAACTCGTAGCAAGCTACTAGTGTAATCACGTTGTAAGGAGTTTGTCTAACCGTAGAAGTGTTTTATTGCTGGTGTCTTTGATTACGTAGATGGCGTTGAAAGACGCAGAGGCAGCAAAGGTAGCAACAAGAATGGTGAGAAGAAAGGCCATGGATGCCGTCAAGGGATTCAAGGATGATGTGGCAAAGGACGACTTTAAAAGGATGGAAAACGTGGTTCAGCAGATGTCAGACAAATATATCCATCTCATTTCGCAGTCCCTAGATGAAAAGATCAAGTCCATCACCTAAACGCGTCTGAGGACAACGAGAGCCGACACCGACAGAACATTGGTCTGGTGCGATTGCAAGACTTGAGATGCTGTAAAGCTGGGTTTTAGTTATGGAAACGTTGGTTGGTTTTCTAATCCCATAGTCTCTGGAAATCCCATCATAATATTCATGTTTTGAATGGCCTGTCCACTCGCCCCCTTGACAACATTGTCCAATGTAGAAATGATGATTGCTCTGCCGGGAATTGCATTATCCACGACCTGAATGACGCAATTATTCGAGCCCCTGACATGTCGGGTTTGAGGAGGCGGCATGGCCTTGGGCAATACATGAACAAATGGCTCATCACGATACCTCTCTCCAAACACTGCCTCATGCTATCAGCATCGACACCATCGGCAGTCTTGACATAAATTGTCTCCAGGATACCTCTAGACATGGGCATCAAATGCGGAGTAAAGGTAACACGCACTTCCGAACCAAACGCTTGCGACAAGCCCTGCTCAATCTCTGGCATATGTCTATGACTGGACACGCCATAGGCGCTAATTCCCTCGGTAACCTCACAAAAAAGCGTGCCCTGTTTCGGGGACCGGCCCGCACCGGACGTACCCGACTTTGCATCAATAATAATATCATGCGGTGATATCAAGCTCTGTTCCAACAAGGGAATCAGCGGCAATTGAGCCGTAGTGGGATAGCAACCCGGATTAGCCACCAACCTAGCGGCCTTAATCTTGTCACGAAACAACTCACTCATACCATAAACAGCCTCCCTCTGCAACTCCGGGGCCAAATGCACACCACCATACCACTTTTCATAAACACGCACATCGCTCAAGCGAAAATCCGCGGACAAATCAACAACGCGTAAGCCAGCATCTATCGGCAAGGCACTAACAATCTCCTGAGTAGTTGCATGCGGCAAACAACAAAAGACAAACTCTGCATCGCGGGCCCAATCGACATCTTGATTCCTCACCAAGCGAGGCAAGGAAGTGCCAAACTGACCATACCCAAACTGCGGATACACACTCCCCATGTCCATACCGCGGACCTCTCTGCAGTAAGTACGGATACCTCCGCCATTGGATGCTGAGCCAGAAGACGAAGCAACTCGGCACCTGTATACCCGCTAGCACCTAGGATACCCACTCGAACACGAGATGTCTGGCGCGCAGAGGCGGACATTTGAGGTATGCTCTGCGACAGGGCGTGGGGTGGCGCGGCAGGGGCGGTAAGGTGAGAAAGGCAGTTGCGGGCATTGTGTGGGATTGATAGAGGGGTGGGGGTGGGGAATGTGGTGGGTGAAAAGGGTTGCGTTTGGACGCGCGGAGTGGAGGTATGTCGGGGGTGGGGGAGTCGAGATGCGAGGGTTTTTATGTTAATTGCCTGGGCGAGGAGATGAGGAGACTTTGTTTGCATGGCATTGAAATGTGCACCGCTGCAGAGCGTGATTGGTGCCAATCGGTTTCACTTTTTTTTGTGGGGGATTGTGCTCACCGGAGGAATGAAGGGATTGAGTTACTGTAAAAAGTACTGTAAGCGAGAGGATACAGTACCCGACTGGAGTCAAATTATTATGCATCTACTGTACAGTATACTGCAGTAGGTGCTCAGTGAGCACTGCTCACCTGCTGTGCCATTTTGAAAGTGCAAATCGTGGTCAACCAAGCCGAGCAGGTTATAGCAGCTTTCCGGAGTTTTTGAATGCATCCAATTCTTTGGGAGGCTTGTCATGTTTCAGATGCAGTCAGAGTCTATTCCTGTAACTTATGCATTCCAAACTTGTCTCGTTGTTGGTAGATTCATTCTTTTCGACGATACCTGGGTTGAAGATGGTTCCCGTTGGATGGAATCTTGCGGCAATTCAACTAGGACGAAGAGCACCGTTTTGAGTCAGGTCGCAAAACACTATTTTTTTTTGAAAAGCGAGTGCAAATGCATCTTGAGAGCATTCCGCAACTTTCCGTTACACCCCTGCATAACCGTCCCATCTGGTACAACCTTACATCTTCCCGCCGCCATCTTCAATCCGATTCGCTAGTAGAGGCAATGATCCTCTTTTAAAGTGAGCATTGCCAACCTAAGCAAACTACGGTTGAGACAAATCAACCATTGCTACTCACCCATTTATGGAATAGTAGAGACTCGATGCAACTACGTATTCCCATTAAACTGCAACTAGTCTACGCATGCATCCTCATCTGAGCGCATCATGCTCCCGACCAGAAGAAAAGCCTCAGCAATACACTCTCACGTCATCATCACAAACGATTCGAACGTTCTCCTCAACGGAAACCCGACGCTTCATCACAAGTCCCAACTTGGGACATGGGACTCCCACCAACGCCCCGAACGTTATCCCAACCATCTCTCCCTCCCCTTCCAACAAATCCCCCACCCAAACCCCTCCCACCTATATATAAAACCAGCCCATCCCACCACCACCTACAACCCCCCGTCCCAACCTCCCCCCACCAAACCACCCCCCAAACAAATCCCGCTCACACCTCCAACTTCCGCGAGAATCTCTCCTATCACCATTCCTCCCCTCCTCCGAGCCGGGTCCCCTCCCAACAATCAACCCCAAACCACTCCACACCACCCCATCCTCCCCTCACCATGCTCCCCCACCAACATCCCCACTCTCCCTCCTCCTCTCCCTCCTCATCCACACAACACAAACAACAGTCCTCCCACCACACCACCACCGCTTCCACTTTGCAGACTATCCCCTCTACCCCAACCTCCCTCACCCCACACCCCCCGTCTATCCACGCACACTCTTCCGTCACATGCGTCCACCAGCCCCGTCCACCGCACCCCGTCACTCCAACCCTCCATACCAACCCTCCACCCAACCCCTCGCTCCGAAACTTCCGGCCCCACTGCATACACCCTTGCAACTCCGTGTCACTTGCACCCGTCCCTGTGCAAATCCCAGATGCTTTCATCGTGGACACTATCGTGTCGTCCCCCAACCTGTTCAGGATGATTTGTTTTATGCTGCCCTTTCCATCACACACGATTCGGACGTGCACATACGCTTGAGGCACGGGTTGAACCGTCGGTTTCGCCTCATGTCGGGACGTTTTTGTGCGTTGACAGGGCTTTGGGTGACATGAGGTCTCACTTTGAGGGCGCAGTGGTTTAATTGGGTCTGTTTAATTATGACTTACTGATGAAACTGTTGACTGTGCAACTACATTAACTGGTGCTACGGGTTTTGGTCGGTGTACAACGTATGGTTTGCATAGTTTGAAGAGACGCCTGTACTGGGAAACAACTAACTGTTTGTAAAAGTAGGATGTTATCGTGCTTTGATTGCTAGTCTAGCCGAGCCCAGAGTTTTCACTCAGCCAAACGATTTGCCGTCACCGACCTGCTTTATAGTTGTGACTGGATGGATTTCGTCATTGATACGGAATAATCTAGAGTCAGCTGCAGCAGTGGGTCCTCCTTGAACATGTCCTGAACGCGGTCTACAGATTTCGTCGGCTCGTTTACTGCGCAAGCTGACTTGAAATGAAATGCCATTCACGCTTTCCCGGACGAACTGCACGGTTTTAAGAATTATTTTGTGCAGAGAACGCCCACCGCGTCCTGGACTATGCGGCGAAACAGCTTTCCGAAGCTCTGCTACTGGAACGGATGCTCTTGGCTCCGTTTGCACCAAGCATGAAAGAGGCAGTTCGTTGGAGCCCCTTCTTCTTTCAAGCGCTCATCTGCACTGAGCGCATTCGACGTTTCAGTCTAATGGTACCACACTTGGGATAAAGATTATCCGCTCTATTCGCTAACATTTGTGATGAAGGGAAACCGTCAATTGCGCAGACCAAAGAACTGAGATAGGGTTCCCAGTGCAATTCGCGCCCCTGGCTCTTCCCCACGAAACCTCGGAGGACTTCGTATGCAACACTCATCAAACTATACCCGTCCCGTGGGACACCGACGCTGAATATATTTGCGTTCACTCAGAAACATGTTTCCACACGCTAATCGCGGCCTTTTCTGGCTAGATTTTTACATTATCATGAGCATAGCACCATGGGAGCGAGAAATTGAAAAGTTGCAATCATAGATGCTTCGGGTTCCAGCCATGGACATGCATATCCTCACCCTTGCCTGCATCAATTGCCGCTGAAATGCAAAGTACGCTATGCCAACGTAGCATCCGTGATCACCTAGTCAAGGATGAATGCTGCAGCCAACTATTGTGGGTATGAAGAAAAGCTAGGTCATGTCCCGCTACTCGAGGTCCCGGCCTTACCACAGGTCAAAACCAATAATATCCTGCTAACAGCTTCTACAATATTGTCAAAGTCTGAAATCACTGCGATTCTTGCCATTGAAGGCATAACCTGTATCGATTTCATGAGCTGCCAAAGTTGACAATTCCCCCTGATGCCCAGAGAGGTGAGGAGCATGAAAAGACAGGTACGCATTTAACAGCCGTCTCAAAGACTGCGGAGCGTAGCAATACCTCCGCTGTCTAGGGATCACGCGATACGATTCAGTAGATAAGTCTAGAGATAACATGGAAGCAACGTCTGCGTTGCACATCTTGTCCGAGGGAATGGAACCAGCAGTTTTTGGCCAAGCGTCTCTCAGTCAGCTACGCGATAAGCACTGTAAGGCCCCACGGGGTAGCAATTTGAGCTCTGCAAGAGATGCTTCACAATCACTTTGCGAAAATGACGACGAGGATACTGCTGTGAAAACGATATACACCGTTCAGCTAATTCTGGCTTTGCATCCCTCACGAATGCAACTAGATCTCCCAACGTCTGTTCCGAATCAAATTCGCCTTCAAGCCTGCTTCCATCGGGCAACCTGAACTGGATCTTGCCAGCTGCAGCCGACAGTGGCGCCGCTGGTTTCGGAGCGGGCGGAGGAGCCATGGGAGCATTACTGTCGGGGCGGATTGTGAGCCCGGCATGTTAAACTTCTCACGCCGACGTTGTTTGTCGGCTTCGAGCATCGCACGGACACGCTGACGCTCTTTCATCGCCTCCAACTTCTCACGCTTCTTTTCCTCAATCATCCTTTTCCTCTCTTGTTGCTCAAATTCCCGCTTCGCCATTGTGATCTCCTTGCCGGACCGCAAACGGTTCTTCTCGCGCTCAATTGCTTCCTGCTTCTCCTCAGCCTCACGTTTCGCTCTCGCCTTGCATACAACTCATCCGCCTTCTTCTTTGCCTCTTCAGGAGTAAGCTTCGGCTTAGCCGCACCCTCATTGGTAACGATTTGCAATGGTTCATCGATGTCTGGATCATCTGCATGCTGGAAACACCATTCCACGGCCTGTTCCACACTCTTGTTGCCAGTCAGAATCAGAGCCTTCTCCGCTCGAATTTTCGGAAAACCCATATCGTCCACAAGCGTGTTCAAGAGCGTGGGATTCACATTTAGACGGGAATCATTCTGGACATGGGACGGGGCTTCCTCTCCTGCAGCAGGCTTTTCCTCCGTAGTCTCAGATTCCTTCTCCGCCCCGGCAGCGGAAGCTTTGTCCTTCATGCCATCACTAACTTGTTCTTCTGGTTTACTTTCAGCTGCGACTGGTTTTGCGGCTTCCATTCTTCGGGCAGCTGCAGCAGCCGCTGTCTCTCTGACACTCCAGTCCACCTTAGGGGGTCCAGACGGGGCTGCAGAGGCAGCAGGTGCTGAGGAACCTACTGCACCAAGACGTTGGCCTTGTCCTGCGAAAGCGGCCTCTGCGGAACTTGGTGCATGCCTCTCGACCTCAGCGGTGAGGCGTCGCGGATCGGCACCGGAGAATTTGGACACAAGACGGCCTCCGACGTAAAAATGGAAGGTGGGCATAGCAGCAACGGCACACTGGCTGGCTATCTCTCGAGCAAAGTCAACGTCAACCTTGAGAAAGCGGGCGCGGCCTTCGTAGCTGGATGCTAGACGCTCATACAAAGGCGCAATGGCATGGCAAGGACCGCACCATGAGGCGTGGAAATCAACAACTACGAGCTTTTTGCCCGATGTCTGAATAATGGTGCGAAATTCTCGTACGTCATTAACTTCTTCCGGCATCGTGTACGGGAGGATATGGAAATCGGAATCGGAATTGGCAAGTAAAGAATAGATCAATGTGGCTGAAGGGCACTGATCACTTAGATTCGAAGGCGTCGGAAGAGGACTGGGATTATCCGACCTCTTTCGGTTGTGGGTACGGCTGAATTTCTGAGCGTGGAATGAAGAGAAGAGGTTCCAACATAAATTATGATATCATTGCTACGAAAGAGATTTATTTGGTGCAATATGAGGACTAATGTTGTTGTTCACTGTACTGTGTCGATTACTGTTATTTAAATATTGAATTCCTGCGGTTGTTGTGTACATTATACCGAACGTGGACGCTGCGACACGACAGCAAAGTACTGTACTTGACCTGCATATTGTACAGTATGGTACAGTGGTCAGTAAGTGTTTGGGCCTCAGTGTACTGTACACTGGAAATGAAAATAGAGAGCTTACGCACAAAGAATTCAGAAATAAAACTGCCAAATTTCAGCAATAGAATTACAGTCTGTAATTCAACTGCAGAATTCTGGAATGAAGTCGTGAGGTAAATTGCTGAAATGTGACCAGTTAGTGAAGACCCGTGAGAAATGGTTGTGAGAAATAAAGATCGTACAGTAGGAGTTTTCGAGCCAGTTCATGCTTAAACACGTTTTCAAATTTCAGAAAATAATTTCAGAAATACTTTTCAGAAATTTATCATACTACCTATTTCTGAAGACCTTTCAGAATTCTGTTTTTGCGTAAACTCACTAATGAGTAAAATGTCTCTTCAGAATAGCATGTACGACACTCTTACAGTGCGCTTACAGATTTGTTTGCCGTTTTATAAACAATATGATTGGACCAAAACAACAATGGTGTGCTGCATGCTGTACTGTGGTTGGCTTTGGTGGGCAGCAATTACCCTCCTGGCGGGGTTTATTTGGAACACTTTTCAGAGTATCACTCGTATCTCCTAAACTACCTACGCGTTATCAGTCATTGAAAGAGCATAAGATAGAGGCTGCTTTTTGCAATTGGCTACCAGAAAATAACGTATGAAAATGAAGTACTTTACTCATTATGACAAAGAACGTGGAGCTCGGTCACAAAACCGAAAAAACGGCCAACTCTTCTAATTCAGTGCATTTTCATCCAACCACTTCAACGAATATGAACAATGGTTCGCGTCACCTAGGACTGCCTGGTCCCCCACGATCTCCTCCAGTACATCTCCTCCAGTACAACTGAAGGAAGTTCTAAACCCCCGCTGTGCTCGATAGAGCAAGAAGCGCACGAGCTCAATCATCAGATATCGGAAGAAGACCACCCTAGAGGACCTGAACTTTCAACACTCAAGTAATTTCACAAAAAAACTTGAGCACTCTGCCAAACTTTTATTGTGAAAGCTTACACTCACTCTCCTGAGTAACAGAAAATATCTCCTCACTTCAGGAAATGGATATTCTTTCGAAATATTAAGCTACCCAAAAATTTACCTCTTGGATAGCCTTGGGGCGAGAAGTAGAGTGAAGGTATGTGTGAGTAGTGGTAGTTGCGAAAATGAGTACTTGGCATCTTTTATAAAGGCTTTCTGTGTATAATTTGTTGATGTGATATCTCGACAAGGCATAATCGAATTGAAGATTTTATTCATGATACCGCTTGAGAAACCTCCTCCGCCCCGTATTTATTGTTTATCTATTTATAGCCGGATGGGTTATCAGGAAATTATATTGGATAAAAATGGATAAAGGGCCGCAAATGCGCTGAGTTTAGGGATTAACAAATCTTCTAACACACATTATCTCATGAATCGAAGTTGTCTTTTCTCCCACTATCTTCTATATGGCGCAAATTTATGTTACGTGTCTACGAAGAAAATATCTCTATTCTAAGAAAAAGAAAAAGTTAGAGATTTTCATGCAATATGTGCCACATGAAAACTTCAAGAATACACAATGCCATTTTTAAAGACAATGGAAGTGTATTCAGTCGTCTGCATTCAAAAAGGAAGGATCTATGTAATATCAACTATGCCGCGGATGACGTCCTTGGTGTCGAAGGACTATTTGAGAGACTTGCGAGATGGGCTCTCAACTAATGAGCAGAACGCGAACAGAAGTTAGCAAGGGAGGACCTATGTATCGTATCGATGACTGTAATTAACTCAGCATGTAGACTAACAGACTATTAGTGCTGTCTTCCGGCAGACCATAGCCCGAAAGTCGACTGGAGGCAATCGGAAAGCCGACTGACAATGTGCGGCAGCGTCAACTGGAATGTACCGAAAATAGTAGTGCCTGGTTCATAGTCTACAAAACTTGGTGCCCCAGACGGTAGAGGCCCGTTGAAGGACTGATGAGTCTCAGTTTGACTAATAGCCACACTATAAATACGGTGTTTGTCACATAAAAAGGGTCGGTGGACAGCACAGGTAACTGCAATCCACTTCCTAAACAGAAAGTACGGCAAGGGCTTTAGCCGCGAGAGGGGCCGGGGAGAACTTTTACGAAGAGATTAATCATTTAGAAGCTTCTCTAGGATCTTAGGAATGTATTCGTAGACGCGAGGGATCGGTTCCAGCGTTTTCTCTGAGTCTTCGGGTACTTTCTACGTATCCAAACATGGAGCCGAAGGACTTGTCCTCGAGACTTATTAGTATTGAAACAAATATTTCAGGTTCGGACTGCAAGACTTGCGAAATGATTTCTGTTACGTCTTTTTCACTGTCGAGAAACAGTTTGAGCCTGGAAAAATGAATATAGTCCAGTTGGCCGTTGTCGAGGTCTTCGATTTGATAGAAGAAATTGCTCGAAAACTTGCGGATGCGGTGGGGTTTGCCACATCGTAGACAAAGCTCCTCATAGGCGTGAAACTCCGAGCGAGCCGAGAGGGCGTATTCGCCGTATTCGCCTTCCGTGAAGTTACTTTGCACGCGTGAGCGGGGCCTTGCTTCCGGTTCTTGGTCAGCGTGCTCTAAAAAGGTGGGCGAAACTCAGCACGGAGCTTGAAGAGCTCCTGTGCGTTCATTGCAGACTCAGATACTGTGTCTCCTCTTTTGTAGCGGTTCGTAGAAACGTCCAGACTGGTGGAGTCGGATCGCGCCTCATAAATGACATGACTGTACTAACATTACTGCGTTTGAGGGGACGGAAAAATTTTGAGGACCGACTGGAAATTGGAATGAGATAGTGCAATTCTTCCTTGCCCATCTGCCGTTCCGATAGAATAGACCATAGGACACGAAATAGTTCATGGCCTAGGCGTTCCAAATCTCCTTTGCTCCGCAGCAAGTTGGGGAGTGTTAAGTGGTGTGGAACTTTGAAAACTTTAGATACAATACGAAGTTTAGTTCTTGAAATGAGTACGACCGTCGGATATTAGGCCACACGGAACTCCGAAGGATGGAGCACGTTCGCTAATGGCCCTCGCAGTGTTCTCCGCGGCCGTGTTTGGAGAGAAATAGAACAGTTTGTACTCCGATTAGTCCTCGCGCATCATCAAGACGTATTTTTCACCACTTTTGCTTGGTTCTAGGTCTATTTAGTCGAAATGAACCAGTTCCTTTGGCTTTTTCCGTGGACGGCCGGACCAAATGGACGTGGTATCTTCTCCCCACCGAGGATTGAGAGTCAGTTTATACAGGGACACATAAAGGTGTGTGCTTCTTTGGAGACAGTGGACCAGCGGAATTTCGACCGAAGGGCGCGACCCGTTTACTGCCGAGATGACCAGCAGGGCTAATATGCGGTATGATGAAAAAATTGCAGCTGCAAGTCTGTTGCGTCATCGACCACCTTATTGTCGAGTCAGGGAACTTATACTGATCGTCTTTCGAATTCAGCTCGTCGGAGCGGAGAGAAATGCGTTTCAATTGGATCTGGGCTATCGAGGACGGCGAGGGCCACTCGATATCAGCATGCAAGGACGAAAGCAGCCCCGGGATGCGGACCAGGCTTTGGACAGTGGGTGGAGCTTGTGGCTATTTTTTCGCCATTGATGTGGTAGCAAGTGTGGCAATAGACGCTTCACTTCACGCCCCACAGAAGCACTTTGCGTAGAAACGACTGGTACATGCCGTTGACAGCAGTCAGATGGTTGAAGAGAAATATTAGGTTGGTTGGTAAGTTTAGAGGTCGAAGCTGTCCGGTGTAGCAACAATCCAGCTCATGCAACCGAGAGTGTTCATAGCTGCATAGGCTTCTATCTCGATCACTGAACAGCGAGCTGCGTCTTGTCAAAACCACGAGATGGGAATATTTTTGGTGAATGACGCTACTGTTTGTGCCCTTGGAGACACCGGAAAATAGTAGTTGTGAAACTATGCCAGATCAGGGTATTTTAGATGCATCATTGGAAAAAGACGAACAGCACATCCCCATTTAGAAAATGTACGCGACATTTTGTCTCATTTTATTTCCAGTTATCTATATCCATAATACTGGGGACTTTCAGTGATTTATTGGGTCAAATGCATGTTATCTGTCCTCTAAAATTTTTCATTCCACTATAATTAAGTTCTTCTGTTATCGTGCTTCCACAGCTCTTATAAATAATGTCCATCAATGGGCTATCCTTCTGAAATAAGAGAACTTCGGAATAACGATTCCGGTGGCAAAGTTCTGCGGATCCTCACTTTTTGGCTATATTCAAAGCGTAAGCATCCATTCATTTGCTGATAAATATTGCAGCTGCTATTGTGGGAAGGAAGCAAAGAAAGAAATTAAACTGTTTGAATAGAACTGAACTTTTCCTTTTCCGTAACAAGAAAATGGATAGATCAGGAAATACGGGGAAAGTGTTTTAACTCCACATACGCAGGGTATGGAAATGAAGATTTGCCGCGAAATTGAAAAAGCACAAACATATTACTGTAAGCCTCTTATTAAAGAGTAAAAATTGTTTCATCAAACTACCACCAACAGTACTTTCACAAGATAACTACTACTCTGCCATCATTAAACGGATCGGTGGTTCAAAATATATGCAATTTTGATCAAATATAACAAAATGTCTTTCATTCTAGCTTAAAATAACCCTTATTCCCAGTATGAAACCAGTTGCAGTAAGAAAGTCCAGATGTAGGAGTAAAGAAGCTCTAATTGTTCCAGAGAATGATAGAATTCATTTACTATCCCCGAAAAATGTGAAGAACCGAAGTAAAGGGAAAGTTCAAAGACATTATAAAGCGACTAAATATAGTACCAATACTTCGAAATATCCATTATAATGCAACCTTCCGAGAGCCTAAGACTGAATGAGCAGAGATAGAAGTAATTCCATTAATCAAGGATCCACGATACTAGAACGACTATCTGTGGTTAGATATGAGCAACGTTACAATGGAACAGAATTACAAATAATTAGACATATTTCAGTTTATTAACCAATTGAATCCACAAAGGTTTGTTCCGATTCTCCTTTCCCTCGATTTTGCCTTATTCGTTCACTAAGACGTTTCTAACTCACCAAATTACAGGCCTGAGAGACCAAATGGCAGGTCAGGCTTCTCTTCTCTTTAGCGTTAATGTAGCGGTAGATATTCTAGGCCATGTAGGAAGATGCAGTCGAGTGGCGATTAAATGACGTACTGATCTGCGGTAGTCTCGAAATTCCAAAATTAACACGAAGATTACAGTAGTACGTTTCTTGCAATCATAACTGATGTCTGAAAGATTTGGCTGCGATTTTTCATTATTCGAGGTACAGTATAGTTCTTTTGTATTTAATACACCTTTTTGTAGGCTTCTTACGTCAATTGAGATTCATTTTATTGTAGGCATCCTCGCCTTCCGTTCTCACATCAGAAATTAGTGAGATTGCTTTGAGACTTGCGGGCGCTACTTATCCGCAGTAGTTCATGAAATACCTTAACTTAAGGTCTTCGCCTATATTTAATTTAATTCTTCCTTTCGATATCTCCTGCATCCATACCCAGCACGTTTCATGCAAAATTTATGTCATTAACTCCAAAATTTTTAGCCAATGTCTATCCAAGTTCAATTTCAACTACAATTATGAACTCTGTTGAGTCTAGATTATTCACACAAAGAGATATAGGTGCCGCCTTACACAATTATTATACAATTATGACTACAGCTTGTTACAAACGTGAAAAATGCATCCGTTTTTCTGCGTTGTATGGTATCAATTCCAGCATATCCACTATTCAGATAAAGTGAGGAAAGATGTTTTTTGAACTTGTTTCCCTTAAATCCACAAATACCTGAGTAGGAAAATTAGAAAAATATTCAGTTTGTTTCTACGCTGCTGTTTCGATGCGTTGTAATACAGATTCTATCAGGATACTTGGATTTTTATATTGCAAAAATAGATTTTTCCTTTCGAATTGTCGAAAATATTACCTCACAAATCGCTTACGATATACTTGCTGCCATTTATATTATCCCATGTAAGTCTCCCAATGGTAAAAACCATGAAAAGTTTTAGGAATATTTTCAAATTTGTTTTTTACTGAGCTCTTAAGGATTTCATATGCTCAGTGAGGTATCAAATCGGACGAATTATGGTTCTAGGCAATTCTGGAAGACTTTCGGTTAAAAAGCGTGATTAAGTCGAGAAAATTAATAGATCTGGTGGATTTTTTGTTTCATTATCATTATCTTATGCTGATATATGCCGATAATTAACATTCAAATTGTAAGAGGTGCAACCGCGGCAAAATTTATGAAGTAAAAAGCGTAAAATATGGTGCCAATGCAGATAAAAAGCGTGATAGCAGAGATTTTCATAATGAAGCTCTAAAACTTGTGCATTGCTCCAAAAAATTGCGCAATTAACAGATTTGTAGTCCAGATTTAGTTATGGCACCATTGAATAGTGTAACTGGCTTTGAATATATGAAAAAAAGACGCCGAGATGGTCTGGAGTCAACGACTCGAAATTGTGCCTCTTTGTGAGAAATAATGAGTAAAGGAGAAGACTGCTGTTTTGAAAACTGCGGAGAGTGTCGCTTTACTGTAAGTCTTTTGTCACAGGTTACTGTATCGAAATTTACAGTTTCTTATTTTTCAGTTTGGGTGCCCAGCGCCGCTCAAATTACGTACCTAATCCAAAACCACAACGGAAAAGTAAAAATCAGATTCGACAACCCCAGTTTGTTTTCCGGCCCAGTTGTTCAGTCCTTGCCCTTCTCAAGAATCTATTCATATATTTACCATATCCCTGCCCCTAATCTTATTAATATCCCGATCCTTACGCCTGTTGAACCATATCATTAATTTTACAAGGCTACGGTGTTCAAAGTCGCTAGAGCGGTAAATGAAAATCCGGGTTCTTCTTTTACACTCGAATAGGGCAGCGAATGAGTATACTTCCCAACCAGAGATCGTTCAAGTCTTATTCCATATCATAGAAACGCCAAATGAAGATAATTTTCACGGGATCGTTTCAAAGTAACCCGGATACCAGAAATCGAAAGAAAACTGTGCTGCACCCCACACTTATATAATCAATCGGGTGAAGAAAACCTTCTTGTTTTTTCTCGTATCTTTTAGTAGGGCAGAATTTCTCTCAGACTAAAACCAGAGGTAAATAGCAGCTTCCGGCCGAGATCAAAATAGTTCCCCCTCAAATGACTGTTCTGTTCAAATTATTTTGTGAAAAATCTTATATACGATTAAGAAATCATTAGTATCCGTTCAAAACTATTTTACGCAGTAATAAAAATAATAAAAATTAGTTGAGGGATATCTAAGCGGATATAAGCAATTAGACGCCTACGGAAGCACCTGCGGGTGGTCAGAACTGTACTTTTAGTTTAATTTGAGTAGAAGATTGAGGAAGTAACCCCATACGTATTTTTATTGTTACAATAGTAACAACTTGATGTCCACTCGTATAGATGCAAGTGTACGGATCATAATTTTAGGGAACAGTATTAAGCATACAAGATAATTTATCGATCTATTTTCTTTTTTCTGTGCGTTCTCTTTTTGTTCGGCTTTCCAAATAACGGAGTTTATTTTCTTTTTAAAGAATTTTGTCCGAAATGTTCACGGCGATCTCAGGAATAATTATCTAAATGCGCTCTAATAATTAAAGGTAAATCCCTCGAAGCAGTCCAATTTTTTTCATTCTGCTTGATATCTACCTATTTATGTTACAAGGAAAACAATGAAAGACCATTGTCATGATAATGACAAGTATTGAAGTTTAAGTACTCCGTTTTACAATTAACTATTCCATAATACGCCTTCGAACCCTACTATCAGCACTTCTTTGTCCATATGCACCAAAAAATGGTTCGAAGGCGACCGTTACAATTATCTCTAACCTGTGGTGCAGCTATAAAATTCAAAAAACTAAAAAATAACGTTTATCCATTAATATTTCATAAAAAAGCTCCAAAAATATTAAAAACATCATGAAATTTACATATCCATCATGAAAAATGACATAGTCACAGTGCAGTTTTCACGCTCCGACTTAAGGGGATAAAATAATGCAGTTATTGCGATATATCAATTTATCGGTCATCACTTCCCGAGTCTCTTGTGTATTTAGCCCCTTCCCATTGGATTACCAGTCCTTTTCTAATAATTGTGAAATTTGGGAGCCTTATCCTACGCCTTAATAAAAAATGCGGAAATATCAAATCGTTTCATTTACAGTTATTGTGACAATTTATATAAAGATCAGACCTCATAATTTTTTCTAAGTTCCCAACTAATTGAAGTTTATGAGGTAATCTTAGACTTCATTTATATTCAAGTAAATCAAATTAAATTATTATATTTTATTTCAGTCACCGCAGTGTATTCCACCGCATTCTGTTACTGTACTTTTGAAGAACTATAATTATTATCTTTTATAATTGTTACGTCTTCAATTAGAGTATTAACCGTTACCTATTAGTGAAATCCGTTACAGCAACTAATGACAACAACTAATATCAGCAACCATCTCCATGAGTAGAATGAAATATATTCCCGATATCTATTTAAATTACTTAGTCCAAGGTCTATACAGAATTTCAGACGAAGATTCTTTACTAGGACGATTTTCGCTCAACAGTGTTAGCTGACTTACATTATGCGGAATGAAGTGGTTCTTCGCGTCCAGAATTGTTTGTTGACGACTTCAAGTAGTCGCCACTTGTCATTTTCTTCCTTTCGACTCAAAAATTTCCATCCAACGTCGGTAAATCGTCCTAATCCTCATAATTTCGTTCCAAAAGAAATGATTATCTCCATCAGAGAAGCTCCACCTCTTTTTATTTAAGTTTAACTTGAAAGGCTCGATGACGATGAAAACTATCCGTCTACACGTGACTCGGAACTGAAGGCCTCTAAAAGCAAGGAAAATAAAAATAAAATCATCAGCATCAGCCTCGGACGCCTTTCGGCCTTTAAATACACAGTTCGTCTCCTTCCATATGAAGCACATAATCTCTCTACACGTATATCTCTACATTCTTATAAATGTTTGTTTAGCGAAAGGCTTTCATGTATATCTTTGGACATGCTTGTACATTATTTTAGCGCGCTTCTCGGCGCACCACATGGAAGTGGCTGTATTAGTGGATCCACAGGTTCAGGTATGTCCAGGACACATGCTTACGTTTCAAATTATACTTGTCTTTTTGCTCCTTTGTCCCCTTCCTACAGTTCTTTATTGTACACGAGTAGCTCATTGTTAGCCCGGACACCCGTACCAAAAGTTCTGGACTAAAAGTAAGAAAATGTTGCTCAATAACTCCAAGCCCAAGCATTAGTATCCCAAGAAAAGAAATTATCCGCAAACTGGTGCATAAATGGTAATCCAGTTTTTCATACACTCGTAGCCAGAATGAGAAGGGTTTATCACAATCAATGGCCAAAACATTTCGGGTACTAGAATCCAAACCTCGAACCAGACTTGTAAATTATATGTGTATTGGTAAAACAATACTGCAGAACGGAGGTAAAAGTGATCATTTTCTCGGGATAAATACTTGATCGATTCGAACCCTTCTACTTATAAATAACAGATGACACCACGCACCTGATTTATAACGAAGATTTAAGTGAAAACCTACCAGAGTGTTACTCAAACCCTGAAACAAGCAATTTTGGTAATTTAAAAATTTTAAAAAGAAACAATTAGTTAAAAAGCAATTTTTCTGAGTTCAGAACTGGTGTTGTTCTAACTCATTATAAGAACGTCTCAACCCGTTTTCAATTTCAATTTCAACTGAGGACACGTGCATAGCTACGAAAACACGCGATTAAAATATAGAAAATTTCAATTGAAAAATGCACGTAACATCTGTTGGGGTCAGGTGCTACTGACCAGTGAAATCCAAAACCAGTTGAAGCTGTACGCAGGGATAACTTCACCACATGCTGTTTACCCACTAGAGGATTTACGCCGTATCATTTTTCGTACGAATTTCGTGAAAATGTATTCCACAGTGCACAACTGTCGCACGTGCGCGAAAAACATACGAAAAAACCATACGAAATCTTCTACGCCCGCCAATCTATACGGGACCTTTCTCGTATTAGTTGGCGCCAAAACAGTGACGGTTTTTTGTTCATTCTCATTACAAACGATTGACCTCTAACTTCCCACAATCCCTCATCAGGAGCCATACCACTCATGGCGACCCAGATCTCCCCCAACAACGACGTTCATTCCACGCCCACCGATGCTCTCGAAGCCAGCGTGCCGGTCCCATCCATTGACGCCGCAGATGGCCATCCTTCTAACGGCGCTGATGCTAATAATGCGGCGGTGCGACTGAAGCGCTTTCACTTCCTCGAGACGTACGACATATTTCTTTTGCGTGGTGTCCGCGGTGCTGACGCCCATATCCCGGAATGGGGGCAGGGAGATGCGCTATTCGAAAAGGTTAGCAAAATCTTTACGCATCTCATGCCCTCCGTTGTGTTCGTGCATATGCAGAAGCCGTCTTGGAAAACTCTGAGCGATCGTTTTCGGCGTGTTTCGCTCGACGCCGCGTCGAAACAAGCGGAACGAAGCTGCTTCTGGGTAAAGGAGAAGCCCGGGGAGAAGGAAATGCTGCTGGACGACCTCATAGAGGAAATTGACAATAAGCCGGAGGCTACTCGGGCTGAGAGGGATGAGCAAACAAATCATGAGAAGCGTCTCGTTGGTGCCGGTGAAGTGGTTAGAAGAATGGCACTGAAAAGTCGCCAAGATAGCGAAGAGGACAGAAACAGTGCCCATGGACCCGCGAGACAACGTTCGTGAAAGATGAAACGGGTGACATATGAAGATGATATATCGAAACTGCTCATGGCGGAGGCGAAAGAACGACAGGAGATGGAGCAGAAGAGGATTTCTTTAGAGGAGTAGCGCATTTCGGTTGCACGCAGTCGTATGGGGAAAGAAGTGGAACGCTATGAAGCCATGCAGCGTCCAACAAATCTTCGTCCGGATTTGGAAGAGAAGCTGTTTCAGCTGGATAAAGAAGACCATCTGCTCGGCGCCGAGGAGAAGAAACAGATGATTAGTGGCTTTGGAGCGAAGGAGAATCGTCTCGCGACCGAGAGGAGTGAAGATTGGGCCGTGTTTCGCGCGCGGCTCGAAGCGCGCGGCTCAATCTTCGGTCTTCATTTAGTTCATTTGCTGCCGCCTATCAACGCTACAGCAAAACGTACTGGTTAAAGTCTGGCGTATCACAAGCAAAGTAGTGACTTATCTGTCCCCATTTCTCAATGCATGTCTTAAAGTTCAGTAGCAGTGCTAAAACAATGTACAGTAAACCTACTGGAAATATACGGACCTTTAGAAGGCGTGCCTAGTCGTTTCTGCACCATATCTGTTTCAAATCTTTGTAGTTCCATTCGACCGATGTGTGCACTGAACTCGTGTCGCGTTTGTAAGCGGCCTGAGCTTCGTTTGCAGTGGCTCTAATAAACGCTGTTTGAAGATACGGCCTAAGGACATACGTGGCGTCACCAAAAATGCGGAACTACAATCCACCAATATTTAGAGCTCTCACAACCCTTTTTCGATAACGGACCGCCTGAAAAGTGTCATATCATGCCTACGTCCGACCTCAGGTCCAAAAAGTGAGAATATCAGGCCACCCGGTGTGGTTCTCTTTTGATAAATGAGGCAGTTAAATCGTTTGTGGCCAGAGTAGCAGGCTCTTTGGTAGCTTCCTGCACCACCGGGTCGGCAGATCTTAGCTTTGGTGTAGTCTATGAACCCGACGCAGCTATCAAGAGGAGCCCCAGCGTCATTAATTGATTTGGTATACATGTCAGCTATTTGTTGCAGCAATTCCTGCTGCAAGTTAGTAATTAACTGACCTTTCGGTTGAACGTAGTGCTCCACTTCTTCCCAAAATATTTCACTAAAGTGTGAATAGAGAATTTTAAAGGAAGTTTCGAGATCGTACCACGTGTATGCCGAAGATAAAGGTCTCAGAACAACACAAAATGCAGTAATAGCGTCGAAGCAATACCTGTTACGCAAGGTACTGCCGCCGAATCACCCAAAAGCCTCGCATATGCGTCTATATCGCGCTTACGAAAACGAAAGCTGTGCAGAGATTCCTCCTCTGAATGAGCGTTGAGGTTGAAAGTTGTGTTGCGAATATGAATCATGCGGACGTTGAGGTTTTGTACGTCTGTACTAGCCTCTTGAAGACGTCCCATGCTCTTATTGCCAACTGCAAAGGCGCATCCACCTGAATGGCCAGCTGGAGCGTACGCTGTCTGTGCTTGCGGCGGACGATCGCCTTTCCAATGTGGTAGTCCTCCTGCCTCACCATTCCACATCAGTGAGTCATGCTACACCGTCACCCTTGCTGGCATTCATTTCATGCTCCGGTATGAGTGCTACCAAGGGTTATGTTGTATACTCATAATAATACTCAAATCTATCTTGCGTTAATAATTTTTCCAACTGTGGCATCGTTTGTTTGGTGGTAGAATGGTGGCAACGTGGCTGAGAATTCCGTGCGAAAATTGATACGGCGTAAATACTCTACTACCACGTTCTGCTCGCTCTATTTCGGTCTTCTTTCCCAACGACCCGCTTCCTCTTCACCATCCACTAAATCTGTCGTCTTTCCGACAATTTCTCCCTCTACTACCAAATATTCCCGTTTCCTTCTCGGCGCAAATATCAGCCTATACGTAACTTTGATTTTTACGCGATATCGGGAAGCATCTGAAAGGGACTCGATGTCTTATTATCTAGAGGAGGACGTATAAGAGGATATGGGATCCCTCGCAGTGCATCTGGATTCAAATGAAAAGCTTAGCGATCTTTGCCCACACAAGGTAAAAGGACGTAGGTTCGCGTTCAGGTAAAGCGGCTAACATTCCCAGGGACTATGATGGTTCGCACCTTCATTATATGAAGAATTATTTCTGGCCCATTGACTCATTTCGCCCGGTGTCGTGCATGAAAAATGTCCAGAACAGCCTGAACGTGCGTTTGAACGAAGGTTTAAGATGCCGAGGGTGGTTTTTGACCGGTTGTTTAGCCAGTGTCACCCTATTTAAGATAGGGACTGAGACCAGATGCTACCGGCAGGATTGACGTAAGGCCGTTACTGAAAGTTATTGTTGCCTTAGGAATGTTATCGTACTGTTTACCAGCAGATATTTCCGATAACAAGTTCGACGTTTATGAAACTTGTGCTTCTTTGTAACAGGAAGAGTATTGTCGCGCCGTGGTTAAATCTCTCTATTCGGTGTACCTAAGGGACCCAACAGCCTTCGATCTTGCTAACATTGAGATATATTTTAGATTGTTAGGATTTCCAGGTTGTGTTGGGTGCTTGGATAGTGCATAATGGAATTGGAGGAACTGACGTAAGGCGTTACAGGGATCACGATTGGGAAGGACGGCAAGCATACAGTGAGGATTGTGGAGGTGATTTGTTTGTTGGACCTGTCGATTTGGTATCTTCAATTTGGACTCCTCTGTGTAATGAATGACTTCAACATTCCGGAAGTCAGAAAGCACTTTCAGGAGGTCTTTTCGGGTACGCTACCTCCCGTAAAGCCCAGTTATATTGTATCTGTAAATGTTTTCAACTGGTTTTACTTTTTAACGGACGGTATATATCCAGACAGGAAAGTACTCATCCACTCAATATCCGAACCAGAGAACATAAAGAGCTGTCTGTTTGCGAAGACGCAAGGAGGCGTACGGAAATATGTTGAAAGGGTGTCCTGTGTTCATTTTCGGCACTTTAAGCTTCTGTTCATTGCATGCGAGTATTGCACTATCGCAAAAATACAATGTCTCGTTACGGAATGTGTTGTCATGCATAACATGGCTGTAGAATTTAGACGGGAATCCTACTCTTCCGATGGATTCGTGGGCTCTAGTTCCTCTACTAGAGGAACTAGAGCTCTTTTTGTGAAGACAAAGACCTTCCAGATGTTTCTTTGAAAGGGTAGAAGACAAAGTAGATCTATTATAACTATTTGAAATGCCATGCAAGATAAGATAAAGGAGCGAAGTCTCCATGCGAAACTTATGAAGGCATTGGTGAACAATGTCTGGAACGGATACGACGAGCAATTTGGGATCTCAAAGCTACCATTGTGCGAGGTTCAGAAAGGCCTACACAGATGCGGTGGAGTAGTTGGACACTTCTCTCGTACTTGCCTAGATCTTTGACTGATCTCACTCAGAACTTCATGTCGCTTGAAAAAACAACAAAAGCGCCGTCTATCCATTCTTCCCAGCAATGGCCATCGCTTCCATTCCATACTCACGTTGGTATCACTTTCCCTCCATTCCCATCACCATCTCCCTCACATACAACACTGTCTGATTTGGGACGAGGAGCGTGGGATTCGAGCGGGAGTGAACGCATATAGGATTAGGGATTAGGGGACTAGGGTCCGGTAAAGAAGAAGATAGGTCGCTAGGGAGGGAGGTGACGGAAGAAAGAGAGAAAGACGGCGGAGTAGCACGAGAAGGCTGATGCAGCGAAACGAACCATCTTTTTTACTAAACATGTAGTGCTAGTAGCAGCGTAGTTTAATTGAGCAATCCGGATAAATCGTTGCGGTAAAAGTTTCTCTCTTCGTTAACATCATTTTCAATAGAAACCTCAGCACCTTGCACCGAAGATGACTCTTGGTAGACAAGGGAGACAGAATGCTTGGAGTTCGTGCTTGCTTAATTCCGGCTATCATGCTCTATTCTTAAAGACGCCAATTCCTTTTCTTGCGGAATAGCTATGAACTCTTGCAGCTTATGCGGAATTGTGCCAGTTATTGAAAACAAAGATATCACAGACTGATTTTTCTGGACCTTAACCATCGCTCTTCAGCAACCTTTGTGCGCTTATTGGCGTCAAGAACCAATTTCCCAATCCTTTCAGCGCCCATATGAAGATCGGTTATCTACTTTGTAAGCTCAAATGCACTTTTTGTTCCCTTTAGCCGACGAGTCATCTCCGCTTGGACATTGTGGAGTGACGAAGCCACAACTAGGGAACTGGATGATGTAACTTCCCTGTTAAATTCCCCTGAACTTGGCGCATTATCACAAGGGATTGCTTGCACCGTCCGGCTGCCTTGCTTTTCTGTATTATCTGTTTTCTGCCGGGCTTGACGAGATAAAAAATGCAGTACCATGTGTTCGTCTGCCGCAAGTACCAAAGTTCTTCTTTATATGGGAAGTCTGGCCCGGCGAGAACAGACGGATCCAGAAGGTAAGTATAAAAGTCGCATAATCCTGCAACACAATTGTAAACGGCGCTCGCCGCCCGTTCAATGTATTATTCTGTAGGGCCTCCGGTAGGTTTCTTCGCGTTGATGGAAGCTACTGTACCTTCAAACTTTCATTCCCTCGCACCTTGTCTTCAGGTACCTTTGCATTATTGCATCTACAGTGCGATGGGGTTATTTTGTAAACAGGTTGTTTTTCTTGAATTCTGCCATGAAAAGGTTACAGCATTACATGTATTGCTTGGCAAACACATCTTTCTTCTTTCTTGATCCGCTTTCAAGGTCTTCCGAAGTGGATATACATGCCTTACACGCTGCCGCTGTCTCCTCCGAAGTCCGTCTTCGTCCTCTTCCCATTGTCGTGGATTTTGTATTTGCTTTAGTGAGGATCAACATTCCTTTTCTGCTATGCTTCTCGCATTGGCTCACCTGTATACGTATAATCAGAGCTTCTCCGAGTTTACGTGAAAATATATCTTTTCCGCGCGTTGAGTGCGTCCGGTCTAGTTTGCACGGCCACTTGCACATCTTTTTTATCGATAACATAGGTATATACGTAGGGTTGGATTTGCAATTCGTCTCAAAAAATAATGTAAAATCGGGGGTTTTGAAAACAGAAAACGCAAATGCGTTCCAAATCCAATGGTACGTACAGTTTAAATTTACCGATGGGAACGGGAGTTTTTCAATCCAACGTAAAAAGTTTCAAACCGTCTCTTGGACACAATGGGTGTAGATGCTCTAAGGTCTGCCTATTAAACACATATTTTGCACGAACTGCTTTTCAGAAATATCTAACTACATATTTTGCATTCAAATCATCATATACATCTGGAATGGAGCTAAAAAGTGTTTTCTGGTGCTATCAGGTATAATTCGGATTATGAAAAAGCCGAATTCCTCGCAAAACTCTGCTCATTCACCATAAAATTTTTTCTTCAATGGAATAAGATGTTTTGATATGTACTGTATTACAAATGGGACAGGAACAATCGAAATTCGTCGAAAGCGCACCAAAAGTATCTTTCTAATTAATTCAGACTGCTAAATTAGTTATTTAGCATACGCCGTAGAAGCAATATATATCTTTAACTCATCACCGTACAGAAATAGTTCTTTCTATAACTCAGAGTTAATATTGTAGTTCTATTTCTATGTATTGTTACAAACTTATTATTTTCATTCCTATTAGTTTGTGGTATCCATTGAATTTTTAACGCTGGTAGAAGTTAACTTTGCCAAACATTTCTTACAATGGGCCTTAAAGTCCTTGCTCAATTTTGAAAACAAATTCACTACAACTTTTATTAATATTATTTTTTATACTCTTAAAAATTTAGGTCTTTCTCTCGAAAAAATTTTCAATTCCTCTCAATAGCCCTTTCATAGTCATTCGTTTTACCTTGTTTAGAAATTTTTTCGCGCAAAGAACAACAAGTATTCTCAAATTCACTAGTGCAGCACTTCTGCGCAAATTTTTCGATACCTTGGAAAAAATAGAGAACGCGGTGGTTTACAAACGGATTGACTGCTTCTTACAAGCCTCTCTTGCTCGAAAAAGACCTCATCAATCGAAAAGTCTACCATTCTTTTTCCTCCGATATGGACATCCTTCTCCCCTCCTTCATCATCTTAAAGAAGTCGAGAGCCCATTTTTTATCAATATTTTTTCTCTTAACTGTGCAGTATCTGGTACCAGCTGATAGAAAATATAAACTGCATTATCAGATTTTGAGAATTGTTATGAATTAGGTCCTTCGCCACCTTTTTGGGGAAGCGGAGCAGGTCGCAGATTAGAAAAGCGGAAAATCGAGGTTAAAAGAAGAAAAAGAGATTTCAAGTGCTACGAAATTCGTTAGAATATGAGCTTTACGACAGTGAGATTTGGATTTCCAAGTTTGATATGTGTTGGATAGTGATTTCAAGTGCGGAAATGGCGAATTTTCTAGGGGTTCCATACTCGAGGCTGAGATAAAATCTACACCCGATCACCGAAATTAGACTGGTGCACGAAATTAAATTGCCTACGAAAATAAGGTGGCCCTATCTAATTTATGCGCACCCTTTCGACCCACATCTTACCATATGTTGTGAAAAAGTGACTCTTTAGCGTATCATACCTACAGTAAAGTAAGGGCACGAAAACTCCCAAATAGGGGGCCTAGACTTAAAGGCCGTCAAATCCGTGTGTTGTATGAGAGTTCCATTGTATTCGCCTAGTGAAATGAACGCTTTCTCTGCGCATCTGAATGAGATCATGCTTCATAGACCCCAAAACTCCTGTGTGCACACTCCTGTGTAGTGCAATCAAGAGACTCAAGCCTGGCAGCGAGAGAGTTAATGAATACACAACAGTTCTTTGAGAAGGCGGATGTACGTGTTGGTTACGCGGCTCGCGCGAGAGACAGAGTGAAAGGGGGCGGCAGCTGGGTAGAAAGCGACTTGCCCGAACGTCAAGGGATAACCGCTACTGTAAAACGAATAGCCGGACGCGGGACGTGTCAGCACAACAACGAGGTTCAAGCCCGAACGCTAGAAGGACCGGTGTCGACTAAGCCAAGGATGAACCCGGAAGTAGAGGGATAATTACAAGGTCGTTGGTCCAGAGGCTAGGCCGCGAAAGGTACTTTTACTGTAGGACCCTAGTGTTATATAGAATATGTAATAAAACGTTTTATCTACGATAAAAAGAAAATGTGCCATAAGGGCAGTAAATCATAGGGTAACTAAAAATAGGTACAAGCCAGTGGAATTCACGATCAGCACGTTGGAGTCCGCATACTGTGCGGTTTCACACTACGGGGCGTGCCATCCGTCCAAACATGGCTGCATGCACTGTTGCACTTGAAGGTTGGACCCGTGCCAACTGTACAAGGTCCACGTGTAGCAAGGCTGACAGTAAAAGTTCACTCTAGGTCCCAATGGGGATCCTGATCAACGAAAACTTGATATGGAGCACGCCCGGGAGTTCCAATAAAAGTGGAATAACTCGATGCACTACATGCTGTTCAAGCTATCAATGACTGGGCCGATCGAAAGAGCAATCATCTGTGCTCTCAAAGACTGTCAGGCCTCCGAACCTGCACCTGCCCAGCAACAAGATGCCCCGCAAACAAAACTCCTAATACTGTCCAACCAGAGCCTTCTGCCGGACCTGTTCTCCCAATGAAACCAAGATGGAGGTTCATGTTGTTACAGATCGTGAACGATACAAAGCTAGGAAGTGGATGATTGAAGATGCGCAGCTCAATAGTGAGCCACATATCATTTCGTGCACAGTTTTTTACAGTTTCTTTGTCTTTTTCAAGGGTAATACCAATTTCAACATCGGAAAGGTGTCGCTCTGGTGGAAGAAACGTGACGTAACCGTGGCGTTGAAGGGTGCATTCACTGGGATTGGATATTTACGGGCTCTGTCAGCTCAGTAATCAAGCGCGCAACATACAAGGCAAGGCAGCTAAAGGTAGAGGTCGTAAGCACTCTCCATGGGTTTCAGCACTTTATACTGATTTTCTTTCGGAGTTTGAACGGCTCAAGAGTTTAGGAGTAAAGTTCTCCTGTGCGGTACTGCAAAGTATTGCTCCCAGTTTACTTGCATCTACGGAAGAAGTGTCACCGTACTACTCTGGAGATAACGTTACTTTTCTGCCAGTAGGCCGTAAGATTACTATCAGGTGCATTCAAAATTTCATGCACGCGCGTAAGATTTTCTTTCTGTCTCAAACCGGAAAAATTATGAAGAGCCCAGAGAAGCAATGTATATAGAATGCCGTGTTGCTTTGTATATAGGAGAGCTTAAGCGCGGAATCGAGGCTGTTTTGCTAATGAGGACAACATCGAAAATACGGACGAAACCCATTTCGTCTTCAAAATGGATGATAGTGGAACTCTGTGCTTCAAAGGGGAGAAACAATGAAGTATGCAGACGTTATTAGCGGTGTTGGTCCAATAATCATGATGTTGAGGGTCACAGGAGGCCGGAATGCTACGATGTAACCTCATATACTGATATTCAAGAGTATCAACAGATCTTATTAGATACAACCCGTCCCAGATCAGATTCCGGGGTTTCATACCGCTTGAGCCCAGAAAAGTGGATTCGATTACGTTGAAAAAGTAGCTTGATGAGCCTCGTGATATCAACAGGTTATTCATGGCCAGCGACGTTTACGGTACTTGAACAATTGCTCGGGTCACAGAGTGGACGACGATGCCGGCGGCAGCCCTTCAATCTATTCGCACCGCTTTGTAGAATTTTTCGCCTAAATCTCCGCCTTTTGTACAGCCGTCAGACTCTTTATCATGCAGAAGATTAAAAATGCGTTGCACAGGCGGTGCCACGAGTACAAGTTGGAATGTATTTGAAACAACACATGGACCGTTGGAAGAAGGAAACTCCCGGATCCTGGAAGGGTTTTTTTGAAACTTGTATATCCTGAAGTGATCGAATTTAATCAACAACGTGATGAAAACGGCGTGCAATACGCCCGTAGGGCGATGATTATGAAATGTTTGCCATAGAACTTAAACAGGCGATGGGAAAGGGCAGCTTTTCGATGAGTTGCAAAGCATCATTGTCAAGCATCGGGACTACACTTACTTGACAGCAATCCTGTTGATGATGCGACAACGTTAATTGATAATAATTCCACTTGGTTTCTGCTGTAGTTCAGTAAATTTGTTACATTTGAGTTTTCATTTTTCCAATTTCATTGTTCACGTGCAGAAAAAAACCCTAATCTGATTGTGCATGTTCACACACATTTAATTCGTGGCTTGCCCTAAGTCGACGTTCAGAAATGGATTGCTCCAATCTAATTACGTTTATCGGGGTAGATACTTACTCATCCCTATCAAATACAGGAGGTTAAAAAGCTCTAACGGGGATTTAGAGAGGTCTTCAGACGATTCTGATGTCGAACAAAGGCAACTCACCTTCTTGACGGAACTTCTCGTCTTTTTTTTGAAATTTGAGAATTTTTGAGCTAAAAATCTGAGAAATATCGGTTTTATACTGTACCTGCGGGGAATTCTTTATCTTCGATATAGTACTTTTACCTTATTATTACTATTTTAATTGCCTTTGTTAGAAGTTAATGTGTCGCCAAAATTTAACGTACTCTGCGTAAACTGCGTTCCATGTAAGAGAGCAAATAATTTCCTAGATAACTTCATAGCCAATCCAATTCAGACCTTACAAGTTTATCCATCGAGTTTGGGGAGTATATTTGTCCATTCTAGCGATTTATGACCAAATTGCATTCTAAGCCTGTACCCATTTCCATGGGCTACATCCACCGGTTACAACCAAACTTACACAGAACCTCTTCTGCTACCTGCGACCCACACTAAAAAAGTGGAGGCAAACTAACTACTATCTTCTTTTCCCCATACGACTTCCATTCTCCGCCACTTTGCCCGCTAGTCGAAGCAAGTTCCTAACTTGCACGTTCAACACTGGGGCCATTCAATCTTGAAATTTCTGTCTGTGCGATTTTAAAAAGTAATCTCCATAGAGCATCCCCTCAATTGCAAGCACGCAGAGTAGCGGTTCAGTAGGGTCCACTTACTTTTGGGTTGGTTGTTGGGAACGGTAGTTGAAGAAAAGATAAAAATAACAAAGCTTAGGGGACGCTTTGGACTGTAGGCTGGGAGGCTCCGGTGTTAAACGGTGTTGTCGCCTTTGTTGGTCTGCCCAAGTCGAGGCTAGACCGACAAAGAGACCACTTTTTAGAGAAAAACTAGCTCGCCCTTGAAGGGATAAATCTGCTCTAAAGCACTGTAGGCGTAGGTTTTCTAGGAAACCTGGCCAGTAGGTACCAAACATAAACATTCTCTTACCCTGACTGCTCCTTTTCTTCCTCCTTGTTGCCGTAAAATTCCCCTTACCATCCCAATTAATGCCTGACTAGCATAGGCCGTAAACTATCCAGCGTGTGCATAAAACAGGCAACAACGCTTTAAAGCCTGATTACAGTACTAATTTCTGGCAGAAACTAAACTAGAAAGTTCAATAGGAGGTAGGAAACTGTAGAATACTAAAACTAGAACCCTTAAATGCTCAATAGGAGCCTTCAGTTGAAGCACGATGCGACACGCAGTCCTTACACGTTCGGGAAATTAGTTTTGGCCGGATTTTCTATCCATCTCTGCGGCTAGGTACATTTCCTATGTTTAGATTTTGCCTTTCACTGCAAAGAGAAATACTCGAAGGGCAAAGAAATATTTTGGCATCATCTGGGGTAGCCGATCAGAGCTTTTCATGGTAACAAGAGTCAAACGGGTACTGTACTTGTAGCCCTATACTCACGTGAAGTGCAATAGCATTTACTAGTATAAACCCCTAACCCAGACTCTCCATTACACAGACCTGTCCCCCCTACTCTTCGGAAAATAGCCGTCCTGCATCCCTAATCAGTAAAGCACCCCAATTTTCCCCCCCCCTCTATTAGTATATATTCTATGTCTTATTGTGAAATAGCTGCTTTTCGGGAATTGTGTTGGTCGAAGAAGTAAGCGCAAATATCAAAGCTTTCTTGCTAGTTTGCTATGGAAAGTCAGGCTATTTCTTGTCCCTAATTCAACGCTCGGAGGCTGGTATCCGGCGGTGTTCGCCATCGCCTAGGAGCTCATGAGAACTGCCGCCAGTAATGGGACCAGGGTCATTTATTCTTTTCCAGCGACACTCCGCATTCAGTAACCTCTAGTGCGGTATGTTTGCTTGCTGGCCTCCCCACTACTTGATGGTAGAGTAGAGTGCCATCTGCGCCTGCCGCAACATTTCACGTGCATGCAGACTACCATACAAGTTGATTGGGTTGCCGCCAGCATACCTGTTACAGTAAATGAACCCCCTGTGTTTCCCCCTTAGCTTCATTCAGGGGAGGGCTCCAGATTTTCAGCTTGCACTCGACGCTTAGAACTCTTCTAACCAACACTTCAGAAAGACCCTCGCAGCAATCACAAAGGGTATTTATGAAATATGTATTTTCTAAATAGAATGGTGCTTCCATTTCTCTGAGGCCATTAGCAACTTTTTAGCAGGCAGGAATGTTCAGTTATTCGAACTGTAGATCCTGGAACATAGTTTGCATGGAAGTTCGTTTAACTCTCAATCTTTGCACCACTCGCAATAAACCAACCCTATTTGCATACATACCAACCCATTCAAGTAAACCCATCAACCAACCCTATTTACATTTCATTAATCAATGACAATAAAGCCCCCATGCCCCACCCTATTTAACTTCTGCCTAAGGTATACAAATCATGGACTGGGAGAGAATACCGCGTAAATATTTGCGAATAATTGCAAACACCGGCACATCTGTTAGAGTAAAAGAACACCACGTGTTAAAAAAATGCAAAGGTTTTTCAACATTTATTCATCCTCGACTCTGGATGCTAACGCCTCAGCATCACTGCAACGCATCCCGCCATATATTTTTGCTTCGTTTTCAGCATAATAAATTAAAGCCTACGGTCGCCCAATACGAAAAATCGAGTTCAGGGCATATCGTGGGGAGGAAGTTCGGTTAGTTTCATATTTGGAACGCAGAATCATTTATCGAAGTGAGGCCAGCTGCTACCTAAGCGATGCACGAGAAATGGCAGGGGCCTTTTCAAATCATGAAAGAGATTGCATTTCTTGAGTAAAGAATGATTAGCGTCTCAACTTTCTGCGACGATATCTGAATGGCAATGCAGTCAACGTCGAATATATCTATCTACCTAGAGCAAACTCGATTTGGTTCTTTAATGTTTGAAAAGTGCGGTTCGGCTATCCCCCGGTGTATGCTAGCAAGATTAAAACACTAAAACCTACCCACGTCAACGGAAACGTCACAGTTAGGCAGTATACAGTAAAACTAACGTTTGTATAGAATTCGCAGTGGTGTTTTGTTACCAATGTAAAAGCTGGTTCCCGAAGATGTCTCAGGAAGTATGCAGTTTTATTGAAGCAGAGAATTGCTTGGATTAATTCCCAAGTTAGCCTTTAAACTTTGCTTCCGAAGGAATAAACACAGGGGCCGCAAAATAAATCCAAGCGACTTAGCAAAGATTAAAGTCCGGTCCGAGCCTTTTGGCTCACCCACGAAATACATGACTGCAAAAGTGTTTCTCGCGTGAATCACCAACACGAAAATCAAACATCGTCGTCATAAACCACTCGTTCGCTAGCGTTGCGACGATCTAGCTGATAGTCAACCCTTTGTGGTACCTCTCGCTTGCACTGCGATAGTATGGGGAGGAGCGAGTATCCAGTGGGACTCTTTCGCTTGAACTCTTGAAGTGAGACGGGGGCAATCTGTGCTCCTTCTCGTCTCTCGGCTCTCGTGGCAATACATCCTCCACCTTCTGGTTTTCCTTCTCAAACCCTGGATACCCTTTCCATTCTTATTGTTTCCGTCCGACTTTGCACGTCCCAGCGCGGGAGGACTTGCTGGCCTCGGCACCAACGGGCGGCTCATTAGCATCATGGGGTCTTGATGCCTTAGTCTCGAAAAATCTAGATGATAGTGGTACTCCAAGTTTTTCGGCGTATCTCCTTCCGACTGCTACTGCCCATCCAGTGTGCTTTCTTCTGAATGATTTCTTTTCAATCCTCCCCCTATTGATTGGCCCATCAGGCGACAGAAATGGCCGCATCTGATTGCTGTCCATGGTTGATGTTGCTCAAAAATTGTAGGAAAGCCAGAAAGCCTTGAAAGTCCAGCTGCAAAATTTGCGAGCGACGGGCTAGTTCTTCCTGCAGTTCTGTCAATGGGTTCGGAATCCTTCCCTTGACAGCGTTGGCGATGGAGAGGATCTTTGACCTGCGAGATTTAGTACTGCGGTCACCAAAAAGTTTGAAAAGCGAAGTTCTTATATTTGAGGTCAATAAATAAATGCCCATCACCTTCCACACACCTGACACGAATCATCATTCCTAAACTTAGCTATGAAATTGTTCTGTGGCTTGAAGAGTGTCTCCCTTACTGACAGAATTTTTTCACTCAACTTTCGCCCTGCAGACTCGATAGCCACCACAGAAGAACTAGAACGGTCTATCGATCGGCTCAGCCACAAAAATCCCTTCCAAACAAGATTAGTCCAATTCTCGGATTATTCGTTTACGAAATAATACATTCGAAACAAATAGACGATCGCATCCCCTAACTTTTGCACTAGTATCTTGACCATCCTCCAATTAGATGTCCCCATACAATATCTCTAGAATCAGCGGGCACCATGGAAGACCTCTCTGATTCGCTCCAAACTTGACGGCTTTCCCAACGTGCAGAAAGTTGGTATATTCTAAATTTTGAAATTATCTCAATAAGTGGAATGAAGAAATTTATAGTAACAAGTATTCATGAATGAAAAACGAATTCGATGAACAACCCTCCATCAACTCACAGATTGAAATGTTTCCAGAGTCACTGGTTACCTGACCCTAGAAGTAATAAGAGTACCTCATACCGGGAAGATTAATATGTAAGTGCCATAAACAGCTGGAGCCTTTCTTCGGTCAGCTCAAAAACCTCGACAGATGCTTCTTGTGTCACCATGGTGTTGTCAACGTTATGTAGGTCTCTACAGCGATCTCTACAGCGAGGAGTTATGTAGAGCGCTGTCAACGTTCTTCTAGATGTAAGTATATTGAACAAATCCTTTGCGCAAACGGCAAGCGAAAGAAGGCCCCCAAAATGCCGACGAGAGATACGTTTGCCACGGAAATGTTATTCAAGAAATTTTCAATACCAAAAAGATATGCCATAAAGAATGTCGTTGCATTCTCATGAAGGCGACGTCAAAAAATGCTCCACAGGCGTCAAGGGCGCCTGATAGATATGGATTCGGTATACCGCTAAAAATCTAAAAATACTGGGGTTACTTCCACGCGATTTAAACCTACCGGAGCTTAACTTTAATAAACGGGCATTCCATTTCCATATTGTTAGTTATTTACGATCAGAAGTTTCGATTTGTACGATGAAGTGCGTCGTTCATGCTAAAGCCCGCTAGGAAACGGCTCAATTGGCAAGCGAAGGTGATTGAAGGGGCCAGTAGCTTTCACGGTAGCTAATCTCTCAAGTGCCTAAACGGAAGTTTCATGTGCTCAGGATTTGCGTTGCTCTCGATTCATTCTTGATGATTAGGTTTGTGTACCTCCTTAATTGCTAAACTGCGGGAAAACAGAGCTACTCATTGTCTCATGGGAGGGATATCAAGAAGCGTTATTGTAACGCACAAATGAGCTTCACAGAGGCTCTAGCTTCCATCAAGCACATCTCGTTGGCATAACTCGGAAAAGATAGCACGTGAACGTAGCCTCAAGGGGCGTCACAACGAGCAAAGGCTGAAAATTTTCGAAAACTTTATTGTACAGCAGAACACGATCCCCGAATTTTTGACAAGGATGTTTAACTAGTCGGTTCGATGCATGATAAATGAATCGCAAAGGTAAATTCTGCTCCTTTATCTAGGTCGATAATGCCTTCCTGCTGAAATAGTTGAACGAAATGGTCTTTAGTCCAGCTGAAAACCGATGCTAAAGGCTTTTGAACCTCTCCTCTGCTGACTGCCAGATGCAATACTATATAGTCAACCCTTGAAAAGTGCACTCACCTTTCGACTATCGACCCCTCAGCCCTTCAATCATTCAAAGGACACAAACATCCAAGGTATTCTAATACTGGTCGTCCTAACATAGGGAGGGTAGCGAGTCAACATGTACTTTAGTAGCAATGGACCCGCTGTGGTAAGAGAGGGGTACTTGTTCTCTCTCTAGTTCAGAGGGAGATATCGATAACACCACATGTCATCGGTATCTGAACAAAGAGGCAGTAGAGGCAATTGCGCAAACTGCAAACCACCGAAGATTATGGGGATGGAGAAATAATGATGGGTAGGCAGCAAGAGACATCTTGAACAGTTTGCAACGGAGTGCTTCAGCACATTCTGCGGCTACATATGGCTCAGCGCTTTACTGTTCGGTGAGATGGTATCACATGGACTGAACACATGCAAGGCGGAGCTCGTTCGAAGTTCATTTTATGACGGTACCTCCAGATGCATCGCGACAGAACGGGGACGAGTGGTATTAGTGTGGTGAGCTTGTAATTCGTGTATTGCAAGGGAAAGCAGGGAAAATTACCAAAGCCCTTTAACAATTAAAGGGAAAGAGTGGTGGCTAACTGTTAGGGAATGGCGAATTGCGGCGATTTGCAATCAGCAAGAGAGGAAAAGATTGTGGTGCGGTAAGTTACCGGAAGAGATTGTTGAGACAATTCTGTGACGACAGAAGGATGAATGAACAGTGCTCCATTGCATAAGATGAAATACTGTACTTAGAGTACTGTACTTTCCAGGCTGAATGCACGGCCCGTTGACATCCTAGTGAACCCAATGTGTCTGACGCCACCAACATCTCGCCGCCTCTACCCGGTGGCATACGACGTCACAATAACATCGCCATTTCAAGACAGCTGCGTATGCATGGGAGCACGCGCCTCGCTTCGCAAAACAGCCCTCGCGTGCCGTTGCCAATGCAGCGGAACGACGAAGAATAGAGAGCTTGTCAGAAAAATGTCCTCCACGCCCGAAAACATGTACAACATTCTGTCCTTACGGAAAGATGGCGAATGCAACGCATGTCCCAACCCGCAACACACTCGGACGCAGAAATGCGGAGACAGATACGACGTCATTGATACCTGGAAACGCCAGCCGCCTTCCTCATCAGGCATCCGGCTGTGGTCCCCCACACGTACGATGACATGTGGCCGGTGATGGTACGGCAGCACCTGGGGATTGACGTGTTTGACGACACGGTGCCATGGGGATGTACTGAGCGCCACAGGACTGCGGACCACCTGGAGACCACGCCGCCGACCTATGCCACAAAAACTCCTGGACTGAATGCGCGAGCTGGACTGGAATTTCGCTCCGCTACCTTGCGAGTCACTGGGATGATGAGGTAACTACAAAAGTCATGGAAGAATAGGCGACAGTTGTCGCGACTCGCAATGGATGCTTGACGGGAGCGGTAAAGACGCGGCAGAATCATGTGCTCAGCTATGCGATATGATACACGTGTGCAGCGTTTATCTTAGGTCGGCAGCGGTGGCCGGCAACATGCTGAATTGAGTCGTCCCATCCAACTTGATTTTTCATTTTCTGGCTATGCAACTTGGGAACAGCAGCAGCAGTGATGTCCAATGCATCATGCCTGCTGACAGGCTTCCAGCCAGCCATGGGCACTGGAGACGTACGGAAAGGTTCAGGGGGTTTTGATGCAAAGGCACGCCGCAGCAACCGTCATGTCCAATGCGGCCTGCTTGATGGCTGGCCTGAAGGTAGCATTTTAGGGAGCGTAGTTCCTTCCGTTTTACTGATGCCATAAAGTTACTCCTCTTCCCATTACTGTGTCGATATACCCTTTTTGAGTTGATTGCGGTTGTCTTGAAAACCATGGATAGACCGGATATATCTTCCAAGAGTAAAACACCCAAACCTTTCCCCTTTAAGCACATGAGTCACAATACCCCTCATCTTGAACACGTCTAGCTTACTCCGGGGGATAGCCGAACCGCACTTTTCAAAAATTAAAGAACCAAATCAATTCATCACTTCGGAAAAACTTTTTATCAAATATACAATTCTTGGTAATTCTTGGTAATAATGTAGACGGTCAGTCAGTGAACGAAATGACAAATAACTCGGGGAATAATTGCACAAGGGATGGGATTGCACATTATCAGTGTAGTTCCTTAATAGTCGATTAGAGATTGTACACTCAAGAAACATCATGAGTAAAGAATATCTATCACATGTTTACTATTGAAGACAGCCAGGAATAAAGCAATTTCTACACCGTATCAAGTTATGGGATCTGGAACGCAAGCTCTCGCGCCGCCGCCCTCCACCGTCCCACACCCCGACCCGCGCACCGAACTTCATGTTTCAACCAATTGCTTTTGATTCTCTCGGTGCGCCTGCCCCCCAAACTATCGTATTGCTTGAGGAGTTAATCCGCGAATAGCGCGGAAGTATAGTTCGACTGCAGACGTGATGCGCCGGCGTGTCTTAGGAAAATAGCCGTCCAGGATCCCGTAATCAGTAAGGCATCCCAATTCCCCCCGTGTGTATCAGCGCCTTAGCTGCATCATCTAGTCGTCCATCGCTATGGCTATCTGCTCGCGCACCCCGCTGCACGTCGCCGAGGTGGACACCCGGTTAGTGCCGAGCCCTGTAGTCGGAATGCAGTGGACACCACAGAAACTTTTCGCTGTAAATGAGTAATTACAGGTAATGAATAAATGCAAAAATTCTATTCCACAGGAATTAATACCCTAGCCGATGAGATCCGGAATTATGACCACTCAAGGTCATCAAGTCCCATGAGGTCATTAATTCCTCAGAGGTAATTAATTCCCAAAAAATAATTCTCTTAGGCTTACGGTATACAGTAGTACAATCCGAAATAATGTTAGGACCAAGCCTTGAATGTGAGCTCCAGTGCCAACAAAACGCTACTGGGCGAGGTTGTTATTCGAGAACAATTGAGCTGCCGATAGAAAAATGAGCACCGAAAATAAACACTTGTCTTGCATCTATGCTACATGATTACCCTATTCTCTTGGTCCTGTTATTATTTCGCACGAAACATTATTAGGAAAAACTCTGAAAACCAACTTCAGAGCCAAGACCACAGTACCACACAATATAAAATGGACTTGGTTCTTTAATGAATATATTAGGGAGAAAAATGTAGCCAAAAAATCAGCAAAAAAGCCAACAATGAGCCGAGGGAAACCATTGACAGAACAACAAAAAGGAGTGGTTCTCGCTTTATTTCACTAAATGGCACCAGAGAGAAGAATTACAGTGATCATCAAGCGCTCCAAAACGGCTTTGCATAACTTTATTATGTCTCAAACAATGCCGAAAAGAAAAAGGCAAGCCTCGAAAAAAAGCATTAAGCACGCAGCTCCGGGCACTTTTTAGGCATGCCTCAACTGGCAATTACACGGCTCGTGGACTGAAAGTCTGAATCTGTTAATTTTAGTACGAAGAGTACAGCAGATCCTGTCGAGAAGTGGTTATATGATCTACGAGAAGAAAAAAACTGTCCCCGCGATGAAAGTTGATCATGAAAAGGCACTTGTTGAATAGGCAAAGAATCACGTCACTTGGTCTCTCTCTGATTGGAAGGATGTAATATTTACAGATGAGAAGAAGCCTTATCTGGATGGGCCAGATGGATTTACCTATTACTAGCATGATTTGAGGAAAGAAACAGAGGTTTTCTCCAGTCGGCAACAAGGGAGGAAATCAAAAATGGTTTGGGGGGCTTTTTTCGTTCAAAGGTGTCTCTCAGCTCGCAATTATTCTTGAAAAGCAGGATTATAAGCTTTACTATGATGTTCTGGACGCTGTTTTACTGAAATTCGCAGAGAGTGAAGTAGGAGACACCTTTTTTCTGCAGCACGACAACACTGCCACTCATAGAAGTGATTAAACGAAATCTTCGTGGACAATAATGATGTTTACACACTACCCCGGGCAGCAAAATGGCCAGATGTAAACTCTATTGAGAATATCGGGCATTGTTGCGAGGGCAGTCTACAAAAATAACCTCCAGTTTCATACTATAGAGGATTTACAAGAGCGTATTAATGACGCATGGTCTCGAATTGACCGGCATTTTTTTCAAACTATTTTTCAGTTCATGCTGCGCCGCTGCATAGGGGTAATTGAAAAACAAGGGAATTGCGCTCATTACTGATACGATTTAAA
Organism: Kappaphycus alvarezii; assembly: GCA_002205965.3. Taxonomy (NCBI): domain Eukaryota; phylum Rhodophyta; class Florideophyceae; order Gigartinales; family Solieriaceae; genus Kappaphycus; species Kappaphycus alvarezii. The sequence continues at coordinate 449,833 of NADL03000022.1, read as the reverse complement.
TAATACACAAATGTTTTTTCTTGGTCCTATTATCAGTTCGTCAAAAATCATGGTCCTATTTGACGGTCATTTCTGTACTCGCTTTGTACTGGACAGTTTAAATTAATTGAATATCATATTGATATTGTGTGAAATTCCTTATACATGCGATGAGGGCTTTTTTTTGTATATATTGTACGCTGCTTGGAGCTACAGTATAAAGTTTTGTTGATCCTTACAATACTTCGGGGAGTGTACTGTACACTACAGCTCAGTAACTCTTTGTGAAACGTCTACCACTGTACTGTACTGTACAGCACGGAGCTAAAAAATTCCACGCGAACACTTTGCTGACGGAGATGTGGCGGTGAATGCATCCAAACTACGAGACACAGCGGTCTGCGGCTTGATCGCCGTGAAAATCGAGGTTCCTCTGGCAGTGGTGGAATTTCAAGGGATAAGAGTCTGTCTAGACTGGGAGACCGAGGTGCCCGCGCAGCATGATGTCCCAGTGCCCTTAGGAAAACTTCGTCGCATTGGTAGGATGTGCAAGTAGGAACGGCAGCGGCAGCGCTGTGATGGAAGGCCAGCCCGCGTATGCGGTGACGGGTGCCTTCTGCTGAATGGCAGCTGGGACGGAGAACTCTCGTCCGTAGGCCACCTTCCCAAAACACCTTGGCCTTGGACGTTTGCTGTGCCCGATAGAGATGAAATTGAAAATTGGCGGGTATATCAGCAGGGAGGCAAGGTCAAGGGCGCCTAGGTCGCTGAAAAGCGGATCTCCTCGGATCTGGCAGACACAGATCAGCGGTCCATGTACTTAGTTGACCAGGAAGGATTTATCGCCACGTGCGCGTTTCCCGAGTACGGCGACAGAGCGGGGTGTAGAGTAAGCGGCCGTGCGTAATCAGGCAGGGGCAGCGTCCAGTATGCTGACTGTGGCAGCAACATGCAGAGAGGGACCGATCATCGAGAACCCATGTCCTCCGAGACGGAGTGGCAGACAATCTTGCTCCCAGGCGTCCTCCTTTAGGAAGACGTTAGGGACCGCGACGATGGAGGACCGCTGGAAAGAGTCAAACTCAGCTGCAGGATTAGCGGCGTTCTAAGGGTCAGCAAGCCGAAACGCGTGAGAATCAAGGCATGCCGACGCACATAGGCTTTCGATACTGAGAATTAAGGTTAATACTGTCAGTTGTTCCTTACTTTATTTATGATGGTTCTGGAGTGTACAGTCATTGGCCGACTAATAATTTAAGAACTATCTAGATGGTCAACATCGATAACGTGTAGTGGGGCGCGGGAAATGATGGCAATAGCTGCTGGGGACCACAAAACACAGCTGAGACGATGGCTGATTCTCGTGCGAATAGTTGTGCCAGAGGTTAGGGATCCGGTCGCAATCCACGGGATGAACGTTTCCAGAAACAGAAAGTTGACTGAAGATGCCTATTTTGTGGTTATCAACGAACTTGCGTTCGAATTCACGGATAGTTTTTTGTGTTGACTTTGCTTTTGCTGCGGTCGATTTTTTTGTAGTTGATTGTTGTGACTGTTGTTGTTGAAACTGTTGCTCGTTGTTATTGATGATGATCTCAACTTTCTAGCTACATGCTGTACTTAAAATGTCCTTTCTTGGGTCTCTAATTTCGAACCTAGGGCTTGCTTAATGATGGTTTTTGATTTTTTCGGCTGTTTGATCCGAAACAATGCAGCTATCAAATGAAGAACAAGCCTTGTTAGAGATACTGTAGATGAGGCCCCAGTTAAGCTACTGTGTCCATACTCGAGAGCTAAGTTGGTTCCTATGTAGGAAGGGTTGATTGGACCTATCTTATACGAGTTCCTTCGGTCCAACCATATCGGCTGTATTGTTAGTTTGCACTTGCTCATTTGCAGTGTTTGCTTCCACTAATTGCGTGTAAAGAGTCATTTGGATTGGAAGTTTTTGAATTAATAGGATCCAACCCTTTCTATGAGAAATTTATTCTACTCATACCATGAAGAAAGAGTCATTTCGACATTTTTAGATTAATCTAGTCGGACAATTTCCACAGCCCCAAGGGATTCGAAAGCAAGTGGTTTGAAGCACATTTTGGTTGGCGAGATGGTTTGTCAGACCAAAATGCAGTATTTCACTTTGAAATACTGTACTGTACAGTAGTGCTCAGCGAATTGCAGTCCGTAGTTGATACTATTTTATAATAAAAATTTCGGCGTAACATGGTCTGGGTTCGAATACCACCAAAAACGTGTGTTGAACCTTAAATTTTTCAATCAATAAAGTTCAAATTATTTAGAGTGAGATGAACCGTCTCATTTTCGAGTGGCGTTTCCTAGAGTTACAGAAACTTTACTTCAAAGAGACTGCAACGAAATTCTTTTGTACTCATTATGTCCATGAAATGTACGCTAACTGACCAGCTACGGTATTTAGTTAAGATCTAACTGGATGGTTCACGTCCAGTTAGATCTTAACTAGAGGGGAAGAACTGTATGGCATTAGTATAACAGGTGTCCACTACGTTTCTCTATGGCACCATTACAACGGGTGTCCGCTTCAGGATTCGACCATATTGCTAGCTAAGAGAGAACTGGGTGGTCCACGTCGGCCACGTGCAGCACCTAAAGAATTTTAATGTACTAAGTATGTACTAGGGACTGCGCACGTCCTAATTATACGGCTAAGACCTAACCGGATGTACGTCGTCGTCCATGCACATTGGGGCACGTGAAGGGATAGCTTGAACGATGGGTGACCAGAGGGTCCAATGCATGCACATTATCACCAGGCGACATTTAAATAGTGGTGTTTGAATCACTGCCTTCAATAACTGGACTCTGGCCGAGTGGTTGAGCCTAAGTCCTTGGATTCTGGATAGTCTGTTGTTAGACTAAAACTAAGACAACTTCATTGCACAGCTGAAAGCCTGCGACGCGAGCAACGTCTTAGAATCCGCAAGGCGTAGTCGCCACAACAGTAGATAGAAAGATAGGGAACAGTATAACCGAGTGAATAGTTCATGATAGCTGCCGTGTGTGCCCCGTCCACAGCGCACCCTAGTATTTTCCTGAGTGCACCAAGAACAGAACAATACAAAGAAAACGCTTACCCCCTTCGTCCACGACGCGCTCGCAGACTAGTCTATAAGTATCGCGACTCTGAATTGTCCGCCCGTTCGTCCTCTAGTTCCAACTTCCCGCTTAGTGCAGACTTGCATTTTTGCCTCCGTACCTACCTGAATTCCCGCAAAAAAACAATTCGCTAACGTCGCCATTCTTACGCCTGTTACAACACTACGAACACCTTTCTTTCTGTTCCACTTAAGGCGCGCAAATCGATCGAATTTCATACCTTCTGGACGTAGTGTCATCACCGAGTTCGTTCTATACTTAAGACTTCAAGTGGGAAGTACTGCACTCCAGCAATGTACTTGTTGACAACTCTGTTGACATAGGACTGTCCACGCATGTGTACACACAACTAAAGATGTGACACGTCTCAACGACATAATCATGTCCATTATCGCAACACCTTGGTTGGATCTGTATCTTACTTTCCTGATTCCCTAATCGTTCTCAGTTTACTCTAATAACTTATCACAAGGAAGTTGTTACCTAGTCGCCAACCAAGGAGCTCCAGAGATTAGAATGCTACTCATAGTGATACAGAAGGGCGGAAACGTTTTGCCCACTATGCGTAGTGTAATATTTAATTTGAAAAGGTTTTAGAGGCATTACGTAGTTAGCTATTTTCGGTCAAACTCAATTGGTTTCATTTCTGACGAATATTTCAGTTTTTATATGTGTATTATGTTAAAGAACAAACTTGTATTTAGAGTAGGTAAGGGCGGTTTTAGTGCAAACAAATTGACCCATTTGTAAAAAAGGTTTATTCATTTTGCATTTTAAATAGATAAAGAGGTAAATTTTCATTCTAAAAAGCAAAAAATAATGAATGCTATTCAGAATCATCAGGGAGGTGATTTTCTCTATAGGGGGTCATCAAACTTCAGAAAGCATTCAGTAAGACCAGCAGTAAGTATTGAATGCTTTTTGACCTAATAGAGCCGGCGACACTAAAAACCCGCTCCGATGAAGTCGAAGATGCGTTTGGAGTGAAAACCAATCGTGCGACCTAGATAAAATAGGGAATGTTGCTTCACATTTCTTCCATAATTGTGAAGAATTCGTATCCCTTTATGTGGCCGCCATGGACTTGTAAAGAATTATTTCTGACTCAATGTTGGAATCACGTTGTTGGCTGGCTGTAGTTTCTTCTCCATCCGAGTCAAAACTTGAAATGACAGTCGTTTTCGGGGAGGAAGCTTTTGCTTGTCTCGTTTTTGGTATTTAAGGTGGTACTGCTATCGGTTGTAACAGCCAGTCAATTTTGAAATGACTTTCACGGCAGCAATGTCAGAAAGCGAGTAAGCATCAATACCACCCAAAAAGACTCGTGCTTTATCTTGAAGTACTTAGGAGCCAAAAAAGTGGCAATATGAGAACAATTCTCCACCATTGGACACTGGATGTTATTTTTGGAACGCTTGATCAGTTTCAAGTCGGTTATAATATCTGCTGGTCTTGCGTTTTTAGAATCCATTACTGCCTGATCCTTTTTCTTCTTAAGATAATTTAAAACTCCTGCGGTACAATCATCTTTTAGATGCATGGTAGTGCCAGAATGAAAACTAAGTAAGGTTGTGCTCTCTTCGATTGGTGTGAAAATTTCAACCAAAGATTTCAAGAAGTTTTTTCCCGGGGAGATTGTTTTCGGTAGGACCAATTACATTCCAAACCACGTTGCCTGAGAACATGTTTTCAACGGTTGATCCAAAAAAGGGTTATAGATATAGAAATCTTTTAACCGTGGTAATGGTAGGTCCCCATCTTGTTTTAACATGCAATGTTGGCCTCAAGATATTTAATTCTCTAAATGAAAGCTTTGTAAGAAGGTACTGCGCTGCAACGGCAGAACTCTCAAAGAACTTGACAGTTTCACTTACATTTGCCAATAGCTTGTAGATGTCATCGTCCAAGATTGTTTTTGCGATGAAAGCTGGAGTGAATGAGAAGCACAGGAAATTCGCAGCCAACATGACCTGAAACGAAGTAATCAGCTGCTCTTATTGGCCGTAAATTTGTCTTGAGATGGATTTTTCTGTGTGAAATTCGCAGATAATTCAGGTAAAGAGGACTCCAAGATCAACCGCAACTAATAGTCGAAATATTCTTCCAGAAATTCATCTTGATACCCATTTTCATCTTCATCATTTATATTTTCACCAAAAATTTCTCCGTTTCCAGGTAAGTCAGAGTTTAGAGGTACATGTGTGAGTTCAGAATTTCCACGGGCAGATATTTAATTAATTTCTTCAGCTTGATTGCAATCGTCGACTGACAAGGTCTTCTCCATGCGAGACTCCATTATTAAATATTCTTCTATTTCAGCCAGAATTTCTTCCTATTCAGATGTTATTTCGACCTTTTTTTCGCATTTGCTGCAGTGTTGGTGGTTACAATGGCTATTTCAGTCGCTATTGCAGATTTTTTCGACGATTCAATTGGAAAACGGTAAAGACACTTCCCTGTACGAAGACCGCATAATTTTGAGCAACAAATCAAGTTTTTATGATATTTCCAATCTTCATGCATATAAAGTACTGTCAATGTCGAGCAAGAATCATTAATCTCAGCTCTCCGTACATCTGTGGTTCCAGCAAGTATAAGTAAATTCGAAATGCATTCCAGATTTAGATTATCCTTGACGGTTTCTGATTTTTAAAGAAACCGACTGAGAAACTGACGACTGATGTGATTAATTTTCGGAGAAAACGCTTCAATAACAGCCCTTTAACCCGAATCTTCAACTATTGAAAACGGCCTTTGATTCACAGCAATCCGTTCCGTACACATTCTGACGATTTTTTTCTGAATATTTCTTGTCTTTGTGACCTTCTGAGTGAAAATTTTCTGAAACCCGGGAGTTTTAAGGTTTGAAATGGTCGCAGAGCCTCCATTAGGACTTTAGTTCGTAGTTGAGATGTCATTCGTTTTGTGTTCGGTGATTAAATGGCTTCGGTCATTAGTGGTTCCACGTCCTAAATCACCAATCTTGGCACAAAATCTGCAGTTGAACTTCCTTTTGTGTGGCTCCTTCTTCATTACTAGGTACTTTTTAGAAATAGACATTAAAATATCGGTAACATCATTAATTTTAGCAAAAATTAAAATACAGAAAAGAACAGTGCCACCTGTAGGGTGTTAAACGCACACGAGCAGATCTAGGTAGAACCATGCTTTGGACTTTGGTTGAGGCTGGCTGGGTTAAGCCGGCGGCTCAAAACCAAGGTTTACAAAAAACTAAAGATAGCTACATACAAAAGGGAAATGTAGTCTAAAGTAGCGAATGCAAATGTTTTCCGTAAAACATCCCTGACGGTATCGTAAGTAACGCCTTCAGAATTGTAGTTGGCACGATTGACATACTCTGACAAGATGTAAGACGCACACTGGTCCAGGTCGTATGGGACAGCAAGGCAACTTTTGATTGGTAAAGCAATTATATAATATCCCAGTGTCCATCTCCCCGTAACTATTCCAAGTGTACCAATGGAGTCAAACGATGTGTTCAGAACTGTAAGGAAAAGTGTAATAACAGGAACTTGCCTGGTAGCCCTGGTTGTAAGTTTACCGGTGGTTTGAGTCTACAGTACAGTAGATGCAGTAAATTTGTGTAAAGCTGTAAGGCCTGCGAGGTGAAATACAACACCACCTAGCTGTTGAATAAAGAAAGGTTGATTTGAAAGAAGGGTTGAGGTTTGGTATCAAGAGATGTGAGGCTTGTTACTTCTTGTAAGATTTACTTGAGGTGGTTCAAGCTACTGCTTATATTGTAATTTTTTTCGATATACCAGTACTCTATTATACCTTCTGATGAACCTTGCACTCGTACTGGTATGTATATACCCGGACATACTGTACAGCATGTCAATCTGTGTAAGTAGCAAAAGTGTGTAGCTGTACATCTGTATAGCTGTAAACGTGTATCTAGGAGCAATCTGAGAAAACCATACAAGTGTAGTCACGCTGTGCAGGTGTAATCTGAGAAGAAAATTATTAGAGCTAGAACTGTTCAATATCAATTTACTGTGGTTTCTTGCCAATGGCAACTGTATCTAACGGTCAGAAGCTCGCAATCTACTGAGAAAGTCGTGACGAGGGCTCCAAGCGACTATCTCCATCACTAGCAACGAATTGAATACTGAGAGCCAATGAAATCTGCTTAAAAGTATGTCTATTGCAATTCTCACTATCATCCTGAGAATTGCAATACATGATCGGACCTCCTGTACATGCATTTGCTCATGTTTGAATGGCCGATACACATGGATGAATTATTTCGGTACAATATCAAATTCGAAAACGGACCAAACTACAGATTCTGTCCAAATACGTTTTTCATGACAAACTCATCATTCGCAACTCTACCCAGCTCTATGCAAAGCCCTTTACCGTAAGTCTGGAAAAAAGGGAGGGTCATCTCCAGAAAACCATGGATAGTACCATCCTTGCAAAGGTGAGACGACTTTCTCTTCCACAAATCCGCCGCACTTTTCAATCTCATCGTGAAGAATTTGTGAACAACAGAACTTGGGCATTTGTCTAGATCATTATACTATATGTGCCGGCATCTGGCAATGTGGAGAGGGCAGCAGTAATTGCCGTCAGTTTTTTCATACTTCCGATTACTTCGACGTAACTCCTCCACCAACGATTCCATGTCACCCGTGTGTTACTAGAGGAGATCCTCGACCGTTTCGAGATTTCTTGTAAACTGTTTGGATTTGAACTGGTAGCAATATACAGAACGGAAGTTTCTGTTTCTTCAATTACGTATACGAAACTTCCCACCATCCTAATAATATCACCATTCTTTCCACTTCCACATTTTCGGAACATGTTCAGACTGTTGCTCCTGGATTGTGTGTACATGCACTCACATTTCACAAATTTCAGATTGAATAGTGTACTACACTGTGGCGGAATTTATGTCTCTGAGAAGCTAGGATAGAATTGAAACTCATCGGAGGAAATCAAAAGATCCCATTACCTTAGCGATAGCTGAAAACTGCGCCACAGAAAATTGAATACTCACCTTGATATTTACTTGCATATATATGTCACAAAATAATGCTTTGTCGCTATTGCTTCCGCGGAGTTCCAGTGGCAATTGCCTCAGAGTTTTTTCGCATCGTAATGCGAGAGCTCTATACAAGGCTCTCAGTTCTCCAGAGAAAAGCCTGAATTGAGCATCTGAATCGTGGAGTTCAAAGCAGAAAATTTCATATTTAGGGTTTCAACATGTATCACCAGCGAGGCGTGTGATTCTCGCATTTGTCGCACGTATTCGCTGGGCATGACTTTCACGCAATCTAGTCTCTGCTTTTTCACATTCTGGGCTGCTTCGGGTATTCGATCTGGATCACGTCCTCGGAGAACAGCAAAAGTTGTGTGTCTATGCGGTCTGTTTGCACCATGCTGAAATTATAGGAAAACTACCCTCGAATTGATACAAAACACGTTCAGTGAAAGTTCGAAAGACAATATCTGAACACTCAAAACACTAATACCTCTGCAGTGGTGTTTAAAACAATCAACAACTGGAAAGAAGTGTAATTGATCTCATTTCTGACCATCTTGGTTTAGAGCTCCTTGTCACCATTTCAGTCTGATCATGTGTGCAACTCGGACAAGACGCTATCGTGCTTCTGTGAAGAGAATGGCTGAGTACAGAGAAACTCTCGAGAAACCAAAATTCTCTCGTGCTGCTCATCGAAAATCTTGTTCTTCAACTCTGTTATCGACAAAAGAAGCTGTGCAGCTATTATCGAAGGCCTTGAACTCCTCAATTTTTGAAAGAAAACTTACCACGGCACAAAGCTGGTTGCGAAAGAACTGGAGGAATGCAAAAGCAGAACAAATTTCGTCTAGACGTCTTGGCTACCGCAGCATCTACGGAGGGGAAGGGAATTATCGCAGTTATCCGAAAATGTGTGTCCCCGGAACAAGACTGAAGGAGTTATCGACGGATGTAACCACGGAAATTGAGAGGGATTTAGGACACCATTCGAGAGCCCAGGAGCAGCCCGATATCAATGACCGAGTTTCATTGGAAAAATCTCCTCAGCGAACATCCGCAACCAGTACTGGAATTACGAAGCCACTGTTGTCAACGGCTCCGATGAGATCCAGCTATGCCACGCAGTTTCCGGAAACTTCAGGAGATGCAGATGATTATTTGGAGGAAGAAAGGGTAAGGAATCCGATAGTCATGAGCTTAGACGCCGGACCAGTAATGGATGAGAGCGAAACTCTACCAGTGAACGTGACTGGCCTGAGTACATTGCTAAGATCTTTTGGATATGATTTACCGAAGAAAGTTCGAAAGGAGGTAGCTTTTGCCCAAGCTCTCGTCATAACTGACATATCACGATTGACAATGATTGCTAAAGACGTAGATGCAAAGGTTGATACCATGCTTTAGTATTCTACTGATGGCGCGAGAAGGATGCAAAAGGTGAAATCAAAGAAAAAACGGGGTGAATTGTCGGATACATATATACCACGCGCCTCAATAGTCTTCAGCACTGAGAACTTCTCCTTTTTCACATGTCACAAAGTCCATTCCTTGATGTATGAGAAGTTGACCTCCAAGGGTACCTCTGAAATGGTCGCTGTGGTAAAATCAGTTATACTGGCAATGAATTTAAATTTGCAGGCTGAAAAGACAAAGAACATGTAAAACACGGGGTCGGCCATGCTCATTGCGAATTGCGGTCTGGCGTGATACTAGGCACCTTTTGGAAAATTCAACACATTCAATTCAACCCTTTTGATAAAGGAACAGAAGAATTGGGTTGTATCGAGAAAGCAAAACACGACAATGGTCAATATGTGCTAAGTATTGTTACTTGTGGATTCAGTGGGAAGGTTTAGGCGAGAGACAGTACAGATTTGATCAAGCGTCCTGCATGGCTTCAAAAAAGATTCATTGGTACCAATCATATCCTGGCTGCACGACACATCGTTGAAACATGACGAGAAGGTACGAGGGCAGAAAAGCCGAAAGAAGAAAGAATTAAAACCGATATCACAGACCATGGTGCTAGAGTTATATACAAACTATACTGCGCTCACTAATACCCAATCCCCTATTTACCCCTTCCACTGGTCTTCCCATCCTGATTCAGAATCCCACAGTACCCCTCTATCAGTAGACTCGTCTGGTACAAATCTCTACCTTACCCATGCGCATGTGATTCCCATCTGCCTCCTCGCACGTCTAGTCCCCTTTATGGTATTTCATGCTCCGGGGACACCTCGAAATCCCTGTGTGTGACAACTCTGGACCGCTCCGCTGCACGAAATGTTATGAAACGATGGACCCGTATGGCGACCACGCAGTCAACTGCAAATCAGGTTTTGGAATGACACATAGGCACAATAACGTCCGCAATCAGCTCTCCCGCCACCTGTTCCGAGCAGCAAGCGTCGAAACCGAGATCGAGGCCCCGCTCCTTGTACCTGGCACATATCTGCTACCTGCTGACCTTTATGCCAAACCCACCACACCATCGGCAAATGCTGTCCCAGGCCTCCCTAATGCATATGAGGTCACTTCTAGGAGTCCGTACAATGCAGGCGTTATAAGCCGCGCTACAAGAGTTCTCAGCTCCGCAGGTGTTACCAGTGATCCTTCTTCCTCACCCAACATTCGTGTGCCATCGTCGCCAAGTCTCGATTATGGCAACTTTTCGAGGAAGCTATTATCTACGTCGAACGTGTGTTCTGGAAAGTGAGCTACTTGTGCTTCATTTAACTGGAACATTATATGCATCGAAAAAACTTTATGACCTAGAAGGGTACTAAAAATGTTTAGGTCGGTCAGGATCTGTGTTTTTGGTACGTATCCCTGCTTTTGTTGCCAGTGCATGACGCTGTGGCGTAGGAATCATGGTGCGAATACTGAACACATGTAATACCGCCCCCATTCTTTCCAGCGTTTCCTTGAGATTATGAACCGGGCTGTCAATTCTGCCAAGGGTACGTCCCTGTATATATGTTGAAAGAAAATGTCGTCCGGAGTGGAGCGCAGAGCATTACAGTGACAAACTTGATTCCCAACCTGCATTGGTGCAGCTAATGGTTGACAGTACTATACGCAACTAGTTTCATGTCTATGCGTTTCAGCCGTACTGCACGTTGAAGATGTGCAAAAATCTTATACATAAAAGCATGGAACTTTGTCTCAAGGACAGAGACATAAATTGATAGCTTTAAACGCAATAAACAAAACTTAGATGGTAGTTATTAGAGGTAGACCTCAGCCTTACGTTCGTTCAACAGATTATAGGGCCTTCGTACGCTGTGCCGCCAGGACAGTCGTCTTTTTTTTGTTCACTGTTTCTTTTTTCTCTCCACCACTGGCGTTCAAGATGACGGACAATCTATTCCATGTTGCTCGTCTTCTCATTCCCTTTTAAAACAGACAATTATTTTACATGGTCCCTCAAGATAGAACTCATCCTTCGCTCAAAAGGCGTCTGGTGTATCGTGAGCGGAAAACAGTTGAGGCCAAAGAGTGAAGGGGAAAGCAGAACATGAGCCGCCCGATGTGACGCTGCAATAACCTGTATCTTGCTTTCCTTCCACAAATCTTGTGTGGCTCCAGTGATGAAGATGTGAGATCCATGCGAAATATGGAACAAGCTGAAATCAAATTTCGAAATGGTATCACAGCAAGCATCGACGCTCTCCTGGAACGTTATCTGTAAATTAGTATCTACGCATCTCGGAGTGTTCTAGATCACTTTGACCGCTTAGCAGTTCTAGAGATGAACCTTGGCGGTATTGGGCACACTGTATACGATGCAGACAAGTTAGGAGTGATCCTTAGAGGTCTAAAAAAGGAATTTGAAGTGACCGCTGAGGTTATCAACCAGACCGGTGCTTCACTGAACGAAGCTATCACGCGAATAATTGCTAAAGAGGGGCAGTTAGCAAAGGAAGAAAGAAACCCGACCCTCCCAACGGGACATAATAGAGCTCTTCAGGCGCAAACGAAAAGAACCATTCGTGACCTTAATTGTTTCTTTTGTAACAAGAAAGGGCATATGAAGAAAAAACTGTTGGGTCAATCCTCAAAACAGAAACTGCAAAGGAATGAAGATGAATCGTGAGAACAAGAAGGAGCGCGACCACGAAGAGAAATCTCCTGATGTATCAGGCCTTCTTACACTGCACATTAAGGAATATGATCATTCTACAATTGATTTGGTTGATATTACCGATGCTGGAGTACAAAGCCGTGCAAACGAGAACCTCCAGAAGGCTGCATTTATTGCTTATGAAAAATTGCGCACAGGTCAATAGAACAGTTGGTACTTAGACTCAGGTGCATTCAAGCAAATGAAAATGATCATTCGTAAAACGAGTACTTTATAGGTGCAATTCGGTCTTAAGTGAAGTAAAGTATCTCCTAGGTGATTTTACGATGATCTCTGTCACAGATTAGGGCGGAGAGCAGTGCTGGATACGTGGTGAAGACGAAAGGTATACCGGGGTTAATCTATATCATTGCTCTATCATCCATTCATTATGTGCAACCTCATGTCCGTCAGTGCAATTCGACAGAGGGGATACATGGCAGTATTCATGTCAGATTGTAACGGAGATAGAATAGCTTTTGTTTTGAATTATTGCACTACAGAAATACTCACAGTTGGCCAAGAACTCTCTGAAGGGCTGTACTTTATGGAACTCTACCGCACTGCTAACCATATTCAGATAATGCTGATGGATCAGGGTAATGAGAAGCTCAACGGTCTCTGGCACCAAAGACTTGGCCACAATAGCCTTGAATATCTACAAAGACATTGCCACTCGTTTATGGAGTTCCAAAGATGTCTGTGAGAAATATCGCCCACTATGAGCCATGCGGAGAAGGAACATCAACACGGGCACCTCGACTACCAATCACAGAGTCAAACGTCACTGATTTTCTGGAACTTGTCCATTCTGATGTCCTGAGAGTAGTGGATGTTGAAAGTCTGTCTCGGTTAAGGTATTTTTCATCTCTCTATTATGAAAAGAGTCGAATGTCGGCCATCAGAGTTTTCAGAGACGAGACTCAAGTCTGAGAGCGCTTAAAAGACGTGCTCGCTCTCTTCAAAACACAGATTTCACTCAATATGAAACGGATTAGGTTTGATAATAGAGTATAATACATTTGTGAAGAGTTCCCGACTGCTTCGAACAGAGCGGCATTTTTGTCGAGCTCACTCCCAGCTACAGTCCTCAGTCTATCGCCAAAGCTGAGAGATTACAAAGGACGAGAGGAAAATCCCGTACAGTGCTAAGGAAAATCCACGGCACCACATACAGCAGCCAGTTATGGCTGAAGTAGTCAACACTGCCAACTACACCAGGAATCAAACTTTTTTCACAGAGATAGCGAACCAGACATGACTCCGTTCGAAACGTTTACGGGCAAGAAACCGGACATATCACATCTAAGTGCATTTGGGTCACAATGTTGCGTCGACATTGATAAAGAGCACCGCAATCAAAGCGCAAAGTACAAGAATCGCACTATAAAAGGAATTATTGTTGGATACGACCGTGGTAAGTGTTACAAGGTCTTCGTTCCCATGAAAAGAAGATTATTGTTTCAAAGGACGTGGACTTCAACGAGTCTATCACTTGATGGGAACCACCACTCACATCACAAGATGAAGAACAGTTGGACCTATCGGAGATTCCCAATGCTGAATATTTCGAGGAAGAACAGAAAACAGAAATGGAGAAGAAGGAAATTTTGAAAAATGGACGAGAATACGGGGAAAGTGAAGAATGAAGGTGTTGAAGTGGGTATCAATCCTGATGAAGATGATGACGAGCTTGTTTATGTGGATGCCCATGGTGAATACAAATACGATCCAGAACTTGTAGCCCACTATCCCCCAGAGCCTACAAGGTCAAAAAGGAATCACCAAGCCACCCAAAGGTTCTCACTTGATGCTATTCTCTCTATGGTCATCGTAGATGTCATGAGAAACGGTGACCATGATAATCCTCTCACTGTTCGAGAAGATTTGAGTGGAGCTGAAGCCCAACAATGGAAAAATGTCATGCGTGAGGAAATGATTCACATGAAGGAACGATGTGTCTGTAACCTTATATCGCGCCAGAAAATTGTAGATTAATCACTAGCCGCTGATTATTCCTCAAGAGGCTTGACGAATTTGGTAGGCTACAACGCTATCGTGCAAGACTGGTGGCAGGAAGATTCACGCAGAGACCAAGCATCAACTACGACGAACTGTTTTCGCCAGTGGTGAGTTGTTTCACAGTTCGATCTGTACAATCGATCATGCCTGCACAGAACCTTGAATGTATCTAATTTGATGTTTTTACCGTATTTCTGTATGGTAACCTTTCAGGAGAACTCTGCATGGAGCAGCCGGAAGACTTTGTAGATCAGCGCATGAAAGATCTCATGTATGGACTAAGCAAGCTATATACGGATTGAAACAGGCCTCAAGAGCCTGGAGGATGAAGCTCAAGTATATCATGAAGAACATGGGCTGCCAAATCTCGAGCAGCGATCCAGGACTGTTCTTCTATGGATGATGGTATCGTTATTGGACGAAATAAGGAACAAATTCTTTAGTTTACTACAGAACTGAGAAGCTATGTAAAGATTCGTGTTAATGGTGAACCGAAGAAATTTTCAGGAATGAATTATTCTCAGTAATGAATATCGGGCGCAGCGCTGACCTCCGAACTCTTCAACTTCATAATGAACCTATGATTCGCCGCCTTGCAAAACATTTTGGGGTTGAAAAAGCCGGTCATATTTATACTCCTCTTCTGAACACAGTGCCTTAGGCCCCTCCGCCGAAAGTAAAAGACCCGGAGCACATTCCATTTCGCGTACTTGTAGGATCTCTCATGCACCTTGCTAACACTGTTCGTCCACATCTCGCTTTCTCGGTGTCGTACATTGCGCGTTTTATGCAACACTATGGTTATGAACATTGGCTGGTTGCAAAGAGAATTCTGAATTACCTATATAGGACAAGGAAGCCATGCATCATTTATCAAATGGATGACGCTGTGGTTCTTGAAGGAACTTCTGATTCTGATTTTGCGAGAGATAGCGAAGATCGAAAGTCTACAGGTGGCTTTATGTTTACTTACGCTGACGCAGCTATGTCGTGGCGCAGTAAGAAGCATAATTTAGTCGCTCAATCTACTCTGGAAGCGGAATACGTGGGTATGTCGTTCAAAAATCGAGATGAAGTATGGCTCAGTCGACTTATCAACGAACTGCTTGGCATAAATGATAATTCCATCGACATTTACGGCGATAACCAAGGAATGATATTGCTAAGTTGAGATGAAGGACTGAATGAACGGAAGGGGCTCATTGAAGTGGAACATCATCTCGTAAGACATGCTGTGGAACGTGTACTGGTGAATTTACGATATCGTTCTGGGAATAAGCTATCAACGGACCTATTCACCAAGCATCATAACATTGAGAAGGACAGACGTTTGTGCGCCAAATTTGGAATGCAGCTATGGGATTGAAAAGAGAAAGAGTGTGGAAATTCATGTCTTCCGGAGTGGAGCGCAGAGCATCACAGTGAAAAACTTGCTTCCCAACCTGCATTGATGCAGCTAATGATTGGCAGTACTACACGCAATTAGTTTCATGTCTATACGTTCCAGCCGTACTGCACGTTGAATATTTACAAACATCTTAGACAGAAAAGCATGGAACTTTGTCTGAAAGACAGAGACATAAATTGATAGCTGTAGACCCAGTAAAAACAACTACGATGGTAGTAACCCGAAGTAGACCCAAAGTTTACGTTCTTTCAGCATAAGGGTCATTGTTCCTGATTGCAACGGTCAGATCAATGAATGCTGCATCTGACCTCCTCCTATCGGTGGGTCTGATCCGGTACGGGTCTTTTTTGTATGGTTACCTGGTATATGGGCCGCGATCACGAGATAACGAGTATCCTGCAGTACCTCTGTCATGGGGGCGCTGATGGTTATAATATGCACTCCTCCCCAACTTCATCGTGCTCTCGATACCCTATATGTCGCTTAAATACATTGCCTGTGTCCGTTTGCCAACGCTTGTTCTCACTTTAGCCAGTCCCATAGCCATACTCAGTGTTTTTCTCTCCAAAACCATCGTTGCCAAGTCTCGGCACCGCATTCTGAATATCCCGTCCCATTTTCTTCCGACGCCAATAATTCCCAACGTTTGAAACATCGTTGCGGTGCAGTGTATCCTTGACTAACATACCTATTTGGGTGTTTTGTTGTCTATACTCCTGGTAAGAATCTGCAGTTCGCACATAATTGCGGAGATACTTTCATGGCATCTCGTAAAGCTTTAACAACAACCTTTCGAAACTCAATTCATTCTCAGAGTTTAACCGTTTCTGATACCGCCCCAGTGCCATTATACCGGGGAAACTGTTCCACTCTTCTCATCGGAACACAGAGTTTAGGACGGGAACTTCGCTCACCCTTCTTCTCCTGGCCAACTACCTTGACTTTTTGACGCCATAATCTCCTTGTTAACTTGTTTCCCATACTTTGCCTTTGGGCGCATCATGGTCAACCTCAAGTACTGCGTCATCCGTTACTGTAAGAACCGGTACCGGAAGAAAATATGAGTACTCATTACCTTCCCCTTTTTGCTTGAAACACAGGGAGAATATGGACACCATTCTTTTTCATACAGAAAACAGCTACAACAGAAGACATCCCGGGACAGCATGTATTTCATAAATCGAATAACCTCCGCTATATTGTGTTTGAAACCAAGATGAAACTGAACGAATGACTCTTCTAGAATCATTATGGTCTCCTGCTCCACAACTAAGTAACGACTTCCCAGCGTGCACTCGCAGTACCATGATACTATAAATAGTATGATACTATAAATAGTATCATGTACTCCCTTTGTAAAGTGAGTTTTAATTCATCAACTTTGTCTTCTTCCCTTTGAAACATATCGCTGTAGGGCTTGTGATGATGATCTATGATATCATGGAAAAAAGCATCGCCTTATGCATTGGAAACGGTAAGCCCCCGGGTTACACAATGTCTTTGTCGATGAACATGGGCCAGTCGTCCCAAAGGTCGTTAGTTGTACAGCCCGTGACCTCTGAGTGATATTCAGAGGAGGGTTTCCATTTACTGTGTTCGGTGCAGCAATAGTACTCGTAGTAGTGGCTATCCCACGCCGCCAAGGCGGCACATGAATCGAGTTCTATCAACATCTGAAACCTGAGAGGCAGTGGTGGTGATCTTGGGTGCAGGGGCGGTTATGAAGGTAGAGGGTGGTTGGTTGTTGGGTGGGGAAACTCTGGTAGTTCGAAATTGTCTCCGCACAGATCAGAGTTGAAAAGAACAGTGAATGGTTTGGTGGAGGGGAAAGCCATTGCGATCGAGACAGAAGTAGAAAATCTCCTAGCCAGAATGTTTTGTCTGTTAAGTTGAGTTTTCTGCTCGTGCAGTGTATCATTCAGTTGTTCTACTGTACTTTGGGTGAATTATTTTGTAATTGTTGCCATTAAGCCTAGATATGAAGTTTTGTTTTGATTCACCGGTACCGCTCTCAGAGAGCTGCTTCCCAGTGCTTTCTTTTCATTGATGTAAATCAAAATAACAGCTTGTATGAGTTGAAGATGGCTAACAGATTGAGACCATACTACGAGTTCTGATTGTACATTGATCTCACCCATTAAGTTTTGCGGAAAATCTGAATTAATTCGTGGAAGCAGTCCCGGACACATTTTTCCACTGATTCTGGTGAGGCATTCAGCATACAAGAGGGCAAGAGTTTTTGTTTATTTTTCTGATGGTGCAGGACATCTCGCGTGGAGCTGACGATTTGTTTATATCTCCTCACCTCTTTGCAGATTGATGGTGGTTTTGCGTTCAGCCTCTAGAATGAGTCGTGTAAACGATCGATCCGCTGACTTACAAACAGTATCGTGTACTTGGATGTGCTACACGTTGCGTTAACGGACTTAGATCAACGCTGTACAACATTGAGTTAAATTTGGAAAATGCCACTGGCAGGCATTAATTCTAATAGCTTATGCCATCAGAAAATAATTATTTTAGATGCGGCATGATACGTGGTAATTCTACTTATTCATTATTTTTACCAGTACACTGAGTATAATACTGATAGTGCCTGGAAACTCCGATGTGTTAAACATTTATTGATACACCTAGCAAGGAGCCTTCAACGGGCTATGACGCTAGGGTCGTAGGTGAACTACAGTGAAGTGATTTATTCTGTATCCTATGCTGTATTGATGGTTGAATGAATTCATTTCTCCATTATCTTGGAACGAGACCACCTACACTGCTGCAAATACCGGAGGCCTACTTTTGGACATCCTAAAGTTGCCGAGGATACGAAGGAGAGCCTTCAGCTCCGTCTTCCTCGAGGCACAACATGGAAGGAAGCGTGTAAGTAGATCTTAAAGTCAAGGTGGGAGGGAAACAATTATGCCTATCAGAACTGATGATGCCGACTTGCAGGATCCTGAGAAACGGGCAGCGAACAGTCATGGAACGATCGAGGACATTCATCTTCACTCTAGTACTGGAGCGCGAGTTGATAACACAGAAAGTATTGGTAGCCAATCTGCTTAAGAAACTGAAGACGTGCGTAGTTCAAGAAACTATGGAAACATATCTCCAAAGTAGGTTCAGCCGTTCTTTCTTCATGAATCCATCGCCTATGACACAGACAGTCAAATCGAGAGAAGTTCATCATATGACGTTCGCGGTTTCAATGCTAGAATTACGAGTGATTTTTTGAGACATTGGCGGAACGGTAAATCACGATTGGCGTCGTCCATGGTTTCAGGAAGCGTACGTTTCTCTGTGGACCATTACAATTTCGTGAAAGATTTTATAGACATTCACTTCTATGTAACAAGTCCTGAGTACTCAGGCTCGGATTGTAGCGATATGGAGCACGAAGGAAAATCAGGGAGAGAGATTGGCATGGAAAAACATCTACCAAACTATAAGGAAATAAGACGTTAAAGTAAACAACTCTGAACCATCCCTTTCCGTCTATTGTGTTGGTATATCTGGAAAAGAATGGTTATCAATCGGGAAACTCAGGTCCGATACTGTGAATAGACGTATAGGTTTCAACTTATCGTATAATAGGGATAACATTGAAGACGAAGAAATCAGATGTCACCAAACCTGTAATCAAAAACATGCTGAACAGTTGAAATATGTAAAAAAGATACGATACCAGTTCTTATCGTACTACGAATCTCCTAGGCCAGGTACTATGTCTGCAATCCGTTCCTTTTCTGGCAGCTTTTTGAGAATGGTCAACTTGGCTGTAACGAGGAACCACTATTCAGAATCCGAAGAACGTCTGAAATGCCTGTTCCGACGATAGAATAAAGTCATGTTGTAACCAGTAGATTGATTTTACTTCATGCGGAGTACGGTGTCTATATTTACAGAAATGGCACTCAATTTGCTTCCATTGCATGTAGGTATCTGCGCGTAACTCTTAATTGATGACGAACCAACAGAGCTCCTGTCTAATATTTTGGGTATCGATCCAATGATTGGTATGGTGCAAGGGGTTTCCATGGTAATAGCTGGTTTGCGCATGGTGAGCAATACAATCAGAGAAAAGCAAGACATTTCTGCACTCTGCAGATACTGTAGATATATAAAAGCTTATAATCAAAGCATTCTTGGATAAAGATGATATTGGTGAAGATACATCGACTCCTGGGGATATATGCACGGTTTTCCAACCACTCATACCTCTTTCCGTGCCAAAATTGTGTCCATCTACGATTTGGAACTATGCAGTACGATTGTGGGTGTGATACGTCATATTTTTTAGCGCAGATAAAGGGCACCTTCCACACTAAGAGTGATCTAGTTCCGAATTGACAGTAAGGAAGGGTCAATATCATTTTTTTGTCAACAAAAAGTCAGATCGATTTAGTTATTGATTCGCAGTATGAGGGCAAAAGAAGTACTCCAAACGACAACCCAAAAAAGGCTGAGAGATCGAAAAAGGGATTAGTGGCCGACAATATTCTATACTTTTTGTACAGATACTATTGTATTGCGACTATTTTAACCCTTTTTCGACAACGCACCCGCAGGGTTCGGTCGGTGGCGCCTATTTCCTTCCGATGGGCTTTCTCCAATAATTCAGGCGAAATAGTAGCTCAACGAGGATAATCTCTCTTACTCCACATGAAGTGTCAAGTAATCAAGTTCTTCAATATGTAAAGTGAACAATCTCGTTGATGGTACCATCAACGGGATGGACGGTAGTTCACCCGACGGCACACGTTGCAGAATATGTCTGGGTGTTTTCGGCTTCATTGATGACTACCGAGCAGCTTCGCGCACTGTTGATGTCCTTGGTCATAACGCAAGCTCACCTTGCACGCTCTGCACCTTTCGGAGATTGCCTAAGAACATATCTCTGGAATCAAGGTATGGCCAAAATACCTCCATTTCGGCAACCTATTCATTATTTCTTCGAAGTGCGCGCAGACACGAAATACTTCGAAATGGCAGCGTTTCTGACCAGGATTGTAATTATCTAAGTATGATCAATACCGATAATATCACTACAGAGACTTGCCCCTTACTTTATCTATCCCAAAGATTGGAAGAGAAAAGGTAAAATACCTCTAAATATCGAGAACATCCAAGTCGTGAGTGGGATGTTCTATCGCTTCAGATCAAAACTTGTGGCATCAGATCATTTATAGTCAGTTCTGGCGCAAAACATACTTTCTTGCACATACTGAGTACACTGTACACAAGAAATACGTCTCTTGGCAAATGAAGCTGTCTCTGATGCTCTCAAGGGCAATGGACTTGTCTACCAGAGAACGTTTTTTCAACAAGAAAAAGAAAGCCCTAAATATCATGATACTCTCCGGTGTTTTTCCAGTCTCAACTGCAGCAATACCGGTATATAACAGTATCACTACAGTACTCAAGAGGGTGATGGGTCAATCTTGAAAATATTTGTCTCTGCTATGGATCAACTACAATCGCTTATAGAATACACGTATTGGTGGCCGGAAAAGGGAAGTTAATGGCGATTTTGTGCTGAATTTGTGATTGTACAGTCACAAACGGCGTACGTCGTCGATTTGGCTAAGATGGCTTAGAACTATGTGCACTTAGTTAATGAACTCTGCATGAGCTCCGAATATGTAAGAGGGGTAGTGGACAAATCAAACCTTCATCGAATTATTGAGTTGTATGGCTTCTCGATACCATGTTTTGGCCATTGCGAGAATTTATGGAGCCCACCTTTGAATCAGCACACCAGCCTCTCAAACGCCTTATTGCTAGAATTAATCACCGAAAGGCACATCTCCTCGCGGTTGAACACTTCTTTTGCGCAGACTGGCTTTGCAGACTTGCGGCACTGCATTAAATGGTCGACGATGTCCAAAATACTACAAACAACGAACATTGGAATGCCATAAAGGGGCTTCTCCTCGGGGTACTTAACATATTCGCTCCTCGGATGCCAATGGTTCAATCGTCACCGTATGGCTCTGTTTCTGAAAGATATTTCGGTATCGTCCGAAAATAGGTCATGTTTTTCCTGTTCAATCAAGCATAGAAGTGTGTGAGGCAAGCTCTTAATTCCTGGTTACTACTTTCGTTCTCCAATGCGAATATACTGACTGAGAAAACGTATTGGCACTCTCTACAGTTTCTGTCTTCCTCGCATATTTTTGTATCACTACAGAGTTGGATAGAATTTTTCCGTGTTACTGTAGATCTGTAGCTTGGAATTCTGATAGTTACTAATACTAGGAGTGAATAAACGTTTGATATTAACATTATGAAGCATGTTACCAAATGCCTCGAAGGACTTACTTTGAACGTCCACATGTTCTTTTGAAGATACACTGGCATTACGTTCATAGAATTCTATAATTGTAATGTACATTTCAGATAGTAGATATTATCTTCGAGAAACATAGAAGTCTCGTCGAAGTTACAAAAGAACCATTGTCCAGTTCCAATGATTGTAATACGAGGGCGGTACAGAAACAGTTTGCATATACCCTTCAAATGAATCAACTGTACAGTGATTGAAAGAAAAGGGCGGGAGATTAGATTTGAATGAGAGCAGACAAGAACATGATCAGTTACCTCAATTTTTGGATAGTTTACCATACCCTCTTTTCCATTGTTGATGTTTTTTGCATGCATTATGCTTAAAGAATGTTTCGATGCTACAGAACACTTTCATGGTACATGCACGGGCCAATAATTAAACTTAAAACTATCATTTTTTTCTACAAAGTACTTTGTAGTGTTCGAGAAATTTTGTTCAAGAAGGATGTAGGAGAAAATCGATTGCTGGATTTTCCATCATAAGTGATTAAACGGTACAGGGGAATGTTCTGATGGTTCGATTGGGGAGGAGCGACGTGTCTCAGATTTTGGCCCGTGGAGCAGAATGATGAGACCCAGAGCCGGTCCTCTCATTTGCGTTTTGGCTCTCCATTTTTGACGAATGGTGATAGTGACTTTTCGGATAGATTAATAAGGGTCAATTAACTTCCTAGGAGTGTGATATGTTATAGAAGCCTAGCAAACATTAATTTTGTTTATTTAGTATGAGAGGGATGTCTTTAATGGCCCGCTTTGGAAGGTCATAATTACCTCCCAATGTAAGTACTTATTTGTAATTTTCTGTTATGCCATTAAAGTTTTAAGAATACTTTCCGTAACCATTACTTATTTTTGTGATACTTGAAAATACATGATAGGAATTATGACACTAATATTATTACTTTTCGGTAATAAATCGGTAATAAATCATTAAAGGATTTATGCAATCTAAAATTTGGTCTATTTTTTCGTGAAAAGCACGAAACGTTGCACAATTGGTAAATCTGTACGAATCTCTTCCCATGTCCACATAAGTATTCGTCCCAATGCTTTTTTGTACGAAAGAATTTTCGCACCATCGACACTGCCTATCTAGGCTTTGAACCCATTTACGCCAATATATGGCGGCCCCAACCCCTCTTTCGAGCGCTACGAACCGCTTTCCGCCGTTAACACTAGCTACGACATCAGCCATGCAACTTCAGTGCCACCAGCTCAAGAACTAACGCTTCACAACCGTCCGCTCCTAACGGAAAACCTGGCACTGTACTCCTCAATGCAACATCGACTTAGCAGCAAGCGCAAACAGCCCAAACTAAAACGCTTCGCGTTTTCAGAAACATATGATCTTCATCTTATGAAAGCAGTTAACAGCATCGGTGCAACTGTACTGGGTGGGGTGAATCAGAAACAAATATGAAGAAGCCTTGGAGCATTTCTCAAATGTATTCCGAGAGATTATTTACTATCCAAAGGCGACCTTCTAAGAAATCTATACCCGATCTGTTCAAGAGATTATTTCGCAGGCGAAAATGGAATGCACAGAACGCTGCTACATCTGGCATTATCGAAGTTTATAGACAGCGCGAAACCTTCATGGACGATATAATTCAAGAAATGGACGACAAATCTGAGGCAGAGAGGCAAAGAAGGTTCGTAAGACAGAGCACGAAAAGAAACTTGTTTAAGCTGGCGAGGAAACACGGGACTGAGCAATGAAACGTAAGCATACTCAAGTAAGTAACGTCTACGAAGAAGCGGTAGCGGATTTTGAAGTTGTAGAGAATCCCTCTGAACGAACGCCAGGATCACCAAAGGGGAGGAAGCGGCGTAAAACGACCGCGACAGATTCTGATGACGAGCTGAAACTACTAGTCTGATGACTCACCTTGAGAAACGGTCCTCCAATGAGGAGTAAAAATTAAGGCTGTAACAATAATGTATCGAATTGAAACTTGAACGGGTCAAGCGAGAGGACGAAAGATACAAAATGAAGCCTGACAGCATGAATCACCGAATACACATCGATTAGAAGCGTGTAAATGTTGAACTACTGGATCTATGTCAATGAATGGAAAAACGCCGTAAGATGTTAGATATCATGGACACTTTGCTGAAGAAGATGAAAGAGTAAACGTGCGATATCTGCGCAAATAATGTCTCATTTACGTTTCTGTAGTCACTGGAGTACTCATAGCACTCCGTGGCATGTGATTCTGCAATTTTGAGTACTTGCGAGCAGAAAATATGTACTTTCCATGTACTCTCTAAGAGTTGGTGGCGGACAACCACAGTGGATACCGACTTCTCCATCTTTCTCTTTGAAGGTTTTAAATTGCAGAGCAGTACTGATGCCATATGTATCAAGGCAGTTGGTGCTCTGCGAACCTTCAACCCTCTTGAAAAGTAATTGGCCGTCCACTGCTGTTTAATATCTTTGTAATTCCATTCAACAGACACACGAACTGCGTTCATGTCCTTTTTATAAAGTAACTGTACTGGAGTGGCCGTCTCGCGATCGTAAGCAGTTTGTAACCATGGACGTAACACGTATGCAGGATCAACATAGGTATAATAGTGTCGTTCGTATAAGAGGTAACAGTATCGTAGCTTATCCTCCGATTACACTGCGTCTTAATAAGGTTTTGTCGTATCGTCGGCCAACTTAAGGTCCGAAAAATGAGAATACCCATCCATCAGGTGTAGTGATTGTCTGTTATATAAGAAAGTGGAAATGCTTGTGCCCTGAGTAGCACGTACGCTCTAAAATTCCTTTTCCACCGGGACGTGTCATTCAAGTCTTTGTACAGTCTATGAATCCAACACAATAATCTAGAGTGGCCCCCATATCACGAATACTCCAGCATGTAGCTCTACGCGTCGTAGTAGCAGTTTCTCTCTTATGAACGTAAATAAATGTCCTCTCGTTGGAGTAAAAGTTTCTAGTACCTCCCAGAAAGTTTCACTCAGCGCAGATGTATGGAAGCCGGACTCTGTCTCTAAATTATGCCATGTCACTGGTGTAGAGAACTTTCGAAGCACTATACAACATGCTGTAACAGCATGACAAACATACCTATTCTGCTTGGTACGCCTTCCTACCAACCCTTAATTTCCTTACTCTTACCTATGTCCTTCACGCGAAACCTGAAGTGGTGCAGAGAATCTTTGTCAGAATAGACGTTCAAGTTAAATCAGATGTTACTAATAAGATTAGTCCTTAGTCTCATTTTTCTCACATCTTTGAATGCATCGCGGTAACGTTGAGTTAGACTGATACAGAGAAGAGCAGGTTCATCTACACACAAAGCTGATAAAGCGTTCCGTAGTCTAGTATTTCTACGCTTCCTAGCTTTACCAATAGAGAGGTCACGCTGGGTAGCCATCGCGGGGTGTGTAAGTGTTGATCGAACGGTGAAACTTTGGAAAATTCTCCATCACATTTCAACTACGTAGTAATTACATGATATCTTGTCTACGTAGCTGACATGTCTTGGATTTCGTACTAATTCTTTGAAATTTCACGTGCGTAAATTCAGTTCGTATAGCTCAAATATGGCAACAACCTCTCATATTTCGTGCTGAGCTGTCCCCAAATACCTATGGAATTTTTTTGATGCGTAAATCCTCTATTATTATTCCTACTATTTAATAAGTTGGTAATTAAGAAGTCATAAAATTCCCGCTGACGACTTATTTACTTTATGATAATATGATGCCCATTATTTTTTAATTCTTTCATGGCTAGTAATATGAAAATTTGTAATTTTTATGTAATTTTAATGCAGTGACCATTAATTCCTGGCCATCATTAGTTACTATGGGTCACCCGCCATTGAAGTGGTCATGAATGCTTTAGACAACTGTAATTGTTGTAATTGCAGTAAGTGGGAGAAATATGGGTTGTATAAAATGTGTAGCTTTCAAACATCAAGAGTACCAAATGTCATTTTGAATAATTTCATTGTACTGTAATTCTTAACGAATTTAGAGGTGAGAAGTTCACTGAACAACTTTGTTTTTAAATTTAATCATGGCTTTTTGGAGAATTGCAGAGCAACTGGTAATGGTCGGGAGCAGCTCTATTCTTTGAAGTCGCCGGGAAGAGCACAAAAATCCGTTGAAAGACTTAACCTAAAGGATTTATTTGTAACGAGCTCAACACGCATTGCGCTCTATACAGATAAACTGAATGTGCTTAACGTCTTCGAATAAACCACGAGCCCACCCCTTCAAGACTGTACCCTCCTTCACCTTCCGGTTTACCTCAATAGCAAACTCTTTCCCAGTTGCTACTTACAACCCCACAAGAACGACGCTACAATGCCTATATGTGATAAATTGGCCTGCAGTCAACAATGAATGCTGAACTAATGTAAGAGGAAGATTTAAATGAGGTCTTTCATAGACAGGAAGAACCTTACAATTGCGATTAAATTGAGAAATAATCCACTTACAGCGACGATGGAACAACACTGCTCCATAAAATTCGAATAAAACATCTAGTGCTGCTCACAGCAGTGCTGTACTCAACTCTCCGGAATCTGGAGTTGCATTAGGTAACCAATTTGTAAGTTAGCGCACAAGGAGGTCGAAAAGCATATTTCGCTCTTAAATTTTGTTCCGTCCTGTAATAAACTGGAATAAAGGAAATTGCTGTGGCGTCTAGGGAATTCAATGAAACGGATCATATTGTATTTGCTCGGAACATTTTGTTTGCAACCTGCGCCCTTCCTAATCAGCAAAACGGGTTGCTTCTGTTCAGCAGAACTTTTCTGAACAATAAAAGAAGGAGAGCAAGTGCTGATTCTGATTCATATACTGTTATTTATTTTTTAATACAGGGAATAAAATATGTCGAAATGCTCCCAAAATCGTTGCGAGCCATGCTGAAAATATGTAACAGTCTTCTGTACCATCTCTGTATTCAGGTGGGCGTTCTAAAAGTGCAGAGAATAGACACGGGGTGGAAAAAACAATAGTCGCAGCATTTCTGTTGGACTATGCAAACATGCTTTCACTAGAGTGCCCCAAGGAAGAGTTTCCAAGGAGGATACTCCAATAAGAATTTTACCGAGAGACGTGACAAGTTTAAACTCATGAGGCGTACGAAGACGCATGAGAAAGTATTTTACAGTGAATAATTGACTTGGATCAAATGTAGGACACACCTTCTGAGCCACTTTCTTACAATTTTTCATAAGGTACTGGAAAAAACGCTGCCTACACATAAAATTGCGAAGAGGGGCTCAGATTTTGGAGACCCTTGCAATGCGCCTTAATTCTACAAGTTCGGTATTTAAAAGCTACTACACCACGTTGATAGATCATTGGAGTCATGCCGAAGAGTAGTTCATGTTTTACAAGTCCTGTTAGGAGCAGGCTGCTGTTTCTCCAGATGTAATACACTTCGTTTTTGATTTTTCTGAGAAATTCCTTTTACCAAGGCATTAAAAACACCTAGGGCAGCTTTATTTCATAACAGGACTCAAACTTGATATCTTTGGTGTTTCATGCTCCAAATTTTCGACAAATTTCTTGTTTGAACTTACGGAAGGGAACTGGCCAACTAAAAACTTGGAAAATGTTGTCCTGTCTACGGTACATCATGTTCTTGCAGTTCGTAAGGCTCCAGCGCAGCTTACCAGGAATTCAATGACACTCTGCTTGTATGCGACAACTGTAGTGGACAGAATAAGAATCGGTTTGAACTGTAGTGGACAGAATAAGAATCGGTTTGTCCTTTGGTACATGTTGTGGAGGGAAATTTTGGGCTTCGAAGATTCTATTGGGCTCTCTTTTCTCGTTGCCGTACATAAAAAAATGTATTTGACGGGGCTTTTGAGTGCGTAAAGCGTAGATTGGCTCGAACGGAGGTAGTGATACCAGCCCAGATGACTAGATTGGTTCCCAATAGTGCGAAAATTACGGAATGTGTTCCGTGCACAGCTATGGACTGTATAGACCATAAAGATTATCTCTCACAGTTCTTTAAAATGGCGTCGAGCTTCAAACTTTCGGTCCCTCATGTGTTTAAATTTTCTGCAAGGGAGTTGGGCGCGTTGAAGTCAAAGATTTAAAATTTTCAGAAGAAAAGGGAATAGTTTCACTTTTGCTCGAGAAAAAAGTATCTTTTGATGCAATACAAACTAGTTGAATTCATTTAAACAAGGTGAATAGTTTAGGTCAATGATTATTCCATTGAATAAGGTCCTGTCTGCGAACGAATAACGTGTAAAAAATATTTAGAAGTGAACATTTTAAACAGTTACTACAAAAAACATATCGATATCCGCCAGGGCTACTTTTAAAGTGGTGCAGAAGGCCTCTAATAATATAACCTCCATTAAAACAAATTTAGAACGTTCTGGAAGCATGTGAAGGATTTTCTGCAACTGGAGTTCCCTTAAAATCACGTGAAATTATAGCAGCGATCAGAAATATTACCATAAATTCTCTAATTAGTATGATATTTTGCCACTCTCAATTGCAGTACAATCATATGAAAAGATCTACAATTCAGAAAAATTCATAAATTTTTGAAGGTTTAAAGAAATGCCAATAATTTCATATCTGAAATTTGCCATTTGGTACTGTTGTACGGCCAACAGGGCCTACAATATTCGGCCAAAATTTCGCTCCTGAGAGCCTTTTACAGTATTGTACATGGCCTCAAATTTGGACCGCGCGAGCCATGTACAGTACTTTGTATGGCTCTGGGCCACATATTGGGAACATTACAATACGAGAAGTTCGATAAACAAAAAAACCGGGCGAAAACGTACGTGGGTGGCTACTCTATCTTTATTCTAGGTTTTCAGAACTGTCTAGCGCATTTTGATATTTCTGAGTTGTCTATATAAAAAAAGTGAACAGAGACTCGGCTAAGACCCCGGGGGAGACAAGCACCATCCGGAACACCCCGAACGCCCCGAACGCCCCAACATCACAACAACCCACACACTACCACCACCACCATTTGCCTTCTCCGTCTATTTCCCTCAAAGCAGCGGCGTCCATTGTCTCTTCGGACTTATGGTGTGCATACAAAAGTTCAAGGGGCAATTTCCATATACTGCAGGTTTCTCTTGTCTCTTTGGACTTTCAGTGCTTAGCTCGAAGTCCAGGGGGCAATACCCGCAGTGGCTGCTAACTTTAAACTTTCCTGGTACTTGAATGGGATAGTCGTAGGCCTGCTGAAAAACGGGGGACGCAGCAAGACCAATCCGGCTACTCAGGGTTTAGTCGGAGGGAAGAATCGGCAGGTTTAATCGGTAGCGGTAGGAACGGACGGGGGCTAAATAGGTAAAAGGAAAGAAAAAAACAAAAATAACTGAAAGAAACGAAACAGAACAAAATCGAAGGAAACACCCCTTCCGATACCCGCACAGCCCAGTACTACGGTATTAGGTGCTCTTGGTTTTGAAAGTCACATTTGAAAGATATGGTCGGTTGTGGCTGGAATATCCTAAGGGTGACCAGTAGTAAGTTGGAAGATACTGTACTGTAAATGTTTGTCTTTAAATTTTTGAAAAGCGGCACTTTGGTACTTTAATTGGAAAATTATGGGTGAATATGAGAAGGGGGGTTGAACGTGGCCTTGATCTGCCACTCCGGTTAAGTCACGCGGTCACGGTTGCATCAATTGACTGTAAGCACCTGTTATGATGGCCACGTAGGCAGCTTACCGTTGTACACCCTACACTCGCTGCCGCGGCCGCATATGCTTCCTGGTTTCTACGTAGCAGCCGTACCGCTTGCGCAAGGGGACTTGGACACGATCAAGACCGGTTCAACAGGGCTATACAAACAACTGGTATGAGTATCGTCGGTCCAGAATTTAACGAGATGTGACAGTCATCTTGAGGTGTCCATTCTCTCACGAGGGTGGATCGGAGGTACGCAAGTGCCTTCATCTGTCGCGGGCCGATCGGCCCGTCTCTGTAACATGAATTTCACGCTAAAGCCTTCTCGTGGCGATCTTCGTTCAGAGAACCGAGAAATCGGTTGACCACTAATTTAGCACCCTCATAGAAGATTTCTGTCTTGCGGAAGCTTACGACTTGTCCGGTTGACGTGTTGCGAAAGCGATACTCCTGCAAGCGAACTTGAGAGCGATTAATGATGCGAGGTATGATATCGAAATGAAAGAAACCATAATATCCAAATGACACGATATTTCAAATCACAATGCACTGAGCGACGCGCAATTTTGATTCGACACGTGTAAAGAAAACAATACTCAAAGGATTCAAACAAATGAAACAAAGAACAACGATGACTTGTGATGGGCCATGAAGGATGAATGGAGGGCGGGAGGCGGGAGAACAAGCGACGACTTGAGGAACCAGAAGTTGCGCTAGAGGTTTTCAAGTTGGCGGTTATATAGCCCTGTTGAACCGGTCTTGATCGTGGTCCAAGTCCCCTTGCGCAAGCGGTACGGCTGCTACGTAGAAACCAGGAAGCATATGCGGCCGCGGCAGCGAGTGTAGGGTGTACAACGGTAAGCTGCCTACGTGGCCTTCCTAAAAGGTGCTTACAGTCAATTGATGCAACCGTGACCGCGTGACTTATCCGGAGTGGCAGATCAAGGCCACGTTCAACCCCCTTCTCATATTCACCCATAATTTTCCAATTAAAGTACCGAATTAAACATAGAGAAAAACCAAATTCAAAGGATTTGCTTCGAGACTGCGGTTACAACAAGTGGCCGAAGAAGAAATACGAATCTTCACACGGTTGCACTCTTCCATCCAAATACGATTCTCGAAACGTTCTGCCGGCTGACCAATCACCCCAGATGAGGATACGGTATTCTTGGACCCCGATCGCTGCGCTTTCAGATGCAGCGCCCATACGTAGAGAGTGTGAGGACCAAGTAACCTGCGGTGGTGGGGTTATTTTCAGACGAGAGAGCGTAGAAGAAATCCAGATAGATAGGGTGCGTGCGCTAGTAGACAAGCGAGTACCCGGTAAAGCCCAATAATAGCGCGATTTAGAAGTATTCCCACGGCGTAGAACATCATAACGAAGCACCAAATCAATCAGACTTTCCGAACAGTTTGAATTCCGACGGTAGGAGAGCGTGTGCGAAACCCGTTGCTTGTTCTTGCGGAGCGCTATTGCGATATCGATAGATTGAGCGTTGACAGCAATGTTGTCCAGTAGCAAGGATATCCCAGCTTCACCCCGCTCGAAGAACACGTAGCTCACGAGTATTGCGCAAGAATTTCGTAGAAATTCCAAATCTGTCGTTGGAGAAGTCATGGCGGCTTGGAAGATTTGGCGGGCCACCGAGCTTGGCAAAGCGCGACGTTCCTTAGAGGCTTCCGGGTCGGTTATGATTTTGCGTTCCAAATCGGCTTGCTGATATGCAGTTACTGCGAGCTGTATCAAAGGGTGAGAGTGAGGGGGCGACCAATCCTGGTGTGAGCAGTTGTAACCGCGGAGAGATAGTTACGAACTGATCCAGCACTTACACGAGATTCATCAAAGAGCCAACCCAGATAGCGAAGTAAAGGACCTTCGGAGCCCTCCAGTGGGTCGATTCCATCCTGGGAGCAAAAAGTAACCCATTTCTTCCGTAGTATCTCATTCGAGCGCCAGGTGTTTGGGTACGTGCCTTTGGCATGATCCGTGCAATAGTATTCCCCCCGAAGTATTCCCTAACCCGGCCGCTGTAAGCACAGATTGCTGGAGAGTCACTGCGAGCGGTAGCGATCGTGCTTCTTCTGCGAGATTTTCCAGACGGCGATATTCCACGGGACGGGCATCGACGGCGGAGCCCACAGAGGCGGTAGGTAGAGGTTGTCGGCGGCGAATACGTGTGGCCGTGACAGTTGGCGCAGGTTGAGAAACCATGATTGAGCGGGCCAATACGGCGTGACCAAGATTCCTGCGGCCTGTTCCTTGATGATCTTGGCTACGACGAGTGGTATCAACTTGAGGGGCGGGTTCCAAAAATTGACTTCTGATTTCCAATCCTGGGAGAGCGCGTCTACGGCGAGGGAGCCAGGAGACGCAAACTCGCTGTTGTACTCCTGCAGATCCGATTGGTGTTGTCTGCGAATCTGTCGATTGTTGGCGGGAAAGATTCGAGTAGAGGCTGAAGGGGCTTGGTATTGATCCTCCAATCGTCGAGTGTCTGAAGGCGTGACAGTCGGTCGGCGAAACGGTTGACTGCCGAGGGCAGATACTGTGATTCGATGGTGATCCCGAGTTTGAGAAGCAAGCGGTGTAGCGAACGGAGCTCTCTCATTAAGGGCCGAGACTTGGTGGTCATCGCATTGAGTATCGATACCACCGCCTGATTGTCCTCCCAAATCTTGAGATGAGTCCCGTTCTTCAGCAACGACGCGAAGGCCGAATATTGTCCGTGACGGCCCGTAGTTCCAAGAAAGTTATTGGCTTGACTCGCAGTACGGGGTCCCAGAGTCCGCGAGCCTCCCAACAACCCTGTACCCTGGCCTCAGATCCGATCCCAATGTTCCTCCCTGTCCGACTCCCGTCGACGCGTCTGAGTGTAGGGCCAATGTTGGCTGTGGGTAGCGATAGGCCTTTCTGGAGGATTGGTAGTGAGGTCCCTCCAGAAGCGCAGGTCCCGAAGAGCGGCGTGTAGAAGCCTCACGCGTTTCCCCGTCTTGCTCAGATTCGTCTTGAGAGACTCGTAAATTGATCGAGTGTAGAACCGGGCGAGGGGCATAGCGAGCGAGCATGAGATAGCGACGCCTGCGAAGTGGCGTAGCAGTGGTACGTCGACTAGTCGGCGATTGCGGCGTGCTTGGCGTAATAGTTGCCGGGCAATACCTCGCAACTTTTCCATCCTTCGAGCCGTAATCCCAAAAACTAGACGGTCTGTATCGATTAGAAATCCCAAATGCTCGATCTGCCTCGTTCCTTCCCAGTGACCTTTGTCCTCCTTTCTCTGAAGTCCACACGAGCGGAGCAGAGAATCGATCTGTCGGCGGGCCTTGTTGAGGCGTGAAGGACGGTTTAGAGCCACCAAGAAGTCGTCCATGTAGGGATGGATTCGGAGACGTAAGGTTTCCCGGACATATTGAACGAAAGGTCGCATGAACTTGATGAAGTAGGCGGGAGAGAGTTTCCATCCGAAAGGGAGGGCAACACAGCGAAAGTAGCGATGGTCTACTTTGAACACGAACCAATTTCGAATATCGGGGTGTAGACGGAAATGGTGGTAACCTTTGGCGATATCGAAAGAAAACATCATGTCGGATTTCTGGAGGTCCAGTGCGAATCCTTCTAATGTTTCCATGCGAACGGGGATATCCCGAAATAGGGTAGATTGCCGAGAAAGATTGACCACGAGCCGCTTCTTTTCCGCTGAAGTTGTCACAAAGGCGTTGGAGATAGGGAAGCCAGCTTGGTGTAAGGAAAGAGCGGTCGACTCGGAATTTCTTCGTAACTGCGACGGTGGAGCGCATCCGATATTGCTGAATCGAAGAATTCCCGGTCTTGGGGATCGATGGGGATTTGAGGGAGTTGGAATTTTGTGCGTGAAAGGGAGGTTGTGATGGGTTTTTCGTAGACCCCAAACCGTAAAGCGCGGACGAGGAATTTCGAGGCGCCGAGGGTTTCGGCCCAGAAGGGAGCGGCGCACTGGGTATTGCGCCAGAGGACGTGGGACATAGGGACAGAAAAAAGAGTCGCGGAGGCGACGTCTTTAGTTGGACTTAGAGTCCTTGGAACCTTTTCCGGACTGATTCTTGCGAGGTCGAGAGCCTTGAGCGGCCTGTTTGTTGAACTCCTTAGCGTATGCCTGGGAGCGCAATTCAGCGAACTTGGCCTTAGTTGAGCGATAGAGCTCAGAAGAATACGGGTAGTCGTCTTCACGAAGGTAACGCTGGAGCAGGATGGCTTCGGACTTTCCGGACTCGACAGAGTCAGTGAAGAAGTCGGTCCGTTCCAGAACGCGGCTGTAAGTGGCCTCCAAGTAGTGGTGTAGAACAGAGAAGAACTCAGTAGCGGCTGAGATGTCTTTGTTCTGGAGGGCCTCGGTGACCCGGTGAGCGCAGGCGATGGCGGTCTCACAGTTGTGCCCAACGTTCCAGAGTACTTCCGCTTCCCACCCGTCACGAACGTCAGCGGCCTTGATGCGACCGAAAAGACCTTCTGGTTCCGGAATGAACCTCTTGGCGGGATAGGGAGCGACGGAGCTAGGACGCTGGTACTTGTTGAGTTTGCCGACCTCAGCGTATTCCTGGCGGGTAGCGAGTGTGTCGGCAACTGCGGTTGCAGAGGGCGTGGGCAGTGTGAACTGAAGAACGCCCGTTTTGTAAGCCTCAGCGGCAGTTGAGGGCTTGACGGTAGGATCAGATACCGGTGGATCTGAATCGGCGGCGCGGCGGCGGCTCTGCGGCAGGAGGGTTCGACGGTCCAGCGGAAGCTTGGAGCAAGTTGACAATCTGCGAGAGCTGGGTTTCGATGCCGGTGACCTTGTTCTCGAGGGTATGGAGGCGAGAAGCGTCGGACTGCGAGGATTCAGAGGAGGTGGCATGGGACATGGTTGATGTGCAAGTGTGATAGTCGACCTAGACAGATTCGTCTGGAGCTGGTTCGAGGGATGAGAACAAGCGACGACTTGAGGAACCAGAAGTTGCGCTAGAGGTTTTCAAGTTGGCGGTTATATAGCCC
This sequence comes from Kappaphycus alvarezii, assembly GCA_002205965.3. Taxonomy (NCBI): domain Eukaryota; phylum Rhodophyta; class Florideophyceae; order Gigartinales; family Solieriaceae; genus Kappaphycus; species Kappaphycus alvarezii. Next base: position 415,156 of record NADL03000022.1, on the reverse strand, counting down.
TGTTGAACCGGTCTTGATCGTGGTCCAAGTCCCCTTGCGCAAGCGGTACGGCTGCTACGTAGAAACCAGGAAGCATATGCGGCCGCGGCAGCGAGTGTAGGGTGTACAACGGTAAGCTGCCTACGTGGCCTTCCTAAAAGGTGCTTACAGTCAATTGATGCAACCGTGACCGCGTGACTTATCCGGAGTGGCAGATCAAGGCCACGTTCAACCCCCCTTCTCATATTCACCCATAATTTTCCAATTAAAGTACCGAATTAAACATAGAGAAACACAAACAACATTTACTAGATTCACTAAAGGTAAAATAGCTAAAACATGACGTATAACATACCCGCGTTCCGTCGCATACGTCGTCAGTAGCCGTCTCGACAGGGATGGCTAAACTAAGAGGGTCAGGTGAGTCAAATTTTGGAAAAGACGATTTCCATGAGATGGTTAGGGTGCTAGCGTCCCATCCCAAATCACGCTAAAATTGAGGTATCGTCGGTCCCAGATTTAACGAGATGTGACAGTCATCTTTGAGGTGTCCATTCTCTCACGAGGGTGGATCGGAGGTACGCAAGTGCCTTCATCTGTCGCGGGCCGATCGGCCCGTCTCTGTAACATGAATTTCACGCTAAAGCCTTCTCGTGGCGATCTTCGTTCAGAGAACCGAGAAATCGGTTGACCACTAATTTAGCACCCTCATAGAAGATTTCTGTCTTGCGGAAGCTTAAGACTTGTTCAGTTGACGTGTTGCGAAAGCGATACTCCTGCAAGCGAACTTGAGAGCGATTAATGATGCGAGGTATGATATCGAAATGAAAAAAACCATAATATCCAAATGACACGATATTTCAAATCACAATGCAATGAAGGACGCGCAATTTTGATTCGAAACGTGTAAAGAAAACAATACTCAAAGGATTCAAACAAATGAAACAAAGAACAACGATGACTTGTGATTGGGCCATGAAGGATGAATGGAGGGCGGGAGGCGGGAGAACAAGCGACGACTTGAGGAACCAGAAGTTGCGCTAGGATGGGACGCTAGCACCCTAACCATCTCATGGAAATCGTCTTTTCCAAATTTGACTCACCTGACCCTCTTAGTTTCGCCATCCTGTCGAGACGGCTACTGACGACGTATGCGACGAGAACGCGGGGTATGTTATACGTCATGTTTTAGCTATTTTACCTTTAGTGAATCTAGTAAATGTGTTTGTGTTTCTCTATGTTTAATTCACTGGAACCAATGTCGTAATGCTTCCTCCAAGACCCATTTACGGTCCATGATGCTGTTCAGTATTGTACTGTACTGTACTGTACATCGAGGAATGATCCAGGCTAAAAATGGCCCTCTCTGGATCATCCAGCATGGCGCATACTCTAATATCGCCATTTGAGCAGCTTGTCGCAGGAATGCCCTATTGCTTTACCCCCCGCAAGAAGTATAAACGTAGGCCACGAATGGCCACATGAAAAATTCGAAATAATTGCTTTTCTGCCTACTTGTAGAAAGGTTACCCCGCCACGAGGATGGCTTTAAACTGCACAGTACTGTAGTACATTACAGTAAATGGTACAGCAGAATGAAATTACTGTCAAATTCGAATACTATAAATTACAGTTGGACATTTGTACTCATTCGAGACGGTTGAATCACAAGGTGCTTTGATCCCGCCAACGTCCGTCCACGAGTAGTGCCAGAATCGTACCGTACCGTACAAGTGCTTGAGCGCCCTCCATATTCCCGACGACACTGATCGACTCCATCCGCCACCTCCCAACACCACGATCCCGCCTTCCCTCCCCCTCCTTTCCCCTTCCCCTCCACAACCTCCACCGCCCAGATCGCCACCTCCTCAACCCACCCAACCACCAACCATGACGTCCAATTTCAACTCCTCCGCCTCATTCCCCTCCAACTCACTTTTCGGCTCCCACACAACCTCCGCCCCACTGTTTGGAACCCCTTCTTCCTCCTCCGCACTTTTCACCGTCAACCCCTCCCCTTCGTCTACACCTCCTTGTTTTCCAACACAGCTCCGTCCACCAATCCCATCTTCTCCATGTCCTCCCCTCCAGCAAACACCGCCGCCTCTTTTGGCGCTAACACCGCCGCCTCTTTTGGTGCTAACACCGCCGCCTCTTTTGGTGCTAACACCGCCGCCTCTTTTGGTGCGAACACCGCCGCCTCTTTTGGTGCGAACACCGCCGCCTCTTTTGGTGCTAACACGGCCGCCTCCTTTGGTACTACCACCGCCGCGTCTTTTGGTACTACCACTGCCGCGTCTTTTGGTACTACCCCGCCGCCTCCTTTGGTACTGCCACCGCCGCCCTTCCTCCAACCTTGGCTCCACCCCGAACCTCCTATTCGGCGCCGCCGCCGCCCCATCTTCAACCCCGTCAACGCAACCCTCAAACTTTGGTTTCGGCCTGCCGCAAACCCCACAAACCCCCGCTTCCTCATCCGCATTTGCCTTTTCCAGCCCTCCCCCGCCATCGCCTCCTCCGCTTTAGCCCCTCCGCATCATCTACCCCTACAATGTCCTTTGCCGCCCAATCTGCTCCGGCCTCGGGATTTAGCTTTGCTGCTTCCTCGGCCGCATCTACATCCCAAGCCGCACAACTCGTTCTTCCTCCTGTCCCTTCCTCGTCCGCCTCCACCCCTTCTCTGTTTGCAACATCTTCCAAACCACCCTCCTCGTCTCCCTTTCCTGCCTCTCAATCTACACCCGCTCCCGATTCCAAGCCGGCAACCACAACAAACTTTGGTGCCCTTACTTTCGATGCCCCCTCTGCCCCGAGCACAGGCGGATTTTCCCTCGCCACTTCTGCCGCTGCATCTGCAACGGGTGCATTTGGCCCGCTTATCAACCCTTCTTCAGCACCGGAATCGAAACCCTCCGTGCTGCCATCCACCTCATTTCCATCCACCTCCGCAGCCCCGGCCTCCACAGCCTCGCTGTTTGCAGGAATGACTGGTAGTGCCTCTACCGCAGCAGGCTCCAGTGCAGACGCTGGCGGTCTGAGTAAGGCGGGGACAAGCTCCGGGTTTTCATTGCCAGGGTCCAAGCCGCCGACTGCAGAGAAGCCGCCGGTGGCTGGGGGTTTCTCACTCGGTGCCGCAGCCTCTTCGCCTTCTTCTCAGCCAGCTTCTGCAGCAGGCTCTTTGTTTTCTTTGCCTACTGGTACGGCGGGAACGGCTGCAAAGCCAGCCGAAACTGCGGCTGCCGCTGCTACTGGAACTGCATCTAGTGCCGCGCAAACATCTTCCGGTGGGTTGACCGGATTCGGTTTTTGGTTCTGCTGCCGCTATGGCAACGAGCTCAGCTTCATTTGCTGCCAGTTCTTCGGCGGCGGCGTTTTCTGGGGTACTGTCGACGAGCACCCCGTTAACGGTGCCTTCGGATATTAAGGATCTCAGCCTGGACGAGGTGGTGAATAAGTGGACGGAGGAGGTTGCGGATCTCACGATTCAGTTTGAAAAGGGAGCCCAGATGGTTTCCAAGTGGGATCGGGCGATTGTGTCGAACGAGGATAAGATTCGTGCGTTGCACAGGGATGCTCAATCGTTGCAGATTGGGCACAAGGAGCTCTCCGACAACATGGATGTAATCCTGTCGCAACAAACAGAACTGCACAAGCTTCTTGATGCTCTGGAACTTGATGTTGAGAGGAAAATTGGGGCTACTATCCCGAAGCCCGGGCCCACAGGCAGCCACAGTGTAAATTCTAAGGTTCAGGGGATTTAGAGAGGGAAGCGATGCATAGGTTGTCGATAGAAGTTATGGAGGAGCTCGACACCATGGTGTTGAAGATCAGGGACTTGGTTACGGACTTGAATAAGGGAAGCAGTATGTCAGGTGGGGATCGCACCGGCGACACGGTATCGCAGATAATATCGGTGCTTAACGCACATTTGGACTCTCTGCAGTACCTCGACGAGACATCTAGCTCGTTGCAAAGGCGCGTGGCAGATGTGCAGAGAGCTTGTGATATGGCGACAAGGGAGTCAGAGCGCATGTATGTTCGACGCACAGGAATGTATTAATGTACATGCGAAGATATCAACTACATAACTGGACAAAAGAATGTTGCGAGAAACTGGAATATAAACTTTGTTTAGGCGGAAGGATAAGTTCAAATGGTCATGTAAGATCAAGGTCATCGGCCTTAATGCCGTTCTTAATTCGCAATAGAATGGATGTTTTCCATGGGTCGAGCTTGCTTATTGAATCGTAGTCAAAGACTACTTTGGTAAAGGCTTGAACATCACCGTCATCAACTGCGGTGACGACGGCCTCCAAAAGCTGGCCCTCACGTGATGTTGCAAAGGACGAGTCCATTTCGGCATACCTGCGCACAGCGCGCTGGGCACCAATATCGTCAACCAGACACAGACAAAGGCCTGCACGCAAGAGATGTTCCTCGCTCCATACTTGAGCATATTGTTTGATAGGGCGGTTTTGGCGACTGATTCATAAAGTTCAGCGGCTGCTTCATACTTGCCGGCAGTTCCACTCAGTTCTGCAACTTTGACACGCATGGAATTTGCATTTGATTTGGCATCTTCCATATCATAAAATCGGCTGCCGCAAGATAGGCCTCCAGGGCGGCCTCAGGATTGTCTTGAGCTTCTTGGATCTCGGCAACCTCCTTCTTTAACCGAGCGCACTGTTGAAACCGGGCGGAATCTGTATAGATTTGAATGGCCTTCTCATATGCATCGACTGCCTTACCAGGGTCGGCAAGCTTGTAAGCCTTTGCAGCATCTGCATATTTTGAGGCGGCGTCGTAACTCATATCCGAGCATTGCGCATATGCAGTGGCTGCTTTTTCAAAGGCGGAGCCTGCAAGAGACCAGGCCTTTGCGAGCTTGAAGTTGTTTGCAGCCTTGACAAAGGTGTCGGCGGCGTCCTCTTTTGCGGCGGAGGAACCGCCGAAGAATGACTTGAACAATCCGCCGCGAGAGGAGAGTTTCTTCTCGGCCTCGGCCATGAGGGTGTGACCCTCTTCCTCTTTTCTCGATGCGCTCATAACGCTGGTGCGTCTGTTTTGGCGAGTCTTGAAGTTGATGCGGATGGGGGTTCTGTGTGCAGGGGCGAAGAGGGTGATGGGCAATGGGTCTGCAGCCAACGGAGACGTGGAAGAGGGATGCGGTTGTTATCATACGGACCACGGTCACGGTATTGGGTTTGGTTGCGACTGGCAGTTTTCTTTGTTTGATAGATGGGACTTGTTGTATTGGACCACTTGTTATGTATTTATTGGCCAAAAGACGAAAAGCACTTCACACAATCTTTGCTGTCTTTAGGTTCACTTCGGTTGATCACTTCAGCTCCATTTACATCCTACCGTACAGTACTGTGCAGTTCTGTGCAGTAATGTACAGCCCCGGAGTTGCATTTACAGAATAATTTTATATTACAGTACGGTGTAGTGCTTACAGTAGATTCAGTGATTGGACCCAAGGACTTTTAGGAACTCGCCGTTGTCGTCGCCGTCTCAATCTGTAAGCCTTTGTGCTTACAGCGAGAGTTTTTTAAGCCTCCTGAATCCTCGGTTCGGGTTGTGGAGATTTCTTCCGGTCCCTTTCTCGCTTTGAGTGGGCAATTGGTTCAGCCATTGCGGCTTCCGTGAGTTGCGGGGGTGGTGGAGGCTTTCCTCGGGAAGCGGGGCAATGGGCTGTGGCGGCGACGGGTGAAGTTCTTGCAGACGCTGGATGGTGGTAGGCGAGTTAACGTCGGCACACGGGCATTGTGAAGGGTCCGCATCGCCTTGCCATAGCGGGCGTCCGCGCAGAGAGCTTCGGCTCGCCGGGAGTGCCCTTCACAATGCCAGCCGGCTCGCCGGAGTGCCCTTCACAATGCCCCGTGTGCCGACGTTAACTCGCCTACCACCATCCAGCGTCTGCAAGAACTTCACCCGTCGCCGCCACAGCCCATTGCCCGCTTCCCGAGGAAAGCCTCCCACCACCGCAACTCACGGAAGCCGCTGTTGCGCAGTCGCTCGTCGCATCCCGCGGGATACCACCGCGGTCCGGACGCCCTCGAGGTGGTTCCACCTGCTTGCTAACACCGCTCTTAGCCCGAGGCTGGTGTCACTGGCATCGGAGTTTGACGAAGCTGGTCAATCGCATAGCAAAGGGAGACCTCCCCGATTCGGTTCTTCCCCTGCTCTCCGCAGCACCCTCCTCCCCCTGCAGCCCAAGCCTGGGAAGATCCGTCCCATCGCGGTCGGCTCTGTCCTCCGGCGCCTGGTCACGAAGACGCTGCTCCCGTCGGCTATTGATGACTCCCGTGCATTTTTGGCCCCCTTCCAAACTGCAATGGCATCAAGGCAGGCATGGATGCGATCGTCCATGACGTTCGCACGATGCTGCGAAGGGTGTCGTCGGATCCAAACGTTGCCACCGTCCTCATTGATGCCCGAAACGCTTTCAACTGCGTCGATCGGCAAGCAATGCTCGACATGCTGCCATCCCGTGCCCCCTCACTTGCCCGATTCGCAAACATGGTGTATGGTCGATCCCGACCACCGCTAATCGTCCCAAACCGGGAGCAGACGATTCTTTCTAGCGCCCAGGGAACCCAGCAAGGGGACCCTGCGAGTATGCTGTTGTTCTCGTTGACGATACAACCGCTCATCAGGCGGGTCGCCGATGAGGAGGGTATCATTTTAAATCAGTGGTACGCCGACGACGGTACAATAATTGGGTCACTTGAGGGCCTACGGCGAGCACTACGGTCCCTCGCGCTCTACGGTCCGTCTTATGGTCTGTTTATTAACCCTCGCAAGACACGCATCTCCTGGCCGCACACTTCGCCAGCTGACCGCGCTGCTTTCCTGGCCGAGTTCCGCTTGCAGAATGCGCCGGCGACGGTTTCGAGCTCCTCGGGGCCCCGTTGGGTAACGCTGCTTTCACGAAAACATTCTTACGCAGCAAGGTAGAGGGGTGCCGTCGCACCCTGGCGCTGCTGGAAGGGTCCAAGACCCCAGGGCCCGCTTCCACATGCATCGCTTATGTGCATCCGCATGCCGGGTGCTTCACGCGTTTCGGCTTGCTGACCCTCAGCACGCCGCCAGCCTGCAGTGGAGTTTGACTCCCTGCAGCGAGCCGCTACGGCACGCTGCATAATGTCCCCCTCACCGACGACGCCTGGGAACAAGCTTGTCTCCCCCTCCGTCTCGGGGGGCACGGGTTCTCCAGGATTGGCCCTGCACTGCACGCGGCTGTCGCCGCCAGCATTCTGGACGCTGCCCGCCCGCTTACGCATCGCCGACTATGCAACACCCCGCTCCGTCGCCGTCCTTGGGAAACAGGCACGGGCGATCGATACTTCCTGTCAACCAGGCACGCCGGCCCCTGCGCAATTTCGTCGCCAGATCCAAGGTGATCCGTTTGCCACCGACCTAGGCCCTTTGACTTTAGCTTTAGCTCGTAACTGAACAGTCGGTCAGTCGGTGTACACTCAAGATAAGTAAAAAGAGTAAAAGATTCTCTCTTAAACCCGCCTCCCTTGCCGCCATGCCCGTCAACCTGCAATCTCATCTAAATCGGGCGCCGCAAGAGGCCAGGGCAAAAGAGTTTTGGGAGGATGAACTATGGAAGAGAGTGCCTCGTCCTAGCAGCCACTCCGACACGTTCACACGTCGCCGGATTCGAGGCTTGGCCTTCCGTCACACCGGTGCGGCGGCGTTCCTATGGGCCCATCCCACCACTGCGACGAAGGTGTCATCAGCACACTGAGCATCATGCTGCGCAGGCACCTCGGTCTCCGGGTCTACACAGACTCGGTGCCATTGAAATGCCACCACTGCCAGCAGGACGTGGATGTCCACGGTGACTATGCGCCGAACGCTGCGTCTCAGAATTTGGACGCATTCACCGCCACAACTCCGTTCGCAATGTGTTCGCGTGGCACGTGTTCCGCGCCGCCGGCCTTGACTACGAGTTCGAAGTTGAGAATCTCCTCCCCGGGACGGACTACAGGCCCGCTGACATTCTCCTCGTGCATCCCCCCGTGACACTGAAGCTGGCTTACCAGACCGACCCATCGCATGTGACGTCGCCGTCACGTCAACGTTCAAGCAGACCTCCATCACCAAAGCGACGCAAGTCGCCGGTGGGGCTGCCGCCCTCACGCACCACCGCAAGGTCCAGGACCTACAGCACAAGCTGTCAAGGCGCCTGGTCCCCCCTCTCTGCCCTCCCGCGACCCATGTTTCCGATTCCAGCCTCTGGTTTTCGACTCCCTCGGTGCGCCTTCTCTGGATACCGCATTATTTGTCGAAGAGTTTGTACCACGTGTAGCTAGGAAATGCCACACCTCGGACGCTACGATTCGCACACGCATCCTACCAGCGTATCAGTTGCACTTTGTGGTCGTCGGTGGCTATGGGCATCATATCGCGGGCCCACTGCACGTGACCGATGTGGTACATCCAGTTAGCTCTTAACTGAATAGTGGGTCAGTCGGTGTACACTCAAGATCAGCATAGAGTAAAGATTCTCTTGTCCGGAGTCGTTCATTTAGCGGAACCCGAAGCCCTGTGTAGTGCGGACTTCTCTACAAACAGTAAAGTGTCATTCTTCCCTTCTTTTAGGAACTTACAGTACATAGGTACGTTGGTACTGTAAGCGGTTGAACCACTGCAACTTGGTACTACAGATCAAGGAGAATTGACGGCATGTGCATGTGCATGGATACCGTAAGAGGCACTATACAGACGAAATAGGGCTGCACCACTAAAGCAGGCGGCATACCAAGTAGTGCGCTCTTGCGATACCACACAATCCAGAGCCGCCATCGGCAAGCAGCAGGCCGATCTGATTCCCAGCGCCGGGGAAAGAGGGACATTGTTCTCCAGCGGCGTGAATACAAGGGCCATTTGGTCGCTTTCGAAATAGAAGGCAATAGTTGAAGCTAGAGCAGAGTGATGAAATGAAATGCGTGTGAAATTTTAATTGCTTGGTCTTGACTCGATGACACCATGTAGGTGGAATATTGCGCCCCCGTCTGAGATGGAGATGGTTGAGCAGAGGTTTGAGTATTCCGTGACTTTGGGAAAGGGGTAGTAGCCTGTCAGAGAGGTTGGACTTGGACACTGCGGGCTCAACAGAGGGTTTTTGAAGTGTTGATGAGAAAGTGAAGGATGGGGCCCTCTGTAGCTGGAATCTTCTTGCAGGCGGTAACAAATTGCCGGATACGGTCCCGTCGCTGGATACCACTTATTCGACAGTAACATGTAGGTTGGGAGTTTGTAGAGCATTGGTTTGATATAGGTTACGGCTTGATACTTTAGATCCCCGGCTTTTACACATCATGGATGAATAATTTTCCTGCCCAAACAGTTCATGCAATAGCTTGTTGGGATAATCAACGAGATTATAAATCAAACGTTTGGATAACACGTTCTTTTAGCCTCCATGGGACTTTACAAGACAAGAATGTTCAAGTCACCTTTCTGTTAGTTTGCTTTGCTTGGCGAGAATGTTCATAAATCTTCTCTTCCTAAATCTCATCATCTCCTGCCCCCACTGAACTTGAAAAATGACAATTGGAATCGCTCTCTTCCAGCGCTCTCCTCGAGACCAAAATATCTCCACGGATTCCATCTCGTTTAAAGACTTCTTTCATAGCGGCTCTCCTGTGTAAACATTTGACATTTTTTGAAACCCTCGCCTACTGCGCCAACTATTTCAACACACATCGTCTCCAGCAACATCTGAAAATGATCGCCACCTCACCCATTACCAAAAGGACAAGCAATACCCTTTCTTTGAATCTCAAATGCCATGCCTTGTAACTCTTGTTCACATCACCCTATTCTTACCTCTCCTCTTCAATACAGGAGGCGCTTATGGTGGCACAGACTACTTTCCTCATGTTTATCAACTCTCTGAGGCGACAAAGTTTCGAACTTCAACTGTCGGACAGCCACGAAACGTTAGCCTTGGTGCGCAGTACCACTCTGGCCAAGTACTTTTTAAGTTTGTCTCGTCAAAGCCTCTTGAAACAAGAAAACTTGGAACCCACGTGGTCAAAGTCACCACATGCTCCTCCTTTACAAATTTTGACACAGTTTTATTTGCGTTCCAGAGTTCAGCTGAACTTAACTTTTCCCAAGGTGCACATCTTCCTCCGCCTTTTGACTGTAACGATTGCAACCTTCAATCCACTCTCGAACTCCCACTTCCTACAAATCATCACTTATATCTACTTGTCACAGGTTTTGGGACTGCCGAGGGTTACTTTGAGATTGGGGCTGATATCGTTCCTCATCGCACAGAAATCCATCCCTTGGGGCTTAGATCGTATTGATCAGAGAGCCTTGCCTCTTGACTCCAAGTTTTCGGTTTCAAACGGCGGAGCAGGAGTTTATGTATACATCTTAGATTCTGGCATAAGAACCAGCATTCTGAGTTTAGAGATACTCAAGGAGTTCGTCGTGCATTGTTTGGGACCGATCTCGTGGATCATCGCGACTATGCATTTGATGCTTACGCCACAGGGCATGGAACGCACGTAGCAGGTATAATTGGCGGGCAAACATTTGGAGTTGCGAAACGAGCGACTCTTGTCTCAGTCCGAGTTCTTGATAGAAATGGACTAGGCTACGCTGCAAGACTTGTTCAAGGTTTGGAGTGGTCCTTATCGGATATGCGCGTGAAGAAAAGATGGCCTGCCCTTGTAGTTATGGCTATGACTTCAACTTTTTCCGCATCTCTCAACCATGCAGTCCGTGCTATCTCCAGGCATGGAGTGATCGTTGTGACTGCAGCCGGAAATAACCACAATGACAGTTGCCTTTATTCCCCGGCGTCAGAGCAGGCAGCTATTACGGTTGCATCCGTCAATGAAAACGACTTCCAGTCCAAGTTTTCCAACTACGGGCTTGCGTTGATATTTATGCACCTGGAGAGCATATTCAATCGGCGTGGCATACTGGAGACCTAGCCACTAGAGCTCAATCTGGTACCTCATTTGCTTGTCCGCACGTTGCGGGTACAGTGGCCACTTTGCTCGGTGACAATCCGTCCCTGTCACCATCCGAATTGTCATCTGTCCTGTTCATGACCTCTTCGACATCAGTAGTGAAAAGCATCCTAATGTTGAGAAAAGAAGCGAGCCCCGCAGCTAATGACGACGGGGTGCCAAGGTCAAAAATAGTCTCGTCTACGTAAGGCCTTTGCCATCTATGGCGCAAAATGTACGCCCAAATAACGGCAAAATGTTTATCTATGCAGTTTTCGAGGTGGCTCCAGTGCGACCAGGGCCGCTAGTGTTCTCTGCTCTTCCAAACCCGACCGAGAGGCAAGTATCAAACAACTTTTCCTTGAGAACACGGGCACTGAATCCATAAAACCGAAAGTATCAGCTGCACTCTGCTGTTTATCAGAGAGTCGAGAAAGCTGTGAAATTTCATCCGTTTCTTCGCAGGACTCACGGTAGTTATTCAACTAACTGTTGATGACCACAACGCGAAAACCGTGTTCAATCTGTTCGAGGTCTTCAGTACTTCAACTACTGGCCTGAGTCATCTCAGAAGTATAGTACACGGTGATGTAAGAGTCTTGTATGCCCCGTGGGTAGTGGACTCGAGGGGGTTTAAGTACTGGGCCGCGCCCTCATTCTTGGAAAAGAAACGCCAAATCCGTGGTGGGCAGGCTATCTTAATAGCATGCTGCACCTTTCTTGCATTTCTTCTTTTGTATGTGCGTTTGTATTCTTTCTGTATAGGCGAAGAGTCGCAGAAAGGATCGCACAAAAGGAGGAATTCGAAAGGAAAGCCGCAGAGTTTGAAAACTCGACTCAGAAGCTGTCTAACCTGACTGACGTGCGGCAGATCCCCACACAACAAAGAAGAGAGGGAGTGAAGCGGGTGAATACGGACCTATTTGGGGATGTTCTCCGCAACATTTCGACTGCAAGAGGCTTGAGGACTCCCCGCATATTTGGGGTCGCACGCCTAGGACGCCGGACTGCACAAGGCGAGCTGAAAACATGATCTGACTGTCCACAGTTATCCAAGGACGCAACAAAACCACAAGAGGACAACTTTCCAGAATGTTCTTCTCCTCAAACAAAATCACAGTGCGATCAGGGAGAGACCACCCCATCGAGTCCTAGCGCTCCGCCCAATAGGCCCTCAGGCTCTTCTGCACATGACAGGGAACGACATGGCGGTGCTTACGAAGCTTTACAACAATTTGCAGCCAGAGTATATACACCCTCCAGGGCTAACAGGAGGACTCTAAGTTTTGGACCAGGGCGTGGAGCCACAGTGCAGCTCTCTCCTTTGCGCTCGGCATCACTCTTCAACAGCGACGATGCACAGCCTGAGACGGGTGATATTGCACCACGACAAGACAGAATATCCGACGCATGAATAGGCGCTCATCACAAGTCGGTCGTTCTCACAGCACCCGTGTCAGTTCGCATTGAATCCAAGCTTCCTCCTCAACCCTCCGCTCCTAGTTTAACTTCCTCCAAATTCCTCGTCAAGGGGTTCGTCAGTCCAACACTAACAGATGTTGTACCGCTTCAGAGATTTCAGGGAACAGTTGCATATGTTTGAACTGCCACATGACTTGAAGTTCAGTATATTTTCTTAGGCCTAGGGCTTCCCGTACTGATCACGTTTAGGAAGCCTTTGATCTCTTCAACCAACTTTAACCACATGGGCGATCCCAGAGATCGTGCTCCAACCTTCCCATCTAACCGCACAATGATGACCAGAACTTCCCCGCCTTCGCCCCCATACGTGCTTTTACTACCTCCTTCTCCGTCTCGTACCATTTGCCCCACTCTGTTGCACTATATGGTCGCATTCTCCAGAAGCGCATGGCTTTTTCCGTGTCTTCATTCGAATCCGTTGCAAACGGGACGATCATAAGATTGGATTCGGAGAGTCTGTCTTTTACGTTTTCCGCGTCGACATGGCTTCTTGCACTTTCTCAGCGATACCGGCGACTAGAACGATACGAGAGCGGCCGCGAAGGTCCTTTAATTGGAGTACTTGTCTTGTCGCCGAGTCTTCAATACGGAGATTGCCGATTCGCGCCCCCCGCGACATACGCTGTAATCGACGCTCACCAGCCTTAGTTTCAAACCGAAGCAAGAGTGCGCATACGCCAATGACACCTAGGTTGACCGCTACATTCGGCACCTGTCGAAAAATTTGTTGAAGTACACGCAGATGCTCGAGTTAGTAAGACACAGGGCTGGGAATTGAAACGGATGGGAAAAGAGTCGATACTACTACTACAAGTGGCCAACTTAAGTGCCACGCCAAGGAGATGACATAGGGATGCATACCGTTTCGCTGAGCGGCTGGGTTCCTCTGACTCCCGCCAGTGCGGCAATGACACGCAAGGTTGCTATGAACGCGCCGACACCGGCCGAGACGGCGGAGCCGCCATAGACAAACATTCGGGCCTTTCGAAATGGGGCCTCTGTCTCTTCCCTTAGTCTTGTTCTCAGAGAGTATTGCTGTTTTGAGGGTAGGGGTCTGGGTGGATGTCGGCGCATCGTTACTATCCATAGCGGTCTCCCGGAACTCGGAGATGGATTGCTCCTCTTTGTCTGTTGCGTCACGGGCGGTCTCGTTTTGCATCTTAGCTCGAATGGATGAACGCTTAGAATGACGGATTGGTCGACAGAGCGATACTCGGACTGGATGATAGGGGTCATTCTTGCGCGCTATTGGCGCGAATGAAGAGATCAAAGATGAGTCAGGGAGATTGTTGGCGCCAGAAAAGCTGCAAGGCAATGCATCCTTTTGCAGATCAGTGCCAGAAAAGCGCTGTAGAGAAGGAACACGCTCGGGCAAGTTAGGCTGGATAGAGATTGTACTTGCGGTATGCTCTCCACGAGAGAAATGGGTCTCAAGATTTCAAAGCCCGTCTCCTGACGCAGGCTGCACCAGGGCTGCACTAGACCACTTCAGCTGGTCACATGCAAGGAGGTAATTTCCAAATTGGTGCTGAGAGGACAATAGCGATGCGGTCCCGCGGGAGGTTACCTATCAGCAATAATACCTTCTGTGGCCTACAATTTCCGACAAAATCTAACTGGGAAGCAGAGGAGATTATATGCACAAATGCCACGACTGACATATTGGTCCAAATACTGAGGTTTAGTCCACGTACTGACGTTAACTGTGATATGATTTTGACAGGTTTCCTCTCTGCCCATCCAGTGCAGTTGTAGCGCATCCTCATCACACTCACACATGGTACTGTCCTGGAGGGGACCATTCGCGAAGGCGGAAGAAGTCTGTATTGTTAAGATTGCCCATCATGGCCCAAACTGCGTGTTGGAATTATGTTTTGACAGAACCAGTATCCCAGCCAGGTACGCCCATTGACTTTGGAGTGACTACCAGCCACACCATTACCAATTCGTTTGTCAACATGGCGGCGAAGGGCGCAGTGACTTTAAATGCAAAAGTACGCACGGTGATTTGCAGTTCTCTGAAGCAGCGTTTCGCAGTTATGCTGTAGAGAGAGGTTTTGGGCAAAAGTCAAGTCGGAGGAAAACAGTGCCTAATGCTCACTTCAGCTCGCATCTAGCAGATCCATTATCTTTCCACTTCACCGCACTGATGCGCGAACAGACTGTCTTCGATGGCTGATGCTCTCAGCCAACTACAGGCGCTTTAATCGCCGTCGGCTACGAGGTGCGACCAGTCTCAGGAAACTGTGCTTGCCGCGAAGTCTCCAAACCTACACAGCAAGTAACGGTCCAACCAGTACCTGCCATCTATCCTAGGGATCCAGAGACAAATATCCTTGCACGCTTCAAATCACCTGCACGACTATGGCTACGGGCATGCCGCGGTACGCACCTCAGGTCTTCCTCGCGCTAACGTAAACAGTGTTCGATTCAACGTTAGGGCACATCTCAGACCATAATCCAAAATCAGTGTTCTCACCCCCAATCTATCCACCGCCAGAACTTCCCACCCTATTTCCTCCATTAACTCTCTTGGCGCTGGCATATCTGATACAAACATTGCTGCCAACTTGCCCACTGCGTCGCTGTTCTTTGCCGCCGTCTCTGAATCGCCTCCACCGACCTTTCTTCGTAACTTCGAAACTACGGACATCACTGCTACCGACCCCGTTGACGACAAGTCGAATACCTCTTTCAACAACGCCGTCACTCTTTCCCTTTCCAAGTAATACAGCAAACCCTCAATAACCCAAACCGTCCGAAGGTTCCGATCAAACCCCTGCAACTCCAATCCCCGTTCCCACCCTCTTGCTCAAATCAGCCACCACTAAGCTCCGATTTCCTGCCTGTAACACAGGCTTGGGCATCAAGCCCCCCAAAATACGCTCTTTTCTCTCAAGCACCTCTTGACAATCCACCTCAAACACCGAGACTGCCTTTGACATACGCAAACGAAACGCTCGTGTCTCCAAGCCTGCTGCTAAGGACACCATTTGCACCCGATGCGCGCCTGCCGTTTCGAGGTGGTGCTCCACAAAGTCATCAAAGTAGCGCGTACGGATAGGGATGCGCGGAATGTAGACCCGATCGGTTTGCTTACGTCTTTGAGCCATAACACTCATGGCTTCGGGACCTGCGAGTTGTTCCGCATATGGGTCGTTGAAGAGACGGACCTCTGGCGGGCGTCGGGACTCGTAGGCGCGACTGGCAGCGCAGAGTTGGGAAGAGAAGGTGACGGCATTTGAGATTTGGGAGGGGTTGAAAGTGTTTGAAGCGGCGGGCGAGAGGAGAGAAAAAGTGGTGTTGATGAAGCGGGCGATTTTGGATAGCAGTAAACTGCGGGGGGCGTGGTTGGTCGTTCGGACGGCTTCTGGCATTTCACGATGGGATCAAGGGGCTGATGGGCGATGATCTATGAGAGCAGAGGGTACCGTACGTGATTCAGGCACGGCAAGGTTGCAGGTTAACGCTTCAAGTAGTGATTATTGATTCTGCAGTTAGTCTGCAGTAGTCGACCGATTAGATCCAATTCTCGCAGAGATTCAGACCTTGAGCGGTGTGCCCATTTCAGGGGGAGAGCCACTTTCAGTATTTCGTAACTGCCGTTTTAGCTTGAAATGTTCGACAAATATTGTGATGCCGCGGAGGACTCAATACATGAGCATGATTAAACTTGATTTTTGATCCTCCTTATACGTAAACTAGTGATATTTGGAAAATCTTTGGATTAAACCTTAATCTTTGAGGCCTCCGCACCAATGTACGTACAGCCGAAACCTGTCCCGTTGTCTCTGCAGCCGGAACCAAATTGCCTTTGTAAAGAACCTATACGCTGCTCTAGTGCCCTGCTATGTACCTTTGCCCACTTTCCTATCTGATTTGCACAAGCACTATGTGTTGCACCACCCGGATTTGCCATAGCTCCGAGGTACGCTCACACCTTGGAGCAGATCGTACCAGACAATTTGAGGTACAACTTGTTGACCACTACGTAAGCAATCCACTTGGCGGCAATATTGTATTGTGAATTAAGCAAACGGGAAGCACGTGCTTAGCATGCTAGTTACTGAGCCACGTCCATATTAATTAGGTAGTGTGTGAACCTCAGCGACAATACTGTACATGTTGCATCTGGCGACCTGTAAAATAGGGAATAGGTTGGACATTAACTAAAACCTCAGTGCAGTAGGCAACAGGGCGGTGGTAAAAAAAAGCCTTCAGCTCAGTAATGAAAAGTCATGACAGGCATACTTATACTCAACGATGTAGTTGGCTCAACATTCATCAGTAAAACATGGGCAGTCCTTCAATTCATCCTTGAACCTCAAGGAGATGTCGTGAGAAACTTATTCATGTAGGATTCTGGTGGCATCCGAGTAGTTTTCGAGATATAAGGTGATGAAAAAAGAATGTCACGGCGATAGGTTTCTCTAGTATCGGATGCGCCTTGACGACTTATACTCGGGAGAGGGTTCGCAAGACTCGGTGAGGGTGGGGGTATATGTGTACGTCTAAGGTTGGTGAGGTAGTTTTCAATGATAAGGTAGAAAAAGCGTCTGGCCAGGGTTCATTCGAGTGTAGAATGCGAGCTACCCTTCCTGCAAGGGCATATTCGGAGCGTTTTTGAATAGAAAGACCGTTATCTCCGGTTATGGTAGCTTGTTTTACAGTATTTGCAGAACATACAAACAGTACAGTACTGTACAGTACCTCTGGACAGGTAACGGCCTACTGCCACTATCCCTGTGATGGTGCGCTGAAATAGAAAGAAGGAAAAATGACAGCAAAACAAGTAGACTAGCTAGGGTCCACACACGCTGAAAAGGCTTGAAACAGCTTTATTTGGAGCAGAAAAAAGAGCACCAATTCAGACCTCCTCCGAATACTAGGGACCGTAGTTCGGGTCTGCGGGGCAACACTGGTCACCAATACTTTCGTCGAAACATAAAACGCGTTAGGTCGGTTGATTCCCCTCATGGCCCAATGACAGTAATGTGGAAACACACTCTCTGTCCTCAACTGATGGACTGGAAGAGGGACAGGAAGATCCTGGTCTGACTAATGTTGTGTGATTCGCCTTCTCTTGTGCAGCCTCAGCCTTCTATTCCTCAGTTTTACGTTTCCTCTCCCCTCCTTGCACTTCTCCGTTTCATTTCTGGGCTTCTACTCCGCCGCAATCTTACGTGCAGAGATGACCTCGCTATTCGTAGGGTAAACCGCAAATTGACCAAAATCAAGAACCCTCCTGGAAAAGTCTGCGGGGAGCGGCAGAACGAGTCAATACTGCCCGGAAGGAGTCGTCAACAGCAATGTTGCATTTCATATGCCTCTCCAGAATACCATCAATGCAGTCGTATACAACGGATTAGGGTTGGATCGATAGGTCTGCTTCTCTGATGTCATGCAGTGCACGCCTGTGCGAGATTCCAGCGGCGACAACGCTTTGTTCTGAGTTATTGCGCTACTTTTCTACGAACATGAAGTCCAGAGGCCAGAGGTTCATATTTAGAAACGTATCTTCCCCTGTAGTCCTCGTGAGGAACGATATCCAGCAATTACGAGAATGAGTTTTGAATTCATAACGGAGAAGTCAATCAGGAATTTCTGAGATATCAAATCCATCGTTCTCCGAACTGTAGACTGGAAGACCTTGTTGATGGTGTTATCACAAGGCTGCAAGAAATGCGTTGTGTTGGCGGGAAGCTAAACCATCTCTACGTTGGATGCTGTGGTTTTAGCAAACCATTACTATCCGCATCGAGATCTGTACCCATCCAGCAGTAGGAAAATTATTTGGCTCTCAGGTAATATATATCTGGTGTAACGACGGATGTGATCGCTGAGGAAAGAAATAATGGACGACTGCATAAATCCGTTCTTTGCACCTACAGTGAAGCTTTATTTGTCGAACCAGCCTGCCTGGGTAAACCAAATCGGAGCACAAAGTTTATCTTTCCAAATGTCTTTGCTCAACGGCCGGAACCAAGTCTGCATCACTTGCTTCCCTTCAAAAATGAAAATAGGAGGCAAGAAGCTATCAGCAGATGGCAAAGTTACTACAGCTGTGAGGTGTTTCACAATGCATTTACCTTTCGAAATACGATATCTACCGCTGTTCCCTTGAGTGTCCGCGAGCACCTTGGTTTTCATCCCGTAATCCCCTCTCACATCAATCTAACTTAAATTACAAACTAGGGGAGGGTCTTTTTAGGACTGGGTGCTTGTGCAGCACCAACTCCAACGGGATTTTTAAATTCTTCACATGTTCCTAGTTCTCAACCTTCGCTTTCGCCAGATCTTTCTTCCCGTGGCTTCGCTACGTGACCTCCCGATATCCTGACCGGAATGAATACACCCGTTCGTCGTAAGGAACATCGTTTTTAAATGGTCTTCAATCCTTCCTGGCTGTAGCGCTGCCACTCTCGCCAAACCAGCCTTAACAACCACAAAACCACTCTTTGCCGCGTCGAGCAAGTGTGTGAGGATCCGGGATTCTGCAACTTCCGGGAGCTTTTCTCTCCTGGTGCCGACAGGACTTTCTGCGGGGTTCAGATACTGGCAGAGTCGCAGCGTCCTTCGCATCTCTAGCAGCCTTAATGCGCATCAGGGTGCCGTTGGAAACCGCAGTGCTGGCAATAAGGATCTTGTCGATATGTTTTCTCGCTGAGAATAATTAATGGCAGCCCGTCGTTTTTGTGCTTCGATTGAAGCTTGGGACCCTTTTCTTTATGAAATTTTGTCTGTTTGCGCATTGACAGAGGCATTATTTTGAAGTTTTGGTCACATCCAGAACCATTTGGAGGTAGGAATATTGTTAAAAGTAATATTTGGCAAAATTTTACTGTGTCCATCACAGATGTTACTGTTGTAATAACAATTGGCGCGAATACCGTCTTTTTTGGCAAATAAATGACCTGTGCGAAAAAAATTGGAGGGAAACCGAGAGTTGAACCCTGTCCGGGGCGAGCGCGCCCGCCCCATGACCGGCCTCCCTCCTCCACCCGACCATAAGTACACCTTAATTGGGGAGTTTCACTGGCATCTGTCTCCTTAAAATACGGTGGTATTTATTTAGAGTGCTTGCAAGGTCCAGGACCAACAGCAAAAGCTGTCAAGGCGCCTAGTGCCCCCATCTGTGCCCTCCCGCGACCCAGGTTTCCGATTCCAGCCTCTGGTTTCCGACTCCCTCGGTGCCCCTTCTCCAGAGACTGCATTATTCATCGAAGAGTTTGTACCACGTGTAGCCAGGAAATGCCACACCTCGGACGCTAAGACTAGGAAACGCATCTACCAGCGTATCAGTTGCTTTTTGTGGTCGTCGGTAGCTATGGCCATCATATCGCGCGCCCACTGTACGCGATCGATGTGGTCCATCCAGTTACTTCTTAATTGAATAGTAGGTCAGTCGGTGTACACTCAAGATAAGTAATGAGTAAAGACCATTTCTCTCTCAAATATTCCCTTTCTCCCCATTCAAGGCCGCAGTTCGCATCAAGGAAATCCAAATTGCAGGTGGCGCTTCTGGAGTGGCAGACTGCGACAAAGTTACAACCCTGGAACGTAACATCGCACGACGCCTCCCGCTCCTTCAACTGACCCATCTTCTGCCCATACAAGATGAATATCACGTTTCGACCCTTGGTGTTTGATTCCCTGGGCGCCCCTTCCCCAGGTACCATTGCGTTCATTGAGTAGTTAGTTCCGCGGATCGCGTCCAAGTGCCACTCGACACCTAGTGTTATCCGCCGCCGTATCTACCAGCGACTGAGTTGCATCCTATCGTCATCCATCGCTCAAGCCATCCTATCACGAGCCCCGATGCGCATGGACGAAAAGATACATCCAGTTAGGTCTTAGCCGTATAGATAGAACGTGCGCAGTCCCCACTAGATAATGAATGCATTAAACTTCTTCTTCTGGAAGGGAAGCCTTTTGAATACATGCCTCATGCTGTACTGTTGCAAAACCCTTAGTGATCAATAAATTTAGAATGCAGTATGGCATCAATGCTGAGCACTCACCATGTAGGATACTGAGAACGCAGTCATTTTGAAATGATGGGTCGTGTCAACGAAAAGCCCGCTCATTTTTTAAATGCCAAATCATTGCAATAAAGGGGCATCTCTACCAAGTAAAGAACCGCTTGCATGCAATCGTCCCCGGCAATGTCCACCGTACCCCTTTTTACCACTGATTTGGAAGAATACCTCCAATGCCAAGCACTCAGCCCCCCGCAGCCACTAATACCCAACTGCAGTCCTTACTCAGCTGGAGGCAACCAACGCCCTGCAAATTCTAGCAGAGGTTTCCGTTGAGCTCGCGTCAGAGTTGCAAAGAAATAGCGGTGAAGCATTTGACGGCAAAAATACCTCCGACGAATCTTGGTCACCGTGCCCGGTTCTTGACGTATTCTATGAAGCGGGGGGATGCAAAGCTAAACACGAGATGACGAACTTCGACATAGAAGAATTCAACACTATTTGAAGCGGCACCGAGGTTGTCGTTACCGAGCAGTACAACAGCGGACCAGGGAGGAAAGGGAACTACAATGGGAAGGAAATACTTTTTATGTTCTTGATAAATCTTAAATGTTGATGCAGTGGGAATTTTTGGCTAAAGCATTCAGTTTAAAAGGACGGCCGTTTGAGAAAATGATGACTAAATTTATGGAAATCGTTAGCAATTCGCTCTATGAGGCTGTTGCTGAACGCAATGTTTCGCTCTTTCCTTTTGGCGAAATATTTCAAGCAGGAAAGAAATTCAGGCATTACCGCACCGCCAAGTATTCCAAGGACTTAACATTTCAACAAAAGAACAGATCGAGTGGAAACATGCCGGAGGGAAAAATTTACTACAGCAGTAAAGATAAGCTGTATTGGTTTAAAGTTAAAGTAACGGTTCTACCAATTGGCCAAGCTATTAAGTTTACACCCCACTACCCTGTTTCTGTAGCCGACTTGGAAACTTTTCCGAGAAATATTGACATTTACAGAGCTGCGTTAAAAAATTCAAGATTGTAGAGGGAAATTGCGAATATGGGCCCCTTTGCGGCGATATCCAAACCACTGGGGTCTACTAATGGATTAAGGATACCAAGGGGCCACTGAGCTTATTCAAGTGGTCAATCCGTAGGAAAGCCTCGCAACAGGATTTTGAATCACGAGGAAGTGGCGACAAACAAGATAATTTCATTTGATCGTATATATACATAATCGTTGAAATTTTCTTTGGGCGCCTTACCTCTTTGCGGACTGTTATTGGGAGTAATTGGCGTTGTAGAGAAGGCAGATAAGATTGTGTTTTCGTATCTGCACGGCGCTTACCAGTATTCACATTCAGATGCACACTTTGCGGTCCGAAGACTGTAGTCACCACAGGCGGTTCAAGAGAAGTTTGTATGGGACTGGAGATGATAACGCAACGAGGCGCAGTAATGTACAGGAGCGCTTTAGAAATCAGCAGGAAAGGAGTATTAAGCTATAGCTCCGCAATGCCGACATTAACTGGAGACAGTATGATAACCACTAGTTATTTCACTAAATTTGAATGAGTTTTTTAAGAAATACTTTTTTTTCGTGTGCCTGCACTGTAAAACAATAGAGTACAGTGATGCCCAATTGTAGGTTAAAATACCCCTGTGATTCAACATTATACAGTACAATCACTTCACATCAATTATTGATTCAAGTAATTGAAAATAAAACCTGGTCCTTTAGTGGAGAAGACCTACTGTAGAAAGCCGGAGACTGCAAGATCTTGCGTATCTCCGTCACAATTATGCAGTACATTCTGTACTCTCAATGGATTGTGGCGACAAATATTTCCTGAATGCTATTGAAGCGACGTACAAAGGTACCAAAAAATAACGATAAAAATTACCAATAACTGTTGATTGTAAATGGGTATAAAATTAGCACTTTCGATGGCGTTTAATTTTTTGTTATTTGCCTTTTTTCCTTTGTTAGTCGTATTTTTTCCTCAAAACCGCGCGTGTAGTTCACGTATTAGGATATTTTGGGCTTTTTATGTACACGCCTTAAACTTTAAGGATATCGCATGTGGTGGAATGTCTTTGGTCCGCTGGAAATAAAAATGCCGGAAGTGATGAATCATCTTTTCAAAGTGGAATCCTTGTACGAATAAAAGATAATTTGGATCATGTTCTATGATGAAGTATAAACCCTGGAAACCTATCCAGTTTCTCAAGTAATTGTTATACCAGGAGATGTATTGTATTATATATTTTAAGCCATTGGATTCCTTTTAACTAAAAGAACAATATGTTTACGGAAAATTATCCAAGGAATCATGACTGATTATAAGCGTCTCTAGATAGGACAAAAAACCATTATTGTTTCAGAGCGATGGCTATTTACAAACGCTTCAATAATCAGTATGTCAATATATAAAAGATACATATCTATAATCGCGCTGGTTTCACTCGATTAAAATGTTACTGCTGCATTCAAAAAGTATAAATATTATTTGTAGATGGAAAAAACAGTTTAAAAAGCGGGACCAATGACGAACTCTAAAAAATGAATATCAAATCGATCGCTTGAGATGGATTACTGAAGAATTTTCCTCGAATTCCTACTTGAGTCTCATTTCATGTAAAGGTATATTGAAAATTGAAATTGGTACTGATGATTCAATCAATTTGACAAAGACGTTCTTATAATATATATGGCTATTTTTTATGTATGTATTTTTAGTAGTTTGTAAGGTATTCTTGCACCAATTTGCGATTTTTAAGGTAAAGACATAAATTTAAGGACAATAATGCCACTAGCAAAAATTTGAACTATAATTGAAGATGATGAGTAAAGTGCTCAGAAGTGATTTTTGAGTTTGGATTCGATTCCAGTAAAATTCATGGATTGAAAACTAAAGAATATATTCTTGAAGTAATAAAATCATAGTGATATTATAATAATAAAAAGGAAGGTAGTGCTATATTATTATTAACTCATAAAGTAATCAGAAAATTAATCTTTGTCAAAGAAAAGAAGCGTTCAAGTCTCAGTGACTTTTTTTCCGACACTATCGAAAATTTTCTTGCTTCTATACCAATTCTCGAATGAGTTTTAGGAGGTAGAGATAATATTAGCAATTTTCTGGCTCTTACAGTTGAGCATTGTGCAATTTTGTTATAATTATTTAGGTTTAATAACTTCCTGTTTGATTTCTCTTGCGGAAGTCATTTGTTATGATGCTTGCATTTGATTAATTTGTGTTGATATTTATTGACTCGAAGACTTCCAACGAGAATTTGGAAGAGATAATCACGCAAATTTACTTAGTGCAATCTTGATATGATTGAGCATAAGTGGACGTCCGGATATGTTAGTTATAGATCTTGTTAGAGTATGTTCTCGTTAGGCTATTTGATTTGTCAACTAGACCCCGTAGAGTTGGAAAATTGAATCAGATCCTCCAAAAAATGGTCGATGGAATTAAATAATTCTTGTTCTAGCATGTTGAAAAGAACGCAGGTGTATAAAAGGGGAATTGATCTCAAGGACGGAGACAAATTGAGCTCAGAAAAGTGATTATGTGGATCTGACCTCTCTGTTTACAGGTCTTATGGTGATTGGAGACAAAATGAAGTTAAACCATGAACAACAGAATACTTTTGAGACAAAATTAGAAATTTCATTGTACAAAAATGTGGAAATTATGAGAAATTCGGCATAAGTAAACTTTAGACTAAATTTCGACCGATAATAGCTCACATTGAAACATGAGTGCCATGATAAGTTTTTTAACTGCAAATGAATTGGTTCTAAAATCGCACATGGACAAAAAAGTACTTTGAAAAGCACTTATTGAATAGGAAACTCAGTGAGATTTTTTCGGCCTCCGAGTTTCGAATAATTGTGTCTTTTCTTTCACTCGCTTACTGTTGAGTTTTTACACGATAACATTTTCGAATTAAGACACTTCTAAAAATTTCCTTAGTTTCAAAATTATTAAGCTCTATGTTAAGTGTAATGAGCTATTGGAACTAAGAGTAAGCCGAGAATGTTGCGAAATCCTGCTCTATCCCCACATCTCCCGCATAAATATCCAAAGTCACGACTGCCGCATCCTCTTAGCTCGGGATCTCGCCATACACAGTCTACATGTCTTAATCAGAGTGAATTCAACTTCCTTTTGCCCTACTTCGTTTGCACTTTCTCCAAACAAAGAAAAAATGCTGCGTATCGACCTATTCCCAAAGCAGATACTGAACGTTACCGTATGGTTTCGCATATTCATGCAGAATCTGGCACCTCTTGTCAACAGGGCAACCAATTATCAGATCAAATGGAGTCTCAGCCAGCACTAAGAAATCAAGAGGGACTTCGAGCACCAAGAGTGACTTAAATTGCCTTCAACTCTCCATCAAGTCGCAAAACGTAACTAAGTCCCCGATATGGGGCGAGAATTTGCTGCAGAATGGAGATGTAGGTCGGACAAAGATTCCGGGAAATGATGTTAAGGAGGGTGACTGTATTCAGAAATGCCCTTGATCTCCTTAAATAAACTTTTTTCGATCAAAATGAGCTCCTAAGCCCTCCTGAAGCATAGAAGACCGCGATCGAAAAAATTCCATTTGTATCAAGTCTGTTACCGCCCTCTAAATTTTTCTTGCCAAGTCTTTCGATTCCAAAAAGTCTCTTTGAATCGTAACGCACCGGTTTGGGACGCTACATAAGATCTCCCGTAGTATGTTTTGCTTCTTTTGTGTCCTCTTCCAACAACTGAACGAACGCCAACCATGCGGTAACCTGCCCTAGATGCAAAACAAATTCATATTGATCAACGCATCTATCGATTCGCTTAAAGCCATTCTTTTTCGCTTCTTCCTTTCTTCTTGATCTCTCTATCCTATCTTCTCTCCCTCCTGCTTTCTGCTACTGAAAACGGAAAATATTGGAGTGTTGCGAAAACAATACAGATGTTCTCCCACAGCACTTTGCTTCGGAACTGGTTGGGATACCTCTGTCTCTCCTAGTATTTAATACCTCTGTAACAGCTACCATCCGGACTAAATTCAAATTTAGGACGACTTAATCTTCACCAGGGCCTAGAAAATCCCTTAATTTCGCGCTATAACCACCAAATCGTCCTCTGTCTGCCTTGTTTTTGCCGCAATACATGTATCCTGCCGATAACTTCTCGTACCTTTTCTTTGACAACAGTAAATCACATAATGTCAACCCGTTTTATATTAATTACAACTCAGGATCTCCGCTCTACTTCTTTCCAACTTATTCCCGTCAACTTTTCGAAAAAAATGTCTGTAATCTCCAGTAGATCTTCTGGCCTCCAAAAGATGCAGCTCGGCCAAGTGATTCGCAATCGAATTTATTTTGTGACCCTAATCTTCTTGATCGATTTCTCAACGCTCGCTGGATACAGTGGAGTTCCTTGCACCTTTCTAGAGTCTTCTTTCACAGGGAGCCTATAAGCGCAATTTAGAAGCTTTTTATCCAACCAGACAAGCCCTTAGATATTAACAGCTCTTCGAAGCGGACAAGAACACGAACACGAATGGTTATATCAAATGCCCATAGACAGCTGATTTGAACCAGAAAAACAACTTCTTGTCCTCGGTGTGGTTCAATTCCAGGATGTTATACTAGTATTTAAACTTGAGTTGCTATCCCGGCAGAGCGGTAGATCGTTTGATTTTAGAATACAAGGTTTTATTTATAACTCACTAGGAATTTCTATCGCTTGCAGCGTCAAGCTTTTGATTAGTTTGGTAAAGCAAAAAGAAACACACACAGAACAGAAAAAAACCAAATAGTAAACTTGAATGACTTAAGATATTGAGGGGCTCGTATAATCATGCTACAAAATGGTAGCAGTGCCGAATAGCTGCAATTATAGGGGATATAAAAGCGTAGGCAGTTGTTTGCCCGTTTGTTTCATAGTTCGCTCTTGGTAGTAGTTTCAAATACTAGTTGTATATTCTTAAGTATAGTTAACGACTAATATAACAGCCCATATAAAATAAAGGCCATTCTACAAATAGATGGTTGCACTTTCCGCGCACTGAAAAGGTGATTTCGTACTGTAAATGGTAAACGGTGTGGAACAGGGTGTGAAGTGATCCCCTCTTACAGTGAAAAGTGCTGTTAATAATCCGTGCAAACGATGTAGCCATGAAATACAGCGGTAATTGGACCAAAACAATGACGTCCAAGTAAATAACAGGAACAAAGTTTTTACGATCAAAAAAATGCGTGGAATCACCAAAGTACGTAATTTCAAAGAGTGTAGCAAAGCTGTCCAATTACGTCTTCTCCTTCCCGCTTTCCTAAGCGACTTTTAATTGTTTACGTAGCTTAATCACTTGTACAGTTTGTGGCTATCCGTAAGCTTCGAGCTAATCTCGAGGTGTGGATCAATGTAGTATCTAAGTTAACATGAACGACTGATGCCACGTAACACCTAGCCTTAGTTGACAGAGTGCAGTGGGATCAATTTCCCAAATTTGCGACAGAGGCCACGTGCCAATGCTCCCTCAATGTCGGGCTCTTCATTCGGTGAATTCTGTGGCGGCAGAAGCAGAGTCCGCGTGACGGAGAGATCTACGCCCTATCCTGTTTGATAATGCAAGTTAAGAAATCTCACTGTTGCACGCGGTTCTTACCGGCTACCGAATTCATTTTGAAGCGCTCAAAATCCATATGGAAATCATTGTCTTCCTCTGTCAGCTTTCTATTTGCATTTAATGCGTTGTATAATTGTCAAAGCCTTTTCTTCGTACATGATAAATTAGGGCCCGAGCTCTCACCTCGCCCGTTTTTTCGATCTTCAAGAAATTTGAATTAAAATAGGAAATGGTTGATGTCCGAATCAGCTTTACCGTGGAATGTGTCAGGGGCTTCTGCCAGTTTCGACGCTCAACCAAAGTACCAGAGGAATAATTTACCTTCCGCCAACTTATTTTTCTTCTCCACGGTCTTTATTTTTCTTATTCCTTCCGTTCTTTTTATCTTCGCAGCAAGGACTACTCCCATAATTCCTTTTGTATCCTCCACACGACTGCTACCATCATGGTAGCATTCCAACAGACGACTTGACGTAGTCTGCGACTCTCTTGCCACTATACTACGCGGTTTACAGCAATAGATGTGGGGTGCAACGGCGAAAGGAACGGTGCTTGTCACCAACGTGTCTATTAGCACGTAGAAGGGAGACTGCAAAGCACAAAAGACGCGTTGGAAGTTACTGCTTATGCGTAGTCACGCTGTTAAAATAATTTGCACCTTGGAAAACCGTTCCATCGCGCGAAGAAAATTTGAGACGTACATTTGACGCTTATTACCCCAATTTGCTCTGTACACTTGAGTTTCGGCCAGATCATGCTGGCGCCTTTGTCGATTTCCCAGCAGGAGCCAAAAGATGGGTAAGCTTTGGAGCGTTATTAGTTTGAAGCAGTGGCGGTTATTAACAGAAAGTTGTATATCGCGCCAGAAGGTAATCTTGAATTACAATCTTCCTAAAACGCATTCGAAACCTGTCAAGGGTTTTTTTGAGATTAATGCTTAAAAATGAAGCAAGTTTTTAAAGTATTTGTTCAAAGGAGACGGCGAGTGCTCAGGGATGCTCCAAGGGCAACCACTAATATGGTTGTTGAAGGCGCGGATTGGAGAGAAGGGGCCGTGTGCGAATTTGGAGGGGACGGCAGCGTAGCGCGGAGAAACGGGATGATGGTGCTGGAAAAGGAGGTGAGGTGCGGGGATATAAAGTGGTGATGTATTCGCTGCTGTTTTATTTTCGTCCGCTATCGAATACCCCCATTTACTGGGCATTATATAAAGCTACTGTTTGATACCAACTCAATTTTCCACCGCAGCGAATTTTATAGAAGCAGACACTTGCGCTGCTGAAAGGTGTAGGGGGTGATATGCAGTGCGGTGCGAGACACAAAACGGTACTTTGTGGCAATGAAGTCTCTAATCCCGCGCACTCTCGACCCTTTCAACCCTCCTCGTCACTTCCTTGCCGCTTTCCCACTCCAAAACTCTTTTTTTTACTCCCATGTGCTTGCCTGGCGATTACAGTACTACTCCCAGGCGTCCTCCAAGCGCTCCAGCGCTGTCCACTACACAAACACCTCCGGCCACTCCAAACCGTCCATAAAAACCCCTCGTACCCACTACCTAGCACAAAGATCCCTCTATTTCTGCTTGCATCACCCTTTTCCGCTGACGCGCGTGACTTACCTCTCTAGACATCCTGCGCGTTTGCTTTGACACAGTCATCGTAGATGGCGCGGACAGAGCAAACCGCGAACAAGTCGAGCGGAAGTAAGGCACCGCGATGTCAATTGTCGTTCCTCGCCGCGCGAGTGTCTGCCGGCTCATCCAGGATAATGCGGCGGTGTGGAAGGGTGCTGAGTTACTTTGAAACTACCAAAGGAAAAACTCGCGACGGCGGGGATCGACATCCATCTTCCCGGCAACTGTCACTTGGCCAACATTCACCTTACCCTATGTAGACGTACTGATCTCGACAAATTCAAGAGTTCACATGACGAGGGCATTGTGGTGTCAGTCTCGCACCATAACGCTTACGAGCGATCAGCGGATAATATTTCAAGGGTATTTGGGAAGCAAGTAGCGGAATTTGCGACGTCATGGAAGAAGTCGATTGAAAAGAGCTTGACAGCGCCTCAGATTAGCGGAGTCCGTCTAAGAACCTAGACTATGGACCGCTGGATTTGGACCCGGCTGGGTTATCTCCCACGTATTTTTTCCCCTGGAGAAGGCTCCGGGAGGCTGGGGCTTATTACGCCCGTTCCGAGGAGAATAAGAAACCATGCAAAATTATCCTCTAAACGATGGAGTGGGGCTCCTCGTGCCCTCTGAAGACGTACCACCGAATTCCGTTCAGGCTATCAATGATTTTACACGAGCTCTTCGCGTCTTGGAGATTTATGCATGGTATAGAGAAAATCCCGGAGAAAGGAAGGAGGTTAGCCTAGCCATGGCTCCACCGTCTTATCCCTATGCCGTCTAATACTTTCTTAAGGATCGCCCGGTCACCATCAAAGATTGAACAGACCAGTGCATGCTCGTCTCGGTGGCGAATGGCCTTGCACTACTTCATGGATGTTCAGCAGGCTGCTCTTTCTGGGAAGAAGCTGGAAAGGTTCTTTGCGCGTATCGGGAGCAAAAGCGGTACCCCCGCTCATTCAGGGGATTCGAGGGTCTCCGGGAGCTAGTGGGTTCCATTCTATCAGCGCAAGTATATTTGAAACTGCAGCGGAGGTTGGAAGTAAATAAGGTCACCACCACAATAGTGAACGATTTACATTTGGTGTGGCTCTCTAAGCTCTATCTACACCCCAAAACTGCCGGAGTTTATGTACTCCGGATTCACTCCCGTTATGCACTGAAGCATGCTGTTTGTGTCGACCTCAGGACTTCGAATCCGCCCCTGGTCCATTTCGCGGAACGGTTACAGATGCGGCTCTGCCCTGGATCACTATGGGCCTGCGCTTGCGTAGAAACTTCCTTGGACTACGACCGTATCGACGACGTCCGAATTGTGTCCTTGACTAGTAAGGATGAGGATGCGATAGAGGCGCGTCAGGAAGGGCAGCTTCGGGCTTCATAGCGGCATTTTTGGAGCTTCTCGTGACCTTCTAGGGCCGTGTAAGGACGATACAAGAGCCATATGGCTTAACAATTTCATCACATGTAATTCATTCAATTTCTCTTTCCTCCTTTCCTGTGGCGGAGGAGAGGAAATGATTGAAAGAGGTAAACAGTTACAGAAGAAGTTAGATACTTAGTTTCAGGTCTACTGGAGGCGGTCCAGGCGCGTGTAGTAACTGATCAAACCCCGGGAATGAATGGCTTGCTGCGAGAACCTCCCATGCCGGGAGCGCAGGACATGCGAGGATGAGAGGCTTGCAACTCGGGTGGAAATATTGTATTTCGAATGCAAGGCTGGTCACTTAGCTCTTGGAAAGCTTTGATGTGGGGAACTAGGACCTGGTACCCAACGGCGAACTCTTGTACTTGAGGGTCATTCTTATAGGCCTTTTCGCACCCAGAGCTCTCTCTGCGCGAAGAACCGCTAGAGCCGGGAACCAGATGGATATGTCTTGAGCAGCCTGCACGGCCTGCTATACTAATCCCCTTGAATAAGGGCTTTAATCCATATAGAAGCTCAAAACGGGCAACTCCAGTCCGCCGTGGGCGCCGAAAATTTCCGAAAAAGCACCTACGGAGGACCCCCGCCCAATTTGCGCCATCGTGGATAACTTCTCCCATCCCACATTTCAGAACACGAACCGTCCTCTCCACCCTTCCGTTGGACACGGGTGCGTACGCCACGAAGGTACGCCACTTGATCCCATACTGGCATGTGATTGACGAGCACAACGCCGTGGAAGCAACTTCCATTGTCGCTAATGATCTCTCGGGGCGGGCCAAACGGAAGAATCACTTCCTCTTCAGTGAAACTTATGACCGTGGGCGTTGCAGAGTACCTAATGGGAACAGCGGTCGGCCACCCGGTAAAGTCCTCGACCCAAATTAATATGAATCGATGACTCTCCTTGGACCGCTTCAAAGTATCGGCGAAATCAACAGAGAAGATTGAAAAGAACCCATGTAGCGGTGTCCCTATCATGATGCGTATACTTTGGCAACCCGCGCATCATTTGACAAGAATCTCACGGAAGTACGTTCCCATGACTGTATGATATCACCCTAGGCAACCGGAACCGGTCCTGTATGAACTTCGGGGTAGTTCTAGTGTTCCAATGACCCACATTGTCGTGGAAGAACCGCAAAATGTCGGTACGCTTTGATACATTGGCAATGATCTCCGGGTCACCCTTCTTGCGGCGAAAAAGGTGCCCATACCAGATCAAGAAATTATTGGCTGCTCTCCTTGCCTTCAAAAGCTCTTTCGGTGAGGCGTAGGAAATATCACTCGCAGACAGGTACTTGTGAACCAGTATGAGATGCGGTTCTAGATCAACACCTCCGGCTTCCCCGGAGAGGTCCATCACTGATAGTAGGAGGTCCTCTTCTTCGTGCTCTGTGCCGACTTCGAGTTTCATCGCCAGTTAGATGATTCATAAGCAGACCCATTCATCTTCCCCCGCCGATAACGAATCACATAGCGGTATTCCACAAGTAAGTCGAGCGAACGATCTAGCCTTCCATGTATGTCTTTGCGCACGAAGACGTCCTTTAGAGACTGATGGTCAGTAATAAGCTCGAAGGGGTAACATGACAAAAGGTAAACACGATACTTCCGTAGTCCAAAAACGACTGCCAATTCTTCCATCTAACAGATTGGGTGGCGCATCTCCGCCCGGTTTATCGTCCTGCTGGCGTATTGGATAGGATGAATTTTACCTTCCGACTGTTTCTGTGAAAAGACAGCACCTAAAGCCGTGGAAGAGGCATTAGTCGCGACGATGAAAGCTCTTTCAAATTAAGAAAATGTTAGAACAGGCAGGGCAGTCAGGTCCTCTCTAGCTCTTGAGACGCCTATGATTCCAATATTCTCCACAAGAACTTTTTTTGGTCGAGTTCAAGGCGTTTATGACGTCCGCCTTGCCTGCGAAATACTTAACGAATCTCCTACATTATCCTCCCAAACCGAGGAAACTCCGTACCTGCGTGACTTTGACGGCGCTGTGTATGGGTTGAATCGCCTCTACTTTCTCCAGGTCCATGCGGACCCGCTTCCATTCGACAAGGTCACACAACAGATCTATCTGCCCTCGCTCGATATGGCATTTAGGCAGCTTGAGCTTCAACCCGTACTTGTCAGTAGCGATTGTCACGGCAGAAAAATGCTCCAAATGCTCCTCAAAATTATTTGTGAAGACTATTAAATCGTCCTGATAAACGCGAGCAAAATTCATTTCCGCTAAAAAATGTCCCATCATTCGCTTTAACGTAGATGGCGCATTCTTGAGTCCAAACGACATGAAGTTGAACTGTTAAATGCAAAAAAGGCACTCCAATTCCGTCTTCTCCTTGCAGAAATACTCTTGATAGACCTTCCAGTATCCCCTGAACAGGTATAAAGGTGTGAATACCGTCGCGTGGCAAAGGGCGTTGAAGATCTCATCCATCTTGGGTATTGGCCAACGGTCGCCCTTCGTCTTCTCTTAAGCATCCGACAGTCACAGAAGCGTAGTTACGTCCTTCACCGTGATTATTGTCGAGTTGGAACTACAGTATAAATAGAGGTATAGACCGATAGTTATGACAACCGGAAAGGGCCACGCAGACGATGCGGGTCTAATTTTCCCAGCTTCAAGCATCTTATCCAATTTCTCACGCACCTATTAGTTTTGCTTCGGAGATAGGCGACGACCCCTATGGTAGATGGGCTTACCTCCCGTAAGCTCGAAAGAATATTCTATCGGACCGCTTGACGGGCGAAGATTGAACAAAGATTCAGTGATGACCTCGCCTTCGGGAAGGACCTTCTTAAATTGTTCCTTCTTGTTGATGATTAAGTGATACAGCTTCCTGTCGAGAGCCGCAGCAGCTATAAAGGGTTCTGCCGCATCAATTGCTCTTATACATTCCCTTAGGTTGTCAAAAGAGCTCTAAGTCCTTGTCTTCCTTTTCCTCCGCTCCGTCGGAGTCTTTGTCTTCAGAAGGAGCTGCTGAATTCGAAGAGTAAAAGTACTCGTTTTCCGTCTCCTCAGCTTCTTTAATGGGGTATTCTGCGGTGAAGCGGACGAACTTGGGAAGCAAGTCAAGCAAAGCTACCTTAGAGTCGTACTCAAGCGCCACAGCTCTTGTTACATAGTCGAGAGTGGCAATTAGAGACTCCATGGTTGGATATCTGATCAGGACTTTGGAGGGAAACCCTTCAACAATTATTTAATCATAGCATACAACGAGCACTCCGAAGAAGATATGAGAGTTTTAACACTTCACCCCTTCAGCAACGGTGATCGTACGGTTGAAGACTTCAGATTCAAATGATAGTTTCGCGACATCGTGGAAAATATTATCCAGTATTGCTCCGGTATCGCACAATGCGTGCGCTTTAGTACTATAAACACTCACTTCCACAACTTTCAAGCAGCGCTTCCTGTCTTGTGCTTTATCGTTTACAAAGACGTCAACTCCGCGGCTCAAAAGTATGTTAGGACTCTCTGTGCTCATATTGCCTCACCACGTAGGAATTGGCCAAATAAAGGACAGGCGGTAGTATTCGCAAGCGCGTTGAGGACGTATTTTGGGATAATATCAGAGATGTCCCGTACTTTCAAATCTTTTCTGTCCTTCTTTTTGGCTCCTTCGGCTTGTTCTTCTTTCTACTCGACTTCTTGCCCCTGTTAGGGGCATTCTTTTTCCGGGTCACTACTGCGGAACCAGGCGTAATCAAACCCTAGGGGTTACACGGGGGTTCAGTGTCGCCTCAGCTGGAGCACAGTTCTCTCGACGAGCTAGTTTGCGAAGGTTTTCTCCATCTGGATTACGTTTTGACGACGACAACTTCCCGGTATCCGAGCCAATAACAACGGAAACGATCGCCTCTCCGTCCTTTTATTCCGAGCTCTCATCATTAGATCCTTCTGCCGCCACTGGCACCTTCGTTGCAGACGATTTTTTTTCTCCCGTGACTACAGCACGTGGCTTCCGGGTGTCCCTTCTCACTGCAATTGGAACATCTGATATCTATATGCGAGGTACCTGGATAAAGGTTAGCACCGTGGCCCTGCCTGTGACAAAACGAACAGAATAGATCAAGATCAGCCTGAGAGGTCTTCCCATTTCCGGATGGGGCTCCTTTTATCGAATCAAACTGCCTTTGAGGTTTCTTAATCAGTAGAAAGAGGTCTTGGAAGGCTGAAACCAAGCTAACAACCTTCTTTTTTACTTCTGGTATACCGTAGTAAGTACAAACTATCAACAGCGGTGCTCTTCTTTCAACGTTAATGAACGGATCTGAAATTCTTGGGTTTCTTCCACTCGGAATCCAACTTGAACCGGTTCCCATCATGAGGTCGGTTATCTGCGAAGAATTGAAGAACTTTTGAGAAGACTCAAATGCTTTTTTTACTTCATTCTTATCGGCTGTAGTAGATTTTTAGGGCTGATAGTCCATCGGGCTACGATAGATGATGCACGGGACTAGATCCGAGTGTTCCATAGCGACTGTGGGGTGTTGAGCGCACAAAAGGTAATCGATGGTTGAACTGTTGGTTGATGCTTCCGGTAAACAGGCCGGAACATGAGACCAGGGTTTATATAGAAAAAGTACTCAACACCAGCAGAGATAAATTGTAACTAAACGGTACTGAATTCAAAGGTAGTCTAGAAAAAGCGACCCAGAGGTATCAAACTACAAGGTTCTGAAGGTCCATCAGTATAACAGACAGCAACAAACATCATGGCAAAGTCCCATTGGTCCAATTGGCAAGGAGGCATAAAGTGGTTGCTGATTGGTGGGTGCGAAATGTTTCGAGAACCACGCGAGATAGACATGATGGATCCATGTCATTGGCTAGGTACAAAGAGGTATGATATTATGCTTTTACACTGGTGCGTGAGTACAGTGCACAAGTTGCAATGATGTCTTCTTACAGTGTAAATCCTTGGTACAGGTTACCGGAGGGATACTGTCAGGGTATTTGGTAATTTATGGGCATAATCGCAACAGCGACTTTACGTAGAAGGCCGGAATTGGCTTCTTCATTGAAATTATCTTTCGCAAAGAGACAGTCCATATTGCTTGTTGATTCGATAAAGCGGGTCAGATCGAGTCTTGCATCCATGGCGCGACAAATTAATTCGTGCGGCTCACACTTTTCTCTGAACTTATCCAACATTGCCACCTTAACACCCTCATAGTCTTTCCTTTCGGCAAAAGATCTCATCTCTCGTTCGTAAACGTCTGAAAGTGTAGTATAAAATCAGTTAGGTTCGTCAGTAGCAACGAAAATGTGGTAGAGCGATACAAACCTATTGGGGCGGAATAACCGAAAGGGAATAAGAGATAACAGGAAGCACAGGGTTACTAGGGGTTCAATGGGTGGACGGGTAACCTTCTGAGTGTAAAGGGGAACCAGGGAGGTGCCGGCGGCTTTTAGACCGTACTATTGGGGGCCAAGGCGTGTTTACCTTTACTTTCCCAAAGTGTTGTTGCTATCCTAAATAGATAAACAGCTAATATCCTATATAACTACTGTAAAAAGGCCCAACTACGTAAAAATGGATCTAAGCCAACCAATTGGGAGAGCACAGGGCAAGATGAGATGTGGGTACCTGTGAGCCACATGGTTACCGTTGCTATTCGGGAGATTGCGTAAGGCATCCCTTTTTGCGACAAAACCAGGATGTACTCATCGTAATCCGTAAATCTTACAGTGATCTCGCTTGCACACCTACTTTGCACCCCCAAAATATCCATGCACCCGCCCGCAATGTACAAACTCGTGATGCCCCTCTTCCTTACGCAACATCACAGGCTTGAAGCAAACCAACAGGATATTCATCTCGAGTTCCCCAACCACCGGCCTTCCACTTTACCACAGAACCCCCTCCGAACATGGCGGCACGGCCTCATGACCCTGAAGGGGGTTGCGATTTTTCTCCATTGGATCCTCCTTTTTCCCTCGGGTCATCACCACAATCCAAAAGGGAACTTAAAACAGTAACCCCCTCCCTCCTAAAGGTGAGGCGATTCCCGTAAGGTTAGTGGCGGTACCGATGGGGAGGCTTCTGTCCCTTCGAACGCCAGTACTGGATTATAAAGTGCCCCGGTATGTCAGCTTCGTTTTCCCAAGTATCATCGGAAGGACTTTAGCCATACCAGCGAACCTTGTAATGGTATCCAAATCCATGACGGCGATGTTTAACCTAACGGTCGACGGCATATTCATCCGATTCAGGGGTGCCGCTGTCCATTACGGGGGCATCAGGGTCGGTCAGCGTGAGAGGCTCTGATGAAGAGAGGTCATGTTGGCTGGGCTTCGCCGAGACGCGATCTTTGCTAATCATATGGATGATAGCTTCCTCTTTTATCGAAACCGTATGTGACTGTACAACAACAACCATAAACGGCCCAGTGGGTTTAAACATTAACTTCCTCGACCGGTTCTCTTCGTCCTCCATTTGTTGTGCTTCATCCGTACGGTAGCGTTGTTTAAAATGCGGACGGTCCACGTGCACCTCGTAACGAGCCTGGACCTGGATTGGTTTCCTAGTGGTGTTGTCG
Source organism: Kappaphycus alvarezii (assembly GCA_002205965.3). Classification (NCBI taxonomy): domain Eukaryota; phylum Rhodophyta; class Florideophyceae; order Gigartinales; family Solieriaceae; genus Kappaphycus; species Kappaphycus alvarezii. Next base: position 378,488 of record NADL03000022.1, on the reverse strand, counting down.
AAGTCGGCCTTGTAACGGCGTTTGGTCGCGTCCATCGGTTTGCGCAGCCTTCAAGTCTTCTGCAAGCTTCTTTAAAGCAATCTCCTTAAACTGGGCGGGGTACATGCCATCATCTCCATACTTGGATACATCAACCGAAGGGACCGAGGCCACATGGGTAGAGGGGGGATGTCTGGTTAAAGCCACATTAAATAGAGTAGTCCCAATGGTGCGGTGGACCTGCGTATTGTACGCATATGTCAACGGCTCCCGAAGCGACCCCAATACCTTTGGTTCTCAGAGACATAGTGGCGTAGCCGTGGACAATGGTTTTGTTATAGCGTTTTCCTTGCCCATTGGTTTGAGGATGATACGCAGTAGTAAAATAGAGAGTAGATCCAAGCAATTGGCAAACAGCGGCAAAGAATTTGCTTGCGACCTGCGGGCTATTATCCGTTAGGACATAGAGAGGAACTCCATAAGTATAAACCCAATGGTTTAGAAAAGCTGGAGCCACTGTAGTTGACTTGATTTGTGGAAGAGGAACGACCCGGTAGATCTTAGAAAACATATCGGTGATGACCAAAACATGCTTGTACCCGTTTCATGTTTTGGGCAAAGGAACCAAGAGGTCCATTGCAAGGAATTCAAGGGTTCCAGCCGCAGAGAATAACTTCAAGAAGTTCTGGTGTTTCCGAATGGGTCCTCTTGCCTTCGCAAGCCGCCACGGTAGTGAAGACGTCATTAGCCGTATGGGACCGATATAATTATTTCCCTAAGGTGTAGTAAATCCGAGAACCTCTAGCGTGGCCAGCCAAAATGGAGTAATCTGCCTTGGAGAGGACTCGGGACCATAGAGACTCCGGGACGACGACTTGAAGTGTTGAGTCCAATTTGGATAGACGAACCAAAAGGCCGTTCGAATTGATATGACGAGTTCGGTTCGTCAATCGAATTGGCTTATTCCCGACAATACCTATCGGTCGATTGTTTCTTTAGTAATTCTTCCAATTAGATGGGGCTTTCTTCATCAGCAGGGACACCGCGGGCCCGAACCTCCAGGGTAGTAGTGTAAACTGGAATGGATAACTCATAGCCAACAGAGAAACATGGAATGTCATCGTCCAATTCGGTTGTGTCTCCGCTGTCGGTTTCCAAACGGGACATATCGTCTGCTTAGTTGTGCTTCCTGCCGGGGTTGTACCGAACCTCGTAGTCAAATTCTGAAAGGCGAAGTCTCCAACGAGCTAAGCGGCCAGAACATTCCTTCAGGTTTAAAACCCAAAGCAGGGCTTGATGATCTGTTCGGATGACGAACTTTTCCCTTCAAGGTAGGGTCGTAAATTCGACACGCTCCAGACAACGGACAGGCATTACCGCTCGGTAGTTGACTAATTACGCTCGGTTTAGCTAGCGTACGACTCCAATAACCAATAGGCTTGAGCTTTCCATCGTCCTGTATCTGAAGGCGGCAACAACCAAGTTGGGTTTCCGAAGCATCAGTGTCCACATAGTACGTTCGATTTTGACGTGGCAAGGCCAAGATGGGAGAATGTAGCACAGGAAAACGGAGGTCGTTAAAGGCTTCGTTCGCTTCATCGGTTGAATGCTCGAATCCAAAAGGTTGATCTTTATCTCACTTGCGATTCAACGGGTCGTTAGCTTTGCATAATGTGGAGCAAACCTTCAGTACACATTACAAATTCCCAAAGAGGATATCAATTCAGACTGTGCAGTCGGGGTTCGAGCATGCTGCAGGGCTTCGACATTCTTCTTAGCTACCTCCAACTTACCCGATCGGATCACATGGCCCAAGTAATCTACGGGGGACTCGAAGAAGCTACACTTCTTCAACCGTAACGAGATGTCTGCGGCTTGGATCAATTGAATCACCAATCGGAGATGACCATAATGTTCCAGACAGTTCTTTGAATAAACAATAACATCGTCCAAATAAACGAGATCATACTGCCATTTGCTTCTCGCGACGATAACATCGAGAGCCCTCTGGAAAAATCGCAGCAGCTTTCTTCAAACCAAACGGCATTCTCACAAAGTTATACAGTCCATAATGGCAAATGAAGGTTGTCTTGTCCCGATCCGATGGGTTAACCGGGACTTTCCAATATCCAAAGTTCATATCCAAAGTGGAGAAGACTTCCGCATCCCGTCCGGTATCTTTAAATTCATCTATTATCGGGATTGGGTAGGAGTCCCTAATAGTTAAGGCGTTAAGTTTTTTGTAGTCGATACAGAATCGGAGGGTTCCATACGGCTTTTGAATCAAAACCACAGGGCTGGCCCATTCGGAATCCGACGGCTCGATGACACCTTCTTTTAACATCCTTTCCACTTCGGCCCTCTCAATCTCCCGGGCTTTCATCCCCGCTCAGTAAGGCTGTTGATGTAACGGTTGGGCATCGGGTATGAGGTTTATCCGATGGGTCGTGGCTTTGATTTGTCTGAAGTGGCAGGACCACATATCCTTGAATTAATCCAACATATTAATGTCCTGTTCCTTGTCTGCGGATCTTGAACCCCAATATCGACTGTGTATTTCCAAGTAGGCTCTTCTTCCTTGTCCAACAGCACTTTTTCCTCTGGTTGGATGGCGAAGATAGCTTGCGGAGCCGGCAACACGTCGCCTAAAACTTGGTTCTTTCTGAGCTTAACCTTCCGGCTACTGAAATTAGAAACCATAATCGGGAAGTGCTGGTTGGGCAGTATATATTTAACTCCATTAGCCATTAGTATGAGCTCTTTCATGGCTCTTGGCCGGGGTTTTTGGATCAATTGTAAGCCGGATGCATCCGTCTGGACTTGTACCACTACTGTCGACATCCCTGGAATGGAAAGAGTCCTCGCGACTCTAACCTTAGTGAATACGGTCGGTTCCTTCTGGTCCATCTTCTTAGTCGCCCTCTGCATCGACAGAATAGCAACCGAAGGGGATTCATACAGCAAGACCTTGCGCTTAGAGGGAAGAACGGCCTTGAGGAAAAGGTATATAAAACTAGTCGCAAAAATGAAACTGTTTGCTAAGTTATCCATCACCAGTAATTGTACTTTTGCCGATAGGTTTTCGACTCGAAGGTGAAGGGATGCCACCGCCAACGGCCTTATCGGATTTCTAGACGCGTGAAGTAACCGAGAGCGAACCTTATAAGGAGATGAAAACCTTTTCCAAGTGGTTGGTAAATGTTTAACGTGAATGGTACTAGGTCCAGCCGGGGTATCCAACACGCCCTTGACCGAAAACAATTGTCCTAGAGTTAATCCAAAGGATGGAGAAACCTTGTAATAGCTCTTCTTCATGAGACAAGTGACCTCGTCTTCTTCCTTCGAATCTACTTCCAAAACGGTTTTTGGACCGATGGGTAAGGGGTGCGCAAGACATCGGAGGAAGTAGGCGACTCTTCCACTCCTACGGCTCTTTTTCCATCTGGAGAACATGTAACTTCGGGACTTGGGAGTCCTTCTGTCCTACAGGATTGAGTGGCCGTCCTCCGGAACGTGGCATGGTCCTTTTGTCTCCTAGGGGTTGTCGGACTTGTCCAGCAGCAACCATTGATGAAGTGGCTCCGCGCTCCTCGAGGATACAATTCGTAATGGATAGGTCGACCATAGGGCAATCTCCGGCAAAGTGCTCCGGGCTTGCACATATCCAACAACGACCGGTGAACATGACTGACGATGATGCCGCTGAGGTGGGTTAGGACAGATCAAAGGCTCCCTCTTCATCCGCTTGGACATGAAAGATCCCTTCGGCTCCGGATTCCTTCTGGGTCAGGGTTGTGTCCGAGGAGGCTGCGGTGCGACTGCAGTAGCTGCAAACCCTTTGGAATTCTTTTCCATCGGATAATCCAGGTCCTTAGAAGGTTTGTCCTTGTTCCGCTCATCAGCCCATTCGGCAACAGCACACTAAACAATCTCCAGATATTTGCAATTTCTGTAGTGTACAGTAGTGTAGTGTACAGTACGTCGCAGTGTGATCCTGGAAGACAAATTTCTATAAAGAAGTTGTGTCGTTTGGGAGCAATAGTTTTTATTTTTAATATACTGTACAGTTAACGATTTGCTGTGTGGGGTGTCGTTTGGCATTAGTCGCCACTACCGTACCTGCATGGTTCAGGTTTGAAAAAATTTCAACACATTAAAACATTCACCCCGCCCGTACGGTACTGTACTGTACATGTACGGTAGGTAGTGGGTTGAACTTGTATTTAAGAAGGGACCCCCAACAAGGGGCCGACGTGGGCCATGGCATTGGGTGCTGCTAAGGAAAAGAGGTCACGGTTCCCGGGCTCCGTACGGCACAGAATGAAATTCGCGCCTCCGCGAGTGGGCCTGGGCTGGGTTTGCGGTTACATAAGGTGCAGTAATTGACATCTGTAAAAAAACCCAAGTGGTATCTCCCCCGGAGATCACGTGTACTGTAATCTGCAATCTCTGAAGCGAAACGGCGCTTCTCTTACTCACCAAATTGCTCGTTTTCTTTTGCAAGGCCGGCAGAAGCATGACCGATATTATCCCAGCAGCATGCCTCTCCCCGTGGCCTTAATCACGTGGGCTGTCTTTGGTCGGCAGTGATCACCATACGTAGGTACCCATCAGCGACGACTTATCCCGCATAACGCATTAGCCGCGTGGATATATAACCGACCACATCTTCCATGCATTGAAATAACCCAAAAATTTCCCCCTTACGTAGATGTACATCTGAATCGAAATTACTGTGCTCCCAACACATTTCCGCTCTCTTCAATTTTCGTGTCCCCGCGCAATGCCCCTCCTGCTGCCCCCATCCCTCCCCGATTGATCATGACAAACCTCCCTCAGTCATTTCACTCCGCAGTGAAAACCCTTTCCCGTTGGGCTCAATCCCAATACCTTAACAATTCCGCCATTTCGCATCCTACCCGACTCGAGATCCGCGTCATCCCTACTCATCGCCCCCTTTTTCAATGGCTCCGCTTCCAACCTCATCCTCACAAGCTATATCTCCGTACTCCCTCCCCCTTTCTCGAGGTAGCCGCCGTGGGCTTTCTTCACAAGGCCTCCGGTCCAATCTTCACAGAACAGGTTTACCTCGACCTTGTCTCACGTTTACCAAATCCATCAAACGGCCTTCGCTATTTCGGTGGTACCCGTTTTGATCCGCACCGTCACGAGGATACCCATGACCCTCACTGGCACCAGTTTCAAGGTTACACTTTTGTACTCCCGGCCGTCGAGCTCATACGCGACCAACACGGCTCTTGTTACTTGGTCGCGAATTACTTGGGCACACATTCTTTTCAAATTCTTAAGGATGCTCTCGCCTCTCTTGTTGCCGTTGATGTCGCGCAAGAATCCCTCACCCCAATGATCCCACGCGCTGCCCAGATCGCCCATGGTACAAGCTTTGCAGATTGGGACGCCGCAATGTCCCATATTTTGCAGTATCTGGACAAGGGAATTTATGAGAAGGTTGTCTTGGCGAGAAGGAAAACGTTTCACTTTCATCCCAACTATGCCCCGCAACCCTTAGATGTGCTTTCCGCCTTATGGAGGCAGAGCGGCTCCCATGATCCCTCTAGCGGTCCATGCCAAAATCTCTACATGTTTTGCCTCCAACTTAAAGAGGGGATTGCATTCTTGGGTAACACGCCGGAACGTTTGTTTCGCCTAGATGGCGACAATATCCTAGCAGACGCACTAGCAGGGACGGTGAAACGGCCACCAAAAGGAAACGAGGGTGATATGCTGTCCGAGTTGATGGGTGTCAAAAATTTAAAGGAACATGCATATGTCGTGGACTACATTACGACTACATTAACAAACTGTGGGGTCAACACGCGCACGAGTGGTCCACATGTAAGACGGCTTCCACGTTTGATGCATCTTGCCACTCACGTGCAAGGCTCCTTTCCGAGTGAAGAAGGGGTAGGCAGAGGCGAAGAAGCCATGATTGGGAAGGAGGGAAGGGTATTTCGGCTTTGACGGCAATTCATCCGACGCCAGCCGTGTGTGGATTACCGAGGAGGAGGCAATAGCTGAGATAGCAAAGTTGGAGGGCTTTGATCGAGGTTTTTTTGCGGGACCCTTTGGTTGGTTTTCGAGGGATTCGGCCGAATTTTGTGTGGCGATAAGGTCAGCTTTGGTGCATGATTGTGATGTGACGGCATATGCTGGTTGCGGTATCGTCAGAGGCTCAGAGAGCAAGTCCGAATGGGATGAGAGTGAATTGAATTGTCGCCTTTCTCAGATTTGTTTTGCGACCTGAGAAAAAAAGTGGAGGAAAGAATCGCTGAATGTTATCTGGAGATGTTACAACCTGACCGCTCTGATAGCATCGGAAGTGGGTCGATGCACTCGTTTTTGTATCCAGAGGGTAGCACTGGTACCAATGGCGTCGCTGCGGTTGCATCAAATTTGCAACGAGGGCCTGAACCTCTCTTGAAAGACTCGACATCTTCCACTGCAACCGCAAACGAGATTGTCACTACGCTGGGCTCCAAAAATCCCTCCCGCGCGGTTTCGTCAGATTCAGTCGCTTCCTTGTTGACCGCATCGCCCAGGCGTCTAAGCAACGAGCTAACACTTTGTTTTGACCCAGGGGAGCTTGAAACCATTCCGAACTTAAACACGCTTTGGGGTTGTTGCTGCATTGAAGAGCTTTGTCGAAATGGTGTTGATTGCTTTTTCGTTGCTCCGGGGTCACGCTCTGCCCCGTTGGCAGTTGGTGTGGCAAGGTCCCGACATGCAAACGCTTTTGTTGTTCATGATGAGCGCGGAGCTGGCTTTCTGGCTGTTGGATATGCCCGGGCAACTGGTAGAGCTGCAGTAGTGATTACCTCCTCTGGTACTGCTGTCGCCAACTTATTACCCGCAGTTGTTGAAGCATCAATGGACTCCTTGCCAATGATACTACTCACCGCAGATCGACCACCAGAGCTTCGAGATGTTGGAGCGAACCAAGCCATCTACCAGGCCAGCATTTTTGGAACATACACAGATGGACCAAAGATATCCCTTGCCCTAGCGAGGATATACCTCTTCGCAATCTGCTCAGTGACGTTGATTACGCCGTATTCATGAGTGGAAGCGAAGGTTTGGGGACGAATTCTCAAGGGACTCATTGCTACGGCGGTCCTGTGCACCTCAACATGATGTTCCGGGAACAACTGGCTCCAAATGTTGAGCCCTGGAACCGCAAATATGTCAGGGGCGTTGGGAAAAAGTGGCAGAAGTCTGTCAACCCGCTTACCACCCACGGAAAACTCAGCACAGTCAATACGCAAGAGTACTCGATTGATGAGATGTGCAAACCCCATTACAGGGAGAGTAGCGTCATCTCGGAAATTGTTTCGAGGACTGCCGGAGTTGTTGTACTAGGAGGGGGAAGCGGGTGTATCCGTAGCCCTGACGAAGGACTGCAAGCATACGAGGTTGCCCGAATGTTGGGGTGGCCGATCATTTCTGATGTCTGCGGAGGGGTACGTTTCGACAACCTCCACGATGATATGGTCATCCATTATGCAGATCAGATACTTTTGTCATCGGTAACCTCTGAACTCTTTCTCATGGACTGTGTACTGCAGTTTGGAGACCGTCTTACTTCAAAGCGATTGTGCAAGCTAATTAAGTCATCAAGCGATGCGGCAGAGGATTTTGTACATGTTCTTGTCACTGGCAGTTCAAAACGTAGCGATCCGTTATTCACCGTCACGCATCACGTGCGAGGTACTGTGTGTGAGGTTTTGGACGAATGCACGTTTCTGGCAAAGTCTTCGAAGGAGTCAAAAAGTGCGAGCGTGGACCAGTTTCACCGAAGAGATACATGTTGGAAGAACCCCTTGCGTGACCTAGTAACGCTTTCGGCGAGAATTGACGAAAGTATAAACAAAATGATGTATCAAGGCCGTAGGGATCGTTTGACGGAACCCTGGCTTGCACGAGCAATATTGCAAAATGTATCAAAACCTGGAGCTCTATTCATCGGCAATTCGATGCCAATTAGAGACCTGGATGCATTTGGAGGCGCTGCACATGACGGATTGAAACTGCGAATTGCTGCAAACCGGGGAGCAAGCGGTATCGATGGTATTGTGTCGTCCGGGATTGGTTTCGGGATCGGACTGGATCTGGATGTCACCATCGTGATTGGGGACATGTCAATGATTCATGACCTAAACGCTCTTCATCTTCTTCGAGATGATGATTACAAGGTAGCCATAAGTGTAACGATTATCGTTGTGAATAATGGAGGCGGCGGAATTTTTTCGCTATTACCTATCGCAAAGCATCGTGATGTTTTCTCGCCATTCTTTAACACCCCCATTCGCTAGAATTCGTGAAGGCTTGTGAGATGTTTGGGCTCGAATACGCAGCGGTGAATAATCTTGAGGAACTCAGCTTAACGTACGAAAGGAGGAGAAGAGCGCGGGGCCACTGGTTGATTGAGACATTCGTTCCAACTGATCATGCTGACAATGCTGTTTTGCATCGTAGGATTGGCTCGGAGCTTGCTGAGCAGGTGAGCGACATAATAAGGGCAACGCAGGAGGATCATATCTCATCAGGTTAAGGCAGACGAAATACTGATGCGTGACTCATCGGTAGGTGTTCTGTGGTCTGCCTTGTTGAATGTCGGAGCCTCCTCACGTTTTCTCGTTATTTCCCGATGATTGCTGACCGGAAGTAATTTTCTCGGCGATCTTCGTTAAATCAGTCCCCATTTTATGGCTGATCAAGCGAGATTTTTTGGTCAGCACTGCCGCCGCTCACGTCCAGCACTTCTTTTCCCTTGCACCCCCGCCCTCACATTTCCCTGGGGAATACGCCTTGGTGATATCCAAATGGAATGGAAGCGCACGCACTCTTGAACTCGTCCGTTGTTCCCCGTCCGACCACTTCGCAGTACATGTTCCTTTTCATTGCAGCAGTGACTAAGTCGAAGCGCAATCGTCCATCACGCAAGCTTCCTGCAGAACATGCCTCATTTAACGTACCGAGCATCGCCTTAACGGCCTGGGTCATCTTTCTATCCCGCTACCACTAGATCATTACGGAGGCTCGTAATCATGCCAATTTTCACCTTTCATGTGTGCATTGATTTACCGTAATGAGCGTTGAGCACAATAGCCCTCTGACTCCTGAAAACACAAAACATGATACGTGCAAACATAATTTGAGTGAAAGCGCTTCAAAGTTTGCGCACAAACAGATTTTTTTTGCGCAACGATTGTACACAGACGAGTTCGAGTTTGTGCAAGCACAAACAGGCCATTAGACTGAGTCTCGACTAGACTGAGCCTCGGGCCAAAAGCGCTGATACAACTGCGGCTTTAGCGTCTTCCGCATCAAGGCACGAGAGTTCCTTCCGCGGTCTCAACTCGCGACCCTCCCACATGGCAATCTTAAAAAGACCGAGAAACTTTACTTCTATCGTGTACACTGCAGGACTGACTATACGGCTAAGAACTAACCGGATGTTCCACGTCAGGCACGTGCAGTGGGGCTCGCGATAGAATCGCATTGCAACAGACCCGATTACAAACGCCCTTCGGAGGCTTTAAAATTACCAATTTGTGTGTAGGCAACGGTCTCTCGCTGTACACGGCCCCATGCAAGACGAAATATCTGCTCCAGCCACTGGATGCTTCCCATATCTTTTGGATACGACTATGGGTAGCTCCCACGAGCAATGCTGCAGTGCAATCTCCGCCCCCTTTTGTTCTCAGATGACGCTTATGTCTCTAATTGGTGCGACAGTGCCGAGGTCCAATTATTTTCGAAGTCAATATGAACTACTGACATAATATGGAACGCACCAGCCCCGGTACACCAAGTGAGGATGCACATTGCGCAGACTTTTTCTTACCATCTGGTTTAGCGTAGCCGCCGCCCCTACTGGTCCGCATGCCATGTCGTAGCGATGGCCTCTGAAGCTTACGGTATTATCACGAAATCTCTAGCATGACGTAATGCAGCGAAAAGCCCCCATACTGAAATTCTCGTTCAGGACTACCAAACGGCAATTTTTACGCCCAAAACATTGCTTCATTTGCGCAGACTCTCACCGGACAACGCTCCAGTTCCCTTTGTGCTTACGAGGACGAAATTTGATTGAGTGCATGGAGATTACGTAGGTCATGAAGCTGTTCAGCTTGACTATTGATCTGCGCACCACGATGGTGGTGGAGAGCATCAGGTGCTTTAGGCATGATACTTGGTTCCCCGAGCTCTCAGCTTCCGGTTCCAGCCGGTCGCCTTCGACTCGCTCGGCGCACCCTCGCCTGCCACCATCCGCCCCTCAAAGACTATATCCCCCGCATCGCCCGCCGCTACCATACGACCGGCAATATGATCCGCCGACGCATCTATCAACGTCTTACCACTTTCACTTAGCCTTATCGGCCCAGGCCGTACTTTCCAGCGCTGCACTGCATTCCATGACATGACTCTACCGGTTAGCTCTTGGTTTCAGTGCGATACCGCAGTCCCGTTAGTGTATACCGGAGAGAACGTATGAGGTAAATGAATATGACAGTTCACGAATGATCCCTTGCGTCCGGAGCATTCTAATGTCTATAGGACCGTTGTCCTCATATGAAGACTAGTTTTAGCACTTCTTTTCAATACAAATGTTTTACCTCAGCGCATTTCTTGTCCCTTCGCATTAGTTCATGAGTGTAGATGGCCGATCAGAATGAGCTTTTCAAGATTGTTGACCTCGGTTCAGGCTGGAGCAATTTTCCCTCACCAACTTTCGCTCTTCGCATGAAGTTGTGAAAACGACTTCATTTTGGGAGGAAATATAGTTCGTATTATCGTGGGGGTTTCAGAAACGAGACCACATGTACAGTTAGAATTACTGTACCGTAACTTAATATAAAAACCATTTGTAGTAAAAATTTCGGGCTTTCAAAAAATTTACCTTTCCAGAATGCAACGGAACTGTCCTCTGTCCTCTATAATGACAAAGTCTGCCTCATATGAGGACAGTGCTATGATGGATAGACACTAGACGTATAATCAATATAATTATTAGGTCTTTCAAATCAATGTAACCAATAGTCAGTCATGAGTGTACACTCTAGAAGCATTATGAGTAAAAATATTATAACAATCAGGGACTCTATGCACAATGATGTCCTTTTACAACGCATCGCTTTGTTTCGTATTGTATTAAACTGTTTGAAATCATAGAACATTTTCCCCATTTATTCAAGAATTTCCTAAATGACTGTATGAAAGATTGATGACGAATGTATTGCGCAAAACCGTCGCCTTTGAGCAATTTCATCACAACCCAGTCTCTCGATCCTGACGCTCCTGGTTCCTGCGAGTCTCAACGGCTCTGAAACGCATCTCTACGATGCGCCTGCGATGTAAGCGGTAGTTTTGATTAACACTACCGCGCGCTTGCACCCGTTACTCACCAATATAATACCAGCGATTGGTAATACGCCTGTCCATCTCACCATCCTTCCGTCTGAGCAGATTTACACGAATGTGCGAATTTGTTAAACCTAAACAAAGCTTGAACACGTAGTCATATTAATCTTCATCCCACGTTACTTGCGTCCCATCGTGTTCCACAACGTTTAAAGCCAGCCGAAATAGTTCTCAACTATAATTCGGTCACTGAATTTATTACGATTACCCTGGACCTGTCCGGGAGATAGAATACCACCAACAGGCTTCATAGTCAGATTAATGAGCCTCGAGAATTCAGCAGCTCCCTGATACCCCTTATCACCCAGAACAGCCCGGGACTGGGGGTATTGTTCCGACATTGGCCCGCTGTCAACAAAATGGGACTCATACAGCATCTTCCTCGTCATTGGCTGATGAAATGGTTGCGTCTTTTGATAAATTATCAAATCTGACGCACACACCTGGATAGTGCGAACTACACTCGATCGTAAAGCCGGTTTGCAGCACCGAAACTTCTGTATTGAAGCCATAAAATTCTTGCTTCGCACTGTAATAGATCATCCCCTCCGAAACACTTCCCGACAGTCGATAGCTTGGCTGAAATGTGACATCGGTGGCATATCGCACCATCAAATAGTTGCGAAAAAACTTGTTCTCACTCCGTTTGTTCTTTATTGTACCGGAGCGGGCACGGTTTCCAACATTTTTGCGATAAAATCGTTCGGAAATCATTCGGATAAACTTCATTACAAGACGCTCGAATGTGGAACCTTCAATGTTGAAAACATTTCCATCAGGTCCCGCGTAAACCCCTACTTGGTGGCATACAACACCATAAAGAACACATCCTTTGAGGTATTAGTTTACTTTCTTCCACGGCCTTGGTTAGAATTATGGAGGATGAAATCTTCAAAATCCGCACAAGTAGTCATTAATTGAACGGGAATCGAAGTTGCACATTGCATGAATAGCACTTGCACCTCCCGTTTCGGAGAGGCGATCAAAAACTGGTGCATCGGAGCCATTTTCTTCGTCAGAGTCTTCCACAAGGGCCTGAATGTTGAAGGAGCTGATTTTGTTCTGGTGCCGGAGGGCGGTATCGGCTAGGATATTGATGCCATTTTGGGCCTGAGAGTTGGAGATGTCGGTAGTATTGGCCACGGTGATTTTGAGAGATGGGGGGTTTTGGTGTCTCTTGAGGGTTTGAAAATGTGGCCGGGGTGCGAGATGAGTTGATTGCATAATTGGGTCACGATTTCCAAATTAGAGGGAACTCATCTATTTAAGTTGCGCAGTTAAGTATTGGCGCGCACCTCTGAAGTTTACATAATCTTTGTAAAACGTGGCAATAGTACTGAGTAGTCGCACTATTAGACGAACCTACAGCACTTGTCCAATGACCATTGTATATTGTATACAGGATTGGTTTCTTTGGAAGCCATTGGCTCTTTGAGTAGTCCCCGGATATTTGTCGAAAAGCTCTATTAGATCGCTGTATCAATTGGAGGGAGTATTCCGAAAGAGCCAGTAATTTCCAGGCAGCAAGGGATCAATGAGGAATAAATTTGCTAACTCAGTAATTACCTCAAAAAATAATGATAATTACACTGATATTTGATAAGTCATTTTTGGACTACCTAAGTGGGATACTCAAATCTAAGTCATTTTGCAATAAACAGGGGCCTTTTTCTTCGACCAGCTCATTTCGGAAATCACTGCGTCAAAAAACAAAAAGCAGCGTCCCTCCCGCAAAGTGCAATATATGGCAGTCTGGTGACATCCCGGACGGCTTTCAGACTACCAGACCCCCAAACGAGAAAGATGCCAAAATCCCAGTCTCAAATACCCAACAGCCAGCAGCCAGTGCCCTTCAGACACAGACCCATGCCCAAAATGCCCTCCATATCCTAGCCGATGTGGCAGTTGATCAGGAAGCTCAGCTTGAGGACATACCTGAGATTGAAGAAAGTGATATCGACGAAGCTCTTTCTAGTTCCCCTTCACTCAATGTGTTTTATGAGGCAGGTGGCTCAAAGGCCATTCACGACAGGACAAACTTCGACGATTCGGAATTTGGTACCGTATAGAATAGCATCGCAGACAGTGTCAATAAGCGTCATAATGCTGGCCTGGGAAGGAAATCAAACTATGACGGAAAGGACTTCTGATGCTGCTCACTACGCTGAAGTACGGTGGACAATGGGAGATTCTGGCAAACGTTTCAGTGTAAGGGAGCCTTCGTTTGAGAAAATGGGGACCAAATTTATTGAAATTCTTAGTCAAACGTTTTTATGATGCCCTTATTGTTCGCAACCTTACCGTCTTTCCATTCGGCTTGCTTCGGCTTGCTTAATGAAGGAAATAGGTCTAAGAATTCCCTGTTTCCCGCTATCTTACCGATGTGACATTTCAACAGGACAATCAACCGTCAGGGAACATGCAGGAGGGGGGAGTATACTATAGCGGGAAGCATATATTGTATGGTTTTAAAGTGGAGGTAAGTGTTCTCTCGAACGGGCTCGCAGTCAACTGTACAAAGCACTACCCGATTCATTTTTCCCATTTGGAAATATTTCAGAAGAATATCAAATTTCAAGGGTCCGCCCTGGAAGAGAATACAGAGGAGAGGAGTATTACTGATGTTTGTCCGCTTTCTGAGCAGTTTCCGAGGCAGTGGGGTTTATTGATGGACAAGGGGTATCAAGGAGCTACAGAGATGGCAATCGATAGTACAAAATTCCTAGATTTCAGTTATTCCAAAAAGAAATCTAGGAATTGTTCACTACCCGCGGAAGATGAGTCCGGTAATTGGAAGATTGCCTCAGATCGTATCATTGGGGAGAAAGTTTTTGGTAGAAAGTTCATGCTTTGGGGTTATATGGAATAAGTGGTGGTGGGAAAAAGACCGCTATGATTCGGTTTTCCGGCTTTGCGCTGCATTGACTAACGTACACGTTCAAATTCTTCCACTGCGTATCGAGGATGCCAGTGATCACAAGCGGTTTAAGCACAGGCTTTACGCGACTGGTGTTGATATCGCTAAGAAACATCGTCGCGTCAAGGAGCGATATCGCAAACAGAGTCGAAGGCGCATTGAGTTGCAGTTTAGGAACGTGTAATTTATGATCGAGAGGAGGAATGTGAGTAATTACTGTAATAAATCTTAATGATTAGATTTTTGCATACAAGAGTGAAGCATTCTTTGTGTATTTACTAATATTATATAAGTTAAAGTATTAATATTATTTTGACATCTTCAAATGGTGTGATCTGTGTTGGTTTTGGACCCTGTGCTGTCACTGAAAACCAAAAGTGCAGGGGAGCATGGGCTGTTTTGGAGGGTGCCGTTTGGAAAGCGCATATGCGCCTCATCTCAAACTCAACGTGAAACGGGCTTCTGATTGGCCACTGCAAATGCTCATATGCAACGTGGTGCGTACAAGTGTTGTGGCTCTAGTGGGTTGTTCTGGCGTACACGTGTGTAGCTAGTACATATGGCCATGCTGTACAGTACGGCTGTGCAGTACAGAGTGGACAGGTATGTACGTGGACATACAGTACAGGTTGATGGGTGTTGATGCACCATGGTGATGAGTCAAGTACAGTGGTGGCGGTTACAGTAGTTGCGTGTATACATGTCGTTGCATGTGTAAGAGTTGTGTTGTGAATTTGGGACGTGTAGTGATAGTATGGTTACGTGCATTTGGTGAGTTAGTGCATACACATGATGACGTGATGTAGTGTTGTGCACCGTTGTGACTGTTAGTTGTAAGCTGGCATGAATTTGTGCCAGTGTTACTATGTCTCGTCTTGTGATGATTGGTAGTATTGAGTGTACCGCTTAGATAGCTAGGGTTTAGTTAGAGTAAGATTTGAGTGCGAGTGTGGCGAAATAGTTCTATATAAGTTGCGACTTGAGCACCTCCAAGTAAAATCTGGCCAGAGCTGGCGAACTTCCTTTCATTCCCCCACCTTCCTTATCCAACCTTCCCTTTCAGCTTCAACCTCTATTAATCTGTTCGCAATTATGAAACTGAATCATTTTTCAGTTACCCTGTCACTGAAATAGCATTGAGTATTGAGAGAGAGACCTATTGGAAGTAAATCTGGCTTTAACGCGGAATCGGTATGCCGTATGTTGCCATTAAGACGGTCCTGTAATCATTACAGTGTAATGGCTCGAAAATTCTTTCTACGTTTACGGCACTATACATAGAATAGCTTTGTTCAACATTCTCATCGACATCCTATTGAAACCTTCTTCTATCACCTGAGCAGCCTGGTTTGAATTAAAGAAATATCTGGACGAAGTATAGCCCAAGCTTAAGCTGTCCTTACGCTTCTAAAATCCTTCAATGTGGTGTCCTTCGATAGGATTGGAAGTCTTGATAGGTAATGTTCTGTTCAATCTCAATTGCACAGTCTTTTTTCGAGACATGTGCATTCCAAAGAATTCAATGTCATTCCATAACCCTCGTTTCTGGTCAAAATCATTGCTCATGCGGACTGTTAGCTGCTCGAAATAATTTGTCCCGCACCAAGGATTCATCAACAAATAATCCGAAAAGCCCAGTTTTCCCAGAACTAGCCCTCTGATTGCCGACATAAACGGATTGATCTACGGTTAATGGAGACAGTCTCATACTTTTTTGTGAGCGGTGAATTGTACCCATCCAGTAGGCTCCGATCGCAAAGTCCGTACAATGAGCGGTTCAAATTGAGCACTTGACCGTATTTCAGATTGAAATGATGCCTATTCTCCCCTTTGGTCGCAGAAAACGTCTCGTTTAAGCAATGATTCGCTTTGCAGGTATGTTTGGCTGATATTTTTGCGAAAACCTGGACCTCTCTTACTGCAGCAAAGGAAGCAATGAGTCAATTTCTTTCTGTTGCATAGTTGACATATTGTGAACAACGAAGTCCTTGTTTATATGGCCTTGAATGGCGAATCGAATCTTTTGATTCTCAGTTTTTGTGCCGGGGTTCTTAAGTGATAGTACAAATCTCCGTCCTATTGGGTTTGCAGAACGAGAAATTGCATCCTTCTCTACAAAGTTAAAAGTGTGTCGTCCCAGGAGCCCTACAATTTAGTTGCTCTTTGCCTCCAGGAATGGTTGAGAGGTCCTCCTCGGCTCCTTTGCTCCTAAAATCTCACTCGGGTATCATTCTTCAGTGATAAACTCACTTGGATCTAATTGCAGTTGTCCATCTATTGCCTTCGATAGCTCGCGAAGATCTTGGATAGCCTCTTCTACAGCTTTAGAGGATTGCTTTTTTGTGATCCTGGGTTAGTGACACCACTGATCTCTTCCTAAGTAGTCTGCTTCTATCCCTCGGCTAACACAGGATCTTTACGATAAAGCTTCACTAGATCCACTGAGAACTGGGAATTTCGTTCCCTTACGTTCAATAAATGTTTTTCGGAGAAACACCGATAATATCGTATGGACCCTCCCAGCGGTTTGGCTCATCACGGTACACCAATATATTGTCTTTGATATTGATAAAAGAACAGATTGTTAGCAGGAATCCTAGCCGGTAAAGCTTTACTAACTCCAACAGAAGCGACTATGCGCGATATTTACCTCCGTTCATGATCAAGTACCACCCCTCGCTCGATCCGTTGAGGTAGGTCCGTGGGCTTCAGTAGAATGCGTGGCATGATTCAAATTACGCGAAGTGTCGGCATCTACCCATTTGGACCAGCTGTGTCGCTGAGAGCTGTCACAGCAATACTGAGTTGCTCTGTCTTCCTAATCTCGGGATGTTTAGGTTTCCCATTTTCGTAAAATTTCCTAGGAAAGGCATGATAACGTTCACCGACGACTACGGAGTTATGGCTCTCGATATCGGCCAAATTTAGCAAAACACCAGCTTCTTGACAAAAGTCCTTAAATTTGAGCGACGTTAACTGTGGACCAGCGTCTTCATGGATTTTGGCAGGGTTTTCTACATAATTTGTGACCGAGATAGCGAGGTACGTCTTCCAGACCTCTTCTGCGCTCTCTCTAGTAATCAAAGCTGCCGCATTGAACTCTGTGTCCTTACCTACCACATGCAGGATGGTATCGCCTTCAATTTTAGCGAGATATATACTTAAAGCACTGTTAAAGGAGAAGTATGCCTCTAGTAAACTCAAAAGAAAGCGTCTTGGTCTCTGGCTCAAGCGCTGAAGTATATTACATCTCGCTTCAATGTCCTGCAACCTTTCAAAAGCACCTTCCTGACAATAATTCGGTTTCGCGCGGCGTATCAAAGCAAAAATTCGTTGAGATTCGGGATGATAGAAGAGGCGGTGAACTTTTTGTAGCTCTTTAACAGAGAAGAGAATATACACTCCAGAAGTCAAATGAATTTATAAGTCCACATGCTTCCGTACTAGTTCAATTTACAAGGTACCATTGTAAGTTATAATATTATCCTTACTCAGATCGACTAAAAACATGTAATTGTCAAGAAAGTCAAGATCAAGGAGGAGTGGAACATCCACGTCTACAAATTTAACGTAAAATGAAAGGAAAATTTCCTTATTAACAGGAACACGAATTACGAGAAAGCCATTTCCAAGGAATTCATTATCACTAAGCTTGTGGAACCTGTATCATTCAATGTATCTCTTTGCATCATTTATCCATATGAGAGAACAGTATGGCCGGCTTGAGGCGAAACCAAAGAGTCTCAGTCGCATCTGATTAAAGCAGGTCGAAAGTTGACTTCTCACTATCAAGAATTGATGTGATAGAATCCGTTTCTGTATCGTATTGAACATAGATATAGTCGGGCCATGCTTCTTCATAATCTTGATAGCCTTGATTTTTTTCAAGATTGGAATCGTTTTCACCATTGTCTTCAATTTTCCCATCATTCTCCTCTGAACTAATCGATAGGGATGCATGTGGTAATATTGAAATAAGATTGTGACATATGATGGTATGTACATCTGAAAGTAGGCTCTTAAATACGTCTCTGTCTTCTTCGCTATTCTGTTCGTTTGTAGCTTCACTTGTATCTCCAATTTCACAATCTAAATGGTAGCACAACTCAGCCAATACATGACACATTCGATTCTCTTGCCTTGCGTTCTTCTTGGCGTTGTAATAGAGCTTCTACATTTCAACGCAAGCAATACTCAAGGGCTTCTTGCAGTTTTTGATGAAATGGCCTTTTTTTTCCACATTTGAAGGAACCAGATATGGTGAGGGGGTCAAACTTCGGAATCGTTTTCGACTGACTTTGGTTCATTTGCCGCATTGTCGAAGGATTGCGTGCATGCCTCCCTTCTTCACTGTAAAAATTACAGGGGGCTTCATCCTCAAATCATTGTTTCCCTCACAGATTTAGGAAATATATGGTTCTTCATACGAGCTGTTTCAGCTTCCCCACTTAATTGTAGCTGAGCCTCCAACTCGCTGTAGAGTTTTTGGAAGCTCAAATTGCAAGCAGAAGCCCGCGAGAGAGGTTCAGTTGCCCAAGGGTAGCCAGCAAAAGCAGATGAAACGTACTAAACCTTTTGAGCGCCTCCTCGATTTGCGGAAGATGCTTGGCTTGAGAGCTTGGTGATCACATGGTAAACCCTTTTAAGTGCGACGGCAGTGTCAATGCCATCAGAAATGAATTTACTCATAGATTTGAAGAGATTCTTCACCTTGTTTTGACGCACCATAGAGTTGTATTCTCGCTTTATCTGCTCCGTTGCCGGCTGAAAATATTAAGCATATACTTCAAAAAGGGTTAAATTATAACCTTTTCGCATCACCGCGGAGCAAGTTGTGCACGAACTGAAGCTTCTGTGACGATGATTAGGCTTGGGCAATCTGACGGTATTCATCAAAATACTCCCACCAGCATTCCCCAATATCTCCAGAAAAATTCTTTCCGTTCTGTTTAAGCCTCATCGCTAGATTCTGTGCGAGTTTTTCAGAGGAAGTTGTTGAAGATGAATATGTTTGTTGCCCATTCACTCTTTGCAAAAGGCTTATGACGCATGACTCTTTCTTCTGTGACTGTTCGACGTCCGGCGGCAATGATGTTCTCAACAATCTCGGCAACGGCACCCCTATCTTCATCATCGAGGAACAGGTTAATGGGCGGCGTCATCATGCGCCTAGAAGAGTGCGGGGTAAGGTTTGCACCTCGCTTGTCAAGAAAGTTCGTCAGCTCAGTATAAAACTCAGGTATTGAACGAACTTCCCTACCAAATAAGACAGCGGGCTTGAAGAGTTCCGCAAGAGATCTGACCAGGTTTGCACCAATTATCGCACCGTCTTCCTGCAGTATTTATATCGTCGTTATGAACCTAGATTGGCCGACATCCATGATGCTCATTACCGTTGGGGAGGCTGTACCCATGAACATTGACGTTTGTACTGGCAAAAAGACGCCCTCCAGCATATCTGACGACTGTATTGTCCTCCGATACCGATGAATTATTCATCTGTGATGTTTTTTCAAGAAAAGGAAAAAGTTAAAAAGATAATCGAACTTAATATTTTGGGTAAGCAAAGGCGATGAAATCAAACGAACCGAAGGGGAGGGGATGTGTCTTGGAAATACAATATATGTGATAGACGGTAATGTTTCCACTACTGCAGCGGATAAAAGAATTTATTTGGTGTTCTTTCGTTAAAATACATGAGCTTTATTACGTTGATGATTACTATTGTGAGAGACTTCCAGTGAGTACTTAGTGATGAATTATGAAGCCAAATAGACTGCGACAGATCACCTCGTTCCAAGGGCCGCCCAATTGACACGTAAAGCCTGAGGATTTCCAGAAGGCACCGCGTTGTAATTGTTGTACGTTCAGAAACGTCAGAATGAATGGCAGGCTCGAGCAGACCGCACCCGAGCCCCAGACCGAAGTCCAAGTTTCAAGACAGTACAATCTGCTGACGCTGCAACCTCTTGCATATTAAATTAAGAGTAATTTAAAAGCCAAAACCTAGTTGATTTAAGTTACCAGTCGTCTTCAGAACTGTTCTTGCCTATCTGATGGCTTTACACCACCTCAGTACTGACAAAACACAATATTTTCTTTTTTCTTTAACAAATAACTTCTTCTGATTTGCGAGTGTGGTAAAAACGAACGCAGATGTTCGCGAAGATGGAGACACCCTATATAGAGCCTTTACACGAGTTTTAAGGAGAGTTAGGCGTTTACAGGCCAGTTTGGGGAATGATTACTCATAGGACGAGCAACTTGCTGACTTTTATCGAAGATCAGTACAGCGTGAGAAGTTATGGTCCTATATTGACGACACTGACCCTGGCTTTAAGGCGAGAGATCTTCAAGGTAGGATCGAGAATGCAATAGAACGCTACTGGCAGATGCATCTTCTGAAATCAGGACAAAAGAGGGAATTACTGGCTATGGATACGCGTGGATTTGCAAGGCCGAGTACTGGTCGTGCCGTATCGATCTTTACTCCACCTATTAAGTTTCATTCCGGTGGTTCAAGGGCCAGGCGCAAGAATCCCAGGCTTCGCGACGCTTCAGTCATGATATGTACCGGTTGCGGTTCCGAGGACCACTTTTACAAAGATTGCAAACCCGAGCAAACATTCTTACAAACGCAAAAGATTATCTGAAACCAGTACGCTTAACTCTCATAAAGCCAATACACTACATTCATATTACGTGCAGATTAGAGAAATTGTTGATAATCTTGAGTCGGATGTTGATACTGTAGACGACAGCCAGCGGGAGCAGGGAGAGACCGCCTAGAAGAAGCCCACAGCATCTCAAACACGCTGGATGGAAAGATTGATGAAAGCGTGTTCTCAGATGTTACAACTGATTGTTACACCAACGCCATGACAGCGTTCAATAACTGCAGTAATCTTCGAGCTCATCATACTTTCTTTGGAGCAAGTACGTAGAGGAATTCTCGGACAGCAGGAACCTGGAGCAACGCAGAGGAGCGGAAATCTTTGCGCTACCGAGATACTAGATTTCCAGGAATCATGGTAGATAACGGATCAACCGGCTCGCTATGCAGTGTTGCAAAGTTGAGAGAAAAGTTGAGAGAATACCGGAATATCGCTGGCCATCCAGCGCCGATTTATCCTTTAAAAGGGCATTTTGCTACATCTGGCCATGGCGGATCTACATGTGTCGGAGTCGCTACTTCCGTTTTCCGTGATGCGATGGATTTGTCAACTTCGATGCCCCAATTGTGGATGATGCCACCTACCACTAATCCTAGGTCTTAAGGAAATAGATTCCCTTCAAATAGAGGAGTTGACCAGGTAGCAAATACTATATCGTTTCATGACGGTCCTGAAATGCTTGTAGAGCGTGACATGGGCCATATTTGGATACGATTGGACTTTGACATAGAATTCCTCTTTAAGGAGCAAGCTTTCTAAGATCCATCATCGCTTTGGACATCCAGATGTGCAGCAAATGCATGATTTCTTGAAGCGAGTTAGACCAAACGACTTTGACAAAAATACTTGCCGAATGCTAGCACATGTCTCAATGCAAGAAATTTCAGTTGCTCGCACAAAACCTTACCTGGTTCAGGTTTCTGTGCCTAGAGACTTGATTTCAATAGTGAGGTAGTTGTTGATATTACGTTCGACGGAAGACCTGTACTCCATGTTGCTGGAGCGACTCACTTTCAGCCAGCCAGGTTTCTACCAGACGATTCCACTGAGACTATATGGAGGAAATTTATGGAAATTTGGGTACTGTCATACCTAGGTGCCCCCGACAACCTTAGGCATGACCAAGGACACAATTTTCTCACCCCGCCTTCAAGCCATGGCAGCTGAGGCAGGAATAAATTATCGCCAAGTTGGGGTAAAAGCGCCGAATTCCATGTCAGAGAGTGTGTGGTATCACGGTCCGCTTAGTGAAACCTTCCAAAAATTGAAGGAGACTTACGGCCAACAGAGCGATGGATGACAGAACCTACGAACAGATGCGGACGGAACAGACGGACTTCTTTAACAACATTAGCAGTGCTGCTCAACAAGTCCACACAGCCGAGCAGAGCAAGTCGCACCAGGAGCAATAGATAACATTCTCGATAATGAATTAGATCGTTTCTTTCTGAACCCTATGACATAAGTTCGTACAGGACCTGATAATACTAATTCTGCAGAGTTACTGAAATTGGATAACTTTGACAAAATTATGTATCTAGAAATGTCTTGCGGTACTGACAGTGATTTGAGTGTATCTCGTCAGATTACAGATGAATCATTTTTCACATACGATGGTGCTAAATTAAGACCCTAGACGAGAGCTATCTAAGGAAGCAATTGAGCTGGAACTACAAGATCTCAAGAATCGTGATGTATTTAAGAAAGTTCGACGCTCGGATTTCTCGTCTGACCAACTTAACAAGCTCACTATCATGCGCTCACGACTGGTTCTGACTATAGGATATGTTGACACCCCACAAGAGACCTATAAGGCTCTACTAGTCGCACAGGCTATAGGGAAACGAGACAGAGATAAGGAAATGCCGTTCACATATTTCCTGACGGCCATCTCTACGGATTCTTTTCTCAATCGCCACTTCTATGGGCCTGCCACTGTTTTTATGGATAAAAGAATGGCACATATGTCAACTGAGTCCTCTCTTTTAAGAGAAGTATTCATTTTTCTACCGAAGGAATTTGGGTTGGTTAGTGATATATTGCGGTTGATTCGCAGAACGTTGTAGGGTTTGCCAGAGAGTGGCTTATTATGGTTCGAAACCTATGTTGGTCAGCACCATTATTTGTTGCGAATGATCAGCATGGCTACTAACCATGTTTTCTGTACCGTCATGATGAGGATGGAGATCTAGATGGATAATCTGTTACAAGTATATGACTCTGCTGGAACCGGATACCAGGTTTTTCTGCAGGAAGAGGAAGAGGGATCTAAGCGATTCGCTAATAAGGGTAGACAGTTTTTGTCATCTGAAAATTCGATCAAGTTTAATGGAATGCACCTGGAACCAGACAAGGAACGGTCTATGAACACCAGCGCCCATACGTCGACCGTATGTCAAGAGGCAAATTAGAGCGATCAAAGCTATTCTTCATGTCTCATAGAGGGCAGATCAGATACATAAGCACATGTACGAGACCAGATGTCACATGAGCGATAAACCAGATCTCCCAGGTGTTGCAGGAGGATGCCGGTGAATATGATTTCAAACGTCTAGAACAAGTTATAAGAGGCTACAAGATTTCGATTACTCACTGTACTACGGAAATCTTGATCTCGATACGGAAGAGATGCACGTCCTTGGAGACTCTTTGTTAGCTACCAATCGTGAAATTTCCTCGCAACTTGGGTATGTCATTTTACTTGTGGATGAAAGCAAACGTTGCTCTGTTCTCAGTCGGTCGTCAACAAAGCGTAAGCGAGTTACAATGTCTGTCTTGACAGCTGAAATTTATGCTACAAAAATGCCTACGATGCTGGATATGCTCTAAGTCACAATATATTCCGAATTCTGAGCCGACAAATACCTTTAAGGTCTTCACCAATTCTCGGACGCTATTCGACAGTAGCATTACATTGCGTAGTATGAATGAAAAGAGACCGTTCATTGAAATAGCTGGTCTTAGGGAGGAGTTTAGAAATAGGGATCCAGAAAATATCACATGGATTCGGTCTGGAAACAATTTGGCAGATTCGTTGACAAAGGATCAAGCAACCGGTGCTTTACATGATATTTTGAAGTCCCATCGGATCAATACGAAAGTAAGTCAGTGGATTTTTAACGATCAATTGTAACTGTCATTTTAAGGGAAGTGTAATATTTGTATTGCTCGCGTTGGGGCAAATGTCGCACAATCTTACTCAGTGGTGCTTTATGGAAACGCTCGCTTTGATGTATGCGACCATAGTTACGGCCAGATACTGTAAGGTTATATTTTAGTGATCTCGAGATGATTTTTACTTGATATCACGTTGTTGCCTCGGGCAAACCCAAGACTGGAAGCATCGATCATCTACCGCTCTGAACTCTTGAATAAACTTAAGTTCCGGTTTGTACGAGGAATCCGTTTTCCAAACGGGACGTTTGGCAACCTGACCCAATTCGGGAGAAGGATTCGGGATATACGGAATGGTTGGACAGGACGCAACGGGAAATCGTTCCAAAACCATCACAAATCGACCCGCTACAGCCAACCTGAATTTATTTTCTTTCTACCATTCGTGGCTTTTCGACAACATGAGCTGCTCGACAATTTGCCGCCCCCCGAAACACGGATTTCCTTCGCAACAACTACGAAGTGGCATTTAAAGAAGGGGGTTTTGGGGAATTCGTTACACTATTTGGAAAGTAATTTCAGTTCAAAAGAAGCGGGAAATTTTTGGGTACTTTATTATTTGGAAAGTACCGTAATGCTATTTCTTGAAGTGAGGCCACATGTTCCATGAGGGATTGAGATGAGTGGGTCAGAGTTCAAAAGAAGTGAAGTTTAATAAATAATGTAACCATAGAGAGAAGGATCTTTACTCATTACTTATCTTGAGTGAGGGGCTAGGTCAACAGATGTACTTCTGCGTGAGATTGAGCCGGGTTTATTAAAAAACATAACATAAAGGCATTACAGAAAATCCCGGATAAGGAATGACGAACAGAGTGCCCTGAAAAAATACCATATTTCGACGAACCCGGCCGAGCCTAAACCTTAAGTAAACTATTGCTACCTGCAAAATACTGGAATAGAATTTCAGGGGTTTCTAAAAAAGTAAGAATTAGTTGAAATATTTTGAATTCTAATTTCAGGTTTACTCCAATCGCAGACAGTACACCAACTGCTTGAGGATTGTGGAGTATTACAACGTGAATATCGACAAGAACATTTCCTCTCCCCAGGTCGAGTGGAGTAACCAGAAAATATCGACAGCCCTCATCTTCCTGGGTGTCACTAACCCCCGCCAACCACTCATACTTCTCAAAAAAGATGGCGACCGAAAAGACAACGCCATCCCACTCCAACATGCTGCGAGCAACTCCCAGTGATTAACGAATTCTTCCGCAGGACGAACATCCCAGAACTTCTTTCGATTGCAGAGCAATGGGTTTACGTACAAGAAAGTTGTCTAAAGTGATGCTAGTCTAGACATGCTCAATACACGTGCACGAATAAATCAAAAAAGGGACACTGTTGAAAGATTGATTGGAAAAAACCCGGCTTGCAGGAGGTTTGCGGATTTCAAAGCGACAGTAGAAAATGGCACAAATCTTTCACGTGTTTCATACGAGGATCTCAAGTTGACTATGCGGGGAAAGTATATGAGAAAGACAAGGAGCAACCCCCGGAGGAACATTTCTAACGTGGAAAACGGTTCTCGAGTGGGGGTGAAATGCCTATTTCCTTTTCTGTTGATTTGACTGGTAGTGAGTCTAACGTTTTTACCTTGTCCAAGCATGGGAGGCTTTTTGCGGCATTGAGAGAGAACGAAGGCTGCCGGAATCCGTTAAGAGAGTCGAAAAGGAAGCCTTAGCGGCTTAGTTGGATGCGCGGATGACAAGGGACACTTTTTAGGCTACAGTGATTGAGCCAAACGTCAACAGTACAGATTACAAAATGCAAAAGATTTTGGTCGAGTACTTGATGGGGTAGACGTTAGTAGTCCTCCACCGGTTTAACACGACGGGCTGTTCCTAAAGTGAAATCTCCAGGAAAAGACGAGCAAATTTACCGAAGCCTTGGATAAGTGGAGCCAAAACGACCTTGAAAAGTTTATTGAGGTCCTTCTCCAAGCTGTAAGTGGACAACACCTCAAACACTAAACGGCTTTTGCTTTTTTTAATATCGCCGGATGCCTATCGACGTTTTTGGACAAGGAGTTTTTAGAGTTGACGACAAAAATGGTGGCAAATGTCGACGTTTGTGGATATGAGGAGTTATTTTCTGATTTGGATGAAGCAATGGATGAGACTCCTACCATTTATGGTGGGGAATTCCATGCGGCATGCACAACTCGATGGATGACCGTATGCTGACCACAAAGCAGTGTGATAGCTTTGTGGCAACTATTCATGGTTTAGCGGATTTTATCAACAAGAAACAATCCGAAGCCGTGTCTGAGCGCGGCTTCAAGCGACAGAGGGAGAGAACACAGATTTTGCGCGATATTAATGACAATGTTCGTGCCATTCAGCACCTGAAAAATACGTAGAAAGCGAGCAGGGAAAAGGGCTGTTTCGAGATATACAAGATGAATTTACAAGGATTGCATGATGATATAAAGGAGATCTCGTCTGGCGAAGGGTGCGGGTAGTGAAACCGAGATGTTTAAAATTGATTGGTTGTAGAAAAGTTAGCTTTGCCGTAGTTTTCTACGGTTGCGATGATTAGCATCGGTTGGAGGTGGGATTCGAGTGTGGTCTGTTGTTTATTAGTTGTAAACTGTTGAGGCGCACCATATCGACATGCGAATTGATAACTAAACTGGTGCCACTCGCGCGGCGCTACTGGTAGGAGTAGACGTGAGTGTGAACGGCGGGTGGGGAAGAGAAACGAATGGGCCTTTGGAGAAAGACTTTGAAGCCTTCGAGATGATGATAGGTTTAAAATTAATTAGTCTCACTCACATACGTTCACATCTCATAACTGTGCTACCAAGTAAACCCCGCAACGAACACTTCCATCGGCTCCTTTGGCTTTGACCATACCAATCTCAAGGTCAGATGTTTTTACCCATACAAATCCAACTCTCAACACGCTTTGTCTCCTGTGAGACATTATAAAACGCCACAAATGCACTGTCCTTACTCTCCCCGTCTCCCGACACCCACCAAGAAATACCCTTCGAATAGGGCCAAACGCCTTACACAACTCATCCAAGTCTGCCTTATCCGTGTTCTGACTCCAATTACTAATCTGCACAGTCGCTGAATCATGCCGCACACAAAAACAAAACACAGATATCAAAACAAAAAGCTAAACCCCACCCTTTTGCGAATCAAATTGATCCTTCAACGTGATTCATAAACTAATGACTTCAACGCTCTAAAAACCACGTTCATTCCAAACCCCAGCCAACAAACCATTGCCCATACTCAATTTCATGTGACTATTATTCAAAGGACACATTGTCCAAACTTTTGAGAGCCCCCTCCACATCAGCCCGCCTCTGAAAGACGATATTGGCACTGCCATTGTGTTTACCCTGCCGATCATACAAAAAATTCAGCTCCTTCCCCGTACACTATGCCACGCAAATCGGCCAATCCCGTGGTGGTGACACTATCGCCCAAGTTATCGACATAGACCTTGCCCGTCAAATCCTCATGCAAATATAAGCCATCGCCCCGATTGTAGTCCCTCTTCGGATATCTATCACCCTACTCGCCTCCCCTGATATTATACTCACTCTCCCTTGTCTGTTTAACACAGTATTGATGTTTCACCAATGCGGATATGTTCTTAACGAATCGCGGAGTAACGTCACCCGACAATTTTCGGAAAGGGGGACGTTACGAGGGTGAGGATTTGGGACTACAAGGTTTGGGGTCATCGTTGTGCGGGAGCAAAACCTTATCCGAGAGTCGCCACCATTTTCGAAAGAAGAGGCTCTCGAGTTGGAAAGAGCGTTGTCCGTTTTTGGTATACAGTACCATTCCAATGCATCGCTTTCATCACCGGATCCGGCGGCCAACCAAAGGGTTTTGGGTTTGGGTGGACCTCCAACATCCTTTTGAATACAGTGCTACAGTGATTGACAGTCACTGTTTGTACTGCTTGGCAGGCCAATTTTTTCACTAAACCGCATAAGGCCAGGTTCCTCGGGCTTTGCCCTAGTAGAGCAGGGCAAAGCCCTGGTAGGACCATGACCCAGTGCGTCATGGCCCTGTGATCATGATTTGTGAGAGCATCCTACGTGAGCGACAGGGAGTCATCAATGATCACTGATAATCAGCGAACACCTAACGTATGTATGACCTAGAAATCTCTCTCGAGGAGAGAAGGCAGTCGTTTATCAGCAGGCCGATGGAGTGCTGTCAATGTATGCACACAAGGGGGCCGTGATTTTCAAAACGCCAGTGATGAGCAAATTACGCACATATAATCAGACCCAATGAATGAACAGCATGATGTCGATACCAGGGTTGGGGGAAACGTGTCACTGAAAGGTACATGGACAGGTACCTTTACAGGTATATTAGACATGTACCTGTCCGAAAATTTGCTAAAAATCTCAAAAACGGTACGTAATATGTACCCCGGTACATGTTATTTTCGAAAACATTGTAATGTACCGATGCCCTGCCCCGGGAGCTCAAAAAATATTGTAACGTATCGTTACATGTACCGGCCAAAATGGTCGTTTTTGGCAAAATGGTCGGTAAATACAGACGTATCTTCGACAGTGCTGCCATAATTTCGACTTCATTGCCCCTTCCATTCACAAAATGAGTCCCCCACAACCGAAAGGACAACTCAATGATGAAGAAGTAAACAAGGTCCCGAGCTCACTTTCTACAAATGAAATTCTCAGAATCGCTCAAAAGACGTTTTCGACAAACAAGAAGTCTGGAAAAAGGCAATTCTCTGGGGCTTTTACACAAAGCATGAAAATAACACGTATGCTTGTATTGTTTGCAAACCACACGAATCTGCAGCATCTGCAGCAAATAAGCGGGAGCGTAAAGGACTTCTGAAGTTTCAGAGCAACATGGGTACTAACGCACTACGAAGGCACTTGAGGGAAAATCAAAAGGGCCTTTTCAAGCAGTTCGAAAAATCCCAAACATCTACCGAGCCCGTAAGAAGGAGCAGAAGAAACTTTAGACTTATCTTGATACCCATCAGAAATACAATCCCACCTTAGACACTTCGGTGGAAGCAAACAAACGATTGATTTTGTTAATAGCAAAGGCAGGACTTCCCTTTTCGTTGGTTGATCATCCAGACTTCCGGAGATATGTTCACTTCTTGAACCCACGTGTATCGATCCAGACAGGAAAACATTAGCTGATAAGCACATTCCGGCGTTTTCGAATAAAGTGGAATTGGATCTCGTGATGCCACAGTTATCAAAATTTCACTCCGTTTCGATCTCATTTGATCTATAGGTGAGTCGAGGATGCGAAGACATATTTGACTTGATCGCACATGTTGTTGATCCAGACTTCCGGAGATATGTTCACTTCTTGAACCCACGTGTATCGATCCCAGACAGGAAAACATTAGCTGATAAGCACATTCCGGCGTTTTCGAATAAAGTGGAATTGGATCTCGTGATGCCACAGTTATCAAATTTCACTCCGTTTCGATCTCATTTGATCTATAGGTGAGTCGAGGATGCGAAGACATATTTGACTTGATCGCACATGGAGTTGATGGAAACTTCAAGCAGACAAGAGTTCACCTAGCACTTATTCAATGTAACAGTACGAGAGGTGAATTTTTACACGATCTTCTGGTTGACCAGCTGGAAAAGTTTGGAATTAGGGACAAAGTTTTCGCAGTGTGTCAAGGATGGGGGTGCGAATTTGAGGGCATGCACGAACATTATAAGGTCATCTACCTCTTTCAGTGCAGCGGAAATTGGAAGTTGTTTCAGTGGAGCTTTCTTTGCCCATATCATTTCTGGGACATGCAATGCAGCTTTATCTAACAATGTGACAGACGGCCTACCACTCATTGATTTTCGCAAAGTGCAATCCACTTTGCAGAAGTGCATAACTTGGACAAAGAAATCTTCGAAAGGGCGCAAGGAATGGATTGAAGCTTGCAAATACTTGGATGTCAATCCCAGACTCGTGCCGACCCCAGTCAAGACTAGGTTTGTCAGTGTTCTGGTGATGTTTCGAATGATGCTCTCGTACAAAGAAGTTGTCCGCAAATGTTTTGGAACTCAAGCTGATCGTAATCTGCGCAACCGAGTACCAAGTCCTGAAACATGGGACATTGTTCAATGTGTTGTCGAAACACTTGAACGACTTGTGTTTTCCTGCCTTCAGAGCCAGAAGAAGACGTGGACCGTCAGTGAGGCTGTTGAACATATTGCAAGTGTGTATTTGAACTTTAAGAACAACTGCAAGACTATAGTTCCTGTGGCTTCAGATGATTTTGACGCACAGTTAAGTATGCTTATGGCCAAAATGTCCTCTTATGTAATTGAATCACTTAGCAATGTGTTAGATCCGTTCTTCGAAATAACTCCATTGAATGGCGCCTATGTGCATCATTATCTTGCTCTGGTTTTCGATCCTGAGTTTAAGGATCTGAAGTCTACTCTTATGCGTCTACATCAGAGTGATCTAGGCAATGCGCGATCACTAGCAAAAAACTATGATGAAAAAATAATAGTACCTCTTATGGTAAGCATGAGGGAACAAAAATAATCTGACTCGGTTCTGGATGTGAACGAGGCAGGAGACACTAATTCAAAAGCCAAGACAGGGGAAGAAATAGAAGACTGGTTTTTGAGTAACGCAGATTCAGATGATACGGATGCTATTGTTAAGTGTATGGTTTCCTAATTTCGCTTGTTTCGATCAGAGCCCTTCACCAAAGGAACTGACAAGTGCAGCTGGTTATTGAAGAAGCAATCTTTGTTTCCGAAAGTTGCAAAGCTTTGTCAATTCTTTTTGGGTATTCCGGGAATTGAAAATGAACGCATATTCTGCTTGGCGGGAAGAATTTGTAGTCCACTTCGTAACAGAATCACAACTGACAACATCAATAATGTTGTCACAATTTCAAAGAAATGATGAAGATTTTGATGTTTAAAATCATGTTAAGTCAATGGAAGAGTTTAGTGACTATCTTTTGAAGATAGGAGATAATGTTTTAGATGACAAAATACTGATGACGAGTAAAAGAAGTGCTTGGCCGCCACAGAAATCCCTATTGCATAGTTCCCGGTACTGATATCTGACCATTAACAATGAGTGACGTTTAATTTCTAATCCTCGCCTTTGGAACCTTGGCTACGAAAGCCATTTCACATTTCCAGGATGGGAAAGATATAGCTCCAGGTAAAACCAGGGCGGGTCCTCAGACTAGAATTAAACTCAAAACGACAGTCCCTTGTTTTCTGTGACCTGCACGTTAGTGAAGTTTTAGCGATGCACTCTCAGGAATCGAACTCACGGTCTTTCCTGGAACCAACCCGGTTTCCACCATTAGACCACATGGTCTGGGTCAGTTACTGGTATATGCGGAAATATACCCGTTTTATATATGTACCTGGTACATGTGCCTACATGTAGCTAGCAATATAGTCGGATCCTGCAGCGGACACCCGTTTACTGATGCCATAAAGTTATCATCATGTACCCTTGTACTGTCTTTTTCAAAACATTTTCTGAAATGTACCTGGTACATCGGAAATTTTTAATGTTCTTGTACCGTCCCTCAAAAATTTTTATATGTTTCATGTACTTCGGCTTTGTCCAATTAAAAATCATTCATATGCACCGTTGTACCGACGTACCGAGGGAACTAATAATACTGTAATGTCTCATGTACCAGGTACATCCAATTTTGACATGTACTCCCCAACTCTGGTCGATACCACCCGAGAATTTGTGGAGACGATATAATGAATGTACTCTCAACAGCATACTGTAACCTTTCATTACAGTAAGCTCAACAGGCATTGCTTCTTTTAATGTTACCTGGCACCCGCTTGGATTCACTATGAAACAAACGGTCGTTGTCTGACTCACTTTACTAAGGTTCACTATGACAGAAAGAGTACTTAAGATAGAGTTCAATCCTGGAACCAAGTAAAGTCTGGTTCATCATCTTTATTATCAATTGTATTTGTTTATCCAACGTGTTCATACGCGAGTGCGTTTTGTCCACATTCCGGAATAAGGTCACACGCGAAAGCGTTCACGAAAAGTCTATCGTTATCTGCTCAAACATTTCTTGCTAGAGTGGATCTCATTTTCGAACACTTGAACGCCATCTGTTAAAGCATTTCTCGTTCAAGTTCAATTCAAATCCAACCTCGTTCTCGTTCAAGCTAAATTCAAGTCCCAATGCAAAATAATGCTTTAAAAGATTTAACTCAAGACTAGAACGAATTTGAAAGGGCGGATAGACTAAGTTTCCCCTTTTCGTTTTTTTTATCAAGGACTTTAAAAAAGGGCGGAAAGCACATAAAAGTTCACAGGAGAAGGACCAAAGAAAAAGAAGAGCATATAAAACACATCAGAGCGTAATCGTACCAAGACTGTACCGACAAAAGCCCTATCCGTTCCACCAAAGTTCCGTTCCACCAAATTGTCAGTCCCAATATCAAAATACCAAAACCCAAGTCATCTTCGCATCTTCAATCCAGCATGACCGATCTTCAAGGTCGTCCTAATCGTCCTCCAAGGCAACCAGCAGATAATAACCGTCAAAATGGGAACATAATTACCCCAAGAGCTATCAACTGGGAGAGAGCAGGACCACGAAACGAGGAACAGCACACCCTTACCGACTTCTTTCGGACTTTTGATGAAGTTAACCCTGACATAACTGGGGAAGCCCTGAGACGCATCATTAAAGAAGAGCTCACCATATGGAAATTCTCACGCGTCGAAGTTATAAGCAACTACAACATATTCAAGTACATCAAGATTTCTCTAGAGGAACGTCACATAAACATTCTTCCGTACTATCGAGGTACAAATCTGAACATGATCCGTATTGTAGCTGCAATCTGGACGGAGGAGGAGTACGGTCAAGATGTTGATGCGGCTCGCGCTCGTTACAATGCCAACCGTCACGGAAATATACGTCTAGACACGAGTACAGCGACACCGTTCGAAATCCAAACCCCCGGTCGGAACGTGGATAGAAATATCGACCCGAGACGACAGCTTAATTTCGATGAGTCCAGTGCATCAAACTTGTACGCTAAAGTTCAGGCATGCTGTAAGACTGACAGCGCCAAGTTTGGAGGATCGAACGAAGAAACCCTGCAACTTGGCCTTACTCAATATGACCATATCTGCAGAATCAACAATGTCAACGATCAACAAAAACTTCAGTTCATTCATGCCATTTTTAAAGAAGAAGCCTTGCACTTCTATTACTCCGAACTCTCAAGTATCCAGGAATGGCCAACCTTGGTGCAAGCGCTCTTACAAAGGTACAGCAGCGCTGCTCCATGCGCAGTATCGACGACGAAGTACATCCTTAACCATCGAACAGTTCCCCAGGAAGCACTCATGCAGGTATCGCTCTGCAGAAGCTTGCCCGTCGAATCGAAACGCTCGTCCCTCAATGTCCCAATGGCAGAACTCGGGACTGACACAAAAGAGTTGCACTGTATAAGGCTGTCAGATCAATGGACTGGGCAGATGCTCCAATCACGGCGATGGAAAATGAGAACGTCTCGTACAAAAAGCTGCTTGATGATCTCACCTTGCTGAACAAAACTATCGTATTAAGAAAATTCTCCAGTAACAAAGGACTACGGTACAACAAGGTAAAGGTCAACATAAATCATCACATTACCACGTGACTGCAGGGTCAAACACACCCGCTTCCGCAAAATCCAGACGCTATCAATTGGTTTAAAGGCCAAGCTAAATACGGCCGTGATCCTCGTGCACCGCGCCGCAGACATATGTCGTCGAAAGGAGACACAAAGTGCTTCAACTGTAACAGCTCCGATCACGTAGCCCGTAACGCACAAAGCCAAGGGACGACAACAGGATTATGCGTCACGTATCAAGTACATGCTTCGCGAGAAGTCCCCTGAGGAGCAGATTAATATTCTGAAAAAGCTACTATCTGACCAATCAGAACATGTTAATTTCCTTTTCATATCTTGTGTAATGCATACACTCGGAAAATCAACAAGACATATACACAGATACAGATGATGATGGCTCCTCAACTTCCTTAAGTGTCTCGACTCTGAGAGCAATCTCCTAATTCAAGATCCATCTCTATCTACTCCCCAGATCCTCAAGATGTTATGTTTGCTCGCGCTCATCCTCTCCCTAGCCGTGAAAGCCAACCCACACCCTCTACTAAGTCGTTGACAGCGGCACTTCACCAGGCATCTCTTGCCGATGTTTTTCTCCGGACATGCGCAAATCCCGTTTTTTGAGGAGGGGCATACGACTGTCAAGTCAGTATGCCCCGCATCTCAAACCACCCCCTGATTCTCGACGTTGTGTCATCAAAGCCTCAAGGAGAAGCCCCCCAAAGGTCAAGAATGTTCAGTACCACTCCGTATCGTAAAGAACGTTTACTACAGCGCAAGTCAATTTCATGTGTCAAGCTCGAAGGTTTTGAACGAGCCTATTTGGACATAGGAGCCCAAAGATCTTGTATCGGCAAGCCACAAGCCAAGGCCCTATGTCGTCTACTACATCGTAAACTCCGACTAACACGATCAGAATACAGTTACCGTTTTGGTGATGGCATTTTCATTAGCCTCGGTTCTATGAAATTCGCATACCAACGCCTGACGGCAACTTTCTTGAGATCTCCGTAGATGTTATCGACGCAGACATCCCGCTGCTCATAGGTCTTGACATATTGGACAAGAACATGCTAGTAGCAGATAATGTTGAGAATGTTCTTCACAGTCGCAGGTACGGTGGAAGTTACCTACACATCGTCGAAACCGACACATGTATATCAGATGGATCCAGCCCGAGTGTTATATACGAGCAGAGCTTAAAAAGCTGCATCGTCATTTTTGGCACCCGTCCGCGACAAAGCTGTATAACCTTCTAAAGAGAGTCAAACCAACTGAACATCAACGGAAACCCTAAAGACACTCGAAGATATAAGCAAAGCCTGTCATACATGTAATAAGTACAGCAAAGGTCCACATCGATTTCGAGTAAATCTACCATCCGGCAACTGTTTTTAATCACGAACTGGCTTCGACTTGGTCTAGCTCAAAGGACGTCCAGTGCATGTGGTTAACACGCATACGCACTTCTCAGCCGCTATGTTCCTGTCAGATAAGTCAACACATTCTATCTGGAACGCCTTTCTCGTTTGCTGGGTTGCTACTTACGTCGGTTACCCTGATAAGATCCGTGTCGATCAAGATGGTGTATTCAAAGCGAAGAATTTATGACTCTGATCAAACACGCTGGCATTGAAGTTCAGTTATCTGGTTCATTCCCATAACGCTCTGGGAATGGCGAGCGTTATCATGCGCCACTTCGCCGATTTTTCCTAAAAATACTGGAAGATCTCCCGGAACTCGATCATAATATGGCTCTGCAGCTATCAGTCAAAGCCATGAACGTACTTGCGGACCCGACGGCCTGGTCCCTTCAATGTTAGTATTTGGCACTGTCCCCAGGTTTCCACCACATTCTACACCGCTTCTATCACGTCATGATCGGATGAGAGCCATGGATATGGCTCGGCTAGAAATGGCCGATATTACTCCGAACTGAAGCTGCAGCGAGCTCTACGGGAACGTGTTCCACCTGCCTCCAACTATCTCGTCCATCCAGGTGATTCTGTTTACGTCTACCACGAAAAAAGCAAACAATGGCGTGGCCCCTTTACAGTAACTCGTACTTTCGAGAAGAAGGTTTGGGTTCAACCGACGCCGAAGCGCAATACTCTATTGATCATCTAATTCCCGTTACTCAAGCCGATGGTCTCGGCATCATATCACACATCCATTACTCCCTATCCACATGGAGACAGCCCCGGAACTATATCAAAGTTTACCTGACTGAAGAAACCAGGCGACCCTCGCGGCGAAGACTCACGTTTCGATGCTGCCCGACTAAAAGAAATACAAGGTCTCATGGAACGACAGGTTTTTCGCGTCGTATTACGAGAGGAACTTCCGAGGGATGCCAACATTCTCGAAGGTCTCTTGTACTTTCGATTAAGAATAAGGAGACAATAAAGAACTTTACAAGGCAGATATTTTGTAAGGGACATCTAGATAAAGAACTACACCGCCTCGTACACCCTGACTACTCTCAGACAAAGCTCCGTGCGGCTGCTAGCAGCAATCGCTGCAATCTCGGGTTTCGTATTTGGTCGCAGGATGTAACCCAAGCTTACCTACAATCTGCAGGGAACTCCTTCGTAACGTTTATGTTAAGCCTCCGAAAGAGCTAAATCTCTCCCCAAACCAGCTGTTTAAGCTTCTAAAACCACTGTACGGCTTGACCGATACAGGTGACGACTGGGATGCAAACATAACGAAACATCTAAAGGATGATCTCGGCATGGAATCCGCTGCATTGGAAATCAGTTTATTTTTCAAAATAGTTCATGGGAAGCTTATTGGTATGTCAAATGTATGTCGATGATAGTTTCAGCGTTAGCAATGACGAATTTCTCAAGTTAACTCAAGAAACAAAAAAGGAGTTCATCTCGAAGCCAAAGGATTGGATTCATTCAAGTTCGCTGGCCTTCAGGTCTAGACAACCTCAAACGGCATTAAGCTCTTCCAGACAGAGTACCTAAAAGGATCAAACCGCTTCCCAGTGACGCTTCATACAGAGACTTCAGATCTCTACGCCAAAGACTTCAATGGTTGACACATACAAGGCCTGATATCGCCTGCGCCGTCAACAAATCTTCCCAAATCACAGAAGCAAATTACAACCAAGATTCCATCGCTTTCATAAA
Source organism: Kappaphycus alvarezii (assembly GCA_002205965.3). NCBI lineage: Eukaryota > Rhodophyta > Florideophyceae > Gigartinales > Solieriaceae > Kappaphycus > Kappaphycus alvarezii. Next base: position 341,534 of record NADL03000022.1, on the reverse strand, counting down.
TAAGATCGTCCTGCAAGCCCATAAGCACCTCGAGCGAGGCATTTTGCAGAGAAAGCTAGATGAAGACTTGCTCTATCTCCGTGTCTACGCCGATGGTTCGATTGCAGACAATGACGACATGTCAACGCAACTGGGATATTTAGTCTTGCTATGTGACAAGAATAACAAGTGCAACATAATCCATTACAGCACACATAAGTCTCGACGCGTCGTTCGTTCTGTCCTCGGCGGAGAGACATATGCATTCGCAGACGGCATGGATTTAGGCCTGACAATCAAACACGATCTCGAACAGATGCTGAAAAGAAAACTCCGTGTACGCATGTTCATCGATTCCAAGTCTTTATTCGACGTTATGGTGAAAAACTCAACTACTACCGAAAAGCGACTAATGGTGGACGTGCAGGCAATGGGGGAGGCATATGAAAGGATGGAGGTGAATGGCGTAGCATGGGTCAGAAGTGAAAACAACCCTGCCGACGCGCTCACAAAAGTTAAGGAGAACGCAGGCTGAAATCGAATCATTGATGAAGGCGCAGTCGAGCACCCTATCGAACAATGGGTGATCAGACGAGATTGTGAGCAACATAACTGAACTTTATTTGTCTTCATTTCATTCGCAAGGTTGTTCTTTTTTCGAGAGGGGAGACTGTGGAGACGATATAATGAATGTACTCTCAACAGCATACTGTAACCTTTCATTACAGTAAGCCCAACAGGCATTGCTTCTTTTAATGTTACCTGGCACCCGCTTAGATTCACTATGAAACAAACGGTCGTTGTCTGACTCACTTTACTAAGGTTCACTATGACAGAAAGAGTACTTAAGATAGAGTTCAATCCTGGAACCAAGTAAAGTCTGGTTCATCATCTTTATTATCAATTGTACGGTATTTGTTTATCCAACGGGGGGAATTTTTGGGTTATTTTAATGCATGAAAGATGTGGTCGGTTATATCCACGCGGCTAATGCGTTATGTGGAATAAGTCGTCCCTGATGGGTAACACTACAGTACAGTATGACCTTCCTTACAGAGCCGGCTCAATGCCGGCGAGCAGGCATGCCGCGTTGGACATGACGGCCGCAGCCGCGTGCCTTTGAGTAAGCACCGCTCTAACCATCCCATAGGTCTCCATCGCTCGAACGGCCACGTTCCGCGCGACATCGGTTAGCACCGCGTACGCGTCTGGGTGCCAGCCTCCAAGGGTGGATATTGGGATAGGCACAAGCCTCCCTCTAGTAGCAGTCGCGAGCAGTATCCAACGTGTTCATACGCGAGTGCGTTTTGTCCACAGAATTTCTTGTTGACCGACGATCTGAGCCAGAGTAATAATAATAATAATGATAGTAATAAGAATAATAAGTAAACACGCAAAATCCCCTATTTCCCGTCATGTACTGTACTTCTCTTGCGCGCTCAGTATACAATTACAGTAGAAATTACAGCAAGCAAGTTGGACCGGCCCGAACATTTTTCCGCATTCCGGTTCGGTCGATCATTCACATGCATTTCGCTTTTCAACCTACTGTCTTAGTCTTGGACGGAGCGTGGTCCGCGGAGCCCTGTCAGTCCGTCGCCAAGTTTGTTCATCCGGAGTTTTCTTCGTTGTGGTTGTCGTCGTCTGTAGGTGGTCATTCTTACACCAAAAGTTTTTCAAGCTGTTTTTTCTCGTATTTAGATGGCGGAATTTCTTCTGATCCCGCTTTCAGGTGGAGTCGGTTATTGTTCAGCCGTCGCCTGGAGATGTCTTTTAGTCTAATCACAGGGGTTTGAAGACATTAAAAGACCCCTCCCCACTCCGTTCGATCGGTCCGGTCCTCTATCGCCATAGGTCAGTCCCGGTTTGGTCCGTTTGACCTAAAAAGCGAAAATTTCGGATCGATGCGTGACTTTGCCCACCCATAATGCACACGCCAGATAAGCAATGAGTAAAGATCCTTTCTAAAACTAGGTTTTTCACAATGCAAAACCCTCCATTGGGAAAGGTCATGTCATTTACTGTGCTTTACTGCGCTGTAAATGGTTTAACCTTTGCTGGTTGAGGTCATTTTTGCTCACTTACTGTAATCATGAGGTCATTAATTTTAATATGAACCCTCCCCCCGTGAACTGCAGTAGAGGCTCCACAGCTTTACAAGCATTGTACTGTACAAACCCTCACCCCAGACGACATGGATAGCGCACTGCAGGCAGATAAAGTACAGTACAGTACAGTACATACTGCACTACCTGGTGGCCAAATATCTGTCCGATTAGGTATTCATGGCGAGGTACAGTACAGTTGTACAGCATGTTTGCAGCGTCCACATTTTGTCCAACTGTGACTACTTTGTAAACATGATTTACCGTATTGCGATACTGCATATCCAATCCACCGTACGTTAGGATACTTACCCCTCCCCAATGCCCGAACTAGCCAATCTGGAGATCAAAGTATTCGTGAAAATCAATTCACCAGTACTATCATTACTTTTGTAAAACAGATTGCGACCATTCGTTGTAGCACAAGGCAGCTCAGGTGGCTGTCCACAAAATCGTAGAGCTTTGTTCCGGAAAATCCTCACCTCTTCCATTCGTAGGGTCTTGTTGCCGTCAATTCAATTAAAAGTAGTTCCCTTGAAATGCCCCAAAACATCCCTTCAATCCGTGCCGCCTGTCCCTGGATCCCCATTCCCCTCCACCCCCGCCCACTGATCTAACCTACACTCGATCCCCTGATGGAATCGCAAAAATTACAATGTGCCGCCCCCACGTTCACAATGCCTTTCGTCCGCAAACACTCCTTGAACTCGAACAGGCCTTCATTCACGCAAGAAATACTCCTTCAATTCGCGCTGTCATTCTTACTGGTCAAGGCACTCGTGCTTTTTGTTCTGGCGGGGATCAAAGTGCACGCGGTCATGGAGGTTATGTAGGTCATGATGGTGTTCCGCGCCTGGCAGTGTTGGATTTGCATGTCATGATGCGAAGGCTACCAAAAGTCGTGATAGCGATGGTTGCGGGATATGCTGTAGGAGGTGGACACATTTTGCATCTGGTTTGTGACATGACCGTGGCCGCCGATAATGCTATCTTTGGCCAAACAGGCCCCAAGGTTGGCAGTTTTGATGGCGGCTATGGCAGCAGTTACTTGTCTCGCGTTGTTGGTCAGAAAAAGGCCAGGGAGATTTGGTTTTTGTGTCGCCAATATTCTGCAAAGGATGCATTAAACATGGGTTTGGTTAATACGGTAGTCCCCCTTCAAGATTTGGAGGTAGAGACAGTCAAGTGGTGTCGGGAGGTTATGGAGAAGAGTCCCACAGCGATTGCCTGTATAAAGGCAGCCATGAATGCGGATGGTGACGGTCATGCCGGCTTGAGTCAGTTGGCTGGGGAGGCCACCAGGATGTTTTATCAGAGCGAGGAAGGCAAGGAAGGAAAAAACGCATTCTTGGAAAAGAGAAAGCCCAGGTTTGCCGAGTATTCGCAATTGGAACACACGCAGCCGCCCGCAGTGCACTTCTGGGACAAATGAGATACAGAGGGCCCGGTTATGATAGAATACATAGGCCGGATTGCAGTTCGGTGACGGGAGCAGATAGGATGGAGAATGAAGTAATGTATCTACGTGTACGTCAGGCTCCGTAATGAATTACGATCCTCTCTTTGTATAGTTCTTGTTACTCGTCTAGAAAGTCGGCTAGGCTGCGAGGTAATGCGATCCTAATTGCCGTTCGGCTCCAAAGGGTCGTGACAGCAAGGCAGTCTGACTATCCGCATAGCGAAGGGTTTTGCTAACAGTTAAAAGAGCTGCGGAGAAGTGAAAGACTCGCGATATGGGGGTGACGTCTCGAAATTCGTGCCCACAAGCGAGTTGCAACGATACACTCCTTACGAAGCTGGCAATGGGACCGCAGGTGGGGGTCGAATGTAGACCGACCTTGAGTGTCTGCCTGGCGTCTTTCAATTCTCCAGCGCCGGGACTTGAGGTTTTTTGATCGGATCCACAATCTGCGTATCTGCAAGGGCTTTTCTTGTGATCCCGGGGGCATGTCTTCCAGGAAAAAGAAGCGCTTCGGAACCATTGCCACTGGCAAATGCTTCTGAGCGTACATCATGAGCATAGGTTCCGACACCCGAACACCTCTCTTTGGCACAACGCGCAGAAAACCTCATTTCCATACTTTGGATCTGGACGCCCAAACGCACGACATACGCTCACCAATGGAGAGGTACTAATTGTTCGTTCCACATCATCCAAATTAACTGACACCTTCTTCACAATGTACTCGCCATCGGGACCGTACCCGATTTCACCCTCCTTTGTTGCATCACGTATCGATTGCGGAATTCCACCTGCAGCAAGCCGAGCGTCCTCGGCCACTTTTCTAGCCTCCTCCAAAGCGAGGGCGCTTTCCTGTTCGGCAAAGGATGCTGCCTGAACGGCGGCCTCAATCTCAGTCATGTTGACCTCCATAAGCAGGGAGGTAGATGACTCGCGTGCTTGATCCTCGGCTTCGCGACGGCGAGCCTCGGCTAACTCTAGTTTTGACGCAAGGAAGCCATTTGCTTGTCATGATCCGCCTTGACCTGCTGCATCATAGCGTGTTGCGATTCCTCCAAGCGGGTTAGACGCTCTAGGATGCCGCGGGCCTTGGAATTTTTTTCGGTTGTCATGATGGTGAGAATTGGGTTGAGTTGGGTGTGATTTCGGTTGATGGCGACTGGAATTTCACGGAAAGCGAGTGGAGAAGGGCGCCGGTGGATTGTGATCTACTCCCGCGGCAATGCGCGGGATTCAGTCCCCGCTGGACGGTTGAAGAGAAGACGTCGGTTGAGTTTGGTCGGGGCGAGGAAGGTTGCGGTTGGGTGGAGGTGCAATATGTGCAGTGTCGTTGGTCGATTCCAAGGTGGGGTTAGAGTATGTCAAATGTATCATTAGAGGCGGATGTGAAGTGAGCGAGGCCCACTGCCGAAAGTACAGCGCGGGGATTTACTCTTTTTTTGAACTGTACCAAATACGCGGGCTATACAACTGCTGTCAAATTCCTTTCCGAAAGGCAATGTCCATGCATTGCCAAAACGGAAAATTGCAAAAAACATTTTTTTTAAAAAAAATTGTGGCCACCGAATCAACGGCGAAATTGCGTTTTCGTGTGAAATTATTGTGTGTAATTCAGATTGCCGATTTCTCCATTTTCTGAATTACTATTTTTTAGTAAAATTTGGGATACGAATATACTCCCATCCTGACACTGTAATTATGTATTTCATCTCGGGCTGTGACGCAAATAACGTGTACCGGCTTGATTGGCCTTGACTTGCAGCAAAATAAGGGAAGTACTGTACTGTAGAATCACGGTCGCGCCGGCGGAATTTCTGTGCAGTGCAGTAATTTCCAGCTATGTTCCACTTCCAGTGATTCCTCACCACTCCTTCCAGATGTCTCCAAACGCACGCGCCGCCATGCCGGGGAGACCCTCTTTGCCAGCCTGAGGGCGCGCCGCTTATTGATCCCCGCTTGTTCCCTTTCGGTTGCCATGTGCAACGGGCGGGACGTTGCCAATGCGTTTGCCCTTCGCATCAAACTTTCGTACTGTCCATCACGCCGCAGTTGAATGCGTTCTGCAGAAATACGGGAATTTGAAGCTGTATCCGGAACGAGGGTTGAGAGAATGGAGGGCTTGGGATTGGCGAGGATCGCAGACGGGAATGGACAACTTGGTGAATGCCTCCACGGCTTGAGAAGATCCATGTGGTGCGTCCGCTCATTCTCCAAGGACAAGAGCTACCTCCCTTGAAATCCGCTGTCGCTCATGTCGCAGTGTGTGTTGCGCTAGCAGGACGTCCGTAGTGCAGATTGCGTGCTGGGAAACTTTGATCCGAAGGGAAAACGCATTACGAACGCGCTCGTTGCACATGGCAACTGAAGAGGAACAAACGGGGGTCAATGAGCGGCGCGCCCTCAGACTCACAAAGGAAGGTGCCTACGGCAAGGCGGCGTGTGCGCTGCGATCTTCTGGATCATATGCCGCTCCGCAGAGGTGGTTTCCATTTTTCGGAGAAACACCCACAGCGCTCTCTGACTACGAGTCGTACCAACCTGCTTCCTCTGACTCGCTGCCGCCTTTCCCCACTTCACTCCAGAACTTGTTCTCCACTGCGTTCTGAGCTTTCCACGAGGTAGAGCCGCAGGGGGATCCGGACTGCACCCAAACCACCTTGTTGAGTTCTTACAGGTCTCACCAGCTGTCAGTGGTGGCCGAAGCTTACAAGCTGCTCCGACTAGTTTTGTGAACTTGCTAGCCAACGGAAGGGCTCTGCGGCTGTATCTGCATGAATCGCCGGCGCGCCGCTTACGGCTCATCTGAACCGGACGGAGGAATCAGACCGATCGCCGTGTACGAGACCTTACGTCGCCTGGTGTGCAGATGATTGTTGACTCGCATATCCGACAAGCTTCCAAATATTTTCAGCCACGACAGTTGGGAGTATCAACGTCAGGGGATCTGAGGCAGTTGTCCACGCTATACGGCGACTTTACGAAGAGCATGGCGAATCGGCGGGGTGCACTGTTAACCGTTGACTTTCAAAACGCTTTCAACTTGGTAAGCCGCAGTTCGTTCTTGACGAAGGTCGAACAAAGATTCCCCGAGCTGTGCCCTTGTGCCCATCACACGTACGATGTAAACTCGGGTCATCTGTGGTGAGGGGATGATATGCTACGAGCGTGGTAGGCGTGCAGCAGCAGGATCCGCTGGTCCACTTTTCTTCTCCCTTGAGCTGCAGAAAGTGAGGCGGGATTTGAATTCCCGCCTGGAAATTTTGGGCGACACCACAGGTATTGCTTCTTTACTCCTCTAGCTGTCGTAATTGGACTATGAGTATATGGTTGGCACCCATGAAGCCATTTCAACAGCACTGCAGTTCCTGTCGTCCTCGGAGGTGCGCAATTTTGGGTCAACACCTGCGCGTGGATAAGTGTGCCGTCTGGTGGCCAACCGTCACCCCTCACCTGGTCAGCAGTGCCTCCCATGTGAGCTTCGCCAGAACTACGACGGGACAAAAGTGCTCTGCGCCCCCATCGGGTCGGGCCAATTCATGGAGTGCGCGCGAGTTCTCGAAGAACGTCACTTCGTTGCAGCCTCTCCTCAAAAATATTGTTAACCCGGGAGGATGCTCACGTAGCTCTGCACCTACTGCGGACCTGCTTTGCTGTATGTCGGATGAACTACCTCTTACGTGTAGTTCCCCCTCACTCCACTCTTAAGGAAGCTGCGGTATTCAACACCGCTGGTGAAGACACGCTGCGGGGTTGATGGGCGGGGTTCTGGACGCCGCCACATTTCGGGAATTGCAACTCCCTATTGCGCCCTTTGGACCCCGCAAGCCAACATTTCGCACCGGGCTCCGCCCCGCTAAGCTCACTGCGGCGGCTGCCTTCGTTTCCTCCGTATCCCTCACGTTGCCCTGTGCATTACCCTTCTCCCTGTGCTCCCAAACATTGCTCTCCAATCTTACACATCCGCAGTTCGGTCGCACGACGAACGGAAGACACAAGTGGCACCCAAGAAGGTTGTCCAGTTCACGGCCATCGACTCAATGCAGTGGTTTGGGCAAGGGCATCTCCCTCTCCCAGTTGAGGAAAAGGCCTTTGACGCCATGCAAAGGGGGATGAGAGGACCGCGGCATTCCGAGCCTCGTTGTCAGCGGATGTTTGAAGGGACTGGCTTTCATGCCAACCGGCTCCAGGCTTGGGTACCTACATCCCGGACCGCATTTACAAGCCATGGCTGCAGTTCTATCACAGGGTACCAATGTTTCCTCCCGCCTCATAATGCCTCATGGGGGATGCACGACACTTATGGATCAGTACGGTTACCACGCGCTGTGCTGAGCCTACGGATCTACTGTGCCGGCAGGTGGCGGCATGGCTCGCAAACACGATTGTTTGCTGCACACCTCTCAAAAGCCTCCCGGCACCCTGTCCTCGAGCCCCCACACACGGCCATGCAGTTCGTCTGGGCATCAAGGCGCTTGGAGAGAACAGGGGTACAGTCTATTATGACGTAACAGCCATCCATGCCTTGACCCCCCCGCCTCCCCTCCCTGGCGCGATGCCCACTCAAGCCCCTTAACCATGCTCGCCGTGGCAAGGACACTTGCTTTGCCGACTTCATACGTTCAAAGGGTCCTGGGTATCGCTTCATTGCCCCAACACGCTCCACCTTGGGGGCTGGCACCCGACTGCTCGCGACTTCGCCAACCGGGCTGCGACTGGCATTTCCTGACGCTCAGCCGTTCCGATTGCTGATGCGCGGTAAACGTTGTTCGCTCGTCACGCGGCGAGAGTCGCGCAGAATGATGCGAGTTGCTTGTTGGACGGGTTCTTGAGGTACACCTATGGCTACAACTTACTGTGTTCTGAGGCTACAGTACAGTATGTCAGTGGTTACAAATAAGGCTACTTCTACGCTACCGTATTGCTTTCATCAGGAAAGGGGGAAAGATTGGGCTGTTTTAATGATTGAAAGATAGGTCAGGAAAGTGAAGCAAACCACCCAAACAATTCCAAAATATATTTCGGCCAGTTTTCTAGGGGGGTCGGGCAAAATAGATTCTGCAGAACCAGCAAAAGTTGACAACCCCTGGAGCACGGTACAGTATACATTACTGCTGTGCAGGTTGGAACTAAGGATTTCACATATCAAGTTGGCTCACCCCACGGAACCAATGGCTTCGTGCAGGTGGCGTAGAAACATTCATTTAACACAACCTCTATGTGGAACTGTTCAGTACCTAGAAAAAGACTAGCACATTTCGAATGAGTTCTGGTCGTGCAGGAACGCGTAATTTTCTTCCTGTGCTTTCAGATCAATATAGAACATACGCGCAGGGGTAAAATGGGATTTACTTGAATTGGTGAAAATGGGATAGAGTTTGGAGAGAGTTTCAATTACTTTACCACATACTTACGCAGGTGCAACATGCATAGTCTTGAATACCCCACTGTAACAAACCTAAAATAATTAGGTTTGAATAGGGTGGCTGAACTCTGCATTGTGGGGCGCGACATAATACAGACGCCGCACACGTGACCAAATTGCATAACTAAGCTGCTGATAAAGCCGAGTCTTCACTCCTCCCGCCGAGCTTGCGCTGCGGGTCGCGACAGCGGCCGCGTAATCGTCGATTACCTTCGACGTCGTCGCAGACGGTGATCCAAGTGAGTCGAAGGCTAGCGGCACAAACTTCCATCCCAGTTTTGATCGTCCTGGGAGGGCTTCACCGGGGATGGCTGCCACTTTGCTGGCAAGCTCCCTATTTTTCCGTCTTTCCGCTGCATTGGCAACGGCGCGCGCCTCACGCGCTCCAATGGACATGAACCCTCTTGGAATGGCGATGTTACTGTGACGTCGTACGCCACCGGGAGGGGCGGCAAGGTGTTGGTCTCTTCCGATCTCGGTACACTAGAATGTCGGCAGGCCGTGCATTCAGTCCGGGAAGTAAGTATTTCACCTCATATTGGACGCCGACTCCTGCTGCTTTGAACAGTTGTCGGCCAAATACCTTCACCACGGCATTGTGCCGGTTTGTCCATCCCAGGCCTTTTTTGCAAAAATCTGCGGCATGGTATCCCTCCAGCCCAAATTAAACTTCCCATAAATGTTCGTTTGTACTGCATATGGCAGAGCGATCCTAGAAGTAGACTCCACCCTATCTGAAGAGCGAACGCGAAACGCCTTTAAGGCATGTTCAAAATCAATAAAGCGCGGATGGTACTTTTCCATGCTTGAGCCATCGCTTGCTGTAAGCCACTTCCGGAGTAAGAGAGTTAAGTTGCAAAGAGGCAATGGCCACAACTAATTCCAACTCCCGCCCCCCTTCTGTCACTCTCACAGAAAAGTCCCCAGCCCGACACCTAAATAGCTGCTGTGACACCCTTTGTGGTAGTGCCCGGTTCGGCCCAGGTACTAATAAGGTGCGACGGGCTGTAAACTTGCAAACTTGCAGCTTGCTTTCTTGAGACTGTAATCTCATTCGACGAAGCGGAAACGCTGTCCACTGGAAAACCTGCGACGCTTAGAGGCACTCTCCTCGGCAGTGCAATGCTGGCGTCTAAATGAATTCAATGTTGGGAGCCACAAAAAAGGAAGATGTGAGCCACTTACCTTCATTTCCAAAGTGTTCAGCTTTGGCTTGTTGAACTTGGACCTGAAGTTGTCCAGTTTGTGCTCCAAAAACGCTACGTGGGAGGACCACACCTGTTTTAGACCGGAGTTGGAGTAGTTTTCCCGTGGGAACTTTTTTCGAGAAACGACCGCTTTCGATCCCTCCGTTAGCTTTTCGGCATTTTCAAATGCACTTCAATGTCCACTGTTCTTTTAACGGGAGGCAGGTGTGTTGACACTTTATATAGAAGCCGCGATTACTGTAGTATGTATCAAAATCTGTAACGTCACAAAAATATCTTCTCTTAAAATAGACTGAAACCTACTGTATCCCATGAAAATATGATACCGCTAGGCTCGTGTACAGTATTCGTCTTGCTGTACAGATATTTGTAAAGTATACGAAACTATAAAGACGTTACATTGTGAATAAATATCATACCTTACAAAACGTAAAGAATCCGTTACGTACATCAAGTATATGTAACAAACGAATGGCGAAAAGTAGGTGTGGACAATCAAACATGCGAAGCCCTTCTTTTTTTTACACAGTTGTTTCAAAGTTCGAATCGACCAGAAGTTCGAACTTTCAATACAGAGGTGTCAAGAAATCCTGATTTCAGTGGGGTTCCTTTTTTAAAATTTATCCAAAAAAGCGAATTACTGTGAGCATGCCTTTAGCAACTCGATAAGGAAAAAATTAAGGAAAAAGCCCTAGAACCGTTATTCGGCAGACTAATTTTACGAATTTTCAGAGATTCGCTGAAAAGCCGAATTTTATACCTTGAATCTATTTTTATAATTTTATAACTTTTAATTTCTGTATCTGATTCGAATTTCTGATTCTTGCCATATCTAGCTGAGATTCGGGAAGTTTTGAAACGTTACTATTGGGTCAGCTAGAGAAAAGGCGCCTTTTGTTTTGGAACCATGTCGAAATTCGAACTTTTTTGCCAGGATACAATTCAAATGTTTCATCAGCGCAAAATAGCACTTCGCTCTCCGAAACACTTTACAGTAATATGACAATTGTCAAAGGCTATCATACATCTCTCTATCGACCATTAAAATAAAAAACGGGAAGCTAATCAATATATATAAAACTGTACAAATTATACATAAGTATTGATGTACTCAATACTGTATGACGTGTACTCTATATGTTCAATTTCGTGCGCTGAAAAATCTATTTATTATGCTAGTAAGTTTTGATCGAGGCCGTAACCACCAGCAGCAAAGTTTGCATCAACATGCGTTCTATATCTAACCCTATGGTAGCCCCGAGTTTTTTTGCACAATTGCCGGTGCTTTTTTGGGATTGTAGCGCTAAAAGCAGCACAGCCAATCGAAGGTTCAGGGCTGTGTTTGGAGCAAGCCGTAAAGTTGCTGCTGTACTTGGTCTATGATCGCTTGCAAGATCTCACGAAAGACGCAGCCAATTCACCTTCTTTGGGCACTTCATTTTCTCAAAAATTATAACTGAGCATGCGAATGCTTTGCTGTGGAAATGCGATGAAAAGACGTTCAGAAATTGTGCTGTATTTAATTGAAAATTAGTGATCTTCCGATTGTAAGTTTTAGTTTTATTTCCTTTAATTTTTTTGTTATACTGCATACTGACCGCAAAAAGATTTCATGGCAATCTCGATTGGTTGCAAATATCAATGCCGAATGTTTATTGTTCTGTGGACGGCACGGATTGCCCAATCAATGAGCCTTATCCATTTAGCCCCAAGTGGTTTTCTCACAAGTTTAACGGGCCTGGGGTGAGATATGATATCGCATTTGTGTACACAAGGGAAATATTGTCTGCTGTAATGGCCCATTTGCGTGTGGGGCTAACAATGATTTGTCAATTTTAAGCATTTCTTTCAACCAATGAGCTGGTCGTAGCCGACAACGGTTACAATCAAAGCGAGGTGTATTACAACAACTGTTAACTGTTCTTTGAAAAAACTACACTCCTTGTTACGGCTCGGCACGAGACAGTCAATGAGAGAATTAAGAATTTTAATTCAGTGCGGGCAGTTTTCAGGCACAATTGCGATTGCATGGTACTGTCATGTATTTCATTGCAGTTATTCGTGTTACTGCTTTGATGATAGTTTACAGTGACCCATTATTTGAAATTAAAATGTAGGGCTTTGCTGCCCATGTTTTGAAAAAAATGTCCCGTTCGGCAGCGCTAGTGTACAGTATTGTGCCGTTTAGAATACAGTAAAATTCGCTCTACAGAATAGTGAAATTTATAGTAAAATATTTTGCCTGGTCTATGGCTATACTGTACTGTACAACGTACAATACACAGTTGTACTGTACAGTTGTTTACAGTTTCGAATTTTACTGCACCCCCTAGGGGGAGGAAACTGGGGTGTCTTAATGATTGAAAATAGGTTAGCCTATGTTCCAAAGCGCATCGAATATGTAATTGGTACAATTAGTTCGCATGTGGGAATCAAGGAACAGTATTAGACCGGTTCAAAATCCCTAGCTAAGTCGTGCTACCGCGTTGTTCCTAGACAGGCCTTCGACCTACCTGTTGTCTCCGGATGACGCGCTTTCCGTCGGCGAAACAACGCGAAACAAGAAGGTTCTAAGAACAACGAAACGGCTGGTAGGAAGACCTTGTATTCCACTGGGCCGGGAGAAAGTCGTATTCATTCCAACAACCGTCGCCCGTAAATTGTAGTCCGATAATTCGATTAATACTAGAGGCTACAGAAATACAAGCGAAGAACACTATTGTTACCAATCTCTTTCACATTCAAACTCTCCCATTTTCGATATTGAGAGCTTTCTCCGGCATCTGTGTCCACTATTGAACGGTGCAGTTGCCCTTACGAGTTTGCAATAAGGCTACCAGTCCACCATTGTCCTTCATCTTCGTCATGCCGTCAGCAGGGTTTTTCGTAGAGCTTATTAATTCGATGTGCGTCATTTAATTGCTCCTTTACGATTCACGTGCAGCTAATATGTCTATCATTAAGCGCATTTCGGTGGTTTGTTTACTTTTAGTCACTGAGTCGAAAAGTTGTTTCGAGTCAGTAAAACAATGAAGGGGAACCTTCTGGCCTAGCAAAACTTCTAAGTCTTTCCGTAGTATAAACGACCATTCGAATGCGTCCGCGAAATCATACACCTAACCTCCCATGATAGACCGAACAACTCGCTTAGACTTCTTGGTAGAATAATCCAAAACATGCGCATTTCCAGTTTTGTCAGTCAGCACAATAATACAGCCCAGCTGAGATGATAGGTCGTCATTTGTAGCGAATGAAGCGTCTGCATACATCATTAAGCACAAGGAGTCACAGCTCAAGGGCTTGTACCTTCGTCCAGTGAATATCCACTTCTTTTCATCTTGACAGTGCTGCTGAACTCGGCGATCTTCTTCTTCGAGAACGTGTTTTGGGTCACCTGGGCTGCTCGGTTAATGAGACAGCAGAGCTCCGGTAAGTGTTAGACAACTACGATAGCATCGCCGGATGTTTCCGGAAATCTTTAAATGTGCAATCTTTGGCGACTAACGGAAGTCTCTGCACATGGCTCTCTTGAATAACTTCAAATTCTTCTCGGCTTATAGTCTTGATGATTTTCCCAAAGAAATCGAGGTTGACATAGATCCAGGGCTTGGAATCAAACTTCTCGAGGCTCTTGAAGGTTCTCTTCTCAAACTTCGGCGTCTCTGTATGCAAGTTATTGTCGAGGATATCCCGACCATACCTTCGAGCTTACCATCAGATAACTTGAGATATAACCCCGGATCACCAGTTGTTGGGGACATGTCGAGGCCCTTCTCCACGTGGTAGTGAACAGTCACTCCCCAATAGTCTCCAGCATTGCACACGCCATATATTGGGCGTAGTAACTCGAGAAACTCATTATCCGTAATGCAAAGAATGTCCAGATACTCCTGTTTAGGGAGGATGAATATTCTCCTACTCACCTTATCCTTGCTTTGTACATACGCCTGGTTCACATCATGCGAGAAGACCCTAAGACTCTTTATGGCCGTAACGGATAGAATCATATGAATCGAAGAGGATCTCAAAGTTGCGATTTCATGTACCATGCAAGGCTTATCTCTGTCCCTATGACCTTGTGCACTGTAGAGAGCCTTTACATTTTGATCCTTTGATTTTATATTCTTGAGGACAGCAAAAACATCCGCCTAGAATGTTTGCATTCTTATGTAGGTCTGCTTTTGGGATGACTTTGCAAACGTTGCGACCCTTTAGTCTGGTTTATTTCTTTCAGCTTCGCAGCCTGAAGATCTCATTTTCCCGCTGAAATCGTTGTGATTAAGCACCTGAGTGATGTTCACTGCAATGTACGCAATGTTGAAATGGGTGTGATCAAGAGCATCTTTAATCCTTTCCGGTAGCGCTCGGCTTACTCAATTCCAGAAGGTAGATCGAAGAGTTCGTCGTTATCAGGGGATTTCTCGCTAAGGTTATGTAGAAAATCCACCAACGGGTCGCGTGTGGACTCAGTTTCCATTGTAGAATCGTTTGCATCCTTAATCACTTTAGTATCAACTTTAACTGGCAATAGAAGGGATTTAAATCGATCAAATCGGGGAGTGTCATTGTTCTTTCTGAAATGCTTCACATTTCCACAGATGCGCGAATTTGACGATCACCGTTATCTAGCGTTAACATCTTTCCCTGAACATCCCGTACAATGTACGGCCCGATCTACTTCGCAATGGATTTATCTCTACAAATAAGTAATTCGTTGCTGAAGAAGGACTTTTTGTCGGGGGCGGCCGTGACGTTCGTACGGAATGCAACATTGAGTCGATTATCACAGAAAATCCTTTACATCTCTTTCAAGCTTCAGTTAACAACTTCATTCGATTTTTTGATCGGGAAGATCTTTCGGTGCGAGTTTCATGAGCAGCATAATACCGAACAGTACCAATAAGGGCACAATGCCTGAGTGACTAGCGGTATCGTTGGTTGCCTTCTTTCACCGCTAGTCGTAAGGCGGGCCACGCCCGTGGAAGAGTTTTCCGCAATAACTTTGTTATACACCCTGCGTAAGAACGAATGATATCGGTCTCCTACGCCCAACGCGTTGTGACTCTCGCCACCGGAGTTTTGCTCCCTAATACCGGCGGCTTGCAACAGATTCTTCCATTCTAGAGATTCAAATTGCGGTCCCTGGTCAAAATCGACGACACCAGGAAACCCCATGTATGTTACTACCAAAATTAGCATGAAACTGACAAGGTTTGTGCCTTTATCTCTCTCTCAAGGAGAAAAGAGGTGCTAAATTTCGTTTCCTTGTCAAAAACGTCGGGCACAGTATGTCTTTCAAGTTTCATTGGGTCTAAGCATACAGTGCGATTAAAGACGCATTCTCCGTGGGGTAAGGACACTTTGAACCCATAATGGCCACCGCTTTCGCACTGATATAAATTTCAAGTCGCTGTGATATGCTCGAGATCGGCGAGGAGTTTCGGAGAGACAGATTCGGGGTCAGCCTTATGCATGAGAGCATACAGCTTCCCAGGGTGCTGGTGATAGAAGTCGCCATGGAACTCCCTTAGCTCTGCAGTAGTAAAGTAAATACTGACTGACCACTCTATATAAACATGGCTACGCTTCCGTACTAGCGGCATAATCCATCCGTCCGCTTTCGAGTGTACTTCGTCATCGTCGAAGTCCAGTATGAGGCGTGCTTGAGTCACTAGATCTAAACCAAGCGACAGAGCGATATCATCTTCAACGACATCAGCGGTGAATGACAGGAAAAAGCGGCTAGAGACTGGAATCCTTACTGGAATATTACTAAGTCCTTTGGGCGTCGAATCAACAAATTTGAATGAGGTTTTTGTTCTTTTGACAGCCTTTTCCAGGTCAATGCTAAGAAGACGACAGTAAGCTTTGGCTTAGGTTCTACCGATTACGGTTTTTTTGTGCACTTGAATCTACATATGCACCTTCGAAAGCTTCCGACGTGGGATCTTCCAAGGACGAACTCATTACAAATATCGCGTTAGTATCAGAGTCAATTTCGGGGTGAACTTCGGGAAGATATCCTGCGGTTTCGGCTGATCCGTCTGCGTTGATGTCGCCCTGCAGCACTTCCTGGAAGATCTCAAGGTCGTCTGGCTCGGCTCCGTCTCCGTCACTAGCGTCATTCTGACGTGAATAACCTTCGAGCTGTTTGCAAAGATCGGCAAGTACTATGTGGATGCTATGCTTACTCAAGTCCTTACGCTTATAATACTCTAGTTTTCGGAAGCAACTGTGGCTGCATTGAAGGGCTTCTTACAATATTTAAACATTTGGTTAGGGACACCTCAGTTGAAACAACCCCAGATGTCCAGTGGAGTTCTCCTCGTGCGTCCTTTACTTTTTATTCGCGACCGTACTTCCTTTGGATAGTAGTTGTAACGCGCCTGGCCTGCGTAATCAGTACCGAGGTGCTCGTCATCTTGATCTGCGTTTGTCGAAGCGCGCTATTGTGTGCGAGTGCAAGCTTAGCTTCCTTGTCCAGTTGCAGTGCATCTTCAAGCTCACCGTAAAGCATTTGGAACGTTAAGTTATATGTTGCAACTCGACTAAGCGGCTCTCGCAACTATGAGTATCCGACAGCAGCGTGTCTGAGGAACTCTATTTTATGTGCATCTACGCGGTGTGATGACGGCACTTGGCGGGAAAGCTTGGTGGTGAGTTTGTACACCTTAGCAAACGCAGACGAGATTTTCAGGCCACCTTTGACGAACTCTGGCACCCTTAGAGTATTCAAATAGTTCTTCACGCGAGTCTGTCGGACAGGAGAGTTATATTCCCGACTGATCATATCGATAGCCTGGTGGAAACTTTGAGCAAACTTCTCGACTTCCACAAGGAAAAAGTGTTTCGCATCTTTCGACAGTAAGTTGTGTAAGTACTGTAGCTTTTGCTGAGGATTTAGACCGTTTTTCTTGAGACTTGCGAGTAGTCGTCGACTTAATCCATCCAGCACTCAGCGAGGTCCCATGAGAACTTCGCGTCGGATTCTTTTAACCTCATAGCGATATAATGAGCTAGCCTTTCTCCGTTCCCACTGTTTGCGTTAGAGTCTGTGGGTTCGATAATGATAGGCGTCGAATCTTGCAGGTCTGTGCTTACTTTACGATCGCCAGCCAGATCAGCTGCGCTATCTGTACCGCTGCGTCTCTGTCCTCGGTTTCATCGTAGATTCCGTTAGCAAGAGCCATAATGACGCGTCGAGAAGAGTGTTGTTGCAACGTGGCGCCCCTGGTGTTGAGGAAGTTTCGCAATTTAACCCATACTGAAGGCATATCACAGATCGCTTTGGCGAACATCTCCTTGAGGTAAAAAAACTTAAGTCTGGATCCAAGGATCGTATCGAGACCACGAAAACCATTTGAGCACTAGTCAGCGAGACGAGCTCCTGGTCTGATATATTTTTCATGAACCGAGGAACATCTTTGCTACCAGATGGATCGTGCTGCGACATAGTAGAGTGTCACGGAATGGGTCCCGAAGATCTGTCGGATTTGTCAGTGTTTTGGCCAACTGATCAACAGGGTGAGGCAGCGCAAGTTCTCTTGGACGTATAACTCGATTATTATTTTCCCCGCAACCTTCAGTTCTTGAGTATACTTGAGAAAAAGTAGAAGTGTGCTCCGACCCTGGGCGGCCAGTTCCCTACTGGCTGAAGGTTCAGGGTACTCCGACCCTTGGCGACCAGTCCCCTACTTGCGGAGGGTTCGGTAATTTACCCTTGGCACGGAGTCGCCCCACTCCGGAGAGGGAGTCCTTTCGACAGTCTAACCTAGCACAGGCCCTGTCCAATGAACAACAACCACAAACGAGATCAACTACCAACAACGATACCCAAGAACAAAGACCAAGAACAACAATCAGGAACAACGAAGGCCAATAACAACAATCAACACCCAAAGACAAAGACAAAGACCACCAACAAACAGCGGACAGCCAGCAGTAACAGCCAGCAACAACAGTCAACAACAGCAACAACAACAAAAACAAACAACAAGCAAACGAAAACCATCAAACGACAACCACATGCAAGCAGCAATCAAACTCTTAGGATGGTAAGGGGTTAGATATGAATGGGGAAGGAGAGGAGGAGGGGAGTTTGAGTGAGAGAAAAGAGTTGGAAGGGGGGAGTGGGTGAGGGAGGGGTTGGATGTGAGAGATGAGGGAGAGAAGGATGCATTTTTTGGTAAACGGGGAAGGGAAAGGAGGGGAGGAGGTGGAGGGGTGGTGAAAGTATAGGCGATAGGAGGGAAGAGTTGATGGGGTAGTTGGAGGAAATGGCGGGGGAATGGAAGCGCGTAGGAAGAGAAAGTTGGTTGGGAGAGGAGGAGGTGAAAAAGGAGTAGGCGAGGGAGGGTGGGTGGGGTGAAAGGAAGGAGGGGGGGCGACGACAGCGGTGTAACTATTTGGAGAAAAAGCGGGAAAATGTAACCGTTGAATCCAAAACAAAAGAAAAAGTAAGCAACTTACCAATTAGTGTCGTGCTACCGCGTTTTTACTAGCAGTCCTTCGACCGACCTTTTGTTTTGGGAGGACGTGCTTTCTGTCGGCGGAACAATACGAAACGAGACGGTTCTAAGAACAACACAACGGCGAGCGGGAGGAGTTTGTACTCCACTCGGCCGGGAGAAAGTCTTCTTATTGCAACCACCGTCGCCCGTAAATTTTAGTCCTGTAATCCGATTAAAACTAGAGGCTACAGAAATAAAAGCGAACAACACCATAGTTACCAATCTCTTTCACATTCACATGCTAGAGGGCTGAATTGAAGTTTTCTTGGGTACGGTGAAACTTTATTTTGACTTTTGAGTAATAGCCGCCTCACGGGCTATGTATTGTGCCGTACTGTTGTGTTTAATCAATAGACTAGGTAAGCGCAACGTGCAGGGCCACTAAAATTGACTAGCTCTGAAGGAGGAGGCAAACTTCTGCATGTTGCGGGCTACGACCAATCACCAAAGCTGCACACGTGGACTAAATGGCGTAGGTCAGGTTTTGATGAAGCCGAAATGACACCTTCGCTCTAGAGCGTCCGGTACGGGCCGCGATGAAAGTCGCGTACTCGTCGACGATCTTACATGTGGTCTCCGACGGGCATCCCAGGGAATCAAAGGCTAGCGGCACAAACCGCGAGCCGGGTTTCGGGCGTCCTGGTGAAGCATGGACAGAAATGGTCGAAAAGTCCTCAGTTTCCGTCGTTCCGCCGCATTGGCAGCAAAGCGCGCTTCCCGGGCTCCCTTGGAAAGGAACAGGGTATCTTGTCAGGGGAATCTTGCAAGTGAATACTGAAATGCAGAAAAGGGGTGAATATTGTTAGGTCGGAATTGAGTGCTCTTCATTAGGGCAATTCAGGCTGACGATGGTAGAAAGATGCAATGTAGTGGGCGCGAGCGATGAGAATATAGTAGCGTAATGGCTCCCGTATCTTTAAGAGCCGTCCGTCGGTAAAGGCGTTGTTCTGGAGGAGTTTCATGGTCCATATAGCAGCTGTATGGGGCGTAGTCGTTGGAACTGAGTGATTTAGGAACCAGTGCAAAAACCAGCGAAGTGCGAGGTGACGGGGTGCCCCTTTAGAATGGGCGAGATGAGGAAGGATGGGACGAAACCGATTCGTTGCGGGAGCATGGTGGAGGGGTGAGAAAAGAGTTGAAGACGCTGCGCAATGTTTTCTCAAGCGCCCTAGAGCGGTTGACTCCCGAAATCGTCCCGTAATGGCAAGAAAATTACGAGAGGCCTACTATGAAGACTGCTCAGAGTGGCTGCAAAAGGGAAGAGATCAGCCAGGTGGCTCCAGAAGTCTTTGGACTTGCCCGTTGGTTTTCGCAGGGTGCAGCAATTGCCCAGTACCGAACTACATTTGAAATATAAGAAGATAGTGAAGCCCCCTTCAATGCTTCAACATCACTAGGATTTCAGACTTGCGTGGGCCAAGGAGAAACTGCAAAATAGCCCCAAATTCTGGCGATATGTTGTTCTCACTGATGAAAAAAGTTTCAACCTGGAAGGTTCGGATGGTTCTGCCAGCTATTGGCATGACATAAGGACGGAGGATCGTATGTTATCTACGCGCCACCAAAGTGGTGAGTCGGTCATGTTGTGGGGAGCGATTTTCTTATCATGCCATTCCGTGACTTGAAATGCAGCATTGATTCTGCGGCACACTTCGAAATATTGCAGAAGGAATTTATTCCCTTCCCAACAGACAGGCTTGGAGAGAACTGGATATTTCAGCAAGTTGGTGTGGCCCCACATCGATGTAAGTATACCAAAAAAAAGTGGCCCCAAGTTCCAAATGTCGATGTTATAGAGTGGTCTGCCAAATCTCAGACCTAAAAATTATAGAAAACGTTTGGGGATTGATGGCACGGAGGGTTTATCAAAATGGAAAGCAGTTCAATTGTGTGGAGGATATAACTGACACGATATTGGATGTGTGGGAGAACCTGAGCGATGATTACCTCCACAGCCTTTACGATTCTATCTTCAGGTGTCTCATTGAGGTAGTTGAGAAGAAAGGGGACGAAAACAAGTACTGGCGTAAGTTTTGTAAAGGTTTGAAAGTTTTGGATCATATAGAATTTCATGTAATCATTCGGATTTCGTTCAGTTTTTCAAAGAAATAACGGGTTTTGTTGTAGCCGTCTTAAATATGAGTCCATTATCGGACTTAGCCCCTCAGTTTACCTTAAATGTGTGACGGGAACACGTAGAGCCGTTATTAAGTGCTATTTTCCCTTCCTGTGGGCTGTGCACTTATACCGATTTTGTGCACTGTACAGTAATGTCGGTGAAATGTTTTATGGTTATATATTTTTCGTTCGAAATTGGTCCTTACTGTGGTATCTCCCAATTAATTTAGATAGCTCTTCAATTTGTGTCCTAAGCAGGATCCCATCAATTCTTTTACCGTTCCATGCTGTGCGCTTGTTTTAGTGTCTATCTGTGATGACAATGTCCTCATATGAGTACAAATCTCTTTTCCTTAAAAATATTTACAAGTGGGAATAAGGGTGCTTCACTGCTTAGGGAACCGCAACCGACCATATCTTTCAAATATTAGAGCACCGCACATTCCCCCGCTTAGGGATGTAAGCCGTCTATTTTACAAAAACTAGGGGCAGGTTTGTGTATTAGAGGGTATGAAAATGAGGTAGAGTAAGAAGCGACGACCTCATACTTTTAACACCTAACAATTTTTACAGTGAGGCTACTGAAAACAGTTTTTGGGCCCGCAAATATGTACTAGAAATTATACTCTAGCTAGAAACTAAGAATTTAAGTAAACAGTTCCTTAGCAGCCTAATTCTACATCAAACTGGCTGTAGCATCCACAGGTAGGCACTGAAAGGGGAAAATATGGCAAATTGGCACTAAAAGTGAGGTTTATTGAGTGGTAAAAAGTGGATTATACTCTGACCAGCTTTAAAATCGCCGAAACGTGTATTTTGGTTGTTATCAACTACTTTCAAAGATTTAATTAGCTA
Organism: Kappaphycus alvarezii; assembly: GCA_002205965.3. Lineage (NCBI taxonomy): Eukaryota > Rhodophyta > Florideophyceae > Gigartinales > Solieriaceae > Kappaphycus > Kappaphycus alvarezii. The sequence continues at coordinate 319,875 of NADL03000022.1, read as the reverse complement.
TAAAATATCTAAGTTAACGTTAGCAAAAAAGAAGAGGAAATGTTTCTAATGAAAACTTAGCAATTAAATTTGTCCCCGTATGAGGACAATGTTCCGATTGACATCGTTCAGTGATTTAAACACCGTTCTAAATTTGTGTAGACTGGAATCCCCAATTATTTGAACATGAGTCACCATTTTTGCGTAAACAATTGAGAAAGTGTGTCAGCGCCTCGACATTGTTAGAGGAAGACCACTAGTAACGAAAAATGTAGGACTAAACCTACTCCGGGAACCAGGAAAAATGGTGTAGTAGCGAAAAGTTTCTGTATTTTCCCGCAATTGCCCTTTATTTCATATTTATATATACCTTTTACTGGCCAATTATTAAAAAATATGTGATAAGGGTAAATATCTACATACAGATACTCAAAAAATGCACTATAACCTTACAAAAGACATTTATCTTCCCTAATATACAGCATTGAGTGTAAAGTAATTGGTTGTCGTACTGTACTGCCACCGGCATTGCTTCTTTTAGTGATTTTTTATGATTCTATTCTTGTTCATGCTGGCGCTCTGCTACTAGTAAGTATTGTACTGTATAGTAAGGCCAGTTTTTCGATTTTTAACCTCCTCTGGTCTTGGTGCTGTAATTTGCCCAAGTGGGCCTCAAGGAAGTCAGTCCGGACTACTCGAGCCCCAGCTTGGACCTGATATTTCCGCATGAGAAAGGCACCTATTTGGGCAAATGTCGACTTTCTTCGCCTCTAACATGGATGTCCAGTACTTGTCTGACATACGTTTACTCAACTTTACATAACCCGCCGTCGTATATAAAACTAACCTATCCAACTAGTATTTATACTTACCTGGCCACCAAGTCCCAAGATTAAACAGACACCCGGTGTTGGCTCTGAAATTAACTCCTAACTTCCGACTTTGCAGCTATCTTTCCGGCAGCAACTTTGGCTTAATCCGTGTATATCCGCCCAGGTTCATCTTTTAATTCCCCCCTATCCACTATAATACCGCTCCTTTCATTGTTTTCAGGGATATTTACTCACATTTGGCGCCTCGAATTCCGGTGTCTACGTATAAATAGGAACTTCGAAGTTGTTGTTGGTGAAAACAACCTTATCTCCAAAGGAGATAATCAGCACTTCTGACCTATTACTACCTCTCTTTTTAGTATTTAATCGCTGGTGTTCTCCGATTTTTTGAGTCGATTCTTCTCAAGGCTCTAGCATTTTGTGTGTTCCGGCCCGGCCAAACAACCCGGAGGACAACTAAACCGTCCAGCTGTCCAGGGAATCACCCCGCTATACCACCTCAACTTCTCCTCCCGGTCGGCGAGCTGTGCTACTGCATCGCAGGGTGCTTAAAGAGAAAGTCGGACAGCGAATACCCTGAGATTATTGGTTTTTGTGTGCTAGTTTTCTCATTATCTGACGTCATTCCGTATTTAAACGAGAACAACCGCGCACCGCGCATTGCACTAAAATGAGTGGTGAAAATTCAAGTGGAAGCTTGTTTTTACTGAGACTGTTATGTTTTGCACTAGTTTCCGGGTCTGGAAGTAACAAATAGCGAAAAGATAATGTTATTATTCTCCAATTTGTGTAATGATATCCTATCAGGCAAGTTTCAGTTTTTTTTGGCATCTTTATTTTGCATTCCTGGTTCTGTTTAAATTTTATTCCTGCTCTATTTCTTAGAAGACGGAATAAACGCTAACTAACTCAATTTTTTAAGACCCATGCACTATCTTACAACTGTTAAAGAGTCGTGATATATAAGGGTTCTGAAAACATTACGAAAGGACATATAGGGGCTTTTTGTTCTTCGGTTAAGCTTTAAATCGCTCAGAAACGAAATTTCCCACTGACATAACGAGCGTATTATCATGATCAATTACACATGCGTCCTTCTCCATTATATGCTCGTACGAATGAATCAGTCTGGATTATTTGTAGCGGATGAGCAAGAGGAAGAGGTTGTTGTCTAAATTGTCCAGAAGAGTTATCAGACGGAGTTCTTGAACGCTAAATTGTTAAGGCAACGATTAAAACCTCGAATTTTTGAAATGCTAAATGCGTCTTCAAGAAAAAGAAGTCTTAATGTTGGTAACAATAAAATATTGAAGTGCAGCATTACTTAGCATATGAAAAATCAATATATTCAAACTCAGAGCAAATTCTAGGGCGTTTTCGATTTTAAGAAAATTCATTAAGGGTGCTTGTACGGGCTGACAGCGCAATAGAATCCAGAGATTGGGGCTTCCCGCCCGTGCAAGGTAAATGAGCAAAGGCAATCACATTATTTTTCATTGTGTGTCCAAGCACCTGAAGTGAAAATAAGCTACGTCTCAATAATAAATGAGCTGTACCTTCCTCCCATTTTCGTAAAATTCTTCATATGTGTAAAAAATGCGGGCGCTCAATTCATTAAATGTACGGTACCAACACTTCCACCTTTTTAACTAAATGAAATTTTTGTTTTGTGGAGGATATTGAATAGAAATTACTCATCATAAAAGGTCCATTGCGAAGAACAGACTATTATAGAACACATCCTCCCTTAAAAGCAAGTCTAATGGTGACTCCAAAATCCAAAACATTTTGCATATAGCGGTACATCTGTGCTGTCTATCGGACGTTCCATCGCTATAATTTTGATGTAAAAAGCTAAATGTAAATGTAAAACGAGTCTTTTTACATCTGTATTTACATCCAGAATGCGTTCGGATGCATATTTCCCGCCAACAATATTTTGAGAAGTTGACACATAGACGTTTGGCGAGAAACGCAAAGGATAGACCATCATGTTTTCGCACTGATGACGCCCGCACATAAAGCATCCTGCAAGCTGCAACAAACTCAACTCAGACCACTATTCACCACACAATCACCCTACTCTCACTCATCAAAATGAAATATTCAGCAGATGTCGAGATGAAGAGCAGGGAGGACAACTTCTCCCCACAAGAGGATTACGTTCTTGCTGAGGCGTGGATATAGGATTCTACAGTGGTCTTTGACGGAGATGCGGAGACATTCTGGGCTTCCGTCTTGGAATTGTTTGAGAAAAGGAATCTGTTCGTGGCCGCTCGCCAAACAGTTTGAAGAGCAGGTGGACAACTCTACAGCGCGTGACACAGAAGCACCTTTTCGCGGATAAGTTCTATCGTGCCAAAGTACCGTCGGAGAGCCTAAGGAGGTTAACTTGAAGAATATCTTGCTTCTATATCGCTAAAGTTATGCGACTGTCAAACCAGATGCTAAAAACCTTCGTCGGGCTCCTGTTATCAAACTTTTATATGCGGTAATGCTGCTTTCGAAGCACCCTAAGTTTTCTATGGTATTAGGTGGTGTTGAGAAGGAAAAGTTGCTGAAGAATGTCTTGGATAATACTGAGCCACTCTTTAGGGACTCAAGTGACGCAAACAGTCCTCGCCCTTCCAAGAGAGGTAATGGACAGTCAAGGGCGTTTTTTTGAGGATGATGAGGCGACGGATAAAAAGGATAGCAAGGGGAATATCAAGAAGGATAAAACAAGGAGTAGTCGCCCTGCAGTGCTAAGAAGAGAAAGAATGGTCCGCAGCTGAGGTCGGTGCGCACAAGATGGCAAAGTCTATGGTAGGTATGAGTGCGGCGATGCGTGAAGGCACTTAGTCAAAGCTCAAGCTATAAATTGCTGCACTACAGCTCAAGATAATCAAAAGTATTGATTTGACGTCGCCTGAGAAGAACCGAATGACGGTTGAACTTCTACAGGAGTCCAAGATGGAATCAACAGTTGAAAAGCCGATGGTTCGGTCTCAGTCCGAAGTAATTGAGACTACTTGAGGAGCAAGTGCGAGTGCGACGGAGGAGAGAAATTATGGAAATAAGGAGCAAGAATTGGATTAGATCATAGTGTCGTCGAGCGTCTTCGAGCGGCGAGGGCAAAGCCCGCAGTGTAGGGAGCCGTAGGAGACCGGAGCGGAGAACTAAGCACGCGACGCCAGTCGAACCCGTAATAAAGAAGTGAATTTTACTTAGAGCTACTCCTCGCAAGCGCCTTCCACAGACTACAGATGCTCGGCAATTTCTTTGATAAGATCAAGATGCATGTCACTACTCATTACCAATATGTCCCTCTCCAACAGGGCAGTTATACCAGACAAATTATCGTCCGTTCCTTGTGAACTGTGCAAGAATCCAACTTTATCTGCTACCTTATCCCAGTCCAAAAACTCCTCCACGAACCTATCGTTGTCAAAGTCTTCAATTTCATCATCCAACTCTCCATCGAGGGACATCTTGATAATGTTGTCGTGCAATATGATGCACATATGACTTATCATGATGGTCATCTCATCACTCCATTCATGCCTTTCTTGCCTCAATATCTTGAATCTCCCTCGCGAACACCCTAAAATTCGTTCAATATCTTTCCGAACCGCTTCTTGTCTCTCTGTCATGTGTTCCTCTCGCCTATTCCCAGGAGCAGCAACGGGGCCGACATACAAAAGCCAATTATTTTTTACTTTGTTCAATAAATATCCAGTAGCTTCATTGTTCTTTTTTTCCTCAATTTATCAAGCATTAGAGGACTGTTGGCAAGTATCGTTAGGTCATTGTTTGATCCACACCTTCCCGCCAACCAGTGCCGACAAAACAAATCTCTGTCACAGAGTTCCTCACCACTCAATGTACCTAGCTTCCCGTTCTTGAGATTGTAGTATTGTCCTTTAAGTGCACGACGACAATTGGACAACCAAAACAACCATGAAACCCGGCTTCAGCATATTTCTCTTCTATATTCCGCAGATCTTCGATGCTTGGCTCCTCGTTCAAGAACTGCCTTCTAAAATTATCAATTACCGCTACCACAAAGCTCTTAAAAAACATTCTCTGTGACTCTACACCTATTCTGCACATGTCATCCATTTGTCCAAAGGAGCTTCCGGATGCTACCCTTCGCAGGGGGGTCAGTAACTTCTGGTGGGTACTGTATCCCAGCTTCCCAGCAGCATCTTTCCCTTGCTTAAAAACCGGGTACTTTTGCAAAATCTTGTCATGTAACAACCAATAGAGCTTAACAGGTATACGGAAGACCTTCCTAAATTGGTTCGTTAGTTGCACATGATATTGCGAAAGATATTCGTTAAACCAGGTGCAAGGCCCTCTACTGATATTATTGCTTCCTGTTTCTCTGCAACCCCTTTTTTCCCCCGTAGTGTTTCACTGCACTCTACCGCGGCCAATAAACACGCTTGAGCCTCCTTCTCCCCATCAGACTCCAGCAACTGTCCCAACCATTTCTTCAATCATCGACGACGATTCATTACTCATGTCGCCATCGGCCTTGGTGCAGTATCGCGGGCACATGGATGTATTCTCCCAACTTTAAAATGTCAACTCCATGTAGAGTGAAGTATTACACCTCCATATACTCATGCATCCAGTCTTCTTACGACACGTTGCAAAGCGCCGCCGAACTGTTGGACATGCGCACTGCGGATGAATATACGTAAAAATCAAAATTTGCATATAGATTCTACCACCGCTGGACTTGCTCTAAAGACAAATAAAAAGGGCACATTGTAACTATTGCACTAATAAAGGGAACTATTTTCCCTACAGTATATCATTCTCTATATTTAGGCATTGTTACGCCCGTCAGCAAACGTAAATTGCCTACTCGTGTTAATTTTCAAAATCAATTGCAATAAGATGACTTTCTACCAACTCTGTCAAATTTCCTCCACAAAAAAGTTTCCAATTTTCAATAACAAATTCTTTACCTCTCCGACAAGCCTCTTTTAATCATCTTCATGTTTACTTGTAGCATCCATGAAGTCACGCCATCCTCGTTTGTTATCACCTAATCACTCATTCTCACTTCTTACCCTCGAAAATAAGACTGAAACTATTTTCTGTGATCAGATACATCTAAATCAGTATTATATTTACCATAAATTCAGTCCCCAGTGACATCTTCGGACATCGAGAGATGTCATTCGCTCTTTCTGGATCTTTCTTCACTTTTTTGACCAGGGTACCACTTTTCTTATTGAAACTCTTGATTCCGGTATCTCGAGCAGGAAAAAAAGTCTTCTCAAGATCAGAATTTAAAATCGTTCATTTTCGTTTTCTGTGATCTCAAAAAATCAAATCTCTGAGATATATCAACAAGGGATAGGTTAACCCGGTTAATTCCACAATAAGATCCTACTAGGTACGCTTTTCTGGCTAATCTGAAGTTATATTTGCAGCTGCTGGTCTAAGTAATATATTAAATTATGGGCTGGTTCTGTAGCCTGGAAGGAGGCTTGTAGATTCAGACGTCGGGTTACAGAGCCAACCATCGGTTGTTTATTTAACAGCTCAAAGATAAAAATTGAACAAATAACGAACATATGGTAAGTAGACGGGAAGAGCTAGGAAATGATTTCAGAGTGCATGGTGGTAGGGAAGTCTAAATTTGTGCATGAGTAATTCCGGGGACATTTTTTTGAAACAATAAAATAAAAACGGAAACCCGGTATGATTCAAGTCGCTTTGTTCGGCTTGATATTAAAATACTCCTCTCGCTTAATTCTTTCATGATATATGGAAAGATACCGGGTCTTTCTACAAACCATTAAAGCCACATACACGTCATAAATTCAGTATGTTTCCCATTATTTTGTACTTCATTAATGATAAATTACTGGTCTTATTGACTCCAAAGAAATGCAGGACAATTGAGAAATAGATACTACCATCATCAGCGAAAAGAATGGTTTAATAATTCAAATTAGAGCATAAAAAGAGGTTTCCAAATCGCTGATAGTAACCTAAAATTTTGCGCAACGACAATTGAATTGACATTTGAGAATACCTAATGACGCTATTCTTTTGACCACAATTCATACTTGATGAAACATTCTCGGTTAAATGGTTAAATGTCATTCGCTGGATTTAATGAGACCATGTGTGGTTACGGCTTTTTCCTGCCAGATGATCTTTCCGAATCTTTGCCTTCTATACTTACTTAATGATAGATTGATCTTTCCGGCCGCCCCTGTGGCTATTGATTTACATAAAATGCTTCATGCTCTATTGAACTTGCGGAACAGGTTTGATACTGTTACTATCCACAGAACGCTTAATTAGGCATTGATGTACCGTTCGTACATGCTGATAGTGCTTTCTATAACGCATAGTGTTTTATTTGGCCTCCAGGAAGTCTATATGCTTCATTTTGCCTGTGTTCTGTGCAGAGGCACTCTTAGGTCTTCGCGAGCAGCGTGCTGACTGTAATAGTCGTATGATTCCATTGGTTTGATTTCCTTAATTCTTTTGCTGCCTGAATCATCCATGCTGCCATCCAAGTGTGCTAAATTCAAGCCATATCCACATAAGTGTAGTATTGAGCGCGTTCTATTACCGAATAATGAGTTCACTGTACATTTACGAGCATTCAAGTCACTGTATTTAGTATGGGAAAGGTTTGGGTTCCTAATAGAAAGTTAACGCACATAGTCAAGAGACTTAAATATGACTAAAATTGCCAAATTACAGATTGTAATGCGTTATTGAAAACTCCTTTTCAGTTGAGATAAAACCTGATCGTATCTTTTTCATTAGTTACGACCCGAAAGAAATAAGACTGGCACAAACTCGAATATCCGAAGCCCTCCTTAACCCTCACCTTTCCAACGGACCCCTTTAGATCACCTAAAGACCGTTATCGTATATCAGCAACCCAAACTCCATTCTCACGCTTTCCCCTGCCTCTTTTTTGCACTCCCTCTCAACATCGCGATCTCCTTAATCAACTTAATCCATGACATCCCTCGCGACTGATACCACGACATCCTTCTACAACTTGCTGTCGAACTCAAATCCTATTTTCCTGCTACCATGTATCCACCGGCACAAGCACTAAGCGGCGCCGCAGTACTTCTCGACGGCTCCAAATGCAGTGAGCATGCAAACGTCACAACACCGTACAAAGAGCTCACTGCACCCACCTTACTGACTGCATCTCCTTCAATCAAGCCTTATGGAGAAACTGTTGTAATAACTCAGCCTGAAAATTCCGCCTTCGCCTCCACGCCTGTCGCTCACAATACTACCCTACCCTCTCCTCCCCGAGGCCGACCGACTGTAAAAAGATGTCACCGAACCAAGACAAATTACTCCGCAAAACGCCCCCACTACAATCCTGCCTTCATCGCCGTCCGATAACGACGTTGTGTCTGTCCATGAAACACTCAAAAAAGAGAAAAAAGGGAGACCCGCTAGATCCTCACCGGAAAGGACTTAAATATTGTGCAGAAAGTGGCAGCTACAAAGGTTCACTTTGTCTTCAATGGAAACGTGAGCAAAAAGAATTGAGGAGGAGGCAGAACGGTCGAACGATAACCGTATGATGGGGACACATGTGACAGGAAAGTATGTGCAAAGACCGTTACCGCCGCTTGCAAATTTCATTCAATAAGTCGGACAAAAGGGATCATTTCCGGTCCCTTTGGTGGGGCCAGGGGAAATGGACGAATTACTGATGATGTGCCGCGAGGCTCGAGATAAAGCAAAAAGGAAAAGGGCAGAAAAACGGGCAGAAAAACGGGCTGCAAAAGAAAATGACGATGAAAAGGAGAGGGGCCAGAGAACTACAGAGTATGGCGACGACTCCGAGGGGAACAGACGCGGACGTATAATGTGGCAATTTCAGTACAGCACAGTCTTCCGATGGACACAGCGCAAAACTCAGCGAGTAATAACATCGTCTGGGGAGCTGGATTGATTCTCCATGCATCTCAGGGATACAGATTTGGCAAGAATAGAGTTTGAGAAAGAAAATTAGATTTAGAAGAGGCCAAACTTCGAATGGAAGTAAAAGAAAGGAAGAAAGAGCGAGAAGAGCGGAAGGGTGCCCAAAAAGCTAACCAAGAACTAGAACTGTCCAAGTTATGTTAATGATGGATATTTTAGGGCAGAACTTTAAATGATGTTCAACATAATTAAAAAGATTGGTTTAAAGTTTACTTTGGACCTCAAAAAAGAGCTGAAAGTGGCCTATAACGTTGGAACACCGTCGAGTCCAGGACGTGGGGGTTGGCTGGTACCGGAAACTAACTTATCCGTAAGCGGGGTATATGAAGGGGGAGAGCACGGACAGAAAAATTCTTAACTGGCGAGGGTACAGAATTCATATACAGTTAAAATTCTTAACTGGCGAGGGTACAGAATTCATCGGCACAGAAGTTGAAGCTTTGTCCGGATGTGGCTCATTCCGGGTGTTGCTTTTCTGAGCCCGTATGGTGATGGCCATGTGTACGGAAACATTTTAGGTGCTATCGAAGCGCTAGGTAGCGATAATGAATCTGAAGAGAGGGAGAGTTGATAAATGTCGGTAACAGACAATGGGCTTTCATTGGCGGTGTGACTCATGAATACTGTGAAAGAGGGTATGTTCTGGGCAATTGGGTATTCCAGCTCTGATTGAGGCTGCGGGCCAGCTCCCAGGACTTTTTCCGAAGGCCGGAACCTTGTGCGTATGTGTTGATGTAGTGAAGGGTAAGACGTGCGACGTAACGTTGGCCTGTCGATGTGGAGGTTATCATTTAGTGGGGCGTGGAGATTAATCGATGGGTCTGGCTATTCAGCAGTACGCTTAGGTCAGCAATTGGATATAGAAAGCAGAGGCGGGAGAGTTATGAAATCGACCTCGACTGCAGAGAATGATGGAAAGGGGGTGCTGTTGGCCTCGTTCGTCTAGTTCCAAAAGTGAGGAAGTTCCCAGTAGCAGAAATGCAGCACAGACGTCGCGATTGCGGAAAAACATTTTTAAGATGTAATTGAAGTGGGAAGGGTTTGATTTGAAGGATATAAAGGACGTTCTTATATTTTGTTGGGATGTTCGGATTGCGTTCGAGGCAAGCAGTCACCACGATTGATTAGGTAGGAGTGCCGGCAAATCAGAGAGAAGGCGGGGTCGATCAGCTTTTTTGTAAGCCTTTCCAAGGTCTTGTCCCAACGGTTAACGATGCTAATCCGTAAGGGAAATGTATTCTTCTAGGAATGACGGAGGGCACCCGAAGTATATTGATGTTTGCTGCGGTTATATTCAATTGGGTAAGTTGTTAAGTAGCATCGCAGCCAAATAAAGGGATCCAACAGGTGATTCAAGGAATTTCATTTCGCGCTTAAAGTATACAGTGGTGAAGTATGCCTTGATATCCTTGAAGATCCATTCAACCGTAATCCTTTCTTTAGCCATACTTCGATTAAAGGCAAATTTTTATGCCTGTAAATTACTTCCTTTATAGTTAACTTCCAAAATCAATGCCTACTGGAACAGATGTCCCCATAAAGACAGTACAGCACTGAACCCAAATGTAGTGAACTCAGCAGCGTACTCTCAAGTTTACTACGGCATCATAACGTCCCATCATGGAGGAGGCCTTCTAAAGGGCCGTAAACATGTAGCAATAGTCCATCAGGAGAAGTTACTGCTTGAAACTTAAGAAAATCCGTGCGTTTGATACGCACTAGAGCATATGAGATCCACTCGGACGGGCGATACAGATCAAAGTTCCATCTATGAAGCCTACGCAGTTGGGCAACTCATTTAACTTGGATCGAATGAAATCGACAGACATGGAGCCTCGCTGTTTCATAAACTGTGTAGAAATTCCTGCTGTCAACAGGCTCCCCCTTTTGGTAAGAAACCACTCCAATCCTTCTCAGAAAACTCTGAAAATGGGACGAGTGCTGTACGAATAAAGTCTCTACATTAAGCCATCGGGATGGTGTTACACGTCTTCTCAAAATTACACAACGCAATAGCATAGCGTTGACGGCTTAACGGTTTTTAGTTGCTTTCTGAGTTGCTGGCCACTCAATAACATCCACGACTTTAACAATGTCATTCTTTTCAAAGCGGAATAGAGTGAGGCAGTCCCTATTTCTGAAGCCGTTAAAGTTAAATTTAAATTTGAATGAAGATATTTTTTGCTTCGTTGCAACATGTTGGTCATATCCTGGTGATTTGATTTGATTCTGTCTGCAACGAATGAGAGAACTGCATGCGGTGTAAAACTGGAATGCTCGCCCTCAAAAAGACGTCTGGAGATAGCCAAGGGAGCTATCTCCCGATTGCGTAGCCTTTCGGTACACCTTTGTTTCATAAAGTCTCTTAAGCGGCCTTTACCCGTCTCGCTTCTGTTGATAGTGACGATTATCTGGACTGTTTGTCGTGGTATGGACACCATCCGCACCATGGAAGGCATTCACAGCGCATTTGGCGCCCAAATGGTGAGTATGGTCAGTACCGTTATACTCGCTTTTTGCCTTTCTCGGTACTCTGCGTAAATAGCCCATAGGGCGTCACGAGAAATACTTGTGACTATTTTATCATATCATATCAATGGGTCCGGACTCAAATTTTATTCGAAAGTTTCACTAAGCATAATCTTTCTAATACTTAAAAGAAATGTTGAACTGTTTCCAGTGCTATATAAAGAACCCGCATATTGGCCCAAGTAAAATGATATGGTTCAGTACGCACATTTTTTTGGCGCTTGGACGTTTCCCTACGGAAGGGCCTGATTTCAAATAATTTAAGTTGTAAAATAATTTTTTACTTGGTAAAAAATAATAATCGCTCGCAATGGCAATTTCACGGTAGCTTTTTCACATTTACAGATTATCCCAGTATTATTTCTTCAAGAAAATACAGCTCTTGGAGGGAGACTAAGAAAAGTTGAAGGATTTAAAGCTGTCGCTGGCTCACCTTTGCACTCTCAGTTTACTGTAAAGCAACGAGATCAGAATAAGACTCCTGTCGGTTATAAGCGTGAGTAGTTTCGCCCACCCACAATTAAAAGAGCATACTGAAGGATATAACTAAAATTTGATCCTTGTCAATATCTGGACCAGGGTCCCTACCGGTTCCGTGGGATGAATGTAACATGAAATCTCAGGTTAAATACGCGTGTAATTTTAGATATCATGTACTTTGGAAGCGACCCAGTCGTACTCATCGTGGATGAAGAACCATCCTTCAGCTACGTCGCGAGAGACTTGGGGCGCAAATTACCTGCTGAAGTGCAGCAAATGGGCGTTAAATTATTACTTCATTATCTCGCGCACGTTAATTCAGTACTGTAACTATTATTTCTTGTTAGTTCTGAGATATTGGGTGATATTATATTCGGACCATATCCGGAGACAACTGAGATGTCACAGGGCGCCTATAAAAATCTCTCATGTACTTGGAGGGACCGACAAAAGAAAAAAGGGCGCGTGGGTGTGCCCACGTTTTTCGCTGTACTAATCCAATCCCTCCGCTCCCGACAGCTCACCTAGTCGTAATGTATCCAGTCTACAACTAGCAACAGCCTCACACTCTAATTCAGCTTCTTTCCTTCCCATTTCCAGCACTGAAAATATATGTTGATCATTTACTGATAAAGGAACGAATTTCAGAAAAAAATTTATACACTTCCCACCTCTGATAACCGTACAAGTAGATCTATTCGAATTAAAGCACATTACAGGCTAGGTAAATGTGACCGTTACCACGGTCCTCCTCGAGAGACTTACCGAAAGACACTACAAGAAAATATTGGTGCGGACATATCTTTGGCTCTGGCATGCGCCGTTACGGTAATGAACAACAAATTAGGAACAGGCGGGCTGGTTACACCTCCATTGGTATTCGAAGATTACCCTTGAGTAAAACCCACGGGAGGGCCTACGGAGAAGCGTTCCTCCATAGACAAACGCATATAATGCGCACAAATCGCTGGAAATAAAATGGAGTCACAGATTGCTTTACGACAACTCAAGCGTACCCTACACAATTACCTTCCACCTGCAAGTGAAAAAAAATTGTGCGGACGGGGAAAAAGAAATTTTTTGGCAAAATTTCTACTGAAAAAAGGGTCTGAGAATATCTTGGACCATAAAAAACATCAAATAAAGATGACTACACATATGAGGTTTTTTCCATAGGTACAGAAAGGAAGTTGGTAACTGAAAGCGGTTTGAACGGGAATAATTATGTACCCAAACAGTTCAACCTAGCACAAATAAAATCATATTATTCGCCGGAAACTCTCTCCTAGTCTTCTCTTGCAGATACCAAGAGTAATGTGTCTTCCTTCCAGACATAAAAATAATTAATATTAGTGCCTGATTTTATTGAACCCATTGAAAACAGAGAATCATAGAAGGAGATGAAATAGACCAAATTAGATGAAGTTCATTCTATCTTTGAGTGAGTGAATTCATGTTAGTCTGACAGCAGACGTAGTCGCCAATGAAAACATCCTACCAGGTCTCCCTGTACAGGCTATGAAATCAACTCTGGATGTTCAAGCAAAGTGTAATGTGATGTATGTGATAAGTGGTTATCGGGTCAAATGTAAGGAACTAATAGTGCATAATTGGAATACTCTGAGTCTAAGAGCAACCTAACTACTACTTTTTTTAGCAGCAATAACGTATTTCGAAGTTTGGTCCTCTCACATAAAACAGGACTACTTGTAAGCCTTAAAAAATCCTAGGTGAGAACTACATTCGAAACATCCGGGACCAGAATTGGAACTGAACAATTTCTACAGGTTTTACGAGCATTTTCTGTCTTTTTTGATGATGGGGATTTATGGCATACTAAATTGGATCGCCACTACCGTACAGCTCCAGGAATGACTCAATGTAACCTCGAATCAGCATTTTACCACCTATTCGAAGAGAATATTTTCGTCGCACGCAGTGGCAATTATGTAAAACATCTTCTACGACCTGTAAATCAGAGATTCCGACAGCATACTGCTCAAAACAATGGAAATAATAATTTAACTTAGTAATCTTCGTTCTCTTTCAAATACAAAGGTTTCTAAATATCATGTGGCAGTGAGAATGCATTAGTCAATGACCAAATAAAATACCATAGAAAACTAGAGTGTATGTCACTAGTGTCTATTGGACCGTTGTCCTCAATATGAGGACATTTGTCCTCATATGAGGACTACTTTTAGCACTTCTTTTTCAATACAAAATTTTTTTACCTCAGCGCATTTCTTGTCCTCCGCATTAGTCCATGAGTGTAGATGGCCGATCAAAACAAACTTTTCAAGATTATTGACCTCGGTGAAGGCTAGAACAGTTTTCCCTCACCAGCTTCCGCTCTTTGCAAGAAGTTGTGAAAACGACTTCATTTTGGAAGGTAAAATAGTTCGTATTATCGTGGGGGGTTTCAGAAACGAGGGCGCATGTACAGTAAAAATTACTGTACTGTAACTAAACATAAAAACCTTTTTTCCAGTAAAAATTCGGGCTTTCAAAACATTTTCCTTTCCAAAATGTAACGGAAATTGTCCTCATATGAGGACAAAGTGTGCCTCATATGAGGACAGTGCGTGGTCGGATAGACACTAGACTCTATTATCAAGATTCCAATTTAATTTACATAAAATTGGCTTGTTATTTCAAGTCCAGACCCGATTGTTTCCTAGGAATTGCTCAAATAGCCCAAATGACAGAATAGAATGTTTCTATGACAACCATGGTTATAAATAGGTCATTTAAAGAAGGTCATTAAGTATGAAACAGAGAACCGAATTGCACTCAATTCATTTAAGCTGAACTTGGACACACTCAAGGAAATTGTGTTTTGAGATGATTTGTACGTAAATAACATCGATTTATCATCGCAGCTGGGCTACGCAATATTCCTTGGTAATGGAGGCAATATTGCTGCACCATTTTTTTCGATCCTAAATGGCAATTCGTATCACTCTATTAGCAATAGATGATGATTTTATGTCTTTTATTGATATGTTCGGCTACATTATAGCACTATCGAAGGAACTGACAGAAATGATTAACTAAAATATTCCCGAGCAGTTGCTAACTGACAGTGAAAGTTTATTTGACGTTAACCTAAGGTATATCGGCATACCAAAAAGCATGATGTCTGGTATAGCTGCCATGAGAAAAGGATTCAAGGACAGAGGCATCTCTGAAATTGGATTCATAATGAGCTCAACTAATATTGCTAATTTTTTGACCAAACGGATGGCGCAGGCACATCTGAGATTTGTCACTGGTAGCGGGAATTTGAATGTACACATGGAAAAAAGGATCTTCAGGAGTCACATTCATGTATAATAAGTATTAAAACTGCTGCTTTTGTCGCAATTGAATTTATTGGGTTTACTGTTTGTATAATTCAATAATTTCAGCTAGTTGAAGGGTGTCTAATTCAAAATAATTCAAGGTTTTCAGCTAGTTGAAGACGTGGGACACTATCCACGTTGGGTCAAATAAGTTTCTAAAATTTGCGCTTGGAAGTACCACATGACCTTCTTGCATAGCTGAAGTTGCAAACAACCGCAAAAACTATATGCCTGATTTGTATACTGCAACTATATCAAAATCTACACCAAACAGATGTTCATCTATTTATCCCCTGTCCCGAAGATGACTAATGGGAATACCGAGTTCAATTTGGTTCATTGTTGGAGCCACTCGTTTCAAAATCTAAAGACGTCCCTTTGTTTTTTGCAGTGATCGACGTATCTTTTTCATCTTTTTCTCTGCACAACAAGCGCCATATACAGTTTAACACAGAATGCATCCCGCAGAAAAACTAATTCAGTCAACTCATAATGCGACCCCACTGGGGGCCAAAGTGCCCCCTAAAGCTATAAAAGCTATACCCAAACATAGGTTATAGCCTGGGCACCAAACATAGCTTTTCCAGGAAAATCGCAGAGCGATAATATCACGAATTCGATTTCCTTGTTGAAGCTTTTAAGCTAACGTTTACTATGCAAATAATTTGCAGCTGTAAAATTATACTGAAAAGCCATAAATTATTACTGTGCCAAATAATAAAATCATAGTAATTAAACCTCAAGCAATTCTTTCATTTATAGCTGAGGTACAGTGCCAAAACATGGCTCGTGCTCGTGCAGGGATTTCACGAGCATCATCCACCTGGCGCGTCGAGGGCACTGGAATAATGTTTATGGCTTGTCATTGGGCCACATGGGCCTTGACGGGTCAGCGTGACGCCATGGACCCAATCTATATACGCTATGAAAACCCGCATATCTTACGATAGAGCCTGTTTCGTATACGAAAAACAATCTCAAACCGTACCATGACGTTATTCCATACGCGCGCTCCCAGAGGACGACCTGTTGCATATCAATCGCGTCCTAGGACAATGTAGTAGTCTTTGCAATGTTAGTGGCAATATCTAGAACTCATTTTACTCTCTTCCCAAAGTTAATGTTAGTCTATGCATTGTGCAACATGTTAAGCTAAGAGCAAACCTAAATAATACTGGAAACTAGTACTAAAATCTAGTAATGAGTAACCGAACCAAATGTAGTGGAGTTTTCACGTCTTAAATATCCAAGCTCAGGAAATCCCGGGAGTTTCCTGGGGCGGCCACCATGTCGTACAATAAGGCCATTGCTTTGTGCATACTTATCGAGAACAGACAATGGACAATGGCAAAGGCAGGCTGCTGGTAGGAGGTCATGCCATTATATCAGGACAACACATTCCAGGACGAAGTAAAACTGTACAGTGCAAAGAGTAGTAGCGGAGTTGGTCGAGGCGTACGAGTGGGAGACCCATGTCAGTATCGGAGGAGGTGAAGATTTGTAGAAGGGGTGGGGACGTTGTGGGGAACATATTGTGAATACTTACCCTTACTTTTTCTTGATACGCACCGCAATGTAAGATGCATTGCCCCTGTCTGGGGCAAGATTTGTCCAGACGCCGCGGAGGTTTTTGAACACGAGTGTGGGCGGGTCGGGGCTTGGACGCGTAGGGATTGAGGAAAGTTGAGCGACTGTTGAGATTTGGGCGGTGATGGAGTGGTCGCGCGCAGGCAAATCGCAAGGGAAATTGCCTGCTTGCCCCTTTTAAAATGAAAAAAGTTACTCTCATAGAATTTATATGTGATCAGCAGGAGCATTGTGCCCCAGAGAGACGTTTGGGCCAATGAGGATGTACGATTGGTAAAGTGGTTACTGCAGAAAGAGCCAATACAAATATGCCATCATCGCCTATGCAGAACCATCGTAAACAGTATAATTTAATAGAGAATATTATATTTTTAGTAAAATCCATACCCACGGACTCGTGGCCGGTTTTCGCGCGAAAAAGCAGAATACCCTGCAATTTGCGCGGGAAAGGCGTTACACCGATCATCCTGAAGTTGACCACTAAAACCCTCGTACAAGAATCCCGAACGAATCGCAGCAGCCAGTTCGTAAGCTGTTTTTGTAATTGAGTCGCAAAGGAAATAAACATTAATGGGTGACTTACTCCAATTTATGTTTAACGCTCCCAGCTTGAATGTATATAGTCAGTTCATATATGTGCTGCAGTCTTTTACTCTTACTCTGTATCGATTTTATTCCCTTCCAGTACCCCCCCCCCTCTCGCCCACCGCAAACGGAACCGTACCCGACCTGGAGGAGGAGGAAGAAGATGGTGTGGAGCCAGTTATGAGAAATGAACATGAGTTTCGAAAAACGACCTCTGTACTTGAAATGTAACAGGGATAACTTGCCAATGCCAGTGTTCATGGACTCACGCGTCTGAGTTCTCACGCAACACATTACCTTAGGGATGAATTTAATCGTTTCAGAAGCAATATTATGGATAGCATGTCAACTCTGATTAATGAGAAGGTGCAAGAAATCAGATCTGTTTTTCGTGAGGAGCTTGAGTTAAGGCGTACTGCATTAGATCATGGTTACAGAAGTAATGGTGGAAAGATGGTTAACCTTGGGAAGAGAAAAAACGAGAATGTCCAGGACACGCAACTACATGACATTGATATGGTTTTCGAGAGGAGCACAATTGTTTGGAGTAGCACTCTATCAGCACTGGTGTAGCTAAAGCATCAACAGAGATGCATCAGGATATCACGCTTCGTCTGCTTTGGTCTGCGAGAATGGAAAGTCTTTTCAAAAGTCCCATGAGTACAATTACAAGTCATGTTGTTGCAGAGAATGAAGTGAACAAGACGCTACCGACCTAATTTGGTTTTTTTACAATCACTGGAAAGCGCATGTCCATCTATCCGTATCTCTTCACAGGACACTCCTGAACCTGCTCCTACTTGCACTGCGGAAACTGTGTCAGAAGCTGCTATGTTGATGTCTGAAGAACAGCTGCAGTCAGTTGCAAGCGTGGAGAAGAGACTGATGTCAAACGTCGAGGAAAGAGTGTTTTCTCAGTTCCAAGGGTACAAGTCAAAAGTCAAGAGACTGAAGCCCCAAACCCAGTCCGGCTTCAGAGAGGAATAAAGCTGCTTTTGAAGAATCTGTTTAAGTTATTAGGAGATTTTTTCGGAAAATTTGACAGAGGAGCGTATGAGGCCAGGGAGTCGTTTTCAAGGGTTCTGGTTTTGTCCTTGATTACTTGCGAAGTCATCCAGAAGTTTCAAACAAAAAGTTCGGTATATTCACAGAAGACCTTAAGGAAGAGTAACAACGACTGTACCGTGACTTGAACACAATGCATCAAGCGATTGGTACGGCAGTAGTATATTAGAGGACATCGGGTTCAAATCCGTTCCTCTCGATTTAGTAATAAGATTAGTAAAGTAAAGACAAATTAAAAATATGAGACTTTCCTTTACACAATGAGTATCTCGTTGGATATTTTCAACAAATCATAAAGATATAGGAACTTTATACCTAATTTTGTTGAAGGAACGCTGCGCTGGCGTTGACGAGAAAATGCAAACATTTTACAACGTCTCCAAGAGAAATTTCCATCTTTTTCACGTTTGATTTGGTACGAGGCATTTTATAAACCGGAGCGGGGTCATGGACAGGGTCATGGACAGGGCCAGGACTCACTTTCGACGGTAAAGGACATCGGAGATATTGACAGGGATAGTACGGAAGACATGGAAGCAGACAACAACTCTCGTAGGAGGACCGAATTTCGATGGGTGGAAAAGGAAAGCATTTCAGTCCTTGGAATCGCTACGCGATTTGTGGCCGTGGCCCTCAGGTCAGGGAATCATTTTTCGTTCTTAAGGAGTAACAATCAAACGCTCCAGGCAGTTCATTTCTTGGCTTTGGGTCTAAGGGTTATGATCAGGTCACATCTCGATAAGAGCACTACTGCTCTAGAAAGGAGAGCATTTTCTGGGCTCCAGCTTTTCACCGATAATAACGGGGTTAATGGGGGCACGAGCAGTCAACATAAAGACTCACTAAAATCATTCTCCCGAGGAGTGAAACTGAGAATTTCTTTGGTTTTTTTACTGCGAGGCAATCAAAGGATCTGCAAAGAAATGACGTGAAAGTACAAAAGAGACTTCGAATGAGCCGACACTAATACCAAAGCTCTGAATGGAGGAAGGCACAGGACAGAGAGAAAGCTGATGCACGAATAGTAGCAGCGGATGCCCAGTTTCCAACAACCGATAGTGAAAGATATTTGGATACTGGAATTGAAGAAGATCTTGAACCATCTAAATAGTCTCGTTGTTTAGTAGTGGTAGAAGTTCGTAAATTTTGATCCAGCTCTACAGGTTTAATAATAAATGAACTGCACCAATGGTGTTGTTGTACTTATGGGGTGCGGTGGCAACCCATAAATAAAGACAACATCGACTCATCCGACTGGTATGAGTCGATGTCGTCTTTATTTCTTGGTCAATAAAGTGCATATTTGTTGAACATCATTAATTGTTGAGAGTGATGACCGACAGCATGGGATTGCTGAGACTCCCTGCCGTGACTATTTAGTTGTGTTGGATAGAGCGTCGTAGCTATTAGCATCCGACCGCTCATTAAAAAGACATATGACCGGAGTGATATCTTCATGATACTGTGAGGTGGGCATGATGTGGACAGATGGTATACCAACTTGGTAAACCATAACTCCGCACTCTGTTGAACTCAGAGATCTCTGAGTACTAAAGGTATGTCACATTCGATAATGTTCATGAACCAACAGAATAGCGACTTTTCAAGTTGGTACGCATGGGTTTAGTTACTTAGAGGATTTAGGGATTTAGAAAGACAAACCATCAAATTCCACATCACCATATTGTTGCCAAATTAATTCTCCAGCAAAATTATTAGCCCTCCAAGGCATTAACCACTGAACTCATAAGGTGCCTTGAAGGTGGAAGCAGTAATAGAGAGTTGCAGATATTTAACGATTAGATAAATGTTGGTTAGCAAACTATTCAAGGGCTTCGCGGGCCTCCGAGGGAAGACCTCCCGGAAGTTCGGTCCTACCGGGTACTATAAGAGAGTGGTACTGGCCTTTTAAAGACATATTCAATTGCAAATATCACTGAATCATGTTCAAGTATAGGAGAGGAATCCGTTTTAAACATATTTATTTCGGCATGAACCCTAAATCTCTATAACTAAGCTTGCGGTAGTTTATGCTTTACGAGGAGGATATCTCTGTTCTCTCCCAATGATTAAAAAGAGATATTCAAGTATATGAGTAGAATTCTGTATGTGCTTCTTCGGTCCAGATATTTCACATGCATGATCACATACGTGGAGAACTTGAACTCTTCGACAGCTTCGTGGCATTTCAAAAATAGGTGCACCTGAGGTATCCCCTTGTACCTAGTACATAGTATGACCCGGAAACCATGTCTAGTTTGGGATTTTTTGCTGGTACACAGCTTAACTCAACGGCGAAAACTGTTCCGTTGTTGATCTTAAGGCCCGGAGTACATACCAGTACATTTTGCTATAACTCTCAGTTTTCAAATTCACATTCCTGATATTACCATGGAGTTGCTGCATCACATCTCCGACATGAATGTCATATGACTCATAGCTCTCTTGCAAATCACCACTGTACATTCTGAAACGATTACCATACTTGATTACATCGCTTTCCCCGAATAATTACGGACTTCATCTTCCGCCTGTTTGTTGAGATTGGCAATTCTCTGTTGTAAACCGGTCATCTCGCTTGAATCCCTTGTTCCATTCCCGGTATTATTCCCCCAGTTATATGGACATGAAATCTGTAGACATTCCGTTCAATCGTTCTCCGACTAGAAATTCTGTAAACGACGGTGATTTACCAAGCACACAGTTATTTTGCATCGAGAGCAGCTGTTTCAATATCCCACGTGGTCCTATGGCAAGCTGTATATTCTCATAATCCGTGGATAGTATTCTTCCACTCCTACTATGAACAGCTTCCCTCCCGCATAGTAGGCGGACTAGCCCAAGTATACACTTTCCTTAATTCTCTCTGACGGGTTCCAGCTCTTCTATCAACATAGATATCCTTCCCAGCCAATCCTTAACACTTGCTTCTGTTATTGAAACGAGATGTGGCCTCTTCATATTCGACATCTTCAATGCCCTTTTCATAGTCTGATGCTCTTTCTCAAATCCGGTTCCGTTAAATACGAATATGTCCCAGCATAGGAAGATATACATACCCTAACTCGAGGAGTCTATGCAGGTTGGGATGGTCCAATTCTGTTCTTATCAGGCAAGTGTTTGACATCTCTTTCTAGACCCTTCTTATTGCCCTCGACGTCGCACCTCGTGCTGAAGATAGACTATGTAGATATAATACGGAATCTCTGCTAATTGTACATGCTCTCTGCAAAGTCCAAGGTATCCTCGATCATTTGCTGCAACTCATGAAGATACCGCCCCTTCCTACCAACTGTAATTGAATTGTAAACAACACTTCCATCCACTTCTCTTCTCGAGAAATACCATAACCGATTAACAAGTCGAGAGAAAAAGGAGAAATTCCAACTGCACACTCGCGCATATGTAAATGTTCTCTTTCAGCTTTATGATATCAGATGACATGATTTGCGTAATATCCCGTCCCCTCTCACAATCATACGTTCTAAACGCGTTCCTGAAGAATATCCCGAAACGAATAGAACGGCATACAGTTCACTAAGAGTCATTGAAAACAACCTTCCCGAGTTGTCTACTATCCCATTCTGTGATGGCAGTATAGACTCCAAAGTGGCAATGCGAA
This sequence comes from Kappaphycus alvarezii, assembly GCA_002205965.3. NCBI lineage: Eukaryota > Rhodophyta > Florideophyceae > Gigartinales > Solieriaceae > Kappaphycus > Kappaphycus alvarezii. The sequence goes on along the minus strand of NADL03000022.1, from coordinate 297,874 downwards.
CAAATGCATCATAAATCAACCGTTCCCACAGAGTTATAATTCGAAGAGAGGCGTTGATGCATTCCTTACCAATGCCGGTTAGGAGGTGATCAGTTCCAATTATAAGAAACACATATGGATCAAATTTATTACTTATCAGAGCATTCCCGCCTCATTGACTGGTACAGCCCCTCAGTATTCTTAATGCTGCGTTTCAGGTCAAAAATCCCAAATTATTTGTGCCATCGGCATATTCCTTCATACCGAGTCGTCTCAGGATCTCAGAGGCAGATTTGATGACATGATTGACCTCATTCTCGCCAAGTATCTGCAACTGAAGTCTTTCCCACCATGTACGTCAATATCGGTACACCTCGTATTAATCTGCACGGTTTCTCTCCCAAATGTCACCTTATCCTCAGTATGTCTGAAAAATTGCATAATGGCAGCACGCATCCGCATTGTGGCCAAGGACATCAATTGATTCGTTCAATGCAGCGTGTACCCAATACACCCCACCATATCTAGGAATATTCGTATTTTCTGACCGTATGCACATACTCAGTGAATCCCTCTATCCCCTTTGAAATATCTTCAGTCAATTGACAAAGCACAGTACCAACATGACACCTGGTGGTATCAATGACAGCCCTGATAGCATTACTGCTCTGTCAAGATCTGCGGAATATTTGCAGACAACATGTACAGACCTGTAGCACTAGCTTTTTCCCTTCGGTGAATCGAAATCCATCCCAGTAAAGAATGAACTGTATATTATGTACTGCATACCGTCATTCGGAAGTTTGCCGTAGCTAGGAATAGTGCTGTTTGTCTTCCGTAACAGTTTGCGTACCAGAGATAACTTTGATACTGTACGCTTCTTCAGTGCGACAATGTCAGAGCTAGGTAATATTAGAAGAATGACCAGAGGGGAGTTCGTTCACATTTTGTATGAATTGAAGAGATCGAACTCGCTTTGCTGTCTTCCTCTGGAATTTTCTTCATTACCAGAAAACATCCTAGTCCTCTCGAAGTTTGACGTTAGATCGACAGTCCGAATCCTTGACATAAAAGAAAAAACTTGTGTCATCGGTCTCCCCAACAAATCTTTGAAAACAAACAATCCCGTGATTCAAGTATTTCACATTGCACTGGTGGGCTAATCGCTGTGATCGGTGGGCAAATTATGCAATATTTATCCCCAGACTTGCAAAGTCCGATCCATTTTGCCAATTTACCATCACTTACTGCAAGGAGCTTCAAGATTGTTTTCTCAACCTCGGTAAGATATATATTCGATGATGTCGTTCCGTGATTCCATGGGGGACCAGATGAGTCCCAAATTGCACAAATAGTCCCCATTTAACTTGTTTTTTCCTTGCAAAAAGTACGGAGGAAGAACTAAAGAGTCAACTATTTCCTTGTTAAAGTGCTAGCTCCCAACAGCATTGATGCATATCACATCCCCAGAGATCAGAAATCATACTGACATAGTCTGGCTCACTGAATTTTCAGTCCACTGATATTGAATCCACGCACTTGTAAAGACGATGACGTTTCCTGATCAATGGCAAAATATCGATACAATCGGCATCAACACACCAGTCCGGAATGGCAGAATTAGGTTTTACCGAAGTGGATATCATTGCTTCTTATACAGGCCCGCAGGCCACATCCATTCTAGCATACTCGCTTACAGGAATCACTCGAACACAAATCTGTCCAGTGTCATTAACAACGAGCGAATCGGTCACACCAGCCTTCGAGAAATCCAGATCATGGAGACTGCCGTTGCTGTGAGGAATAAGTTTGCTTTGAATAAAAGGAAGTAAGCTTCTCTTTAGCGTCCTATACGCAGGGAAGGGTCTATGGGTCTACCGTCCGAGAAGGAGGTAAATGGCCTCTTCTTCATCCATTCGTCAACTTCAATAGAGTTCAAATGATTCAAAATCACGGTCAGAGAATGATACTGCTCTCTAGATATCTTTGAATTCCCGGAGTCTATAATTGCCGGTATGAGTTCCGGCCAATGCGGAAAAGTAGTTAATCTACGTCCATCCGCTGAACCATGTTCTGCGGATGCTGTCCCTAAGTTCAAGTTCATTTCATTACCTCCTGCTTGACCCTCGTCTCGATCTTCGTCATACTCAGGGTTCTCCTCATCTTGAAAGGACATTTCCCCCATATCCATGTCTCTTTCATCCCCAGCAGTGATTCCATGTTTGGCCGCGGACCCTGCACCAAAATCTTGACCACTCCGTTGTACATTCATCTCTAATGCAGTATGTCCTTCGTCTGGTACATCTTGATGTTCGTCATTTGGTACTTTCTCGTGAGAATATCTCCGCGTCCGTGTACATCAGTTGGTATACTGGAATGGATAACACCGTTCGGAGCTTGGTATGTATTCCTTCTGCGCTTCGCGCTTCTCAATATGGACAGCGGATTTGTCGTCGGGGCATTTCAATATGATGAAGAAGAAAGGGCAAGAAATTTAACAACGATGTGCTAGATGGCCATTGATTTACGGATATCCGTGCACATCCGGAAGTCCCATGACCACCCAGCACATCATCTGGCGAACATTGTTCCATTTACGGCTTAAACCCCGAATTATTATGTGACTCCAAACGGAGCAGACCGGGCCACTACCTGGAATAATCGTCGCCGCTACTGGTAAATTAGTGTGACCTGATATTTTTTTTGTATACGAGTCTGCTTTGACGAAAGTAATCACACTTCAATGTTCAGTTGCTTATATTTCTTTTCTCAGAAGTAAAAAACTTTCAGGTCAATGTGAACTCAAAGTAAATGAACTCTCTAGCCTAAAATACCTTGCTCATACGGAAGTAAATTTTTTCTAACTGTAGAAGCTTCCTTGTGTCATTGCAGTGGTGACCTGATCACTGATCTTAGCCGATTTCGATACTACTATGGATACGTCGCAGTGAAAAGCGCCCAAAACATCACTGTTTCCATTCATCCGTACAGCTTGACTGTACCGTTGAGTATACAATCTCTGCCATTGAATGGCAAACTCCATTCTATTTCCAATAGTGGCATTACCCACCTTCTGACATGTTTCAATCGCTTGCGAAGTTCTTCGGAGAATATTGGAACATATTCACTCTTATAGCAAAATATTTCCTCGAAAACGCCTTTCCTCTCTACCCATGTCCTGGATGAGCATTTAATGACATCTATTTTCCCCCATCGTTATCTTCAATACCTTTCAAACTAAATCCAGGTAGTATCCACTGGACTTGAGGGGTCGTCTCATCAGGGCGGTCTTTGTCCTCTGATAATTCCATGCTGTCCTGACGATGTGATATAAGTCTGCATCCAACGATATGAGTACACACATGCCTCCCAGAACTTTTGTCCTGCACGGGTTGAACACCGGCGTCCTGAATAGATAAATTATCAAGACCAAATGAAATGCATAGTTCATGGAAAGAGCGAAACCGAACAGTGATTCTATAACGAGCACGAAGGCCTAGGAATACAGCGGAGAAGTTTGCTGGATTAACCTGAACAGAGTTTCCGAATTGACGGAAAAATTTTTCAACGAACATTTGAAAATCTTTAAGGCTGCATGTGGTCGGAAAAGTCTTCATCATCTCTGAGAATAGTGCAGATTGCTCCTTCACTACGGTAACAGAAAGACGACGCATCTTACCTCTGTTGTTCGATGTTAAAACCTTTGAGAGCGGATGAGCGGCGCCATACTGTAGGATTTGGTTAATCGATAAACCCGTGTTTGTTGGAGTGCCGCTCGGCGAAATAACTAGTTTAACTAAACCATCAACAATTTGCCTTACTTCGCTGAGTTCTTTCTGCAGGTTTGAAACCTTTTCGCCGAGCTGAAGTTGAGATGCTCGCATTTCATTGTGCTCTCTTTCCCATAGTCCGCAAATGTCTGCATGACGTGACCTCGATTCTCCCAGTGAGACCTCGTCCTCCTCATTTTGAAAAGGCCGCCAGCGTGCAACCATACCCGAATCACGCCCTCGACCATTCCTCAGGAAAGCGCCATCTGTCGCCTCAAAAAAGAATACATTCTTGTATATATGCGACTGTAGATCGCCGTCGCATAGACTGTGTGGTGACTTCGTGTAAACTAGATTGAAGGAGGAGGACAAGGTACCTTCAGAAACAAGTGCGGGGCACCAAACACGAGAACGTTCATCTTCAGCGGAGATATCGATGATGTACTCCTCAGCATTGGTTGCCTCAACCTTCCACAAAACCTCAATAAAAGATCCGGGCACGGGGGCAGTTGACTGACTCCGAGAGGCAATACGGACACTGAAGCGCGTCTGTACTTGCCTGGGGTCACACGAAACGGTGAGCTGATACGATTTCCCGCGCGCCGGGAAATTGGAACAGGGGGGTGAATTATTGTCCACGGTATGGGAGAAAGACTGTTGCCAGTCGGACTTGCCTTCGTAACATAAGTCTTGATGTACAGCAGTCCTGTACACTGGTGAAAATTACAGTAACTGCAGTTGCTGTACTGTTAACTGCAGTTACTGTACTGCTTTCACATCCAATCCTTGTACGTTACATAGCCGTCCTGGACAAAATGTCGTTACGTAATATGATCAGCCCTGTAAAGTTACTTTTCTGCCGTTATTTCAAGTTATATTTCATAGCTTTTTATAACAAAGATACAAAGGCATTTTTTATAGCTGATCAAAAGTACAACAAATCATAATTGATGTCAGTAATATTTTATAGCTTGCATGCCAGTAATGAAAAATATACACGAAAGTTATATAATTTTCATACAAACATAGCTTTTCAAAGGTATAAAATATAGCTTTTGCCGTCCGAGCTAAAAAAGCTATACTGAAAAGCTCTAAAACACATTCTTTGCCCTTCACTTTGTCTCCCCAGTGGCCGTGTAAAAAATGTGGTACTGGCGTGCGCGCAGTGGGCTGTTCGGTGCCGGACTTGTCGGTCGAGTGGCGAAGGCTGTGCTGGGTGTGGTTTCTGCTCTGCGTGCGAATCTGTTGTAACTTTTTATTGTAAAACGGCTGTGTAACCTTTGTCTTCTGCTTGTTTGGCTGAGCTGAAACAGGTAGCTTCTTTTGCTGTGATGCTAGGCCCTGCTTTTTTCGGGTTGGCTCGTCTCGGCTGTGGTACTTTTTTTTCGTTCGAGGTCTTTATATAACTCTCTGACGTCGGTCGAATGCCGGCTGCCACTGGCCGCACTGGCTGGCAGAGCGCCAACACTTCCACCCGTGCTGATGCTGTGCATTGATTTCATTGCGTAGAGACTGTCTGATTCCGTGTCAGATCCTCCCTGTCGGTCGCCACCTACCTCCACTGGACCTCTGGGTTGGCGGATCCACCATGTTTTTCACTTAAATTGGGCCACCGGTGCTGAGTGTGACTGACATCGCGTGGAGGCTCCCTAGCGCGGTATCGAAACTTACCTGTCGATCTATTTTTTCGCGTGAATATTCCGGTATCATCCGATACAGTATTAGAACCGAGTACAGTGTCGTGTGATCCGTCCTGTACTTTTTCTGAACCCGCGTACAGTACACCACTAACATCTGCATCACCTTAATTTCATACAACTCGTCTACGATTTTGATAAACCTCACGCACTATAATGACCCACTCGTTTCCAATTGGGTTCAAACCTGGAGATTTACAGGGACAGGAATTTAATAAACATGATTTACTTCCATTAAATTACCATGTTGTAAAATAAAAGTATTCCTAAATTCTTTTCTGTGAAAGGTAAAAGCCTTTTCTCTAAAACCGTAAATTTAAGCTTAAATTTACGACTCTGGGAAACAAAAACGGAATTAGAAGCATCGTAGCTTGATAAAATAGCTCAAAACATTATAGATTTCCCGTTGCTGGTGAGGTGAAAAAAATTGGGTTTTTTCTCATAAATTGTGCCAATAATATGCAAACCCGTCAGATTCGTTAAAATTGAACCTTCTCGTCCGTAAAGTAACATCTTTTCAATCATATAAGCTGTAGGCAACTTTTTCTTTTGTCCGTTTGTACCTTTCTTCATTATGCTCGATCATCATCAGTGAAACTGTTTTCTTCTCATTTTACACCATGTTAACGGTATCCGACAGAAACTGCCGAAGGCTGCATAAAGTTACCGATAGTTATTGCTATTTTCAGTTTTTTGTGCTAATAATTCCGGAAGAGGCATGAATAAATAGGGACCGAAGCTGGATAGCGGCTATTTATTTCGGTCTTTCGAGCTTGTTTTACATTTTGAACCCGTTTGATCTAATAAAATTGTGTTTGAGATTCTCGACTTCCCGATGAATTCAGTAACTATTCTTTTTAATTCCATCTCGTGGAAAACTGCTAAAATAGAACACCTCTGTTGTTCGGTCAGTCTTACAGATCTGCCCGTTCCTGTTTGAATTTTGAATGAAATGAGCTGAGGGTCTAGGGAATCCGGCCGCAGTATTATATGCACAAGTTAGATTACGATTTATGTAATTGTATTTTCTGCTATAGAATTCAAATCAAATTCTTCCTTTTTGTGTGGAAAAAGGTATCAACCAAAAAATTGGGGTGCTTACTGTATCTGGTTTATATATATAATATTTTTTAGTTCCGTACATATACCGTATGTCTACCTAGGCTGCTGAAAAGTCCTTCTTTCGGCACGGTTCTTGTTGCTCTTTGTATTTATATCCCTAATGAATATTTTGTTCAGTATACCATGCAATAGGTAAAAATTGCCGTTTTTGGCAAAAGCCTCTATCGCGCAGTATACCATGCAGCATATGCACATAGTAGGGCGGGTTTGTCATCATCCTAAACGTAAAATAATAGCTTCATTCTGGAATCATGATCTAATTCATGACCGGAGGACCTATTCTTTGGATCCAATTTTCAAAATCCAAATTTTATAAATTCCAAGCCCATTCGCCGCCACCAAACCTTCCGTGCACACCATCAACGTCATAATGCAAAAAATCCCTCACTCGCATGAGTTCGTTGATCCAGGTCCCCTGCCTTCCCCTTCCTTGGAGCCTAATACAGCGGCTCTTGGCGTTGGGAACTGCCAAAAACGGGCAGCTGTACGTCAAGCTACGTCAGGTGGCCAAGTTTTTGGACTACTAAGACACTATTCCACATGCAAGTGGTGAAGGCGTTGAGGTTCCTACTGGGGGAAGGGATGAATAAGCGGTTGGTGCTAGTGTCGGAGGGCTGTAAGTTCTGGATTTGATGCTGTATTAGCAGGAGCTGTTACGAGTACAGAAGCTGAGAGTACGGGGAGAGGTACTGAGAGACGTTAACGAAGATGCGCTGGGAGAGATGCTGGTATAATTGCTGGAAGAGATGTTGGGAGAGGAGCTAAAAGAGGTGTTGGGGATGGGTGTTGGAGCTTTTGGCGAAGTGTTCCGTGAATAGTTTCTAGTGAGAAAGGCTGGATAAGTAGTTCTGATGGTCGTAGAGACTGGCGTGGAACGGAGTAGACTAACAGAAAGAGGACGTGCACTGTGTCGTGGAAGTATTTCAGCACACCGTGGTGAAGAAGATCCAAGCGGGGGATGGAGACTGATCTGAAAATCCCTCCCCAGGTGTCATATTTGAAAACTAATTTGCTTCGCCCACTTTTCAACAACGTAAAAGACTTCTCTGTTCCTTTATTGATACCAAGATGCGTCTTAAATGCACAATACGGGAGCTTGCGCCAACAAGAAGTATATCCTGTAGAAAAAGCACATCGACCACTAAGCCACATGCACTGGCATGTCAAGTGGTGCACTGAGTGAATACACAGCCCATTTCAACACTTCCCCTCACTCAGGGGACCACGGAGTGCTGTAAGGACTCAGACATCTTACACCTCATTCCTATCACCTAGAGGACAGTAAGCAATGCCGAAAACACACAAATTAAATTTTCACCAATGCAGCCACTTGCGGGGCTCGAACCCGCGATCCTACCATGTAGAAAAAGCACATCTACCACTAAGCAACATGTGCTGGCATGTCAAGTGGTGCACTGAGTGAATACAAAGCCCAATTTCATCATATCCATCATACTGTTAATGAAAGAAGTACTGCAAAAGCTGACGGAGTGTTTGAATGCGTTGATGCTACTAATCAATAGCAAACGTTCCCTTGTGAATCTCCCAGACATGTATCGTTATGTGGAGGTGCGGATGTACTCCCTTACAACTGGGTTTAGCTTCGAGCGAGCTACTGATCACTACAAGAAGTCGAGATACTTTGTCCCATTACTGAAAGGTGTCCTTTTTATTGCGCCGCACGTACTGTATTTCCCACTGAATGGAAGGGGTGATGATGTAGATGTTATATGGAACTCCCAGCGAGATCTTACACCGCAGCTCTCCGGGTTGAACTTGCAGCGTTCGTCTTTACACAAACGGTTTTCTTCAATCTGATGTACCTCTTGGCAATGTTAGATGATGATTTTTTTCAAAAAAGGGCATCTAATAATCAAGTTAAGAATATAAGCAACCAAAAGGCTGATCGTGAGGGTCAGACCGCGGATGCCTCTGCGTGTGCTTTGATCCGAACAGTTTTCACTCTTCGATTCAGACTGCAGGGAGAGGAGCAGTTAAACAACGTTCGAAGACTTTTAACAATTATTTTGGAAGGTCGGGCACGTCCGTGCTGCTATGTGATTCCCCTACTAGTCAGCCACTGTGGAGACTAGGCCTCCAACGGCCGAACCAGATATTCACGCTCCGCGGACACCTGGGCTTTCCTTTTTCCTCAGACTAGTAGCCTCCACATTGTTAACGTCGCGCTTACCAGATGGTAGACCTCTGTATCCAATCCTGCCGACATTTGAAATCCGAGTTCGGGCGCATCCGCCTCTATCATTCCCTACGCCACACCCTGATGTATAAAGTCGTCCGCGCTTCCAGAATGCACTGGCAGTTCGAGGTTACGCAGCTCGTCACGGAAACGGAACTCAGGCACGCAGACATACTAGTCCACCCTCCTCCCTTCCCCACCGCTGACCCGCCCTGCCCCACGTTTTCTATATCACGATGGTCTCGCCATTCAAGGTCACTGCCACTACCAAGGCCACCAAGGCTGCAAGTGGCGCCGCTGGCTTCGCCCACTGCGATAAGCTCAGGAACCTGGAGTGTTCCATGAGCTCACTCGTCCCTTGACTCGCCCATTTGGCAGCGCAGTCCGCATCCCTGCCTTCGACTTCTGCCCTATTGCCGTCAATTACGTGGGTGCACTAGCTCTTGCCACTGCACAACTCAAGACGAATTCATGCTCCGCATAGCGGCTGGTACCATTTCCGATGGTGTGATCTGTCAGCAGTTCTGACTATAGCATACGTAGTGTCAGCGAGGGAGAGTGAAAAAGGGCAGACACAACGAACGGGTAAAGTCCCCCGGGATGCCGTCGCAGTCCCGTGTTTAGTTATTTTAATAGGGCGAGTCACTAGAAAGGTCGATTTTCCGTCCCAATGTCCAAATCTGCCTCCCTAACCACGCTCCGATCGGGCAGTGAGAGCTACCTTATATAGCCGTTCGATATCTATACTAGTGTACAGTAGAATAGTAGATACAGTAGACGATAGCCGCTGTACTTACCGGGCGCACAATGCAGTACTGCAGTACTACTATTTGGCTATTTAGGGCAAAAATCATTGGATTCACCATGTCAGATTAGTCGTGGCCCGTGACTGGTCGCGACCGTTTGTACAGTATGCACTGTATAACATACCCGCCGATTGGGCCGAAACTGTCCTCATACCGTAAAGGGCCCAATTATTTAAAATTCTTGAACAGAATAATACGAAACGCAAATAAAAGGTGTGCAAACCGATTAAATTGAAATTAACCGCTTGCCGTGCAAAACACAGTACAGTTACCAAACAGTTGCCTTCGTTTTGGTCCAAAACGAAAAATGTGTGGCACCATGTAAAAAAAATTAACGGGACTGCAGCTTTGATGCCAGTATTGTTAGCCATGTGACACACCGCACAGTAGCGCTCTACATTTGATCCGGACAGAGGTAGTACGTACAGTACGTATGACTCCCTACCTCCTCCGGTATTCGTAGTTTGCCTTCAGCCACAGCGAACATCATTCATGTCTTCTTCTCCACGGTTTCCCGTCAACAACCCAGACTTTGTAAATGCCCAAGCCCGCACTCGGAAACCACCCTGTTCACCCCTCGAAATGATCAAGGTTTCCCCTTGTGCTGGTTTGACCGCAAATCACCCGTAGATGAAGCTTCAGATGTCATTTTTGTGATCGCGACAGGCTCAAAATTTGACTAGCAGACCTCCGTACAGCATTACCGCGAGTCTCCCTCCCCGATTCGCCATACAATGCGAGCGAGAATAGGTCCGCCGAGGACCCGGGACCGTATTCCCGCGCCACCGACTTATCGAACACGAGGCTGGAGAGGCTAGTGATGGCGAGGATAGGAAGTCGCCAAGTTCCGTGGACACGTTTCCGACTTGTGGGTCGAGCTTCGAACTAAGAATGACGAGAAGATTTAACTTCGAGTAATTGACATTTAAAGTAAAGGATGGAAAATTGGTGAGGGTGGTTTCAATTATTCCAAGTTCCTTGGTTTTCGTTACAGTGCAAGTGGAAAATACTGCATGGGTGCCATGACTAGAGAGCAACAAGTTTGAAGGAGGCATCGGCGTGGCACCCGTGGTACACCTTGTCATCTGTAAGCATACTTACATATACTTCGCTGGGATGACCAAATTTAGAAGAAGAGTATTCGTAATCCGAAATGGAACAACAAAAAGCCAGTAGTTATTGGTGTTGTGCGCATGCATCGATTGTTAGCTAAAACCTCTTTTAGCAAGCTGTCTTTCTTGCTGTCTACCTCAAATTCCCGCTCTTTCTCGACTCTGTCTGCTTCATGAAGAATATCAGAGTCCAAGAGGCCAATAGAACAGGTCTGATTGAGTTTAAGAAACGTGTCCAGATTCCTCTTTGTCAAGGCATCAGCGATGTTGTTCGTGCCTTCTATCCACTGCATAAAGGCGATCTCCCCTGACTCAAAGGAGTCTCAAAACATTTCTACTGCTGGACGCAGCCTGTAATCGCGACCTTCCTGAAGAGTGGTGATGGTCGAGTAGAGTCCAAGTGAATCAACCGTCAAGATAAGCCGCAATGAACAATCAGCGGCGTACATCTTCGATAGGCAGTACGCCATTCGTCCGGCCCGATCGGCTTACTCTGCTGCTGCAACTATTTTCTCCCTGATGGACGAAAACGAGACTGGAGCCTGCTTAGAGCTGTACTAGTCGAAAGCATGGAATATTTTGGAATTGGGAAAGAACATTCCCGAGAAGTAGCCCATTTGGCCGTATGAAGATTTCTCTTGACTTCCGTCAGAGAAGGCTAAGTAAGCATCATCGCTGCTAGTGACGTCATGATTAGATGACACTCGATACTTGAGAACCGGAGAGAGCTGTAGAATTTCATGGAGAGCGGGATTGGCTTCACTCAAGTGGTGCACTCTCGGATCGGAGTTCCATTGCTGCTAAGTACTCGGTACCAAGGCCGCAGGGCTGAGAACTCCATGGCCGAGCCAATTAAGCTATCCAGCAAGTGCTTGGAATGAATTTATTTCATCCGGTGAGCATTTAGCTTCCTGATCTTTCCTTTTAGTACGATCTAATGGAATTTTAAATGGTTTCCGTGTATTCTTTCATCAAGACAGTGATTTTGACATTTATTTCCAGAATAATATGGAGTCTATTGAAGACCAGGCTCGATCGGGAAACTACTCTGCCGACCTTGAATCGGTCGGAAATCGAGTCATGAAAATCTTGAATCTGTTTTGCGAGACAGGCGAATAGAAAATCATCCACACTTTCAGCGATAAAGAGAAGCAACTTTCCAGATGGATCCCGTTTCAACAATAATTACGGCATTCCTAGAACGCATTCAAGTCCACTGCTGAACATCCATTCTTCGACTTCAATTTCCCACAGCCGGCCTTATTCCACAAGATAGTAGGCAGGGACGAGCAGATTCCACACGAAGAAGCTGTTCTTTGTCCACCATTTCGGTAAGCGGACATATACGTTGCGATTCAACGGTCCGGATTGGACGAAAGCGCCAGAGATGTCAATAGTCGCCAAGAAAAATTGAAGTCTGGCTGCAGCAGAAGGAAGAGCCCGTATAACAGGAAACTGAGCGCTCGCTGAGTCCTTACGGATGAAATTCTTCTCTTTATCCCCGTTTCCATGCGGAACCAATCTGCGTTTCAATTTCAATTTGCCAGATTCTCCATCAATTCTGACTTGGAAGAAACAATGCGAGGATAAAAGAATTTCATCTCTTGGTAGGTTTAAAATATTGACTTCCTAGTAAGCTTTTTTGTCTTGGTGGTTAGACTTTCCTTCTCGAAGGATTCCTCAATAAGCCACCTTGGCTCGATTGAATCGATCTTACTCTCCGTCACAGGCTCATAACTAATTGAATTTCGAATTTGCCGAAGTATGGTTTGCTTCTGTAATTTCAACTCTTATCGAAACTTCGTCCTATCCAAGAGAGGGTTGGTTCCAACATATTTGTCCGTTCGAATGGTTGGAGTATTTTGATTTATGTCAAGTTTGACATCCTTGAACGTAGCCTAATTGGCATGTCTTAGTCGCAAAGAACGAATACGACTGCGGAACGATTATCCGATTCTCTGGATTCCATCGATACGACTCGAGAACAATGAAGAACGATTTCGTTACCGACCGCTTGGCTTCGAGATTGTTCCATCTCTGGTATTGATCTTAGTTAGAAGCAGGCAAGATAGATGCAGCATCAACAGATGCACCTTCTTTATCCAACATTATCTGATTGCCTGTCCTTGTTCTGAATCCTCTATACTGTCCAACTCTTGCAAAAGGGATGAAGAATTGTATAGCTGTATGTCTTTGTACGCGACTTTTAGCCATTTCCCAGTTCGCTACTTGCTCCGAGTGAGCTCGACGAAATTTTCTTTTTCCTTTTGGACTAACCCAAATTCCAAACGACATGTTTTGTTTCCTTCTCAGAGAAGTACACTGAAGTCCCTTTTTTCAAAATATTTGACGGAAAAGTGTTGGGTGATCGAGATTCCAACTACCTTGAGCGGCCTGCATCTTGCTTATAATGTGCGTCAATTAACCCGGAGTCCACTGGGATCTGTAGCAGACCAAGAACAGATAGTTTTTTATCCTCTTGCAAGCTCAAAGGCATCACACGATAATTTCCACGAAAAAATTTCGTTGCAAGAACAGCTCTTGAGACGATTCTTGAACCGTGAACGAAGTACCACGTGTGTTTCGTTCGTGCATTGCATCCTTGAGAATACGCAGTGACATCTGACGTATAGTGAAGTGTAAACTTTCTACTGAACTGATTTTGATATGTGTCCTCGCAGGACGAGGCTTCGGTTCGATGCCATGTTTTTGCAACGTTTTGCAAAAAATCATCATTGTCGAATTCTTCACAAAAGACATTGATTCAGGAGCTCCATTTACTGCGATCCAGTGAGCTTCAAAGACTCTTCCAGCCTCTTCCATATTTCTGGTAGACACCACAACCGCGTTTCAGAGGAGTGAAGCCAGATCTTTCATATGGAGTACTGAGTACTTCGTCAATTCAACCACGTACATGAAATCGATTAATACGTCCCCGTTCAAGGTTCAAATTGGCCTTTTCAAGGATATCTTGAGCACATTGAGCGGACCTGCAGTCGTTTTGCAGCTAGAGCACTTTTCTACGACAGATTTGAGGGCTTTTTCTAAGAGTAGACAAAGAACCCGCTCCTTTTGAAGAGATCCTTCATGTCTTGAGAGGCAAATGCGAGTACAGGTGAAGTTTTGAAGGGAACTCGTTTGCAGATTTTCCCAAGAACCGCGATTTTTCGTTACTTTCATCGGCTGAGTCTCTATTGGTTCCAAGAAAAGCTCTCTGGGTCGCAAGATAGCTTGGAACTTGGATATTTGGCTCACAACAACATGAAGATGAGTTCGAGTTCTCTACTTTCAGTAACATAGACCGGAAGCACTATTTTGCTATCTAATACTTCTATTGCACCTGAAGGTATAATAAGAATACGAGTTGTATGCAAATTGAGCACATTCGATTTGCTCAAAACGTAATTTCCAAGTAAAAGTGGACCAGAGCCTTTCGTGATGAAGAAAAGAATAGCTATTTTATTCCCTTTCAAATCTTCAAGAGGTAGTCTCCATATGCCGAATGTGAGCTTAAATTGTTGCAGTTCTGTCCATAACCATGGTTGAATGGCTCACAGTCTAAGGGCTCCAACTTTAATTCTATGCCCATGGCTAAAGACAGCGCAACTGCTGACTTAATTCCTCCGACAGATCGGGAGCAAACCTTGTCCAAAGTCGGATTCGATCGTTATGCATGGTTATCAGATCATATTTGGTAGAAAATACACTTGCCAGGCTCATTTGTCCTTGAAATGCTTGAAGCCAGGACGAAATACCTATTGAAGTTTTCATGTACTCTGCTCCTTTCAAAATCTTCACCGCGGCGATCTTTGGCTTCTCGGATCTTAAAAGTGCATAACTCGGATTTTGGCGGTTCAAGTCTCCGCTTTTACGGTCCTTCTTCCCACAATCTATGCAAGTTTCTTCGAAAAATTCCGCCAGTTCTGTTGACTTCTTCCTCCTTTTATCCAGACTGAATCTGTGATTCTCATCGTCGTTACCATAAATTTTCCGCTTCATTCCGTTGACAGTGCGTTGATTTGACCGTTTTCTGATTTTTGACTCTCGTTGACCATTCTCTTGACTTCCAAGGAAGCTTATAACTTTATGGTCAACTGCAGACTCAATTTTAGCCTTTTTACATGGGCTTCAGTTATGTTGGTAGTCTGGGCAAGAGATTGTAGTACATCTGCCGCCTCATCCTGACTTAAGATGCAACGACGACCAGAGGAAGTAATGGATTTGCGTACATCTCGATTACCGTTTAGTTTCTTGATATTGTTGAAGACTGGCTTCGCATCTCGACACATGTCATCGGACCGACCAGTGCCCTTCTTGATCGAGAGTTTTCCAGTATGACCGTAACTCCGAGAGGCTCTTGCAATCGAAACAGCAAGCTTACTGGTACTCAAAGATATCCTCTGTGCCTCATCTAATGTCAAAGATAAGCTTTTTTCAGTACATGCCGATCCCTTGCTTCGCTCCCCTGCCATTCCAATAAGTCAGATCTTGTCATTGGTAAGGGATGCTTCTGAGAGAGAGGAATTATTAAAAGGGTTATTGCTAGTACTTCTCCATTTTCAAACTGACTGGTTGAACCGGCTGTCATTAGGTGCTCGGCGGCGAGTCCGCGAAATCTTAAACATAGCGGTTCAGGTCTTCGTTATCCATGTGTTTGCAAAGAGGTGACCTTTTCAAAAGATTTAATGGAGATGGTAGGGTCTTGTGCGATTAGGTATACAATCTCTTGCACAGCCTTAGCTTGTTCGTCTTGCTTGTGGTCGATCTTACCTTGCTCCTGCACTTTATCTACGAGATGTGCTGGGCTGAAGGCCTAGACCACATAACTGAGCCCAGTTTTTGTGTAATATCGTCTGGTAGAGCTTTTATTATCCCTTCTCGGTTTTTTTGCTATTAAGTAACCCCAACTTGCAACCTTCTTTCTCCACGAGAGAAGTTCTTGATCTGGTTCGAATACCTGAGGGTTTATGATGCCAAACCTTTCTCGGAGTCCTTCCCTGGGCCTATAACTGTAGTATGCGTAGTCTCAGCGAGGGAGAGTGAAAAAGGGCAGACACAGTGAGCGGGTACAAAAGTCCTCCGGTATGTCATTGCAGTTCCTTATTTGGTTATTTTCGTAGGACGAGTCACTAGAACGGTCGATTTTCCGTCCGAATGTCCAAAACTGCCTATCTTACCACGCCCCGATCGGGCAGTAAGGGCTACCTTGTACAGTACTGTACAGTATACATAGCCGTTCGATAGCTACTGTACAGTACTGTATACCGTAGCATACTGTAGTAGATACAGTAGCTGATAGCCACTTTATTACCGGCGCACAATACAGTACTTCAGTACTGCCACTTGGCTACTTAGGGCACAAATGATTGGATCTGCCAAGTCAGATCAGTCGTGGCCCGTGATTGGTCGCGGCCGTTCGTACAGTATGCACTGAACAACACTGTCAACGCCTCAATAATTTCATGCGGTCGTCCATTGCTGAATCCATTCTGTTCTGCACTAAAGCGCACGTGGCAGACGTGGCAAATCTGGTTAGCTCTTAGCCGAATAGTCGGACAAGCCACTTTACCGCACAGGCACAGTCTTGACTAACATATGTCAACCGCAGCAAAAGATCGCGATGCTCTAGAGATACCATCATTTTCAGCGAAGGAATAAATACGACGACGGAAACCTGTTGGATGTCATCCCTAATGGCGTAGTATCTGGATTAGCTAGAAAGGACAGAAAGTCGCAAACGGAAAAGAGGACAGTAATGGTCCCACCGTGCACCTTAGTTTTTAGACTTGTACTCCGTACTTGAAGTCCTGCAGCAACAGGCAGCAGGGTTCAGTGACTTCGCTTCCGAATGATGCGCACTTGCCTCTCCAATCGAGTATACCCTACGTCTACACAACGCAATCTCAAGCTGTCGGTTACAATTGCCCTGCCCACCCTGGCAGTCACAGGGCCCTACATTCACTCCGCTCACCACATGAGCCACCTGCCGGTCGCTTTATTGGCTGATCATCTCAACTAGTACCTTGTAGCTTTGGAACGCGCAAGGGCGTCAAGGAGCAGCAGGGAGCAGCACTGAACATAGTCCACAGCCAACAAAGAAATTGCCCTGATACTGTACATGTACTGTAGGGTGTGTGCACGGACATTACTGTACAGTACTGCACTGTAAAACTGAACCCTTGTCCTAATGGCCTTGCAGAACATTTCTTTTCGATGACCGCTTCCTCTCCGTGCGGCGGCCACGATTCTGTGAGATCCACTGCGTTAGATGGCAACCATTGAGAACATTCCCCTTCACCTCCGACGGAATCTAAGCATTCGAGATTTCTTCCAGTTCTGATGCCTCCGTTCGAATGAAACCGTAACAGCGCCAACCCTTTGTCAACACGATTCTATATTCATCAGAGTACTGTATATGCAAACCTCACCAGCGTCAGTTGCGCCAATTCTTGTACCTTGAAAAGAATCTAGTACCGAGCCTAACTTCGAACCTACTATTCATGGCATCATCGCGGCCCACTCTTTTTCACCATTCCTCCTTGCCCTGGTGCTTCTGTTATGCCGTACCCCTGCAATGCCCTCCGTTTTACATGCAGGATCGTGAGCGCCGCTGTTTTGGATTTCACGCCCCTCCCTCCTCGCGAGTAATTGGCGGCGCCACAGTCGGAAACGGCAAGGGAAATGCAGAGCTTTCCTTTTCGGTCAAATCGCAAACTGGAAAGATTGTTTTCGAAGCCAAACGAGGCGCCGGTGAGAACGAAAAGTTTGCTTTCAAACCCCCAACTTTTATAACGGCCACCATGACTACTACGACGACGAGGACTATGACTACGACGACGAGAACGATGAAATGGATGCCAAGTACTCCGTTTGCCTTTACTCGTATTTCATCAAACGGAATACGTCGAAAACAGTCAGCGATCTGTTTACTTTTGGATCCGCCCAGAGTCGTATACAGCTCAGTTAGTGACGGAACCAAAAGCGCATGAGGGCAGCCTCGCAGCCATTCTCGAGACCATGGAAATTATGCAGCGTACATTGTCAGCCATGACTCGTGACTTAACGGCCCTGCAGCAGCGCGAAAGACGGCTAGTGAAGCATACCCAACTGACTAGTCGACGCCTGTTTCAAATGGCGGTTTTCGCCGTCGTTTTATTGACTGTCGTCTCCGTACTGCAGTTTATGCATTTTAAGACTTTCTTTAAGGGAAAGAAGCTTATCTAAACGCCTCCCGCGTTGCCACTTGCATCGTATTAGCTCATGGTGTTTGTCGAGGTACTAATGATAAGATGTCCTCTCGCTGTCTTGTTTCGCCGTGAGTAGGTAAATGTGAATCAATACATCAAGACATCCAAGGGACACAACTTCGCTCTGTCTGCACTTTTGAGGTATTGAGCCATTTTACTCAGCCAGATCTTCGTTTAAGAAAACGAACCGTGCGCTTCACAAGTTGCTCAATCATTTGGCGAAGGCGGCTGTATCCTCGTTCCTTACGTGGAAGTGGTCTCAAAAATACCTCAAGCGGCTTCTTCTTGACGCTGATCTCCTCATCCTCATCCTTCTCCTTCTCCTTAAACAAGTCTTTTAATCCCTTGTCCTTGGAAACGCCTTGCACAACTCCCACCTCCTGCAGTTCTTCCGCAGCCGCGATTAGTGCCATTTTGGCGTTCTCTAACAACCTCCCCTGACCCCTCCTGAACTGCATGTAAATTTTGACCTGATGGCCTGTCTTCAAAAATTCACGCGCCTGTCGCATTTTTATCTGCCTATCATTTCGATCTGTGGACGGCGATAATCGCACTTGTTTTAGAATACGCTCTCGTCGATTCAACAACCGTGCCTCCTTATTCTGTTTCCTCGCCCCGTACTCATTCTTTCGACGTGCCGATTCCATAGCAGAATAATCGACTATTCTCACAACCGCTATATCTCCTTTGCTCACTTGAACTAGATCCAAGTTAGACGCTTTGGCGCGCACAGTGCATCTCGTATCCCCATTACACCACAATCTTTGCCGTTCTCAGAGATCAGTCGCACTTTGCCCAAATGTCGCAATGCATCGTTTATCGGCGGCACATTTCGCGACGCCTGGGCATAATTTCGACTCCATCTTTGACCAAAGAATCGCCTTGCGGCTACTGCCGCGAGCGTCATCGATGAGTTTCGAAATAGAGTGTCTCTATCGCCACTCCGCTTCAACGCACGCTGGTTCGGATTGGTGATAAACAACTCGATGTTGCTAATGAGAGCAATGGGAGCAGTAATCGATGTTGGGATCAAATGATCGTAATTCTATGACTCACTTAAAGATCAGAGATCCATTCTTTTGATTTTCTACTTATCATAATTTCAGAGCTGACAGCATCGCTGGACTGTTACTACAGTACGTTGGCATTCCTTTCACACCTACTCCTCGAAGATCACGCTTGAGACGGCCCGCTAACCTCCTGCAACTCCTAACACCCGCAAACTCCACCTTCACATTTCCGCAGTCCTCTTCCCTCGTCAACCCGGCCACGTACCCGCAGTGGTTGACATCTGCAATAGCAATTAACCCGCAATATGAGCTCTATAGAGACTGCAAATCCGCCTACCTCTGGTGCCCCCGCACCCTCTGGCAGTCCTGATTCCCAAAAGTCTTCTACCACCCGACAAACTCCACTTGACATTTGGCAGGCCTTTGATCTCAATGGTCGGCGTAGCGCTCTCGACAAGCAGGGCCTTGATATTGCAGACCGCCAAGAAGCCAGTGCAGCGGCGCGGAAGCAGCTAGCGACTGCAACGAGAAGTTTTAAGAAATCCTTGTCTGATGGAGCGCATGTCACAAACAAGGAGGTGGGTGCGTTACTCAAATTGTATCAAACAGAGATCGATACTCTGACAAATCGAGCAAAAGCGGCCGAGGCTTCGTTTTTGTCCCTATACAAAGCGCTTGACGATGCACCAGACCCGGTTGAGGAACTCGCCAAAAGCACGAGGCGGGCTACGCTAATTGGGGACCTTCGTGAGGAACTGAAGATGCTGAGGGATGAGCGCGGGGGACTGGTGGAGAGAACAGCTGCCGCTGCCCAATACGAAAAGCGGATCGAGGAGTTGGAGACGGAACTTAACGAGATGAATATTCGTATCGAAGAGGCGGCACGCGAGCAGATTGAAGAAAAGCAAGCGCAATGGATGAGCGCGCAACAGAAGACCATAGAAGCGTATGAGATGCGCGAGCAGGAACTGTTGCATCAAATCCGCTTGAGCAATGAAAACGCAAGAAAATTACAAGCAAATGCGGATGATATGCAGCAAAAGCTCAATGACGCTCGCTCGCAGATTGAAACTGTGAAAGCGTCTCGTGCGAACGTAAATGAAATGGCTGTGGAAGATCTTGAGAGAACAAGGGCAGAAGCAAAAAGTTTACGTCGCAGATGCGTTGAGCTTGAGAACCAGTTCGCCTTGCGAAATGGAGAGGGCACCGGATTGGATGGTGGTGTCGGAACCGCAATCGGTCGTTCAGCGCTATCTGCAGAGTTGGCAGCCCGTGATGTGGAGGTGTCGCAGTTGAAAGATCAAGTGAGTGCCCTTGAAGAAGTACTGGGTGGAAAAGATGAGGAGAAGCGCAACGAGTTTGCGAGACTATCAGAGTCGATTGCAGCGAAAGACGCTGAGCTGTTGAGCCTGAAGCAGATTTTGGAGAAACTTCCCACCGTAGAGGACTACGAGACTATGGCGAGGCAGTTTGAAACATTGCAAGCGTTTCAGCTATTGGA
This sequence comes from Kappaphycus alvarezii, assembly GCA_002205965.3. NCBI lineage: Eukaryota > Rhodophyta > Florideophyceae > Gigartinales > Solieriaceae > Kappaphycus > Kappaphycus alvarezii. Next base: position 277,433 of record NADL03000022.1, on the reverse strand, counting down.
GACCGAAAAGGAAGCCGCAGAATCAGCCAACGTGGAGGAGGATGGAAGTGGTCCTGCGTCCCCAAGGGCTGGGGAGACTCTTGAGAAGCGTCTGCTAGGAAAAGTGAAGAGCCTTGAAGGAAAACTGACGAGGATGCGTGTGGATCTTGGGGAGAGGGACTCAAGGATCACGGAATTGCTCACCATGGTAAGGTCGTTTGAGGAACAGGTGAGAAAGAACTCATTGCCAAGTTGGAGGAGGGTATCAATGCGATGACAGGCGAACAATCTGGGGTTCATACTTTGAAGAGAAGAGCTGCAGCTGCAAGTCGAAGTGAGTCCAGTATGGGGCTGGACCCTGGTGCCACCAATGAGGATGATAAGATGCGGAGAGCACATGGGACTGGGGCGAGAAGCATCAGGCGGAGGGATTGCAAAGTATTATTAGGAAGAGCCGTCGATGCTTGACATTGTAGCGGGGCAGAGGGATCGGTTCAGGGCACGAACTATGGAACTGGAGGAGGACAATAGGAAACTCATGGAACGAATTGAGAAGCTGACAAGCGACCTTGACTCTCTAAAAAGCGACAATGTACGATTGTACGAAAAGATACGGTTTGTGCAGTCTTACAAGCAGTCGAGCGGGTCCCTTAGCAATACAGCTGCAAATACGTCCATGGAATCCATCCAGGTTTCGAGCGAAATAGAAGACGGGGCCGGGAGTTTCCTTGGCAAGTATCGTTCAATGTATGAGGACATGGTGAATCCTTACACGATATTTAATCGGAGAGAACGACACAAACGGATGAGTGAAATGAGTGCTCCCGAACGACTGACACTTCGTGCGAGTCAAAAGGCACTAAGCACAAGGACATCAAGATTGTTTTTCTTTTTCTACATAATATCACTGCATGTGTTTGTGGGACTGGTACTCGGGTTCTCATCTACCATTTGTGAGAATGATGTGACGACAAAGGCGCAGCACTAATTGAATCAAACTAAGGACTAGATGGGGTCTGGAAAGCGTGGAGGTGATTGCGTAGTAAAGTTGAGTGGGATTCACGCGAGTAGCGGTGAACTTTCATTGCAAAGAAAATGATTATGATTCAAGTCAGGGATGTAGTCTGTGACATGCATACCGTTCACTCTTACCTTTTGTAGGACTCGCATTGGAGCTTTGGTTTATTCCAGCTGCCTACATCAGCTAGCTCGTGCAGCTGAGAAGCAATATGCCAGGTGATGCAATCCATGCTCTCACGTTCGGGGCAACCGCATCCAAACTGGCGCTCGCTGACACAACGACTTTACAAGGTTTCAATAAAAAGCCGCTGCGTCCCTAATCTGCACGCGCTGGCATAGGACAACATACGGTATCACACAGAATCGCCTATATCTGAACTGGGGCAACAAACGCACATACGGTACTGTACACATGTGCCAGGCAGACGCCTGAAACGATATCCACATCCACCGCGAGCTAGGCTTGGAAGAGGGAATTTCTACGCGGTGTATCCGATGCTGTACCATTTTTTGCGATATTTTACTTTTCAAAACATGGGTCATCTCCGCGCCAAGCCTGCATTCTTGTTTCCAGGTTGTGCACCAATGCTGCACAAGTCGTGCATCAGAGTTGCTGATGAAGGGCATTGGGGTTGATGGCGGGACAGATGCTGCTTGGTTTGATGTGAAGCCTGGCGGGTGGCAATTCTCGCGCAGAGGGGATCCACGCTAACTTTGAGACCTAGTGGTGCCCCTGTCAGTTTGTTCATAGCTGGCACCTAGTAGCGCAACCTGCCGCTGGGCGCTTTCATCGGCGGCCTGGTGTGCTGGCTGGCGGCGAAAGCGAGGGCGGATGCCTTTGCGCTACCTACACTGTGGTGCGTGCCAGTAGCGACCTGCAGAAGCAATTGTAAGTGGCCACCAAAATGCATAGCGATGTAGTGTCGGCGAACTAGGCCAACTTTATTCCATTACGCTTTTTATAGGAAGAATCAACAAACTGTGAATATCAAAAAGACTCGGCTCAGCGCCGTATTACCATCTGCCGTCTTGCCCCCTCTACCGTCATTACTTTTTCGAGGCATAGTATTCAACCAGAACCTGCCAAGCAGTCGGGCCATGAACCCATCAGGCGGAGTCTCTCCGCCCGCGGCGAATTTCCTCATCTTGGTCCCGGAAATAAACTCAAAGTCGTCAGCCCTGGCCGGATCAAAGAAGGACATTTTCCCGACAGTCTTGTCATACGCGGCGACGCGGAATGGCAAAATTTCCAAGTCCTCCAGTCCAGGTGCCATACCCAGAACCTTTTTCCCATGCCAAGCATCAAACATATCGCGCTCACCATTTGGATGCTTCATGCCCGCAGGGTCTCTTCCCACGATGTAATACTGACAGCCGGCATTCATCCTAGCCTTGGCATGCCACTGCACCTCGGTGGTCCCGCATACAACATTGGACTGGGGAAGATGCCCAACAAGGTTGATTTCGGGTCCAGAACTCCCTCTTCCAACACTCGCTTGTTCTGCTTGATCCTAGTCTCCAAAGGGATATCATCTCCCTTAACCTTGCCACCAATCTGATGCACCAACAGGACCGGATTCTTAAAGCCCCTTGAAATCAACTCCTCCCGACAACTGGTCATCAACAAAGCATGCCCATTATGAATAGGGTTCCTCAACTGAAACACAAACACAGCATCAGCGCCCATCTTTTCATACTCCTCCCTCAGCTGCGTGGGCGACAAACGGTACTCATCAAGGCCATCATTGTAGATAAACGGCTCCAGCACCTCAACATCACCGCCCACCAAATAATCACCACTCGCATACACCATCTCCGCATACGGATGACGAGCATCTGTCAAACCAAAGGTCCTTGCACACCGTTCCTCCTTATTATGTGCATAGACTTGAAAATCACTGACCATAGCGACCAAGCGGCCATCCGGACTCTTCAACGCAAACTTGCCACCACTCGACTCGACAAGAGCCTTTTGTTCCTCATTCAACGGCAGGACAATAGGCACGGACATGTTGGACACCGAACCATCCGGCATCCGCAAGCTATTAAAATGCAAACATTGCAAATACTCAGCCTCCCTCATAAAGCCAGTCAAGGTGAGGCCCAACCTTCCGACAAGACATGAAGCCATTCCATATCAAGGTCTGTGACAGTGACTGCGGGAAGTGTAGCAGCCTCTGCCTTTTTCGCGGGACGTAAAGCTTCTGGAACAAGTAGGTCACGTACGGAAGAAGCGGCGGTTGGAGCGGGTGCGGCGGATGCGGTGGTGACTTGATGAAGGGCGGCACGCGGATGGGCGGGTAGGTTGTATGTTGTGGGGATGAATGATGTGGGACGGGCGGCGAATGGGGAGGGGTTTGCGGAGAGGAGGGAGTTGGAGAGGGGTAGGGGGGTGTGAAGGCGGGGGTGGATGAGGGGGCCATGTTTTGTGTGTGGAGTGGTGGAGTGGTGGATGAGGCGGTGGGATGGTGGATTGAGGTGGGAATGGGGGGGTGGGGAGGGGATCAACGGGGGTGCTTAAGTATTGGGGTGTATGGGAACGGGGGTGGGAGATTGAGCAAGGAATGGCTGTTGGATCCAAAATGCAAGCCGGGTTGAAGGCGGACGTGGACAAGGAGATCATAGGGTAAAATCAGAAAGGTTTCAAAAGGATTCAGGGAAAACATCGGCTACAGAACAATAAGGTTTGTAAGGATTCAAAGCAATGACCATGAAATGGTTAAACCAATCAGCCACTGCAACGTTTAATTTCGACACATGCGCCAACGCCATATTCTTGCACACACCCTCCTGTACTACCTTACCCATTGTACTCCGCACTACTGTACAGTACTGTACAGTACTGTACTGTACTTGACTGTCCCCATCGGTGTATCCACCGTAAAATACACCAATGCACAACCATCCCGCACGACACCCAGAAATTGTATTGGCCGCCACACCATTTGGTCTGTGCACAGCACAGATTTTAGACGAGCTGGCTGTTTCTCAACGTGACCGCCATCGCACAGCAATCAAGCTTGACAGCCCCATCCCAATACCATACAGGTCACTGCACTTTGTTGAGTTTGAAGACTTTCAACTCGTTTTCCTGGCAAGTCCCTTGCAACAATAGCGCATGCCAACTAAAGATTTAGCTCTAGACTCGGAGACTCTTGAGAGTATGGTTGAATATCAAATGGACAAATGCACGCCCTTACAGTAAGGTTTACTGTAAGGGATTCCTAGGTTTTTCATTGAAACAAACCCTCACTGAGGGTTTCAAACACCCATGGAGCCAAGTTAGTTTACAATGAATCCATGTCAATCCGTCAAAGCGCTCTGAATCTGTCATCAAAGTCAAGTTTGGCCTTGCCGTGCAAAGTATTCATTGGGGGAGACGTTTGGGCAGTGTGAACATTTGAAACGACATGGTCAGTTCAGTAAGTGCTCATGTGGACACATTCCAAACTACTTTTTCGGCTCGGGCTGTAAATTTCGCGATTGGCCAGTCAAAAGGTTACAGGCGGTGGCATTCTACAAAGATATTTACTCCTCATGTATCTAGCTAGAGAGGCCCTGCAAAGGCTTACGCTGTCTACTCGGACCCTGCGTGCACACTATGGAAACAAATTGCCGTAAACGCTTCCTTCCACCCTTCAACACAGCAACACAAGCTCAGGAAGTGACACAACCACAAGGACAAACTCAAAAGCTCAACAACTCCCACGAGCAAAACCACAACCGCGACCAACATCGGCTTTGAGAAAAAGCCCTTCCCATGAGCGTTCTCTATAGCCAACCCATCAACCCACCCGACCTCAACATTTTACACGCGAAAACTCTCCCCAAAAACTTTCCAGTTACCATGTACAGCATGCAATTACAGCACTCACTGGTCCCTGCTCCCTCAACCCATCGCTCCACCCTCTTCACAGCAACGCATCCGGTTGCAGCACATGTCGCGTCAGCAACCTTGGACGCATCCTCGAATACCCAAGCCGACGCCCACACGCAGTACACGTATGGTAGCGCCCTCGGGATCGTCCACGTCCACCGCATATGAAGAGAGCGCCACCACCGATCCATCTTGCTACGCACCAAAGACTCTGCGAACCTGGACGATTCACGACTCTTACCGGTACCAAGTGGACCATTCTCTAGTCCAAAGCAATGCATTTACACCATGCTCGCATCGAGTCGACAAAACACCACCACCCCCGCTGCCCCTCAGCCCCGGGCATGGCGCTCGCCGCGCGGCAGCGTCGTGCGTCGATGCCCGCGTGCTCTGCAGCTTACGATTCCCTACGTGCACGAGCCGAACGACCGATACCATCTTCTCTCGCCGCAGTCCCTGGTTACCTGTCAGCCCCGATCTGTGTCTGGTAGACACACGTGGAACACTAGAGAACAAAAATTTACAGCGCCATACTAACAGGCGGTTTCATGACGATCGCTTCTCGTTCCTTCTGAACCATCCCGCGGCACCTTTAGCTCCAACACCGAGCTGATACGACCCCTCTCAATGTCCAACTCCGCCGCGCCCCATTCGCGACGGATCCTCATTCCCCCACCATATTTCCATCGAGTGCCCGTTTTCCAACGATCGCCAACCCTCCGATTTCAAACTCACCCCGACTCCAACTCATCCTTCAACTTTCCTTCAATCATACCATCTCCTCCATTCAGTAGGCGTCGGAAACACTCTCCATTCTAGACCTCCCAACTTTCCTCCCCACCACATTTTCATCACATATCCGGCAACCAACCTCGCCATTTTTTCCCTCGAACTCGCCATGCTTTGCAGATTCGATATCATCACATCTCCCCACTTTTTCTGACTCCATTCGTCCCCACTCTTATCCGTCACAACCACGTGATCACTCCACTTGGATATCTCGCACTCTCCAATCCTCGCCATCAACTCCCCATCCTCCAGCGTCATTCGAATTACCGCATCCCCTCCGTCGGGCTTTCCTGAAAATCGAACGTAGTTCTTAACGTCCCTTCGTACATACATTCTTGTCGCCAGCATATTCACACTCCCACGCACCACACGAATCTCCCCGTTCACGCTAGTCTCCGTTCCCATACCATCTAGTACTACACTACCCTGCGTCTCAAAATCAAGCACAAAAGGCTGCACGACCTGCATCTCCCGTCCTAGAGTTACCCGCAGTTTATCCAACCGTACTCCCTCAAATCCGTCTGCAACACGTCGCACGCGTTCATTCTCCGCCCCTCGCTTGATCTCTTCAGCCTTTCGTCCTCCAAATCAATTCCAGACTCGCGCATTTCAGATTCCTTCCTTTCGTCTGTCTCCTTTTTCACCTCCTCTTCCTCATACTCACCGTCCACATCGACATCTTTCGTTATGTTTCCAGAGTCCAAGTCTGCATTAGTCTTAGCCCCCCCCGGATTTAATATAGGGATCTGCGCGTGCAGCGCCATTTGCGCCTGTCCCACTGTCTGCAATCGCATTTGCATCTCCGTTCGTGCTGCTTTTTTCCTCCTCGCTTGTGAGCGCTCCACGTTTCCCACCAACCACCTCTGCAAGAACAGAATCTTCCATTTCCTTCACCCACCGTCAAGTCCCCAATGTCCGTTATTTCCGCTGCCTCCCATTCCGCTTAAATTCCCAACCGAGATGATACCTTCCGAAAGCGTCACTCCGCCCCCAACAACAGGGCTTATGCATGTCCCGCTCACAACTAATTTCCCAGCCGCTTTCGTCACAACCGTATCTTGCACATTCATATCAATCTCCCCAAACTCAATACTTACTCCCTTGTTTCCTCGTTGCAACGCAGACCTTACATCTGCAAGTTTTGCTGCAGACGTCGACGTTCCTTCCTCCCTCGCGAACTTCCCCGCTGAAGCCGCTCCAGCACAGTTTCAGCTCCAAATTTTTCTGCCAATAACCGCTGTCGATGTTCCTCTGAAAAGAACAAATCCCCACTCATATTCAGGCTTTTCCCTCCACACCTGGCACTCACCGACTTAAGAGTCAAAAGTCCTTTCTCATTAAATCCAATCTCCCCGCGCAGACCGTAATGCTGTCTCCGAGCACACCGGGCGACGCTCGCCCGTCGGATACAGTGACTACGCCCTTCACAGTAGGGTCTGCTAACGTACCAGAAACTCGTAATCGAATGTCGGAGTCCCCGCTCTCCCATCCAAGCTCTGGCAGCACGGTATTTAACAAAATCAGTCCGTACTTTTTCACGTCAACATCCATTAATACCCATTCATCATCTGAAGGTAGAGATCCTCCTAGAACAGATTCCACGGCGACCAAAAAGACGTTGGCGCCCGTCTTTGCAAGTACTTTAACAAGTAAAAACGCACCGGCGCACTCACCCGCACCCGCACAGCCTCGCCAGAGTCTCGTCCGCCTGTTTTGCCTTTGATTAGTTCTGGTGCTTCACTCCGGTTTGAGGCCTGTGCGGCGAGGTCCTTTAGTCCAGATGTCACTGATTTGCCCCATTGCAAACTTCGGATCCCGGCTTCATCGCCTTCTTCGTCTGGTGCTGAACTGCGACTACCAATCTTGGCATTCACATTCAGAATGCATCTCCCGTTTACGCACGCCATATCCGTTTTTGCACCTCGCACATGCTTCCCGTTCAAAGTAGCATCAGTCCAGACAGCTCTTCCAAATGCCCGCGGTTGGAGAGGTTTCCCTCAATTTCAACACGCGCGTTACAGTCTCCTGCGACATCCACTGGCGCGTTGCTGAATTGGTTGACAAGGGCTGCAGGTGCGTTTTTCAGGACAGCGGAGCACTTTACTGAACCAGCGCTTGTTATTCGCCCTTCAGCCTCCGCACCAAAACCGTCCTTTCCTCGTAGCGACAAAGGACCAACGAGCAGTACTCCATCCTCAAAAGTTCCTGATGCTTCAACTCTATCCAACAATGCAGGGCCTAGTCGCCATTCGCTGCCACCCAGCTCAAACGAGAACGTCGTCCTCGTTAGTTGATCCAACAGCGCTTGAAGTACAGCGCTAGCATTAGACGGCATGTGTCGGTCCTCTCCAGATTGCGAATTATATTTCAACGATAGGCGTCCAGAAATGTCGCCTTTGACTTCCGTCGAGCTACTGTTTAAGATTGCGCGCTCTAGAGACTTTGCCGTTTTCAACCTTCTGATGTTCTTCTCGTCTTCAAGATATTGGTTGAACCACTTCACTTGATCTGCAAACGACAAATTCTCAGGCACTTGCCACTGGTTTAATCCTTTCTTCGCGTGTAGGCCACTAGACTCTGACAATTTCTGCAGCCATACCGGACCGCCTGTATATCTTATGCGACTGCCTGATGTCTTATCCTCAGGGCTTTGCATGGCGGTAGCGACAGCATTCCCTGATTGAATGAGGCGGGCCACATCGCTGATGCTCGCGCGTGGGATATTGATGTTAACGCTCCACTCAAACTCGGGGACTCTCTTGCTCCTTACATATTTTGCATCTAGTTGGTATTCAGATTCCCGATACTTGATCACTCCTCGCTCTAATGTCAAATTTCGGTCCCGCCAAGTCAAGTTCCCTCTGACGGATGAAAAGTTCATGGGACCAACATGGGGTCGTAGCACCAAGAAATCCGTCACCTCTTCGAGAGGTGAGGTCAAGCTTCATATCCACATCTAAAACACCTCCGAGGGTTTCGCCGCCGAGAAATACCGATCGTCGCCCACGAAATCCTCAATGAACACATTGCGTGCAAGGACAGAAGCAATCTGATGGCGCTGTTCGTCTTTCGTAACCAACGCGACAATTTCAGAATCGTTCAATCGAAAGCACAGATTTCCTTCACCCCGCAGCGAGGCAGTGGCTGTCAGCTCGTTCCCATTCAGTTCCAAATCGGTGCCATTGCTTGCTTCAGTGTTCCTTAATTGGCCATTCCTGTTCGAATTTCCACGTTTTAGTTCTCGTAACGACAGAGCAAAATCAGAGGTGCTGAAGGAAAAGGAACCACTCATGACTCCATCAAACTTGACATTGTTGTTTCAAGTCCTTAACGGCAAGGGCTCCGTCAGCCCCGAGCAGTTCCATGCGTGGAGTGCGCGGAATTTTCTGTATTCCAGGAGGGAGAATGGGTCTCTGTGCTGTGGTCCCTTGAAGTATGTATCCGCGGAAACCTTCAGCAGTGGAGCGTTCTCCAAAGCCTTTCTCAGTCGCGGGTCTGACCAACCTGCTCTTCGTGCATCAAAATTTTGGACGGTGGTTCTCGCCTTCAGACGACGCGAGTCAGGCAGGTCCCCAAGCTTAATGTAAACGAGTCCCTTGAAGTCACCACCCCGAGCATGTCCCCTGCTTTCTCATCTTCATCTTCCTTCATCTTCTCAACTTTCAACGCCTTTTCGCCACCCTGCCCCCCCGTAACCCGAGTTGTCCTCTACATTCTCCTCTGCGGTTTCGCCCCCTCCCTTGTCGTTCGAGGACCCGAGCCGAATCGGGGGAGGAGGACTTGTGGAGCGCCACACTGCACGGCAATTTGCATCTTTAGCATGTCCAGCAATTACAGCTTCGCCACTAACAAGACCAATGGAATTTGTTGCCATCTTTCCGTATTCCCCTCCGTAGTAATACAACAGGTCGCCTCCACTAACATTGCTTGCCTTGAAATCAAATCGCATAGAGTCGTAGGGGCGGAATGGGGCCTTCTCGTCAATTTCCATCTCATCTTCTGGCTCTGGTGGGAGCAAATACGCTGTTGATACTGAGTTTTGATTCCAATATGCTGCTTTCGGGCTTCTGGACTATGAGCCTTCTGACTGATCCCGTATGGAGACTCTTTTGTCATATCGAAGAACAAACTACCAGACCCTGTGACTGCGCCACCGCCTTTCACCGCAGTATTGATTTCAGAAAACTTGAGAATGCCCGCAATCACATCCCACTCAAACGCTACATTCGCACTTTTCAATGGTAAGCGATCAAACATGTTACTCTCAGTCACACTTTCCGCCCACCCCTTCACCACCGGCTCCTCCAAGATACCTGACATCTGCACCTCCCCCGACACCAAGCCCTCAACAGGAACAAACTTGTCTACATCAAAGGTTTCTATAACCTCATTCACATCCACCGGCCGGATATAGCCCATCAAACTATACCCATCTTCCAAATGAATACTTCCCACTACTGTCATCGGCAAGGTTCCCAACTTCCACCCGGTCCATCAAGAAACAATGTCTTTCCCTCGAACCTCAACTTGCCGCCAATTCCGCGAAACTCCGGCGTCTTCGGATCCGGGTGAAACCTCAACCCTACGCCTTCTAATTTTGCTTCCCCCCTCATCAAAGGCACTAATGATTTGCTGCGGTACAAAAACTCCATGCTAATGTCTCCCTCACATACTCCTCGTCCGCGCGAAACGGTAAGCTCAAGAAACTCGCTACCCTCCTTGCCTGGACCCCTCGCCCACCACTCTTAACGCAACGATTGGCTCCTCGGCTTTTACGGTCTGCAACTTGTTGCCGCTCATTTCGCACTCCAACTCAATCACCCCCCCATCTACTGGCACACCCTTCACTGCTGCCCGAAATTCGCCCTCCATGTTTAAATCGCCACTCCCCACTGAAAATGTTGGAAAGGTCATCTCTGCATTTGCGTCCCCTACTTGCACGACTTCATCACCATGGCCGTAATCCAAAAAGTCGGCCGGACACAGAGAAACATGAGCCCTTCTCACTATGAGCATCCCTGGCTGAACATACCGCAAGATTGTCGCCAAGGGGCGTACATCGAATGGATCTGAAGAGCTTGCCTTTGCGAGGATGGTGTCAATGCCAGGGTCCCACTGACCAACAGGAAGCCCCTTGACGCCGTCAACAACAATCTGAGAGACCGTCACATCAGCATCATCGAGTCTAATATCAAGCTTGAGCGGTTTACGAAGACGAAAGCGCGAAGATATCCCGACAGTGACACAGTAAGCTGTTTTGCGGAGATAACCGGGGCGGTAGGCTGTCAGCAGAGGATGGAGATGGACGTCAGTAAGGGTGATCCCGGTGAGCGGGTTGCACCGGGAGACACGGCCGATTTTCAACTGGCGAGAAAGATTTGCTGCACAATGGTACGCAATGTGCGGCTAGCAAATGAATTGAGACGAATGTAGGCGACTGACAAGAGAGCGACGAGTGCGACGAGTGTGGCCGAGGTGGCGATCTTGAGAAGCGGATTTTTGGCCGGGAGACGAAAGATGGGACGAGAGAGAGGGGAGGAGGGAGTGGTCGTGGTTTTGAGGGACTGGTTTTGAAGGAAGGTGGGGTTGCGCCAGGATTGGTAGGTGACAAAGTATTGCAGTGGGGGGGTTTGGGTGGGGGTGGATCGGAAGGGGGGGATTGGGCGCTGTTTGAGATGTGGAGAAGGGGTTTTGAATCTAGGCGGATGGATGGATGGGTTTGGCGGTGTGGCGGAGCGGTTGGCCATGGTGGGTGGACCTGCGGAAATTAATGCGAGGGATGAGGGGCTGGATTGCAATGAAGGGGGAAAGGTTGGCCGGGTCATTCGGGGAGATGGTAGAGTGGGATGGCGGGTCTGGGTGGACGAGGGGAATGGTACATGACTTGTTGACGACGAAGATCGTCTTCGGCTATTGGGATAGATGGGTTGTAGAGTGTCGGAGATTTGATGACAGAAAATGTTGATCGGAAGACGGATCCCATTTACGCAGTACAGTGCACAGTGCACTGTATACTGTACAGTATATAAAACCATACTGTACTGTACAGTGCAGTACGGCAGTTTCTCATAATTTGATCCCGCCTGTTTATCAAAGGCATGATACGCGGCGGATCATTTGTCGAGGTGATCTCTGTCCACAACTTTACGTGCCAATGCCGCAGTTGTTCATATCTTCAACGCGAACCTACTCCAACCTCCACATTCATTTTTCCAATCTCGCAGCCCCTCCCCCGCACCAACACCCACACATACTTCTTCTCCATGGATTTTTGTCTACTCATGCCGACCTTCTCTCTCTCGCCTCATCTCTGCAATCCTGAATCTCCCCCTCATTCTCCCTGATATCCCCCTGCATGGTTGTTCCCGTCATTGCCGTCCCGCATCTGCCCCATGCCGCTCGTATTCTGGCATCAGCTCTAACCGAAATGTGCCCTGCTTGTCAAGATGCCCCTCTCAAACTCATAATCGTCGGCTATTCCATGGGCGGCCGTCTGGCATGGAATTAGTCAGCCTGTTAGAACAGGGCAACTATGGGCTTAGCGTCATCTCCCTAGTTTTTAAGCGCCGCATTGCCGCCCCGTACAATGACAAAGGTAGACGAGAGACGCCGGAACGGCGCAAACATTTCAGGTTCAATAGAGCATGTCGCCGGGAAGCATGCATTTCAACATTGGTTGGAAGAGTGGTATTCTCGTCCAATTTGGGGTCATTTGAAGGACTGCTCCGCATATGAACCGATGATTCAGCGAAAGTTGATCATCTTCGATGACGCAAGAATAGAGGAATGGGCTACTGCCTCTCGAGTCATGGCTGACTACGAAAAGCCGTCTGGTCAGAAATTGCGCGTGCCGGCCATGTATGTGCATGGGACCTTGGACGAAAAGTACAACGTGTCGCAGATACGGTGACTGAAGCGTTTACGCAGTGTGCCGTGGTTGGAGTGGAGGGTGTAGGTCACAATGTAGTCGTAGAGGCTGAGGAGGAGTTGAGCAACTTGATAAACAGGTTTGCGATGGCGGCATTAAAAGAGAATGGTCACGTGGTTGAGATCAGTCGCATGTTTCGAATGGAATATAGCATAGGCTTGAAGAGGGAAATGGTTGTGGAGGTAAAAGTCTGAGGTCAAGGGAGGGAGTCTTGGTCGTTGTCGAGAGTACCGAGGGGGTGCGCGGAATAGGCGATGTTGCCTTTGCCAGGATTACACGAGGAGCATATTGAAACCTGTGTGAATGAGGTAGACACCGCTTCACGGCGATTGATTGGAGTAACCTTAGGAAAGAGTCTACCTCCCTAGAGCAACTGGAAGACGTTTAAGTGACGTATCCGGTGTCTCAAAGTGCGGCCTTACGGCAGCCATTCTGCATATGCTTACTCGAGCTTGGTGTATCGATCCTGAACGCTGTTCTTACTATCTACTGTTAAACAGCCCGTGCCCTGCTCTAGGTGACATCGCAGGCCTTTTCGGCCGACTAGAGCAAGTAGAAGTGAACGGAGTGCTGCCGCGTCTTCAAAAGTCCGAAGAGAACAGTAATTTGGTGCATACTGGAGACTTGGATTTCCAACATTTCGCACGAATCTCACCCTTCCGTGCCCTTAAAATGAAAGTTGGGATGACGGATTCCCCATTCCAAGAGGGGAAAGATTGCGGTAAGGTTGCTTGGCAGGCCGCGGGTCGAGAGTCAGCAGACTCGACTGGATGCGAATCGTGCCTGGACAAAGATGGAGTTTCGTAGTTTTCGAGATGGCTTGGGCCAGTCTTCCGCCGATGTCGAGTTTATCGAGGAGCCTTTACGTTCGGTGGATGGACTCGTGGAGTATTTACAGGAAGAGTCGATATCCTGTGGCACTGACCTTGCGCACCTCACATTGAATGTCGCACTCGATGAGTCTCTAAGTGAGTCACCGATAGAGGTCATCCAAGAAGTTGCCTCTTTCCCAATCGTGTCAAACCTTGTGATCAAGCCTGCAGTTATTGGACCTATATCGCGGGTTTTGAGTCTCCGCAAAGTGGCGCAGGAGTGCGGTTGTAAAATTGTCATGAGCACAGTTTTTGAAAGTGGAGTAGGGATTGCGTGGACAGCTATTTTGGCTTCAGTCCTGGGAACCAAAGGGACCTGCCATGGGCTCGGAACATATAGCTACTTATCGAGGGATGTAACGGAAGGTAGCTTTCAAGAGGCGTGCATCTTGGACACTTCACGAGTCTCTGTCCGAAGCTGCTGGAGGTTTTTAGAGCAAGCTGCCGAGCACGTTGTGAAAACGACGTGTGACAAAACTCGAGACCTCAAGCCAATAGCGAGTGACACGATATGCGCAATGTTTAACGTATAGCTCTTTACTCGCCAGTTTTTGCTGTGACCATCCACCAGGGTCCACTATTGGGCAATAGATCGCGTGGTCTTTTGCCGCGCTATATCCAAGCAGCGGCCAAACTCGTCCGGTTCCTGGGAATGTCCATACTGAGACATCAGAGGCTAGTGTATAGTCGTCCTTGACGCGCTTACCTCCACGGGGACTCTCCCAAACCATGCTAGCAGATCAACCAAAATCAACCAATGGCACGTGAACGTGGCGCCCCCACCTGCGACTTCCACAATTTGTCGCGGCCTTGGATAGTTTCCACATCATCCTCGATGCCATCATTGAACCATTTTTTCTACACCAACCGATTCAGCCGTCACTCGATATCGATACCGCCGCCACCGCCTCCCAATTAATAGCGGATTCCCTTGAATCCAGTTCATGCATCACACTCCACTGCACATCACATCTGAGACCTGCTTTTGCTCCATATTCAGTTTATGAAATCTCCTCCATTCATCCCCTCTTTCGTGGCCTTCATTGCCAGAGTTCGCATCGGAACTGATCCGAAGTGACAATTCTTGGCCCGAGAGCAACAGAAAACAATGCAACATCCATGGGCGCTGAATCAGATGATAACATGTATCTACATTTTACCAGCAAATGAGTACCTAATGCCCACTTCTTAGTCTGTGAATCACAGAGTAGTAGCAGTGAACGTTTGTTTTGTTTCTTTAACGTAAGGGTCAATGAAATGAAACTAAGCATTATTTCCAGCAGTCTCTGTTTGCTGTACGTCCTCAGAAGTGGGCTCCGTCTCCATTGCTGTGTCAGTGCCAGAGGTTCTACTTTTGGATGTGGAATGAGCAGTGCTAGGCATGACGCCTCCATCAGATGCGAACAAAGCTTCCAGTACTTTTGAGCCTCCCGGATTGCCTCCCTCAAATCCACCGTGATATCCCATCCCTGCGATACCTGGCGTATCCACCACTGGAAACAGGTTCTCTTGAATGAGCGGCGAAGCACCATTTTGTTGTATTTGCAAGTCAAGCCCGTCCTGTTCCGCTCCTAGGAAAGCAGAAGTCCGCTCCCTCTCAAGCTTTCGTCGCTTCCTCCGAACGACCGAGGCATTGAAGCTTGCCTTCGCGTTTGTCCAATCGAAATTCTCATGCTCAATGGTCGGGACAGAATCAGATTCCGACATCAGCGAGAGCAGCTGCTGAGAAGTTTCGACGGGCAGGTATTGGGCCACCCAAGTGAGAAGGTTTTTGTCTGGCGTCGCAAAGTCCTCCGCATACCACAGAAATATTCTCGGTAATGTGACCACCTTTCGCTCCATGTCTACCTTAACAGAATAGCTAAGAAACTCGACAGTTGCTTCGTGCAGTTCTTCTTGAACGTTATCGCCATCCAAGATTCGGATGGGAGGATCAGATCGGGTGCCTGCGGAGATGACAAAGTGAATACGCCCATCGCGCTTACTCAATACTTGCTGGCACTTGGGATCAGATGGTCGCAGCTGCTGCACAAACCTGAGCATAGGAGGACGCTTATTACCACGCAAGATGCCATGCTCAATATCATCGAGTGTCATGTCCAGACCGGAAATCCGGTAAGACAAGACTCGGAAAAAGGTCCATCGACGCAGAAGACTGTTCGGAGGCCCATGAACAACGTGGGCATGGAGGCAGAGTAGGTTGTAACAGTTGACAAAGAATGCGATCCGTTCATCTTGATTCAAGGCGACAAGTTGCACACGTTGAAGCTCTGCGGCGGAAAGATTGAACTGACGAAAAAGCTTGCTCTTCGCCAGTGCAGAATAGTCAATATCGTCATCAACGGTATACGTGGAAGGCATTGGAAGCACAGGCGAGGAAGCCATTCGATGAAACAACGGAGTGGAAAGCAGCGGAGACGCAAGATCCGCAGGGGTAGGTAACGGAGCAGTCATTGTTCTTGCCAGTGTTGGGGACACTGCGGAGAGAAAGCGGCCCGTGGCGGCAGCGGCAGGATGCTCCGGAAGGGATGGAGTGGTGGGGTTTGATTTGGACTGACGGGCACGTGGGGAGGAGAGGGATTAACGGTGTCCTTGGTGGCGAGGATATGCTTTCGGTGTTCTTCGCAGAGAAGGGCAAGACGGGTGAGAAGATCCTTTGCAACATCGACGGCAAAGCGAGCGGGAATGGAGGAATCCCAAACGCGTTTCATATTGAGAATATTGGACTCGTCATCCTCTTGGAAACGGTAAAAGTAGTATTGGTTGGAAAAAGGTTCCGAGTGGGTAACATGGTGAATAATACCGGCATCCATGAGGCGTTGTCCGGTAGTGACAGCGGCGGACGTGTCGAGATTCAGGTTGTCGATCATCCATTGAACAGCTTCAGAGCCGACGAAACATTTTGTGTAAGAAATGAGTCTCCATCTACGATCGGCAAGGTTGAGACCGTTGACAGGATCTCGCATAAGATTATACACACGCTGAAAATCTGGAATGGGGTAGTCAGAGTTAGCAAAAGGGTCGCCGGCATGCGGTGGGAAGACGGAATTTGAAGATGGGTTGCGGTGAGCAGTTGAAGGGTCGATGCCAGGGACCACTTGCTCTGAAATCTTCCGCTTCCGGGAGGCCGAAGCGTACATGGCTTGAAAGTGGGGCAGTGGGGGTTACGTGGATGGAGAGGTGTGACGAGACACGCCGCACACGACGAGGGCGGGGAAAGCACGCGCGACGACTCTTTGTCGACAGAACGGTTGCTGCTCGTCAATGTCTGTTCGTGAGGCGTTGCCAGCTTGGTCAATAATGTGTTTTCGTTTTGTGGTAGGTAGAGAATCTTTTGCCACACAAGGAAATGTATTTCATACAAAGCACGTCTTCCCACATGCGATATTGGTGTTCATAGTCGCCCTTGTCTTTGGATTGGCTCGTCAAAAGTACACAAAATGCCCGAGATTTCTGTCTCATTTTGTCCCTTGTCGCTTCCCAATCAACCCTGCCATACAGTGCGCTACTGTATAGGGCGTATTAAGGTATAGTGCAACACCACTGCATGAGAAAAAAACCAGCATTGCACTGGAACATGCACTACAGTAGCCGAGAACAAGCTTACTGTATTGAAATTCTCTACCTCTGATTTCCGAATCAAAATTCTCGCAGAGAGCTTGTAGTCGCACTACACCATGACCAGTATTATCCAAGAATGCACTATATAAATGTTCTAGGAAGCCAAACAAACCGCTCCGAGAACATCCAATAGTTTTGTGCTTACTGTACTGTCTCACCACTGCACCTACGGTATCTGTCAGTCACATCCGCGACTGGAACTGTATCTGCAGTACAGATCTGCTGTACAGTACAGTACTGTACTGTACTGTACAATTACGTGATTATTTCTTCCGTGCCGGTGATTATTCTCGAAGTATACTGTAATTCCAATTCATGCCAGGTTCTCAGATTTTTCCCAAATTATTGTGCATTACAATTTAGTCTAGTGTAACCTACTGTACAGTACTGTACATTACAGATTTTACGCACTGAGAGAATTCTGGCAAGTTTCAGAAATGCTTCAGTAAATGCGATGTTGATTTCGATAAACAGGATTCTCTTTACGCAATTTCAGAATTGAGGTTACGCAATACAGAAAACTCATTTGCAGGAGTATTACAATCCTAGCCCTCCTAGCCCCTCTCTCCCTCCCTGTAGTATACACCCATAATGGTGGCAAAAGCGACCTTATACAACCACACGAAGACTTCTGCCATTCGGGGTGTAAAGAACTGGGGCTCAATTCTTCTCTCCCTGATTCAACGCAGAAGCTGCGGGACGTATGTCCCATCTGAGTTCCTCGCGATAGCTTTTCAGCGGTTCTACCATCATCACGGGAACTACTTTACGATTCTGCGACGAAACGGCAGTATTTCTGCTGGTACCTTTATCGAGATCTTCGGTAATCTTTCCGAGCAGGAATGTCTGTCACACTCTCGCTTTCTAAAAGCGGATATGCAGCCTTTAGCGCCGATCATCTGCACGAAAGCAGAATTATATCTCACAGGACGGAACCGGCACACTTGCGGACCACTGCTAGTAACTTGTGTCCTGCTCAGCAGACTCGCGTCGCCGTACAGATGGACAGATCGCGAAACAATGTTCAGAAAGTATGCCTCTCAACTATCGGAAATCTTCTGGGAAACCTTGGATGCGTTTGTGGACGAGTATCAGCATCTTGTGACGTCGCCGTTACATGCACTGTTTGTTGCGCAACGCCCTGAAACTAACGTTGAAGCATATTAGATTATTAGATTATCATTTCCCCTTTTTTTGTTGTTGGTTCTTAGTCTAGTATTAGCTTATATACTATTCGTAACAACTAATATTGATGTGATCCAACTCAGTAGATCACGTACAGCTCACACAGTAAATATACAATGATGCATTGCTTGTCCACCTTAGACTTAATCTGATAATCACATACACTTGTATGACTCATCTATCATGCCCTCAGATTCAGTCTTCATGTTGCACCATTCCCATACCAGAAAAACATCTTCCAGTTTGACTCGTTCAAGTGGCTTGGCCATACAATCAGCTAGCATTGATGATTGGGGATGTAGTTGATCTCAATCTTTCCTTTGCTCACATAGTCTCGAGCAAAATGGTAACAACGTCAATGTGCTTACTTCTTTCCGTAATAGAGGCCTCCTTAGCTAACTTAATAGCCATTTGGTTATCAGCATATATCGTCACTGACTTGATGTCGATCTCAAAAAAATTGCACAACTTCCTAATCCAGAGTGCTTCTCTTGCTGCTAATGCCTGTCCAATATACTCTGCTTCAGTGCTTGATGCAGCGACCACATTCTGCAGCTTAGACTTCCAAGTAAAAGCACCACCTGCTAAACAATATACGTATCCACTTGTAGATTTCCTAGATAGATCTCCTGCCCAGTCGGAGTCGGTATATCCATTGATTACGAGTGCATTACTACCACCATACTTGATAGCGTAACTAATGGTTTTCTTCAAATACCGCAGCACTCTCTTGGCAGCCATCCAATGAGACATTGTAGGATGACTGTAGTGTCTCGACAAGCAGCCAACTGCATACATTATATCAGGTCTAGTTGTGACAGCCAGATACATTAGACAGCCCACTAGTTCTCTATACGGTGCATTACAGGGCGTTTCTTCTCCGTTCTTCATACTCCCAATACCATAGGAGTTACTGACTCCTTTGCGCCGTCCATGTTAAACTTCTTCAGTATCTTACTGATGTATCCGTGTTGATGAATGAGTACCACTTTCGATTCCCTGTGTCTTTGTATGTTCACTCCAAGGAAATAATTTGCTTCCTTAAGACACCTTACTTCGAACTTGCCTCGAATCATAGACTTCACAACTTCACAAGTTTCCTTGCGTTTGGCGGCGATCAATATATCATCAACATAAAAGACCACAAAACAAATGCATCCCCTGATGACCTTCTTATATAAACATGGGTCCGCATCGGACTGCATAAAACCAATACTCTCCATGAACTTACTAAACTTCACGCTCCATGCACGTGATGCCTGCTTTAACCCGTATAGTGTTTTTAACAATCTCCACCCTTTGCCGTGCCATGTCAAAGATTTAAACTCGCTTTGCAAATTCTTTGGTAGTGGTGGTGGTTCAAGGTAGAGCTCCTCCTCCAGCTCTCCATTTAGGAACGCTGTCTTTATGTCGATTTGCTCTAGTTCGAAGTCACGTGCGGCGACATGCCCCAATAGGAACCTTACTGTAGAGAACTTGGTAACAGGTGCAAACACTTCATAGTAGTCCACTCCATGAACTTGAGTGAAACCTTTTGCCACCAGTCTGGCTTTGTGCCTTACTATCTTACCATCTGCATCTTTCTTGATACCAAAAATCCACTTCGATTTGATAAGCTTCTTTCCCTTAGGAACTTCACTTACTCTGTATACTCCATGTTCTGATATGGATTCAAGCTCTGTCCGTATGGCTTCTGTCCATTCCTTAGAGTACATGGACGATTCTATTTCTTCTATGGATGTAGGTACATTTTCATTGGACTGATCATTAAGCTGCTGTACTGTTAAGAATGCCAGCATGCTGTCATATGTGTATCTCTCTGGACGCTTGGTGACACGTTTAAGTCTCTCTGGTACATGAGTAAGCAGGTGTTCATTCTGCTTAACAAGCTCTTCCAATCCTGGTTGTGTTTCTTCATTCTCTGTACCTGTGGGATCATCTGTATTACTACACACATCGTCGACATCATCCTGACTGCTTGTTAATAGTCTTAGATTCAGATACAGGCCGTCCTGGATCTTCTTTGATAAATCTTACGTCCCTTGACACTATTACCTTATGCAGATCAGGAACAAAAATTCTGTACGCATCTGATTCACTGTATCCCACATGTATGCCGTTCCCACGTCAGGGAATCAAATTTTCCTTCTCTGTACTTTGCAGGCTTCTTAACTTGAACTGCAGAACCAAATACTCTTAGTTTTGAAAGGTCAGGTTTTGTGCCATGTACAACTTCAAAAGGGGTCTTATTCCCATAGACCCATGAGTAGACTTTGTGAGTGTCCTGTTTCTCACAAAATTCATTGTAGCGACGGCCTCAGCCCATAGAAACTCATAGTCTTCTACGTTGTTAATTGTCCTTAGTTCTGACAGCAAACTCCTTGCCCCCTCAACCAGGGTTCTGTTTAAGCGCTCTGCTCTTCCGTTAGACTCAGGGAATACGGCGGTGTTACTTGTTGTGAGATCCCTCGCTTTCCGAATTCGTTTTGCAAATCATTGGACAAATATTCACTCCCCCATCAGTCCTGATGTGCCTTACCTTCTTCCCAGTTAGGTTCTCTGTCATATTAATTAATTGCTCAATGCCCTTGGAAACTTGATCGATCCTTTAAAAATCTGATCCAGGACGCCCCACTAGCGTCGTCTGGAAACTTAGGACATACTTTGATCCACTGATCGAAGCCACTCTCGTAGGTCCTATTATATCTGAGTGTACCAACTCCAGAACGTCACGGGCTTTCTTGGCCCTAGATGGATGTGGTGCGGCAATTGCTTGCCCTCATTACATTCTCGACAACTATTATCAGCCTTTTGTTCTTTACTGCATCCAGTCCATGTGCTGCATTCGTTCGGATCATTTCTTTCAAACATTTTGTTGACGTGGCACATTCGCCTGTGCATCAGCTGTAAGTCATCGCACCCACTTTGAGTTAACAAAACTTCATTGCTTCCATCAAATATTAATGCACGCATGCCAACCAAATGGCATATACCATGGCCTTCTGTATTACCCTTCATGATGATCTCGTCTCCTATGAACGCCTTCATCGCATTAGACTTTGCTGGGTATTCAATCCTTATCCCTGCATTTTGTGCCAACGTCTGTGACATTAGACTCGTTCGCATGGTGGGATAGGCCACTCTTTTAAGCTTAATCGTTCTGCAAGTCCATCTATGTCTTGCTTTAACATTACCGAGCCATATCCTCTAATAGGCATTTTTCCATTTATAGCGGCCGTATTCATGACCTCGTCATGATCTCTCTTAGTTCATAGTCGAATAGTATGTCACGCCGGTTTTTCATGTGCTGCGTAGCACAATTATCAAGGAACCACTCAGATTCCATACCATTCATCCCAGTCGCAAATGCTATACATGCTGAATCCTTCTTTCTATTCTCATTCTTGAACTTACTGTTCAGCTTTTGTATTTTCTCTTTAACTTCGTCAGATACCTTCAACTTAGCATTATACTGTGGCGACTCTGGATTATAGAAACACTGGAAAAATCTGTGACCGACTTTGCCACACCCGTAACAGCTTCCTTTAAACTTCTTGCTACTTCTACTGTTAGCCTTATGGTTCACCTTCTGACCCGTGTAAAAGGCAGCATTGCTCCTTCTTACATTATGTTTCTGTTGCGATTTTGAGTTCCTCCTCCCTTATTTCTAATCTTGACACAATTTCTTCAAACGTCAAGTCAGCAGTGTTCTGTAGAACCGTTTTAATCATATCGTATTCAGGGCCTAGTCTTGATATAGCGAACTTCTTATCTTCTTTCTGGAGCACATAATTGCTCATCGCGAGGCTATTCTCAATTTGAGATATATCCTCAATAAACGAACGTACTGACTGTCCATCCTTCATCTTCATTTTAAACAGCTTACTCCTTAAGCTGTACTGACTTGCAGAGGACTTGCTCTTCTGCATGTTCTCTAAAGCATCCACACATCTTTGGGATCGTCTTTCATTGCTAAGGATGGTAGAAATTTAGCATCGACATTCAAGAGTATTTCAGCTAAGCACTGCTGCTTCAACCTGTACTCCTTTTTCTTGGCTACAACCTCATCAGAGTCTTCACCTTGAATCTCCATGTCGATAGTGGAACGTCCTTCCACAAACCTCCATAGGTCTCTAGCCCTCAGTACGAGCTTCATTTGTAATGCCCACGAGGCGTAATTACTCTCAGTCAATTTCTCGATGGTATACCTGATATTATTCATGACGTTCTCTGGGCCCATAACCTATTAGATTATTAGATTATCACTTCCCTTTTTTTGTTGTTGGTTCTTAGTCTAGTATTAGCTTATATACTATTCGTAACAACTAATGTTGATGTGATCCAACTCAGTAGATCACGTACAGCTCACACAGTAAATATACAATGATGCATTGCTTGTCCACCTTAGACTTAATCTGATAATCACATACACTTGTATGACTCATATATCAGCAGTCAATCGCAAGACTCGGGCTCGATAACTGCATTGGTTTTATTGACGGAACGAATATACGGATCGCGCGACCAAGTCAGGGTAGGCTTTAACTGCATGGATATAGACCGTAGAAGGAAGGAAACGTAACTGGACGCTATATTATCGCTGCGGGTTGGACCAAAAGCTTGAATAATGCCTTCATGTGAGCTACAAACAGTATTGTTTGTACGGAGACAGCGGCTATAATCAGCGCGTGTACCTTCAAGTCCAATTTCAGGGATCTGCGCTTAGCGTGGACCAAGGAGCGTTTCATCTCGCGATGTCAACAGGGCGAATAACATTCGAGTGGCTCTTCAAAGAGCTCAAGCTCTATTGGACAACAATGGACTTCCCACGCAAGCTGCGCATATTATAAGCCCCTTTAGTAACTATGTATCTAGCTACGATGCTGCTGAGCAACTTCAGGACTTGCTTTTACGACAGTCAGATCTCTAAGTACTTCTGTTGTGGTCCGAATACTCTGGAAGCCTACCTTCACTCACGTGGCCCAGTTGAATAAAAACCAGCCGCGGGAGTCAGCTCCAATCGATTACAGCGAGCGGCGAGCGCAAAGTCCGCAGCGAGCGGCAAGCGCAAGATTTGCAGCGAGCGGAGGACTTAGGGCGTCTCTGCAGAGCCGGAATCCATTGGGGGCTGACCCCCGCTCCTACCATTGCTAGTGTCGCTCCCTGCCGCCTGCTGAAAAACTTCCATCATGATCCTGAACTTCTCGAGTTCAGTGTTCTGAGCTGATTCTCGTTCCTGTCGTCGTTCAGTACGAGCGCGCTCGCGCTCCATCTTTTCCTCTTCAAACCTCTCGCAGTCTAACGTCAGACGCTGCGCTTCGATTTCATTACGTCTGGCATCACCTCTCTCCAGGGCCGCAGTGAACCTCGCGGTCTCATCCTCAATCGTCCAAATACCCCCCGTCTTACACTTCTTCCGTGCACTCCCCGGTTTACTTCCAACACTGCTGTCCTGCACGTAATCATCATCATACAGAAGCTGGGCGACATCATCTGCACTGCTTGCAGTGCATCATTATGTCGCATGCCTCCGAATTTCGGCTCCCAGTCGCTCCTTCCGCTCCTCTTCGTCAAATATTTTCTGCCTTTTTGCGCCCCTGTAAATCCACACGAGCATCTCGCATTATGCTCAGGAGCTCCCCGACCTCCCCTACCTCCCCATCGACCCCAGTCATTCGACTCTACATCCTATCATAGCGGTCAAAACGCTCTTGCAGTCGCTTGTACCTGTCCTGTATGGACTTCCATGTGACGGCATCGCGTAGCCTCTTAGTCGCATTGGCCTTAGTCGCAGCAATTTCAAAACGCTCTCTTGTTTAGCCTTTCGGCTCTATGTGTGCTTTCGCTGCGGCGACTTTACGGATGAGAACGAGATCTTCTTGGCTTGGGAAACGTGATCGGCGGCCGAGCTTGTGCGCTGCACGAACATCGCGAGTACCCGTCTCGAGGACAGCGTGCTGGGATTCTGAAAGGGATGAGGGATTGGGCAGAGGTATGGGGCTAGGGATAGGGGTAAGTAGAGTTTGGCTAGAGTCTGACGTTGGCGATAAACTGCGAGCAGGCGTAAGATCTGCCATGATTCGGCAGTGGTGGCCGAGGTGAAGGAAGCTGTCGTCTTCAGCTGTTCCGCGTTTTTTGTGCACTGATTTTCTCACGTCACTAACGACGCACAATTCTGCATGATTCTTCACGCACAACTTTAGAACTTCTGCAATACGACTTAAAGGCTGCCACGTGTTCAAGAATTTTGTCTCACGACATTTCTCATATTTGGTGCGTAATATCTCTATTATATACTTCCTGCATGGCTCAGGTTGTAAAATACATTAAAAGATCCCCCACAGTAGGTTTATGTGCTGCATTTACAGTAAAAAAACTGTAAGGCGCATTTTCATTTGGATGTAGGACGGCTATTTCATCAGATGGGGGGCAAGTCTGTGTATTTGAAGGTCTGAAATGGAGAAATTCAAGAAGGGCTACATCACAATAGAGGATACATGGGAGATGAATTTCTTGGCTTTTGTCGTGTGTTCTGTTACGGAGATATCATCACGAAATTCGTCTGAAAATCATTGTGCTGTTCGCGCATTTCGCGAATTTGATTACACCACTGGTATTGATGTTGAGAGCCACGCGAAAAGTCCGATCGACATCAACCTACACTTGAACACACACAACTGCCATGCCATGCGAATTTCCGATTTCATTATCTCGAGATGTCGACATCGCCGGGATTTCTAGATACTTAGAGCCATCGAAGTCCTCTTTCTCGAACTGTCTGAGCAAGTCGTATTATCTGCTACGCTACACATACAAAAGAGCGCCTGAATGTTCAGGAGATGCTCCGTCTCACGAGAGCTGTAAGATCTATCCTTTTTAACGTGAACAGGGTTTTCTGAGCATCAGTGCCTCCAGAATCTCACATATAAGAGAGCAGGTGCTAAACGAATTTCTGGAATGATAGATTGGAATGGAATAACAACGCGGAACTAATATCGTTGCCATCTTCTGACAGATGTATGAATTTTCTACAACGGCTTGCGACTACTATACTATAGTGTGATGTAGACACAAATTTTGGTATGTTTTCGTTCCAGATGTGCAAAGTCTTATGGAAATTGTAGAAATATTTTCACAAAATACTGTTACCTCTTGGAACTTCGGATCTCCATGCTCCAACAGCGAGCTGTAATTTATGCGGAACTGATCCGTGAAGCCTGAGCACTATACCAAACTGCGTTGGTTTTACAAATCACAGAGGAATAAGAATGAATGGACTACAACAACATAGCAGAAGCCAACGAAAATTTTTTGCGGGCATTACAGATCTCAATACCTCATTTAGAAAACAATTAAACCCCGGATAGTCTTATATTTGCACTTAACGGCTACTAGGACGTCAATATTTGACGTTTTATCGCAAAAGTAGTGTGAGCAGCTTTAGAAGTAAACTTACTGATTGAAAACGCACATTGTATCATTTATGACTCAGCTTTTCTACTACGACCCTGGATACAGCACCAGTACTGTAGTGATCTGACAACTCCAGACCAGGTCCTAAACACAGAAATGAGCTACTGACGCGTTACAGATTTGTTTACGAAGGCCTTTAGCAGTGCTCAGTCTGGACAAGTCAAGATTTCGCTCGTAATCTTAAAGTAAGAAAAGCATCGAGCTTGTTTCCTTACAAACCATGTACCAATTTAGTAAACTTTCAGTCTTGCCTATACAAGAGAAGAATTTTTTTGAAAAGTTTGGAATCAAATATCCATCCTTGGAGAGTATCTAAACATTCAATAAATTTCGTGAGGCGATAAACATATAATAGCATAGTTTTTCGATAATTGCGTTGTTTATTTATAACTGCGCACGGATTTCGGTAATTATTTGCTACTTTTAATTTTTATCTCCTCCCACCTCTCCTTTTGAAGCTGAAGTTCCCTCTCACTAAGGAATAAGGCACGCTCCCATGCTGACCTCTTTGCTTCCAGCTCATTCGCAATTGTCTTGTGCCACTCTTCCATTCACATATACTCAATACGCTGCTTTTTGGCGGTGGCAAAACACGAGTCGGCAAATACTTCGGAGTCAACTTCACTTGTCGTTGATGATCGTTTGGGCTGGCGTGCATTATCCTGCTGCTGGGTTTCTTTCCCAGCAGCAAAGCGCAGCTCACCACTTGTATCCATCTCATCTCCCGTCGCGCTTCCTTGTAGATCCATATCTTCCTTTTCGTGAATAAGATGGTCCAAAAGAAGATCAAGCTCATTGCAGTCTTCAACAATTCCAGACGCTGCCGTGTTTGTCGCTATTAAAGATTTAATTAATCATGTCATGATACTTTTCTAGAAGAGTATTAACGATAGCATTCATTCCCAGAGGGTGAGAGGAAGCTTTGGGATAAAAGTTTCAAGAACGCACTGAAATTTTCTATTCAGCTCGCCATGAGCAGCGCAGTTTGCGTTGTGTTCACGAACAGACTGTAGGACTAAAAGTTTAAAGTACACTATCACAAAGTTTTGCATCGTTAGAAACCGTAACGCTTCAAGCAGGACGTTCGAAAAATAAAACTGCGTTCCCTACAGTTATTTGCATCTTTCTTCATCTTAAACACATGCGTTGACTATGGTGCTCGCCCTGAGTTCCGATTCAGAACGAGAGAGCTAAGTCGTATAGCAATACTCATGGGTTAGCATGGGGGCCTGAAAAAGCGGTCATGTTATCGCTGTGATAGCATTACAACTTGCTGCATTGCACTACGAAAACTTGCAATATCTTGCAGATGGTGTGAACTCAACACGATATTTGGCATTGGGTCATCAAAGATGAAAGAGCTCTTTGGGGAGTTAGTGGAGGGCTTTGCGGCTAAGAAAAGGAACTTGATAACGGATATATGGGTAGAATTGATAGAAGAGTATGTATACAACGGCTATCAAGGAAAAATAGTGATTTACAACACTTTTTCGGGTTCAATGATTGCTCAAAGATCCAGATGATTCGCCTTGGAGGAAGGGGAACCTTGCAGAGAAGCTGTTACTCGGGTCATGAACGGATGCAATGTTTGGTATATCAGTCTATTAAAACACCAAACGGTATTATAATACAACTTTACGGCCCTGAGAAGTTGGACGAAGACTCGATCCTACATTAATAATAATTTCTATCCAACAGAATTTCCCTCTCTTTCCATACGTTCTCCATCTTAAGAAGATTCTCATCCATTTGAAGCGTTTGAACTCAGATTCGCCACGGGCCCGCATGTCATCCATTAAAAGTCGCTTGTCGCCTTCATTAGATTCGTACGTGAGACACCTCCTCTTTCCCGTCTGCGACAGCGCTGAGAGCTATTTTTGCATCTATTACCCCTTCGCTCTATCTGGGACTTCTCTAGACCGGTTCTGTGACTGTATGTTCAAAAACATCTCCATAATCTAAAAATTCACGCTCATCACCAACCTTTACAACACCTGTGGCCCCTTCTCTCGCCTTTTTTCTCCTCACGAAGATCGGCAGTAATTCTATTGAAACGACACCTAGGAGACGTTAAGGACGGTGAATTCCCGTGGTTTGAGCTCACAGGCCGTGTTGTCTACAAGAACAGTTTGACTGCCTCCTGATAAAATGCGTTTGTTTTTCAGTGTCGCAGAATATGGGCTTCGCTGATGTTAATTGCCTTCAGCAAGTAGTTCCGGCGAAATATAGTAGCCGAATCACCTAAGACGAAAATTTGAGGCGCCTTTAAGAGAAGTGTATCTTTCAGTATTAGTGCTATTCGCAGGCGCTGCTTCAGGGGTAACTGATGCTTGCGGGGTGCGAGGGAGGGTGCGAAGGAGTGGTTTCGGCAAAAGAAACCGTTACAGGTGCTCTCGGGCCTGACTCGCGGCTGCTCCCTATGGAGACAAGAGATACCCATGAGTAACGGGTACGCTGTGTAGAGATGCAATAATTTTGCGGCAGAGCCAGTAGAAAGGGGTCGGGAGGATGAAGCAGAGGGTGATTTTGGCGGGATTTGTACTTATTTTAAAAGTTCCATGAGCGAGAAATATCTTCTCATTTTTCATTAATTTTCATTCCAACCTTTTCCGTGGCATACGTGTGCCAAAATTTATGTCACGACCGCAAAATTTCTCTAGTTCGTATAGCCTCTAATGTGGGCATCCTGGCACCTGTAAAAAGCATCTAGAATTTATATGTGTACTAGTTTAGCTCATCTTAAGAATTCCAGAGACTGTTCACATCTCCTAAAAAGGCACATCTAGTGCTACAGAATTTTCCAAAGTATAGAGCCAACCCAATAAATAGTTCTAGAGAAAAAAAGACGAAAATTATGGTTCTGAGCACCCTTAAATCACTCAGAATGGGCTAGGCTCGTTGTACGCAGAATGAAGAATCTATATCAAGGCCGT
Organism: Kappaphycus alvarezii; assembly: GCA_002205965.3. NCBI lineage: Eukaryota > Rhodophyta > Florideophyceae > Gigartinales > Solieriaceae > Kappaphycus > Kappaphycus alvarezii. The sequence goes on along the minus strand of NADL03000022.1, from coordinate 248,756 downwards.
ATTCGATGATTTTTTTGATATAAGCTAAACTTCATTATATTTTCACCTTAGAATTTGACTTTTTTCTCAGGTATTAACCTGCAGTAACACTGCTGCTACCTGTTGCACGCATTCTCTTCTCTTTCAAAGGAACATTCTGTAGCCTTTTCCTTACTACAACCGGTTTTGGATTGCTCGAAGATTTTTCTGCTAAACTACTGCGAGTCAAAACATTGGTCGCATTGCAAATATAATCCTTTCCCCTGGCCCTCGATTCAGTATCAACAGCTTCACTTGAACAGTTAACCCCTCTCAGGCTTGCGTCACCCTCGTGGGCGTGACTATTGATAGAGCAATTTTTACTTGTGCTTCGAGAGTTTACTCTTGTTTAAGGTGAGGGAGTTCTCCTGGATATCGGGTCCTTACTAATCTTCCACATGTCCATGAAACTCTCACATAAATCTGGGAAGTCCTGACAAAAAAGTTCACATCCCAATGAGGGCATTAATGAGATGTTCTGTATTCCTTAAACTTCTCATGGCCGTTTGTGTTCCGACTGAATAGAGCATAGTTCAAATTCTTTTGGAACTGTTTTAGTATGTGAATGCGGATCGAAAGGTGTAAAACGGTGTCACCAATGCAGTTGAGAAATTGTAGTTGATTATTCTTCCTCAAATGCGCAAAATGAAGTAGGTAATTCCCCTTATCCCGTTTTACTGCCTCATCTTAAATGCTCATAATCTAGTTTACAGTGGTAAACATTTTCGACACATGAAGCAGTAATTTTTGGAAGACCTCTAACAAGAAGTCAGTATTTACTTTCATTTTTTTGAAAGATTGGGATAGTCGTCCAGCCATCGAAAAGTCTCCGTTGATTCGGGAATGAATCATTTCTTGAACATTCTCCATCCTACAGAGCGTTTTTAGTCAAAATCTTGATCCTCTCACTCAAAGTACATTGCTTTGCTTTGAATAAGAAGTCTAGCATCGCAAAATAGCTCGTTTTTGCGTCGCTCTATCAACACCAGCATTTCTTCAGTTGTAAATGGTCTGAAAAGCCGTCTAGAAAATGATTAAGAGATAAAAAAGCCGTTCTGATTGGTTTGTTCATCTGAAATCTTCCGAAAATTTTGTCTCCCGCTAGCTGGTGAAATAAAGTAAGCTCGATAAATGATGAAAGAAAACAAGCTTTTACTCTTTTGAGCTACTTCATATTTCTCTTCTCACTGAAATCATGTTTGGACATCTTCGTCCAATTTTGGTATCGCTTGAAATTCAATGGAAAGGGCTCGCGACATGCTTCACTTATCTTCCATTTATGCACTCTGTTGCGCCGAACTTCGTGGAGGAGAACGGCTTTCTCCCCGATCTGCCGATTTTGTGCTTGGAAATTTTAATGATTTTCTGGAATTTCTACCGGGCCACAGCCACCGCAGTTGCCGAACTTCGTGGTAGCGCCGAAGGCGCCCGTGCCTACCACACCCGCGCGAGCACCCTCGCGCGGGACGTATACCACCAATGCTCATGAATACGAGCTCGCGCTGCCTTTCGGTGCGGGAGGAGTTCCTCGCGAAGAGGACTCTCCAACCGTACCCGAACTACTGTGCAGTTGGTACGTTCAGTATGATTAGGAGTGCACAAAAGCGTGCAATGGTCAAGCCCCGGGCGTTCGGCACCTGCATGACCGGCCTCTGCGTGGAGAATATATCCGGGGACACCCTATATAGCGCTGAAATGATCGCAGATGAAGACTTTGGTGATGATGAAGAAGGCCAACAGCACAGCACCCCCATTCAAGAGACGCCCCCATTACACAAGAAGTGGTGGGCTGCTAGAAGAGCGCCGAGGCCCTGGAAGCTGAGAACGCGCGTCTTTGCGAACGTATGGTCAGCAACACACACAAGATCAAGGAACGAGCGGATGAAATCGGTGATTTCAAGGAGAAAATTGTGTGCCTGACGGATTTGATGGAGTCCTGTCTCTTTATGGTGACCCCACTGCAGCGAGATCTCTAACCCGGAGTCACCAACTCTTCAAGCAAGGATGATATTTCTATGAATGTCACGGGTACGGGCGAAAAATTACCACGCTGTAGCAGGACGCGGCACCATCGCAGAACAAGAACGTAGATTTTAACGCCCGAGCACCGGTACTAGCCAAAAAGTCAGGGAGGCTGTCGTGGGCGCCAACATAAACGGCGGCCCGCCAGCGCCCGACCCCATGTACTTCGGGGGATCCGGAGAGACCCTATTGGCGCCCTTCGTCGGGCTCTTCAAGTTAGCATCTCCAAATGGGCGTTGTTTTACCTCTCCTTCATGGGTACCTCGGCGGTTGATATCCTCTGTCGAGAGGACCTCATCCACCATCTCGTTGCTAACATGAAGCCTCTCGACTTGTGACACCTTCCGAAGTTCAGTTCAGCCGATCTGACGCAACCAGAGGCACTACGTGGTTCTTTTTTAAAAAATAACGTATTATGACATGCGCCTGTAATACTTTTTGATTATTTCAAAATCATCAATCATTATCTTTTATTGGCCTCACGTGGTACCATGCTGCAGCAAAGACTTCCGGATAAATTAATCAGCGCGTTGCACGTAAATTCCCACAACCCCTCGTTGATTACGTGCCGCCCATAATTTGAAACCTCTATTCTCAAACTTCCCCGCCTCCCAGTTTTAAGCTTGAAGAAGAAATGTGACTTCTAGTAATGAATGGTACAGTCATATAAATGTTGCTCTCAATCACCAAGTTGTAACGCATTATATTCGATATCCATAGCAATTCGTATCCGTAAAATCACAGGATCAACCATTGGCAGAAACATTTTTTATCAGCAGAAAAGTAAATGATCTGCTTTGATGATTATAAGACTGAGACTACTTCATCGCATGTACAATGCATTGAAAACGTCGTCATAACCTGGTACTTGTACTGACATGGAGACTTTGTTCAATGCTGATGAATTTAACAGAGGACTCTGCTTACTTCAATCAAACACAATAGCATACTACTGTTCTACTAATACAACCTTAAGTTGTACTATGTGTATGCAGTTTTGATAAATAGACTATGTCGGGAGTAAAGGAAAGGCTAGTTTCACTGTTTCAAAGTGTGTCTAAAAATGTCGTCGGTTGCGGTCTGACAGCGGCAATGTGCATATGTGAATTTTGATGATTTACCTCATTCACGTACTGGACCATACTGTGGTAAGAACGAGACACCGCAATAGAATATTTATCGTTCGCTGAAATAGAGTAGGATAGTTAGAACAAGGACAAAATAAGAGTCAGCGATCCACAATCTGTGGTGTCTGTGCAATATCTGGACACAATAAGACAAAGGAAGTAACAGCATAGCTGTGAGAACCATGGTACCTTGAATCCATCAGTAACTCGTTATTGACGTTGTATTGCTGTCACCAGCATGATCGAAAAAAGGTACTGTGTTAAGGACCTCACGTTGTTTGGAGACGAAGCGTCATTCTCAAAGTGACACTGCTCAACAACATGATCGCGAGGAGTTATGCATAAATTAAATCATGAGATCATGAGAAAAAGTGCTATTGAAGTAAGCGAGAAGGTACTCCGTGAATGAAACCATACAGTAAACAGACAAAACGGCCTCTAGGTAAGACTGATGGTACCAGTATGATCGCGAGAAGATACTAGGTTTGGGCTGGAGACAAAACGGGGTTCTTGAAGTGGCATTACTGACCAGGATGATTGCGAAAATGTACTCTACCGTGCAGAACAGCTTTCTTGAAACGAGACCCTCGGCCAGCATAATCACGAAAGAGATACGGCGTGAATGACCTCGTGAGTTCTAGAGATCTTGGTCGACAAGCACTCCTGAAGTGATGCTGCTGGTACCAGTAAGATCGCCAAAACCTACGCCGGGCGTGAAAGATCTCATTTTCGTTGGAGTTAAATTGGAATTCTTTAAGTGAGAGTTGTGGCACCACATGATCATCGTTCGAACGAAAAGGGAGTCAACTGAATGAAAAAACAACAAAACAATTGTTAATTGTTAATTGTTGAAAAGATGATACCATTGTAATCGAATGCGTGGAAATATCCTCTACCTGTGAAGCAGAGATAACACGAAGAAATTGGGTGACTGCTGGTACCAGCTTGAGCGAACTGAATTCACACGCTGCTGCGCGAAAGTAGACCTCAGATTCCGTAAATCAATGCTGAAATGCATGATTAGATATGCATATTACCATGACTCTTGATTCATATGTGATATCAAAATGATATCGCGTGCAGTCATACTGCATGAAGCAGCGCGCAGAAGCGATAGTAGGAAGCATGCGGAGCAAAGCATGGTACCATGCTTCGAATCAGTCGGAACAATGATTTTATCGATGGTACGAAAGTTTTCCTGGAAGTTGTTGGAGAGGGAGGGAGGTAATGATGAAGAAGATATTGGTCAACCTACACTCACGAGAACGTTCTATGGTAACAGAGCGCGCAATCTCCACATATATAAAATCGACACATTCAACCCCAGTCATGCGCACTTATTTTGGGATGGATTCAAGCATGCGCCTTTGAACAATGGAGCAATCTGTACAATGGTTGGTAGCAATCGGAGCCATACATTACAAAGACATATACATAATCCACGTAAAGAATGAATAATCTTGTGCCATGTGGCCTTTTCAAGTACAGTTGTATGTAAAGAACAGTTTTTTTAAAAACAGTAGTGCGCATTTCTTCAACTTACAGCATGGTGTGCACATCACAGTACATTAAAGTGCACTGCGGTTTCAATGCGCTGTTGATCTTGATGTGGACATATGCTGATATCAACATCAAAACTAACATCATGAATAACTCGACTGTTGTAAACAAATTACTGTAAGAGCAATAGTGTACATTTATCTGATACTATATTACACATGTGTGTCCTTGATATCAACCCTTAGTCAGTTTTGGGTGGATAACCAGTCGGGCGACGTTGAATTGTAATGAAATCTCCCTGGAGTAAAGACCTCTAATGTCTAACTCTTTGCGAGGAGGAGTCAGAACGGCAGGAGTTGCTACTTGTACTGTTAAAATCACAGAATTGGTACAGGCTAACCCTTCTGATACTGTCTCGAAGCTCCACCATTTGCAGCTGGTCAGTACTGAAAAGTTCACCTGGTATATTCACGGTATCGGAATCATAAACCGTGCATTACACAGAGACAGCCAGTAGAGGGCCACATACTCGCTGTAGAAACAGAAATGTAGCGAAGTAAACGGTTTCAAGGAATTACTTCCTGAATTAGACTTTTGAACCAAGAAAAATCTGCTATCTTCTCCGGTAGATAGAATCTGAAATGCGCATTCTATGCCCAACGTACTGAATCCATTCGATTTCCCAACTAATTGACCTTCTGTTCTGCGTCAAATTCATTTCGCTTTCGCTTCAAGGACAATTTATATTTAGATTCGGCCTCCGACATAAATGGGTACTCTTATTCAAACTTGTTTGTCACAAATTGTACAAAAGGTCAAATGACAAGTTACCTATGAAACCAAACGTATTGCAATGTTTTCTTTTTCTTGAAATTTAGTTTCCCTATCCATTGAGATGCAGTTGTCAACCTGAAAACATCCTTACGGATGTTTTTGTCCACTATTTCATCAGGTACTTCTTGAAAAGATTTCGTAGTACCAAACCAACATTCTTGAATAAAGTCACCGCAGTCAGTATCGAGAAAGTCTGTGTTGGTACCAAGCGACAGTCTTTCTATAATTTGCCAGTACAATTTCTGTGTCTGGGTATAGTTACATATTGCCATTATATGTAGTACTGCAAGACGAAAAATACAATTAGAACAAAAACTATGTTCCACAGCAAGCAAATGGGCATCATGGTGATGACTTCTATGAATGCACCGCTTAAGAGGTTGGTGCGTAGCCTCAAAAAACAGCTCCATGAACTCTAGGCAATAGCCAAAAGCTGGACTTGTGAAGTCGTACAACTCTATGACACGGTGCAAGTTTGGCTTATCTAAGATACCCATGAAATAATCTGAGAGCTTGCACAACTCATTGACCCCTGCACATAATCCCTAGCAAACATTAAGGCTACTTTGGGATGACGTGTGGATGGATATGGAGGCGGCTGGAGCACATGTGGACTACTTGTGGAGCATTGCTGGCGCAACATATTGTATTCAATATTTTCGTTAAAATTTGATCATCACTTTGGATGATGTGTGGATGACATGTGTAGCTTCTGGAGCATTTTTTATTTATTAAATAAATTAAATTAACATCTTGTAGTAAGGTGGACGTTTGTTGGATCGGACAGCTCATTTTCGTCACGTAATTTCCCTTCATGTCACCCTCCTCATATCCCTGAGCATATCATGGTTCTCACCGTCCATGACCGAAAATAGAAAATCGCAGCAACTGCTCGGCATAGATATATCCACAATTGCCGCTGCTCGGCCACTATTCTCATCCCCCTCCTTTTCCAAAATCCAACCTTGTCCAAACCCATCACGCAAAACGCCAACAACACAGCAAACCACCCCCCATAAACCCCTTCTCCAAAAACCATCTCCCAAGCCCATTGCCCACCTTCTAAACAAACAGACGCCTCCCGCTCCAAAACCAAGCGCCACTGGCTCCACGTCGCCCGCAAATCCCCCCATCGTTCCACACTTGCCCTAGCCCACCATTCCCCAAGCCTCCGTCTCCCGCCCGAAAACGACAGCCCCAAGCATCCCCGCGTCTCAAAGAACGTGTCCTCCCCGCTGAATATCCCCACCTCCCCGAGTCACATTTCCGATGACACTTTCGTTCAACTTGTACCCTCGAAAAGTACCCGTCCCGCTCGCAAGGCAAACCCGCTTCCAACCCGCACCACCGCCCCCTCTCCGCCCCTGGCAAAGCCCCGCGCAAAGAAGACATCTCGTACGCAGTCAAGGTCGGCCCATTCTCCGCGTCGAACGCGATATTTCCGAAAGCGAAACGGCTTTATAGGCGAAGGTATCAACAAGCCAGTCGTCTTCCGTCACAAGGACGTCTTCCAATCCCATCGTCGTTCTCGCACCGCCGAAAAGCCCAAACCAATGCCAAAGCAAAGGTCAAACAACAGACGAAAGCTAAAACAAGGAAGAGCCGTGTCATACAAAACTCGGACGATTCCGACGACGACTACTTCCAATTTGTCAAATTCTGTCCACCCCATCGTCCCCAATCCCCGTCCACTCTGTCCGCGTCGCACCCCCAAGTGGCTGAGGAAGAAGCTAATTCCGCTCCCATCCGACGAGGAAGAGACCGATCCCAGCGCAGAATCCAACCGATCCGACAACCCCTCCCTCCTCTGACCATGAACATCGATCTCTGCAAGCCCTCCCGCAGCCCCTCACCCAAACCACCGCTCATCCGCACCTCGGCGACATACATCTCCTCCTATCGTACCGCCCCACCCTCCCCGCTCACTTACCATCCAACCAACCTCTCGACACCATCCTCCTCGCCCCTCGCTCCCGTCAAGAGAAAAGCCTGCCTATCTCCATCCAACCAACCCGCGCAAAAGCTCCCTCGCACAACCGCAACCACCGAAATCGAGCCGTCCGCACCCCCAACCCCCCTCCCGAGCCCTCCCATCCAGCCTCCTCCCCCTCCTCGCAATCCCCGTCCGACAAAAGCCCTCCGTTCGAGCCCACCCGCCGTTTCCCACACACAAAACCCAATTCAAAACCCCAGTCTTGGAGTCCATTTGCCGTGCAAATCGCCCCACCCGCAAAACCCCCGCCCGCAAGCACCAGCTCCACCAACCCACCATCGCGCCCCCAAACCTGATATCACCCATCCAACCCGTCTCCGACCACCCATTGCCGAAGCTCTGGGAAACCCCACCAAACTCCACATAACTCATCCAAAAGCAAACCCATTTTCCCCTCGCCAAAGCCACAACAGCCGACTGCCGCGCATCCCACGCGCTCATCCTTTAAATCGGAGCCGCGTCCGCTACGAATCTTCTCAGCAGACGTCGACAACGACGCCCCGTTCACACGCAATCCAACTAACCCAAAACTGCACCGTTCTCCGCGCTCCGTCTTTCCCTCGTCAGGTATCCGCTCCCCCGTGACGGGGAAGGTCTACGACTGAACGATGAAATGGATAATAGATGTGCGCTTCGCCTAGTCCTCGATCTCACCATCGGCGTAGTAGGGACTATCGGCAATCGCAAGAGATCTCCGACATAGCCACAAAATCTCCAGGCGAATTCCACGTCGGCTGCAAGTAAACACGTGGGGCAGCGGCATGCAGTCAACACGGCAGCGTGGTGGGAAAGAGAGAAGTGCGTGGTAGGGAGAGAACGATGGTAGAAGCGACGATGCGAAGAGCGGGCGGAGAAGACGCGCGATTGTGGAGCGGTGGGACAATCGGACTGAGAGAGTCTGGTGTCGCAACACGGCGGCGGTTCGGACGACGCGACGCTTTGGACGTTGTGTGCCAGTTTGGAAACGTGGACGAGCCCTGGCTGGACCGACGGAGGGCAGTTGGCGTTGAATGGGTTGGATAGATATCATAGACCCGAAGCACTACCACTTAATCAGCAATCTCCCCAGCTGGAGCGCGCAGTTCTTCTCGCTTCAACATCCTCGCTCTGCACAAATTCGGCCTCAATGCATCGAAGACCTCGTCTTGGTCATGAAAGGATCGTGTTTCAAGCAATGTGGGTGAGCAATAAAAAAATTACAGTATAAATAATTTATACTGTACCTTTTTTCCAAAATCCAATTATTGGATTTCGGAATTGATGGACGGAGTAGAACAATCAACGACCAGCTAAGGTTAGCAAAAACGTTTTGATATTTTTGATTAGCCAGATCAGCAGTAAATGATATCATGAATCAATTCTTCCCAGACAACCGCTGGATCGTCCAACTAGAGCGTGCCATTGGCGTTGAGTTAACATTAACCTCGCCGCCGTTACAGTATGATCTGGGGAGTATTAACCGAAATACCGTAAGTCAACAACTGTAACAGTTGTTGACTTCGACAGATTTATCTAATTCGACAAGTATTGCGACACCGGCCGAGTCGCTGAAGAACAACCCGAACTGCGCAATAGTAAAGTTCAAGTAACAGTTGAGAAAGCAATGGATGACCCGATGTGGTGTAAGTTATGGTTGAAATTGACGTTGGTGGCAGCCAGGAAGATTCCGAATATGGCCCATGAGCATGATCAGTCCCGCTTGACATGCCAGAGGATGGAACGTATGCCATTGCCAGACTTGCATTTATGTGTATTTTTCTTGTCGTGGCGGAGATGAGACATGCCGAAAAGGAATTGACCTTCTTGTAACTTTTTCTGACGTGTTCCGACGCGAGGGACGTAACGTCACCTGGGGGGCTGCATTTCGTCGCGAACCAACGCAGACGTATCCGACCGAGCGAACAGCTCGTTGTGCACGGCATGCAGGAATATCCTCATATCTATGTTGGAGGCACTCACACCATGGGACTTTGGCCGGCATGACTTCGGATTGATGTTTGTGAACAAGTGAATTGTTGCGGATTCCGTTACGCGGACGTCGAACGCGCCGCTTATGAAGGTAGCATCCATGGTGACTGCGCTGGAGGGGAATAGAAGCCGTCTGCTCGGAGATGCGGAGCTTGGAGAGGGGCGTATGTTTGGGATGGCCGGGATGTACTTGGCAAGGGAAGATCGGCCGAATGTTTGGTTGAGACGGATCGGATATAGCGAGTGACAAGGATGGATAACAAGTTTCTTTTCGCGAATGTGAACGATCGCAACTCTCGTCGGCCACACTCCGACCCGGTGCGGCCCTGTGTTGGACTACAGCTGGAGCTGATACTTTTCGGGCTGATGTGATGACAGGTTGATGGTACGTCGCGATTGTTCATGATTTTGTTATGTGTACAGACCGGGGAACACTCTGCGTGGTATCGATTATCTTAACGCCAAGTGCATGAGGCGAGTCCGGAGAGGTTGGGATGGGTGGATGAGAAAGAGGTCAGAACTGAACGGGAAGGAAGTCGGGCAGGTGACGACCCGACGGTAAGTGAATCATACGACGTCAAACGGGAACCGGTTACGATATTTGGGCCGGTAATCTGGGCTACAGATGTTGGAAGTCGCGCAAGGATGGAAACGGGGAGTTGCATTCCCAAATATGCAGAAACGTGGTTTATCATCGCATTTTGAGCCAATAGATCCGAATAAGCAGATTTTGACTCAGTCGAACTTGCTCCGATCATGAAAAATCATCAAAACAACAGTTTAAACTGTATTAATCCGTCTTTCAACATCCTTATTGACCCTCGAACGACGTCAACTTCAATCCATTTGTCTTTTGAACAACGTTCTCATTCCTTCCGGTGTGATCGATCGTGTTGGAAGTTCTATCCGATTTGACACGCGGTTCTAGGACAACTATTTCGCTCGTCCCGACAAGGTAAGAATACACAAGAAGAACTTTACGTACGGTTTCGATATGTATCCGGAGTTATACCTTCAATACCCTAATGCATCAATTTCTAGTACGTCCATGCATCTCTTCCGTAAATCCTGCTCGTCTTCCAAGCCCGCCACCGCGGAGCTCCCTTCTTGTCGCGCTGCGCCCGTTATTTGAGCCTGTCATGGAAGGCGTTTGAGTACGACTGACAGCACGGTTTCTGTTCCTTTGTGCTATGCCGTTTCGTTCACGACATGAGTTCCGGTTTGGTGTTGCTGCATGATTTTGGCTCACGATGAATGCATGCAGGTTCGCTCCTAGGCGTTTTCTACGTCCATGGATCTCCCCGCCGATATCCGAATGAACGACCCGTTTCGTCGCCATTCGATCCCCGCTGGATTGCGATGATTCTGAATCTCCGGATTGTTTTCCAAATTATTGGCTTTTCCTCCACGGATTTCAGTTTGAAGCGAGAATCGCTTTCAACGCCGCAATCTGCTTTCTTCAAGCTCACTTATACGAGCTTCTTGTTGATTTCCCCTTTGTCCCTGATCCGAGATGACACCACGGTAATAAGTTTCGGTTCACTTTGCTGTAGCGATGATATGATCGTCAACGTTAGATTTATCCCTCGAATGTATGCTTCATGCTGTGCAGAGTTTAAAGGTTCTTCACCTGGATGTTGTGCAGCAGTATCATCCGTTTCGTGTATATACGATTCATCTTGTCGATTTGTTGCAACAGATTGGTAAGGTTCGTCCTCTACATCAACCAAACCGCCTTCAACGTAATCTACCACTTCTGCGGCAGCATTGGGTAAGTCCGGAACCAAGGAGGCTGCTTCACCCTGTCGTGCGACGTAATTGTGATTTATCCAACCGGTGCTTGCGAACGAGAATCAGTGAGTTCAGAACGATCCTGCTATGTGATGCTAGGAGCAGAGTAATGCGCAGCACTTGACCTGCCACCGCTTTTGCTCTTGGTCGCTCAAAACGTGACGTAGTTTCCATATGTTACTGCACTAGCTTCTTTACAAGCCAATAAAGGTGAGAATGCTTAACATAGTATTGCAGATCGGGAAGATCTGCGATTTTTTGCATTGCCAGCGTCCATATTTATCGCATCACTATGTATGCCTCGCTGAAAGTATTCTTCCGATACAACTGAGGTATACTGCGAATGAGTACGTGTCCAATTTGACGTTTGTAGAGCTGGTTGCGCCTGCGGTGGGTGAGTCCATCCTCGAACAAAGGGAATGTTTCTGTCGCTGACGTGGTATTTTCATTCCAATGAGTGGCCACACAATCATAATATCTTGAAACGTTGAGAGATCTGAGGAAATACTTTTTCCCATCTAGCTGCTTTCGCTTCCTTGCAGGCTCTCTAATGATCGGAGGTTTGCCCGATATCGGTGGCATCTGAAGTTGTAGCATTGCTGCTCGCCATTGTTGAATTGTTGACGTGAAGTGCGACTATAAGCGAAGTGGAACACAATGAACACCGCAGCGGGAACGTTTAATATAGTTTTTAAAAGAACTTCTTGTCAAAAAATCATCGAATTTTCGTTTCAACGCTGTATCGTACTTTTTATAACACGAACGTCTGTTCGACTGAAGTAATCTCACGAAAATGTGCAGCATATATTCTCGTCAAAGCGGGCAGCATTAACGGTAATCGGCAGAATGATTTCGGTCGCAATCGACTTCGCCGGAAACTAAATTCAGCACCGTACGATGCTGCATTGACCACTTCGTCTGGTGACATCGATGCTTCTCGTAATATGAGCGTTCGATTTGTGTGTCTGGAGGATTGCAACTGCGTTAGTCGACCTGTTGGAAAGGCCATCGATATATCTACGATGAAGCGGCACATGCGCCTTGCAAATCAAGAACGTAGCAAATTTGACCTGCCTTCAACTACCTCGGGAAAGAGGTACACGTCTCAAGAGGCGAACAAGCAGCGAAAAACGTTCGAATATATCTTTTCACCCTACAAGTACGATGGAGTAGAAGGTTCAAGCCGTTCGTGCAACCTTCTCAAGCCATATGGATCAGTGTACAGGTTGAATATTTGGGACTACTCACCCACATTTGCAATACTACACGATGATGGCGCAGATATGTTCATCGGATTGAAAATGGTATCCAAATTTCAGAAGAGAGAGAGTATTATTCGCAAGAAGATCTCTCTAGAAGTCCTGATAACGCTTCACCAGGAGCCATTATTGATCCGAAGGAGCCCTTACTGACGGAACAAGCGAATGAAATCAACGTTTCACCGATTATTGACAGTCCTGACCATGATGGCGGGTTTTGTTTTATGAGGAGCCTGGATTTGAGGGCACAATATCTGACGGCTTTTCGGCCCTACAGCGTCCCGGAATTGCTGCCCGTTTCCGCCCTCAAATGGATTTGAGTGACTGGAGAAGTGAGGCGTTCTTGCGATTCCATACTTGGAGCATGGAGAACAAGAAGTGGGTCAATCTGGGCGTAAGCTTTGGACTGAAGCAAGCAGTCATGTCTCAAGTGCTACGCAACCTTGGAAGCACCGTATGAAGCATGGGTCACATATCGAGTCGAGCGAAATTTGATCAAGTATTCACGGTTTGACACATGGAAGTACTTCAGTTGCCATGGGCATATGCTTCTACGGACTGCGAGCGATAATGAATGTAACGCACTACGAGACGAGCGAGAGGAGCAAGGGCGACTGGAAAACTGTTCACTCTGCGTTGAGAGAAAAACACTGGCACGGTGGAAACCTTCGAGTACATTCCAATCCTCCCAAGACTAAAGATCTGGTTCCAGGAAGAGAATGCTGTTAAGCAATTATATGAATATCGGCGATCTTCGGTCACAGCAAGACAAGCCGGTGAAAGACTTGATGACTTTTACGAGGATTATGTGGATGGATCTCTGTATAATAGTGTTGTCAATTCGAGTTGTGGTGAAGGCGCTGCCACCTACGATTTGCTCATTGATATTTCCACTGACAGATTCGATGCTCTCAAGGGAAACCAGTACGACTGCTGGCCAATTATCAGCATGATACACAATCTACGTCCTCACAGCGATTTATCATGAACAACGTTCTCCCTTTGGGTTTTATCAAGGGCTCACGGGAACCAGTGTGCCTGGATACATTCTTTATTCCTTTCATTGAGGAACTTCAAGATATAAATAAGGATGGAGGTACGGAGTTTGAGTTTTTCGACGGCTCTCGACACAAGGTAATGAGTCACGTGCTGTGGTTAAAGGGAGATGGTCCAGCATCTCAGAATATTGGAGGGTTGTCGGAGCAAATGGGATTTTCATGTGCCGGTTTTGCGACATGAGGGGTTCAAATTCCCCCATTGCAACAGTTACTACTTTCCGTCGAAGGGTCGTGTGCCCTTATCCCCAAATCTCGATCTCGTATAGTCGAAAAATATGATCCGGCAGGCTACCGCTTCGCACTCGAAGTGGCATCGAAAGAACGTTCCGAGCTTTTGCCAATCAGATTTGTCCAAGAGCCGGCAAATGAATGTAACAAGGAGAACTGGCATAATAAGGCGTACTGAATTGTATAATGTTCCTTCAAATGTTCCTTTTGTGTCATTCCCACTGGACGTCATGCACTTAATGATGAATATCACGAAAGAACTTATGGCTTTGTGGAAAGGGGAGGCAGCGTCTCTTGAATTGATTGCAGGAATGGCTGATTTGTACTCAAGAGCGAAGCTTGGAGTAGCATTGACGATGATATACGCAAGCTTGGTAACGGCACGTCTTATGCTAGTTTCGGACGAAGGCCGAGGGAGTCTTCCAAATATTCGTGTTGGAAGTCAGAGGAGTGCCGAATTTTCATCTCATACTTTTCATGATACTACTGCAAGGACACCTCACCAACGCTTTATGAAGGGTTTAAGACAAATGTCTGACCTCTTCGACCTATGCATGCGTCCAACACTATTGCAACAGGATCTCGATTCTATTCACGTCTTGCGGTTTCGTTTTTTCCAACACTTCGAGAAGGACTACTTCCAGTTCAGCATACAGATGCTACATATGTGCAAGTCTACCATTCATGCCTTGCTGCATCTTGCGGAAACCATTGAGAGTTGTGGTCCTCCCGTTCTTTTTCAGCCAGTTCTGGATGGCACGATACGTGTTTTTCATAAAAATAGGCTTTATTTCACAGTGAGGGCGGCTAAGTCTTTAACGGAGAATGCCAAACTAATGGAACGCTACAAGCTAATATTCTTCCGAGAGCCTTTCTCGCAGACTGACAGTGAAGAACTCCCATCAGGTGAAGACGAGGTGACTTGGCTGACGGACGAGGACCATCCGCTTTCTACAACTCGTCGGTTACTCTCTCTAAATGGGAGCGATGCACTTCGCTGGAGATTGAGGACTATTCTCATCGAATACGCTTCGAAATGAAATGAAGGCATGACAACGCTTTCGAAAATGCGGTGAAAGAAGATACAGTTGTGTCGTATGGGCGCATTCGAATGATGTGTGGAGATTCAAGTGTCTACATTGGTTCCAAGATCACTAGATGTGCCACAAAAACCAGGTCGGACTTTCGTATTCGCGCTGAATACGATGCTGACGAGCGTATCAGACAGGTTTACTACGGTCAGGTGTTGCTGTACATCGACTACAAATTTGACTTCGAGGGGCAATCCAACACTCACTCCTTATACTTCTTCGAGTGGGTCGATCGTCTTGAAAAGGACGGCTTTGGGGAAGTCTAATCCATACACGCCGGTGACAGGGTATTCAGTCGGTGCAGAACTGTGGAGTGGGTTGTTATCATATTGCATGGAATAGGCATTCAGGAGCGTCGTTTGCCTGGCGCCGGGACGAGAACATACTTCATCGATCCACAGAGACGTGTGCATAACTTATTATGTACCGAGAATGCTCTCCGGATGGTGTGAATAGAGTGCTTTCCGGAGTGAGTGCTTGATATTGATGAGGTTCAGTATCGTGATTATCTCGGGTATTGTTGGGGATTGTGAAAATCCAGTACGATGACTAGGATCGGAAGTAATGCGATCAATTCGTAGTTGAAAGAAAAACGGCATTCTGAATCGAGGGGTATGAGAGAGTAAGAGACTGGATCCAACCGTTCACATATTGATAGAAAAAGAAGAAATGAGTGGCACAGGGAAGAAGAAAGGCGCGACTGGCGGGACGAAAAAGCGATCGCTTGGCCGAAGGAAAGGGGAACAAATGAGATCTTTAGAATCGATAAAGATGAAAGCGTGGAATGTAAAAATATGGATAACGAAGAAAGGGAAGAGAGGGCATCGAGAACAGATAGGATGGTGGCAGGAACGAGCGACGTTGAGGTTATCGTATCAGGTGAGGGAATACTGACAGTAATCTAGGGATCGGAAGAATAAATGTTTAGCCAATAGGCAGGCAAGTGACAGTAGTGACGTGTAGAATAAATGAAGCGTAACGTGTCACTGCCTGTTCGCGTGACTATCGCATGATCCCTTTCAGAATATGCATATAATTACTGCCAGAGGGGTCCATGGGGAGCACAAGTAGAGTGTTGCGGCTGTTTTTGGACAAGTGGTGGAAAATATGAGGACTACTGTGGCCGAGCAGTGGACTGTCCGTGGAGCACTGCAATAGATAACCACTATTACTCCACATTATCTCCACATATTCTCCACTTGTAGCTGTCCACACGTACTCCACAAGTACCCATATTGCTTACCAGAGAATTTTGGGCTATCCGGCTCGACGCATCAATATTTTCTGACTGTAACTGTCTAGTTACAATGTCAGCACATTGCGCACCTGCAACATATCTTTCCGGCCACCAGTACGTGAAGCCGATATAAGATTGTAACTTTCCCATTGCGGAGACACATTTCCTGACGGGAGAGAATTCGTCCTCAAGGATTTTCATCCGTTTAAAAATAGGTACTGAAGCGCTCAGAATTGAAAAAAACTGGAAAGGGTCATACTATTCAGAGACTTCTCTCTCTCATTGAATACAGTTTTCTGACACCAACCCGTTACGTTTTAGGGCTTCAACAACAGCTTTATTCGCAAATTGTCGTTCTTCGGACGTATGCAGTACAGAACATGTACAGGATAGAATGTTATGAGATAGCCCAGATATCAAATGATCTGAAGCTACAAGATTATACGTCTACGGAGCAAAAGTAGCCACTTAAGACAGGAATGTTGCCATCATTAAGTGGTATTTTGTCTCGCACCTCATCTAGTTTACGAGATAAATGAACCATTAATCAACTTTCAGCAGAGACATTTTCTGTGCTTGTCATAGCAAGGTAGTTGCATTCCCAGTCATCTATTCCGCATCGTCGAAATACTTCGTGTCTGGTGACTTTGCGTAAGAACGAAGAATACATCGAAGAAATGGAGGTTGTATATCCGTATCTGGATTCAAGGGTTGTTTGTTTCGGTAGTCCTCGAAAAGTTCAGAGTGTACACGGAGAACTTGCATTATGTTCTAGCCCATCGACAGTATATGCAGCTCCGGGACAGTCCCTGACGAAGCACACGACATTCAGCAATATTTTCAAGGAGTACCGCCATCAAGCTCAATCGGCCCTGTTTACGGTACCGTTTACGAAGTCGTCCACTATGTACGAGAGAGCTATGTTACTCGATACACCTAGCGCTGTGAGAGATATTACCCTAATTGAGGTACTGCTTCTTCTCAATTCTGGTAGGAGACCTAAAGGCAAAAGATGTACACTTACTGTCGAAACCTGAGGATACATGGTGGAAACGGGTTGAAATCATCACAATAAAGAAGCATTCTGTAAACTAAATATGGCATACCATTAAATAGAAACCCATTATTTGACCTCCCAGCTATATTCCTGCGATCAGGAGCACTCCTTTCCGGAATGTTATGAGATTGATCAAATGGCAAATCATGGATAGACCTCACCCTATGCTGATAATTTGAACGTGGATAACAAGGGACATAACTTGGTTTACTCTCAATCAACTGGATGGGTCAGTAAATTTCATTTGCCAAAACATTTACCAAATGAAATTAAAATATTTGTTTTGACAACTGCCAAAACATTTGCCAAACCATTTGCCAAATGAAATTTACTGACCCATCCAGTTGATTGAGAGTGAACCAGGTTATTTTCCTTGTTTCATATTCACGTTCAAATATCCAGAATACATGACTTAAAACCCTACCGAACTCTTTTCTTTCTCTATTGTACTACAGAGGGGTCGGAAGGACTCATCCAGATCGATGAGATTCGAAGATGATATGAAAATAGTGCATAAATCAAAAGGTCTGAATAATTTGGCATCATCTCATTATCTCCCCAAAACTTCATAACACTCATAGGGATGCTCCGCTTTTACACATGTGCTGATAATGACTTTGTCTGTGTCAATCGTGGTAACAGATCTTAGAATGGCATCGATGCTTTCAGACCCTTCGATAACTCCAGAGACGGTCCAAGTCGGATCAAGGATACCAACACTCCTGTAACCTTCATCACCTATGTTTGGGACGATCTCACATAACTTAGGGATGGAACAGTCATCGAAAAATATCGCCACTCCGGTACCGGCATGGGCTGCTATTTGGGAACCATTTCGATCGATATAAACGCTCTTATTAACATGTAGAACTCCCCATCTACACTTCGCATTAGTTCTTAATTCGATGGTGGGGGTATTCAATTCTGTAAGAGTATCATTACTGTTTCCGAGCGTCTATCTTGGTCATCAACATGTAAGGGATCTTCGCCACACATAATTGTGAATGTGACTGGATTTGCAACATCATATCTCGCCCAAGAACTCATAAGTACTATAGGAAAAGATGCCTTGGGGCCTTCATCGGATGTCATGGGATCGTTTGGAGTTCCTTTCGTGGGAATATAATTGTCATTATCTTGACGGTCCTCACTGCTATCATCATTATCAGATGTTTGGACAATATCTGGTATGGAACAATTCAGTTCTCGTCGGAGTGTTCCGAAGATAAAACTGGCTTTACTGAGATCAACCACAACACTTGTTGGAAAGCAATAGTTGAGTACTTTGGTCCTTAGCCTGCTGATTGTCTTGTAGTTAGGGAGGTTTTTTTGTCTGTGGGGGTCATGTTCTACGGCAGCATTCCCAAATTGACCGCGACTTGTGACTTGCTCATCACCATCTGATTGTGGAAAATCTGATTCTGAGTTATTCCCTGTATGGCAAAAATCAAGATCGATTATGTCCTTCAAATAGTTGTAATGGTCTACTGTGAACTGTACGCTTCCGAAGATCATAGAAAGTGCCAATAAAGCCTTATCGTTACTACAGTTTCTACGAAGGTCACATATTATCCTTCTACGTTGGTCAACGGACAGCAGTTGCAATGAGCGCAGTTGAAGTGAACTCACTCCCAACACGTCTTCCCTCTCCTCCTTTTCTTCATCAACTGAAAGCTGAAATCGAAAATTTGAATCATTATCTACAAATAGCTCTATAGCCGGGCTTATATATGATTATCGTACGAGGATTCTCTGTCGTTAGTTTCGTCCTGAAGTGGGATGAACGCCGAGATAGTTTCGCCATTCTGGATCTTGAGTAACTCCCGTTCAGCAATGTTAGCGGTGGATGAATCAGATGCAGAATAATGTGCAGGATTACCATGAAGATGGGCATTTTCAATGTTAAATTGGCCAAATGGCCTGGTGTTGTTCACAGCGGCAATCTTTCGCTGTTTTCTGCGATGTGACGCATCAAGAAAGATGGAGTCAAACGCCCTTCTCCGAACTTTAGGCATGGAGCGTTTGTTCTGAACAATTTCTAAATTAATACCTAATCCAATGCGTAACTAATGCAAGAGATGTGCTTAGTCTGGTGAAATATTGTACCTTTGTGACCGACGTTACCGAACAAGGTACGGAAAACTGCGTAATGTCGTGCTCAGTCCGATTCGCCTGGAATTAAAGTTCCATAATTATGAGTAATACTTGGATCACAACTGTAATCTAAAGTATTACAAATCAAATCTCAACGCATTAAACATATTTGCGGTGATTACGAAAAAAATAATATTTATAATGATCCGAGATGATATCGTTCACAATTGCGATTGAATAAACTCAAGATCTTTCTTTAGAAGAACTACACCCATGGAAACTACACTAGACACTAAGAAGATCTTTGTAAATTTTAACAGAAAATTGATGCAGACGAGGAGTAGAATGTATCAAACCACGATACCAAGAGACTGCCAATATCGTACTACCAGGCAAGCAAGACGGCTGAAAAGATTGGAATGTTCCTGGCCAGGAGAAGTACTGCGTGAGAGGCGATGAAGGTTGATATGCGCCGTGGACTGTTTCGATTCCAGCCAATAGCACCATATATATACATTACCATAGAATGAAGCTCCCAGTCTTCATGCGTACACAAATATATAAATAGACTGGGATACATATTGTGATAAAACAAGTATCCAAGTACAAAGTTTGCTTTCCAGCAAGTTACAGTACTTGGATTCTATTATATTCCAGATGCATTCATCTGATTTATAGATAATCTGGCAAATTATGTGCACATCTGATTCAGTACTGGTCGTATATACACGTGTACATGTCACAATGGAAAAGGTGGATTTGGACAGTATTTTAACTTTCAGGTTCTCGCCTCTGGAGTAACGTACCTATTTGCTCACTTTATTTTCACCTCTCCTCTCAATCATCGACCTGCAAGAGTGTGTCCATCGCACAAGGACGGAAATCCAGGCAAATGGAGGTATTGGAGGTACGAACTTCCTCGGCGTCTTTTTCGTAACCCCGCCTTCGCCATATTACAGAAGATCATGCATGTTAAACACGCTTACATCCCTCAACGCGATAATGCCGACGACGCATAAAAGATGTGAATCTTCCATGGAAACCACCGCCAGATGCAGACTCTCGCCTATCTTTATATCCATCCTCTGTTGATGGTACTCAAACGCCTACGCGGTGCTAATCAACGGGCATGTTGGGGTCATTTTAATGTATGGAAGATGTGGTCGGTTAACATCGCAGTCCCAGCGACGTGTATCCACTTCTCTGGGAGCTCGTTGTGCGGGACACGTCTCCACTGCATACCACTAAATAAAATTCCTTGCAGGGCCGGCTAAATGCCAGAGAGCAGTCAGGCGGCGTTGGACATGATGGCCGCGGCAGCATGCCCTTGGGTTAGCACCTTTCTATCCTTCCCATAGGTCTGCATCGCTCGAACGGCTACATTCCACGCAGCTTAAGTTGGCACCGCATATGCGTCTGGGTGCCAGCCTCCCAGGGTGGATATGGGGATAGTGTGGCGAGCAGGAACGGAGGAAAGTTGGTTGAGCGAGCAGTAGCCGGCTTTGTTGCGCGAGCGGTAGAGGGAGTAAGGATAATGTGAAAAAAAGGGACAGAACCGAGGGGGATATTGGAGTCGCAAGAGGAGTTTGAATGAGGGAAGTGGCCGGAAAGTGGAAATAGTAGCAAGCGCGTACCTCATGAAGCTCGAGATCCTTCCGGTCGCTCTTCCTTTATTCAGTGGCGGGATTATTCTGGCCTCCCAATGCAACCCAGGAAATTAGGAAGTGTAAATATTTTCGACGGTCAATCAAAATTGTTTGACAGTGGCCACGATTCAATTTCGCCACAGATAGTCTCAAGCCTTCCTCAAGCAGAATTCGCGAGCGGGACTAGCCAACGTCGCTCCCAAATTCGCTGTCAGGGTACGGCAATCATGAGGAAAGTTCCGAACGTGTTTTAATCCAAAAGCATTCGGCACCGGCGTTTATTTCCAGTGCATCATACCTTCAGGCAGCTTCGAGACAGCCCTCTATAGGTAAAACACGTAACGCACATCCATATTCTGTTTTTAGCAAAGGGAATGTTGGCGGCGACCCATATGATATCCTTAATGGAAGATTTTATCGGACAGTATAGTGCACATTTACTTTGTCGAGATCTTAGTTGCACGCATCTGATCCTTTTTCAATTCTAGGGGTATTGTATCTATAGAAAAAAGACACGCTTCTTGTTCCGTCGGCTAAGTTTGGCGGCCTGTTGTCAAAATTGGAATAGCTACAGTATGCCAAAGTAGAACGTTCAAAGCACTTCTGTAGGGTCCGAGAATTACGTATCTATCACTATAGTTATCAGTAAATGGCTGGGTAAAGGGGCGAAAAACGCGATGAGAAGGCAACTTACAGCCTGTTTACGTCAAGCATCGCTTCTTGCAAGCAATTTTTTGCGCGCTTTCGCATTCCCTGGTTTGAATAGTAGTCTTACGGCTGGATGCACTGCTCGCATTAGGTGATTCTTTTTCTGCTTGCTTTACTTCCACCTCGCTTCCTGAATCGCTCCTAGATATACTAGAAGGCGAAGCTTGGAGAGATAGATGGCGCAAATTGAGAACCTTGACGTCGTTCTAAAAACTCCAACAACTCTTACGTAGACCTGGGTATATTCTTATGCATAAATGTGCGGCACAAATAGAGCAAGTGTAAGAGGTTCTATTACATCTCCAACCTTCCAGGCTCTGACCACACAACTGGCATTACTTTACCTGCCCTTGAACGGGGTATGCCCGCGCACTGAGAGACGAAGTGGAACCCCTTAATCAGTATTTAAATAAAGAATTCTTATTTTCCTCGTATGGGCCTTTGCAATCAACTTCTTAGTATATTCTTCCCCAAAGTGATCTACCAAACCCCGGAAGTCTTCTAATTTATTCTGCTGTCCTCTCAGGCTCGAAGTTGTGCCGCGTGCGGAATCAGCTCCTGAGAAAAACGAACATAAAGTCCGATGTGACCTGAACCTTGTTCAGCAGCGCTCTATAACTGTTCAGTGTGTCGAAAGAGTTGTTTGATGCCAACACATTTTGTCTGAGGAACATAAACTAGGCGATAAACACGTTGATAACCACTGATTTGATTATCTGCGACATAATTTTCTGCTCCCACTTAAAGGGGATGTCGCACTGCGAAGCAATGCCCGTTGCTGAGAAGCCCCGTCCACTTCGCCCTTTGTCTTTGAGTAGAAGGGTTTCTCTGCCTGCTTAAAAAGCTTTCACGGCTTAAAAGAACCCTTCGTAGAAACATCATCGTTAACGATTTTCCAAAACCTGTGCATATACTTGAAGACTTTCTTTTTGTCCTCGTCCACAAAAGAAGGGACTGAATGAGAGCCATTATGTTCCCAAGAAGCGACATTGGCAGCAACGGTTCAGAACGGAATCTGCCAGGCCCAGAATCTCACTAGCAAATTTGATGGCCACGATGTATAAATGCCAGACTTTGAATCCACGAAATAGGCAGCAACCTTGTCTGCAATACGGTACATTGCTGCAAGACTTGTGCTCTGTGCTCCCGGGGTATGCACTTGAAGAAATTTCCGTCGCCCAGGTGGCAACTGATAACTTCAGGAGTCGCGAGATGCAGGAAGAAGCTAGAATTGCTGCCGATACACGCGTCTTAATTTCAACTATTGCTACTGTATGTACGCCACAACCAGGATTTGTGTAGCCATATGAACCCGTGTAAAATATTTCGAACCCAGACACAAAAATCATCACAACGGCATCAAGTGAACAGGTAAGGTATTCTGCTTCCTTCTTCCCCACCATTCCTTCCTCAAAAAAACCAACAACAAACTGCATAGCACTGAGAGCACTAAGGACTGTATCCTCATTTGCACTTCCACGCTTCATTGGTTTTGTAGATACAGACGTGCTTAACCAGCTTGATAAAATGGCTTGAACCATTGCGCAAGGGACCTTTCCCGCGATTCTTCCACGCCAAGATCCGTACTCCAGCCGCATAGCTTCTCCCGGACTTGCCTTGAATTCATAAGAATAAGTTTTGCATTGATTCCAGTTGTTCTAAACTGCCTCAATACGACCGCACAGTGCAGTGCGAGAGTGAGTACCTTACAGCTTTTTGAAACGAAATCCTCGCAAATTGAGAGCACTTGAGGGTCCTTGCTACTCAGCTGTTAGGAATTTTGCGCTTTTGCGAAGAGCGTGCGATGCAGTTGGACGTTCAACTCTGGCACAGCGATCCACGTCTTAGGCTCACTAGTCACTCCGGTGGATCGGCGAAACAGAAACGCAGAACTTTCGCGTATTCTTCCGTTCCCCGTTCACGAAAAGCCAAAGCTGTCATTCTCTTCTGTCCTACACCCGCCCCAGCGGGCCCCAGGGCTTTCATTGACATAAAAACCACTGAACCCAGCGCTGGCCTGCCATCGATAACAAATTCCCTCCGTTGATCACGATCAGAGCTCGATGGAAATGGATTCTGGTCTGATTAAACCAGGTCTGGTTCCTGGGGTGTAGTAGTCTCAGGTGTTGCATTCAAATTTTCTCTTTCTTGGCTCGTTCTCCTGCTCTTAGTTTGATTCTGACTACTCTCATCGACGATGTCTTCTCGATACGCGTTGAAGTAAGAAGCAGCTACAAATTAATGCAAACGTAATAGATGATCCGGCATGACAAATACTGAGGCCAATCCGAATCCTTCTAGAATGTGGACAAAAGCCTTCTTTCCGTGGCCTCTATCGACGGTTGCGATGCAACTGTTCAAAGATTGTTCTCCTCTTCCTTCTACGATAACGGAAACAAGCTTCTGTACATTAGACATTTGCGTCTCGCCTCTGCGTCTGAACCTTGTTGTCAGAAGAACCCTGAATAGGGCATCCGCAATTGTGTCAGCGGAATTTCCCTCTTTGCCAGCCTTTCGGCACCCAGTGTCTTGATTTGGTTGTGTGAAGCTCTGGTTCCAAAAAGATCATCGTCAATAGTGACATGAAAGTGTAACAGTTAGAAAAATACCTTTCTTGTATCCAGAAATGAAAGTTTTTCAAGCTCCGAAAGCTGCATGGCGTGATCACTCTTTGCATTAAATTCACTTGTGCCCCCATCTCCTCTGTATGTAGTCGAAAACGCCAGTACGGCTCCGAAATGAATCTCATTCTCTCTAAAGATGCACTATACTACCAGATTGTCTCAGAATTGATATTTCTCTCTCAAATTTAAATCCCGTGGTATGAGATAACAGCACAAAGGAATCATAGCGATACATATCAGCCAAGTTGATGAATTATTCTTCAAGATCCTTCAAGCGCAAGAACTCATTGAGCCACTCCATAAATTTTTGTAGAAACGCATTATAAAAGAGAATCACAAATCCAGCACGGGTTGGAGCGATTCCTCTGACATTCAATTCCGCCTTCTTTTTGCTTACTACCGTAAGGCAAAATGATCTTGAGCGATCGTAAATTACCTTTTCCGCGAAGTCTCCCTCCATCATGATTTTGCTGCAGTCGTCTGAGTCTTTCCTCCATCCCAAGGACGGGTCGACAGCCTCAATTCCCGTTCTCAACACTGCGAGTAGCACCTCTTCGTCCATTCCCACCTCCTCCCCGGCCTTCCGATGCACCCCTTCTTCCTCTGACGACTGTCCGGCTTCCCCAAGGCCTTCCTCTTCCTCTTCCTTTACCCCTGCCGCATCGGCAACCGGCTCCTCTTCCTCGCCCGACAAGCACAGGCGGAGCTTCCGATTCCTCGTCAGCTATAGCCCGGAAATGGGCAGATGGGTACGGTCTTGGGGTTCATGATGTCCTGGCCCTGCCGGATTGGTTTGAGAAGCGCAATGTTACGTGTTACGCGTCAAGCTGTTGATAACAACTCTTCACCCATGTTTCAAAGGCGAGGCGTGGAGTCGGGTGGGAAAACTAGCGTAGCTTGGCCGATATTTAGCCGATTTCAAAAGTTAAATATCCGGATCGTTCGCAGAGCGTCCGGATTTAGAATTGGATCATGAAAGAGTTTGCACAAAGTTTTGTAAGACTGTACAGCGCCTGAGAAGCATGCTAAATCGTCTCTTATCGTACACTATAGTGAACAATATCCGTTTTCAAGTTTGCTGCCAAATTTCAATATCGGACACTGTAGTGTCCGACACTACAGTGTCCGATATACAGTAGTGTCCGATAAAATCGTTAGGGATATCTTTTGAGCAAAAAACCGGAACTTTTTATTTTAGTACCTTTCATTAGTACCCACTTGTACGAAAGCTCAAACGCTATTGGCCTACTACGGAAATAGGGGGAAATTACTGGGCAAAAAAATAAGAATCTTTAAAGGCAGCAAAAGTACTGTGGTACAGCAAGGAATTGACGCAAAAACTGTACACCCAACCGGGGCGTCGGCGGTGGCGTAGTACAGTACTGTAAGGACTCGAGCGCAGCTCATCGATACTACCGCAGTTGCCATCTCAAAAGACCACCGACCGCATCTCCAACGTCAGTCATCAAGCATTTCACTTCCTCAGTCTCCATACACTGTGCCTCTATTCTGCAAAAGAGCCCAACGCTGAAGGACAAGAGGACTTCCAGAAAGAAATTTCAATTTCATGCGCCCGCTAACTGAAGAGGAGACCGTTCTGGTCTTCGAAAAGTTGGCAAAGTATATTGGTCCAAACATCAAGAAGCTCATAGATACGCCGGAGGGCAATTTCTGTTTCCGCCTTCAGAAGGATCGCGTGTACTATGTCTCCGAACGGACGATGCGTGGCCGCCAACGTCGCACGCGAAAATCTAGCTTCTCTAGGGGTCTGCTTTGGAAAGTTCACCCACCACAAAAACTTCATCTTCACATCTTCTGCCTTGACTATCTCAGCAAGTACCTTCTCAAAAGGTTTGGATCAAACCCTCCTCGGAAATGTCCTTCCTTTACGGAAATCATGTCCTCAAGACGGGGCTCGGACGGATGACAGAGAACACTGAGGCGGGCTGGCGTCGTAGTGTATAACATGAGGGATATGCCCCTCGGTTTCGGGCTCACCGCTCGCAGTACCGCGGAGTGTCGGAAGGCTGCCCCACCGATATAGTTGTGCTGCATCAAGCAGACTTGGGAATGTACTTGAGGTCTGAGAAACTACCCCGGCTTCAGCAGTATGAAACCAAACGGCAAGCAACCTGCATCAGTCATTGTAAATATCGCCATTCTTCGCTTTTCTCGGCGCAGTTTATTTTCCGACTTCATCAATATGATCTTCAATTCCGCTCTCGTGCGCTTGGGTAGAATTGTGTTTCCCGTAACGAATCCCTCACAGCATCAATTACCTTCTCTGTGTATCAAATTCAGCATCCTCGAAATCCTCCTCTGTTCCAACACTGTGAGCAACACATCCCCCTCAATAACCGGCTCGAGCAGCTTCTCATCCCCGAGCACCGTACTATCCCTACCTCCAGCACCTGACGCACCGTACTCACCGCCTCCATCGGCTGCCCCCTCCTTGACAATCTTCCGCAGAAAGTTCACCAGCCGAATTCTCTCGAAAAAATCCAGCCGTGCCTTGTCCATTTCCCCTACCACATCAAAGTCATACTCTCTCTTAGCTCGCTCCAAACTTTCCACAGGATTACGGTCCATACTTTCATCAAGTAACCCCTGACAACACTCCCCTGCCGTAGTCCCAGCGTCCTCATCTTCAATTTCCGCCTCTTCCTGTTCATTATCCTCCGTAAACTCGTCATCAGTGTCCCATTCCAAGGTTCAAACCGTCGATCCCGCCCGGAAACGCCTTGTACACTCGCCGCCGCCTCGCGTGCTTGAACTAGCCGTCGAACCACATCCGGGCTCATTTGTTTCAACATTCTCGCCATATCCCGCACCGCGTCTGCAGCATCGGATGCTCGGTCGCGTGATGCACACTGAGATGGACCGCTGGGAACGGAATCATGTGCAGAGGCTTTTGTTTTCGTGCCCCGCTTTCTTTTGGACCGACCATGTTTGTGTGGTTTTAGTACTGTGAGAAAATTGCGGAGGCGTGACCTGCTGATTTGGTCAAGAGTCAGGAGTGGCTCAAGTTTGATCTCCTTCAAGGTTCGATTCAGCACAACCTCAGTGATTCCCGTATTCTTGCGCGAGGATGTCTTGGTCTTTTTGAGTTGAGTCAGGAATGCGTATTGGCGCTTGAGAAATAAAAGTTGCGGCCAACCGTCCTAATTTGCAAGTGAATCAGGGTACTCGAGACCTTTTCATGGGGGAAAGGTGACTTTTTCATTTAAAATTGTCAAGGGGACAGAGACTCTGGCCCTGCCGTAGGCCGTATTACTGAGAGCTGTCGCTAGTGATACGATTTTTGCTATGATTCGTCATAACAAGCCGTTACCGGGGGACGAACGATGAGACACGTGTACGCAGGGAATGAAACTCAGAATTACGGCATCTCGCACGCCTCTCAGCCATGAAGTTGCGAAGGTCTTGAAGAGCCTTGAGACCATATTTCCACTCTGTCCATAGATGTCAATGGCGAGGGGATGAGTTCTAAGCCTTCTTGGTCGCAAGCCGCAGAATAGTATGCTACTTTCTTCTTCTCGGCACGGTCAAGAGTAGACGCACCATTGTCAGCAAGTGCGGTATGGGGCAGAGTGGGGGCTGACAATGGTGACATCCAAGGCCATGGGAGATGGCGAACAGGGAATCGTCAATGACTAAGTCGAGAGCTCGCCGCTCATTGGGCTCTTGTGCAGATCAGCTGCGAGGCACGCTCCCGTTTGACGGAAAGGGAAATGAGGGGTGCGAGATTTCGTGGTATAAAGGTCGCGCAGGCGGTTGTGCCGGCGTACCGCCCCGATACCACCCTTGCATATAGCCGCGTGATGCCCGAGCTCGTCAAGGATAGGCGGAACGTCGGAGTGGCCGGAGAGGCATGTGGGCAGGGATCGAGCCGTGGAAGACCGGAGCTCCGAGGCGTGAAGAAACCATCGTACGCCAGATCTCGCCAGGTGTGTACAGGCCATTGGATGGGAGGGCAGGGTGGAGAAAGGGGCTGAGGCAATGGAGGACTGCACCGAGAGAAGGCGCGAGCAGTGATGGTTGTAGGGTGTGCGGGGAAAGTGGCGCAACTTCACCAGGTGGGATTGGTACAGATGCTCAGTAATAGCGTGTTGTAAGAGCGAGAGGTCGTTGTGTCCAATCGGGGGATGGCCTCAAGCAGTGCCTCTAATTGGAGTTCCAGGGTAAGTCTAGGTCTGCGGAGAGCTTTTGAGAGAGATTTTCGGGCCTTTCCTGGAAAGCCACCATGAAAAAAAACTCAAGTGTTTTTAATAAAAATCGTGATTTTGATGACCACGTCTGAGACCAATCGTCGCGAGTTAGATCCTGTCACATCCGAAAGCTTACGCTGTAGATTTTTGCCTCGCAACGGTTCTCGAAAAGCTATGGATTGGGTCTGCTTGAGCCAACTTTCGTGCTCTTCTCCCAGATTCGTCAATTAATTCATCCAAGTTGGTGCGAGCGGGGAACCACATTTCCCAAGAGTCAACGGCAGACATTTTCTGTTCCCTTCGTAAATTTGCCACTTTCCTCCAATTTGTATCAATCAGCATTTGTTTAACTTCCCTTCGCCCCATTCCTAATTTCGGTAGGTATATTGCCAACAACCAAATTTTGGGTGCTCAAGGTCAGCCAACAAAAATGGGTGACAAGCCTCCGCAGCTATCATTCCTCGTCCCAGGCTCCTATCCGCGTCGCAAAAGACGTGACCCGGACAGCCAATTCGACCCAGCCGGCAAACTTACTTGCAACGTATGGCACCTGCAAGGTTATCTTTTTTCCCGCGAGGGCAACTCAAACGACCTATTCTGCTCAAACTCAGAGGCCAAGCAGCCTTTTCAAGTGCTGTGCATCGCCAGAGTCTCTAGAGGAAGATTGCCATTGCTCGAAATGCGTAATATAACCTTCCAGGCTCCCATGAATTTTGAAAAGTATATTTTCACAAACATGAACTTCAAAGTGTATCCGAAACAATTCGTCGTCATTGTCGGCGAAATGGAGCTGGGAAATCTACTGGTAAGTATTCAAACATCTCTCAGGAATATCACGCTAATGCATACTGTGACCTTGCATGCGCGAAACTAACGGGCCTGCTTGACTTTGGCAACTTCGCCTGTCTGTCGTCACGGAAATCAAGCTGTGAATCTGATGTTGGGTTTCGCCAAAGTCCGAAGAGGCAACGGAGAACTCTACTGGATGGGCCAAGAATGAAGCCAAAGAACATGATCAAGAAAATAGGTGTTATGATGCAGAACCCTGCCAACTTTTTCTACACCCAAACCGTGCTTGATGAATTGACGATGGGCCGTGATTGTACTCCCGACGATGTTCGCCGCGTTCTCACCGCAACAGGTTGACGAATATATCGTTACTATCTGACCCAAAGTCGCTAAGTGGCGGACAAATTCGCCGCCTGGCACTGGCGTCTCAACTGATGCGAGAGCCTGTACCACCACTTTTTGTGCTGGATGAGCCGCTAGCTGGTGTTGACTGGACCGGTCGACGAGAGCTGATTCGTTTTCTGGGTTCTCTAAAGTCTCAGTTTGCAATCGTCCTGGTATCCCATGAACCTGCAGAGCTGCTCAAGTACGCTGACCGGGTTGTGCAGGTCCGTCAGGGTGCAATGTACGATATCGATCCGAAAATTATCAAAAGAGCGGTAGTAGTGCGGGAATGGCGGGAAGCGGAGAAACGAGCAAAGGCTTTAAAAGAGGCCGCCTTGTATAAACAGAGAAAGGCGTTTGAGGCAGAGGTGGACAAGGTTGTTTAGAGATACGTGCAGTTACGGGTGCAAGCGAAATATTCTGCCGAAAAGACTCCAAAGTAGACCAATAAATGGTGTTATTTGATGCTGCTGACGGCCATAAAGAGGCGGCGCAAGGACAAGACATTGTGAGATGGCAGGACATGATGTCGCACTCCGCCAATAGCATCGTCAAGCGATCGGTTGAATGCGATGCATGAGCGGCCTCGGCCTCCCGCTTTTGACGCTTTAGCCTTCGTTGCAATCGCTTGAGGTGTATCTCCTCACGTTTACGGGCTGCACGTTCTCTCCTATTCTTCTTCCGAATGGCCGCCTCGACAAGTTTCTTCCACGACGCGGCAACATTCTTGTTGCGTGGTAGGGTTCCCAAAAATCGCTCGAGGCGCGGGGCCTGCTTTCCGACGGCGCCCTTGACCGCGAATGTTCCAAGCAGCATGCGAGCATACTCTAGCTCCTGAATATCATCAATTGGTATTTGCGGTGGATGGAGTTCAATAGACCGACGTTCGCGTTGCAATTGCCACAAGCCTTTATGTAATGATGGGTCTCCTTTTCGTCAGCCGGAGCGCTTCCAAGGTAGCGAGTGAGCTCATCTAGGACGGTTTGTGTGACTGGTTGGGACAAACGATGCCTCCTCTGCAGACATCCCAGGAGCACAAAGCAGCGGCCGACTGTGGCATTGGTGTGCGGGAGACGAATGGTGTCGAGGAGGCGTTTGCGATTCTTAAAACTAGTCGAGTGTGACAAATGACGTTTCCTAGGGTTTGTGGGACGCTGCAGGGCGGCTTTCCACTGCTGTGCGACTTTGCGGTTGGTTGGTAAAAGACCGATGAGACGCTCTAGTTCCTCCTTCCTAGAAGTTTTGAGACCCTTGTGTTGGGTCAAGGCGCCAAGGAGCTCTATTGCTCTTTGCAAGTCGGCGGCATCTGATGGGATTTTTGGTGGAGGACGAAAGCCGCCGCGGTTTCTCATGCGGCAGAAAAATTGGGCCTTTGGCATTCGGTAGGTGGTGCATGGTCGGGTGGTGTGTGTGGTTTGGTATTGGATGAATGGATTGAAGTTGGGACCGAGAATTGGACTCGGGAGGGTAGAACGCAAAACATTGCTCGGTACGGGGCATGGGGTTGGTACATTGGCTATGAGAAAGCTGTTATCAACAGAAACGTGAAGATAATGGTCGCAAGCTTCAATGTCATGGCGCTGGAGATGAATGGATCGGGAGGGTTTTCCACCAACGAGAGCAATAAAGTTTACTTTCAAAGCAACGGAGCAGCTACAAAAATGACCTGGCCAATACTGTATTGCGCTGTTTCGGAATGACATTTTGGTACGTTGCGCCTCAAAATTGATCCATCTGAGATACTGTCCAGTACAGTACAGTAAACCTCCACAATATCAAATACTGTACTATACTGTACTCCAATCCAATTCAAGCCCCGCCGACCTCTACTTGCCCCAACTGTAGTTTTGCCAAAAAAATTTCAGACCATCATCACCACCCTAAACACGCATCGAAATGCAGACGTCGACCCACTCTGCCTATATCCTCATCCCCCCCCACAACCAGTTCCCTGACAGCATCCCCACCCGCCGTCGACTGACTACACCCCTCACTCATCAAACCCTGTCCTTCCCCCCCCGCCAAGACACCTCCCCACAACAGCCAACAATCCCCATATCCCGTCCCCAAACCATGTCACTCCACACCTTCATTCCCCCATCTCACTTCCACGCCGCATTCACACCCGAATCTCCCGATCCGCATTCCCCACCCCAACCCCTCTTCCAACCACAAAATCCTCCCGCCTTTCCCGACCGCCTCGCAACCTACCGCGTCACCCCTTTTACGCAAGCGCGGCCGAACACGCAGAGGATTTCGACGAGTGGAGTCATTAGACGATATTCTAAACATGGACCACGACCTCACGCCAGAGGAGCTGCATCTTTGCGGCCAATTTCCCCGGATATTCCCATGATTAACAAATTGGTGTTGGTCGGCCGTTTGGGGCGCGACCCGGAAATTAAAACTGTGGGCAATGATTTGCAGGTATGCCGATTTAGTCTCGCTGTTCCAAATGAATATGACCCCGATGAAGGGCCTGACCAAGACAGGACCACTGGTTTGACGTTGAGGCCTGGGGCCGCTGGCCCAGTACATTGCTGCAAACTCCCGCAAGGGATGCGTGTTGGAGTTACAGGTTCATTCGGCATGAACCAATGGACAGGCAGGGATGGCCAGCTTCGCAACAATTATATCGTTACCGCTAATACATTTGAGGTTTTGCAATCGCGTTCAGAGCGTTCAGATACCTGGGCGCAACCCAATACGTCCGCCACCCCGCCTTACAAGCAAAAGGAAAAAGTTGAGCAACACGAGGAATTTATCGACCTTCCATTTTAGTCAAAACCGCGAGCACGCAATGCTAAAGCGTGCTGGTTCATTCCGAGTTACGAGGATACGTCAGCCAAAATGATCACGAGCAAACTCTTTCATAGTATAGCAAGTAAGCCTCGCTTGATAAAACATCCTTTTCGGACGCCCTAGAGATTCTCGAGTCATTGCAAAAGTACCAACCCCCACGGCTGTTCCGCATCCACCCCTTCACGCACGTACGCCGTGTAGTGGCCACCCAGACAGAGAACCCCGTGCACAGTAACCCCAGTTAAAATATAACGATGATTATCCGCCTTTTGTTCACCAGAGACATGCCCACGTTTCCGCTTCGACATTGTCGCCTTTGCACACCTCTTCTCCCCCCTCCTCACTAGGCTCGGCCTTCTCAACAAACGGCCCTAGATCCAGTTCAACAGGGAACGCAACGTGACCAGATATCTTGCGAAGCCCTCCGCGATAACCAGTCTGAGAAAAGCGCTTCAACTGAATCGACAAAACTACAGGCGCACGCTTCACCAGAAACCGCTTCTCAGCAGTACACCGCACGGTTGGGACGTCAGTGTCCAAGCTCTGAAGCAGGTCGTCTTCTCATCGCAGAGAGAGCTTTCACGGAAAGCGTTCCGCTTGCTTCCTGGTCCTCCAACTCCTCTTCAATAACCAGTTCACCATCATCTTCAGAGCTGCCGCCACTGCTACTCTCACTACTTGTGACAGGAGACGAAGAGGCCAATACCCCGTTGCCAACTTCGTCCGTCGTCGTCGACTTGATGTGATGTCGATTGAGGGAGATCGTTTCAGTCGAAGTACTGAGAACGCTTGAATCCTCATTCGCAGTCTGTTGTTGATCATTCTTTCCACAGGTATCGTGAGTAGACAAGTTATCAATAGTCGAAGTGGACGTCTTCCCCGCTTTTCCACCTTGTTCATAGTCAGACCGTCGTTATTGCGACGTTGCAAGGCGATACGCAGCTTCTCCCTGCGTGTGCATTCGTCGCACCCATACGCATTATCTCCCTCTAGAATTTCCACCTTTGTGAATTCTTCTAGACTCCCCATTAGTGATTTATACCCATAAGGTGCTGGCGCCGGCCCCCAAACCCAAGAAATTACCAAAGAATGCCGGCGTGCGGCGGGAACTGGTTGACTTTGCAGCTGCGCGTTGCTTGTTATTTGAGATGCTGGAGGTCGAGGCCCCAGCCTTCCCCTTTTCGGTGCGGAAGACTGATTTGCACTGCTCCTCGCAGCCTCTTTCGCAGAATACGCATGTTAGCAACGTCCTCGGCTGCGCTAGTGCCATCTTCCCCGAAGTCGGAATCAAAGAGAGATGATAGGCATCCAAATCCGTCAACCTCCTCATCATCGCCAAACACAGCGTTCACGTCGTCGTCTGTGGATGCATCTGCTTGGCCGATATGGGACCCGTACACACAAGCTGACGCTCATGAGATTGCGGTTCAGGCTGCGCTTCATTCACATTTTGACGCAATTCTTTCATTAGATCACCACCAGGAAAGTACCAGTCCCAGGCGCCTTGGTAACTGGCGGGGAGGGAGGAGGAGGAGGAGGAGGGGGTGGAGGAGGCGACCCGCCTTCACAGGGGTGCATGAGGAGGACCTTTGGGCGGCGCATTGGCAGGTGACCCTTCCGCGGCACTAGCTTCTTCGGCCTTTGATGTCGGTGACTCTTCGTTAGATTTGATCTCTCCAGAGTCTGTAGCAACGATCTTTTCCATGCCCACACTAGTTTCCTTTCCGACATTGCCCACTTTCTCTGCTTTTCTTTCTTTCTCGGCCTTGTGTTCCTTCTCCTCCTTAGGAACCAGTGGAACTTGGATATCAAAAAAGGGTTCCTCAACGGATGATTTGGTGCCGCAGCCTCTGCAAACAATGGTAGACGTCAGGATACCTCCGACAGTACGCTCCACGACAGTTACAACGCTCTCGGAGGGATGGACTTTTCCTCATTACGATCAAGTGCACTAGACAAATTACTGTTACTATGATCACGGCATTCAGGTGAGGATGCTTCGCTACTTTCCGGTGCAGTCGCCTCCTCCGTTGGAGAACCTTGTTCCTTTCGATAAATGACGGAGCGACATCGACCAGGTCATCGCAATTTTTCAAGTCATTGACCGTTGACGTGGGGGCAGCAATGTGCACGAGGTCAGCGTCAGGTCCGCATCAGGGCCAGCGTCCATGTCTCGATTGGAGGATCATTTGCATTGTTTGAGGCGTTTGACGAGGATGCATTCTCGGAATCGGCATCATCGTCGTGGTCGGGCTGTTCTGTGGTCAACAAGCGGGCAGCTTTGGTCAATCTTTTCCTTCTCCTCCTCGACGACGGCGTCAAAAAGAAGTCGCATGAGTTCATGGGAATCCTGCTGGGCTCTGCCTGCAAAGGCGGGATTCTTCTTTCCCACCTCTGCAAACAAGGCAGATGGATTGATGATGAAGTTTCGCCCACAGTCCACATATCAATGAAAAGCCTCTCAAGGCTGCAGTCATATCGCCTCTCGCCAGGCAATTGGGGCTTTCCGACAAAATGGTGTCGAAACGCAGCAACTCGAGCCAAGCATTGAACAACGGCATTGAAAAAGCATGTATTTCCCAAATTGACCAACCCCCTCGGCGCATGCGGCTCGCCTCTTGTGACAGCTTCGCGCAACATGAGCATTCTGTTTTCAGCGGCCGAAGCGGAGGATTGGTGCGACAGTAATCGAGCGCGTGCCCTCTCAGCACGCTTTTCCATAGCACGTTGACGTTTTGCATCTTTCCTTCGAGCGGCTTTTACAGCACGACGGGCCATAGCCGGTATTGCTGGGACGACGATAGGGGCGGGGAAGGGGAGAAAGCAAACGAGAAGGATGAGAAGGAAGAGGGCGCGCGGTCTGCGCGCGGTTGAGTTGTGCGTGGCGGGTAGGTTGGAATTGCTCGCGCTTGGCAAGCGCGGCAAGTGTGGGGAACTTGTTTGATGGAGTGGTTATAGGTTAATATGTGGATGAGTGTTTGTGTGCGTATGTGAGGCGGAATAGCGTGAGGATGGTGGGGTTGGTAAAATGGCGAGTAACGAAGAGGGTACGGCCACGCAAGCGTTATGTGGCGGTGGTTTAGTTTTTTTTTTTTTTTTTTTTTTTGATGATGGATGATGGAATGTCTTTTTGCTTTTCTTTATAGAAGCATTTTTGTTCCTCGGATGCCGTCGGGGACCACCTTTCGCCTTTTAACGATTGACATGTGGTGGCTGGGCACTGGTTCTACAAAAAATTACAGTACAGTTTTTAAACCAATTCTTTGTTCTATTTTTCCCCCATTCCATTACAGTATTCCCGAATCTTAAATCCAATTTCCAAATTTTGCAACTTTATTCCAATTTCCCGATGAATGTAATAAACGATCACCACACTTTCGCGCCAAATTTCTCCATAAATCCTCCGCCAGCTAAATTCCCCATCAATCAGTCCTCACAGTCAAACTCCACCCCCCCCCTCTCCTCCAACGCTCCCTCATCTTGACCGCACCACAATGCAGCAACCTTCATCATCCATCCAACCCAAGCCCTCCCCCAACGTCTCATACGAGCTCCCCTGGGTCGAAAAGTACCGCCCCAACACCC
This sequence comes from Kappaphycus alvarezii, assembly GCA_002205965.3. Taxonomy (NCBI): domain Eukaryota; phylum Rhodophyta; class Florideophyceae; order Gigartinales; family Solieriaceae; genus Kappaphycus; species Kappaphycus alvarezii. The sequence continues at coordinate 212,733 of NADL03000022.1, read as the reverse complement.
TAGATCATGTCGTCGGCAACTCAGACATCATCGACCGCTTACGTGTCGTCGCCGCCAACGGCAACATGCCACACATCCTCCTCTCCGGTCCCCCCGGCTGCGGAAAAACAACAGCCATCATGGCCCTGGCCCGTCAAACCCTTGGTAACCAGTTGCGTAATGCTGTATTGGAACTAAACGCCTCGGATGATCGAGGCATTGATACCGTGCGCACGAAAATTAAAATGTTTGCTCAGACCAAGGTTACCCTCCCGCCGGGGAGACATAAGATCGTCCTCCTCGATGAGGCAGACTCTATGACTCCTGCTGCACAACAGGCATTGAGAAGAACAATGGAGTTGCACAGCAACACAACCAGGTTTGCACTCGCTTGCAATCTCTCCAAGATTATCGAGCCAATACAGAGTCGCTGTGTCGTGGTCCGCTTTCAGCGTCTCACACCGGATGAGATTGCAACCCGTGTAAAATATGTATTGGATAAGGAGAAGGTCGACTACGATCAGTCTGGTATCGAAGCCGCCGTTTTTACTGCTGATGGAGATATGCGCATTGCACTGAATAACGTCCAGAGTACACACAATGGCTTTGGCTTTGTCAATGCAAAGAATTTGAACAAGGTCTGCGATCAACCGCACCCAAAAGTTGCCGCAGAGTTCCTCACCTTGTGTCTCGAAAAAGATATCGACAATGCTGTCGCAAAGGTCATGTTTCTGGTTGAGCAGGGTTACTCCACTGTGGATATTATTCAGACGATTTTCCGAGTTGCCAGGATGATGAAAATTGATCAAGAGATGACAAAGTTGAACGTCTTGCGTCAAATTGGCCTCGTGCATATGCGAATGGCGCAGGGCGTGTCATCTCCATTGCAGCTTGTTGGACTTGCTGCGAGGCTATGTGAATCGTAGCCACTTGTGGAGCCCTCACTCCTCTTGTACATAGATGCAACCAACACCCCCTAGTTTAGCCAGCATCGTCCATGCGTCATCCGAAATTTGATTTGGACCGCGTGTTCACGCCTGGTGTATTCAATGTTCTCCCTGCTTGAGAGGTACCACTACAAGAGCACGCCGAAATGTTTCCCTCTCCATCTTTTGCTTGGCTTGCGCACCTATGCTTGCACGACGCAACAAGCCGATAACCACTCCGTATAACAAATCCATTGCTTAAACGTAAACGTCATGCAAACTTAGACTCACCACTTGGTATTCCCTCCTGCACCCTGACCATCAACCAAAGCAACGCGCGCTAGTTCAAAACAACAAGAACCAATTGCTACCGACACTTGTTTCCTAGGCATATTGGTTAAACAGCAGCTGGTCACACTCTGTCAATTGCATCCGTTTGGTTGCCTTGAACCGAATACCCTTGTTCCCTACACGGACTACAAAAACATATTTTGTTCTTTCGACCATCTCTTGGCCATTTCCTTATGCTCCCGGTTATAACGTTGTCACACCAGCTGTCACCCACTGTAGGTCTTAAAGTGTTGTTAAAAACATCACTGCGTGCGAGAATTTTTTTTCAGATTAAAGCATTATTGCACCTCATTTTTGACCAACCAGTTATCCGCCGTGCCCACGTCGACTACTGGTAGGGACCTTGGCGTCATGCCATCCTCGTAACCTGTTTACGCTTAAAAGACAGGATTCCATTGGCATAACCACAACAGCAGTCGTTTGCAAATCAATCCTTTCATCAACTTTCCTTTCATCACCACCGCCACGCAAGTGACAGCAGCGACAGCCGCTTTTTCACCGTTTCCGTACTATACTGCCATCGCGCTATGCCAGTGTTTGGCCAAGTCGTTGTAGGGCCGCCGGCTCTGGCAAGACCACCTACTGCGCTGGAATGATGCAGTTTTTCAAAGCATCGGGCAGGTTAGTTTACTGCATCCCCAACAGACTTTCTCAGTCCAAGAGACTTCTCCAAGTGCATTTTCTGAAAATCTTATTACGTTCTCCTCTTTGCTGACAACCCTCTGATTCACTTTATTGTTTTTGACACAAAGGAAAGCGGTTGTATTCAACATGGACCCCGCTAATGAGCAAATGCCTACAAACCCGATGTCGATATAACGGCTTGTGAGTGCTGATAAAGTAGCCGACGAGCTTTCACTAGGCCCTAATGGGAGCTTGCTCTACGCCATGGAGTTTCTCGAAAAGAATATCACTTGGTTGGAGAGGAAGGTCGCAAAGCACAAGGACAGTTACGTTTTGTTTGACTTCCTGGGCAAATCGAATTGTACACGCACAACGATTGCATCCGGAACATCGTTCAAAGACTTTTAAAGAAGGGCCATCGGGTACGTTTATTGCTTTGCGACAAAGCGGATCGTTTACACTTTGCCTGCAACTAGCTGACCATGTTCTGTTTCGTATATACCTCAGCTCACGGCCGTTAATCTCGTCGATTCACATTACTGTTCTGATCCATCAAAGTTCATCGCAGTCATGGTCACTTCCGTAACACTAATGCTGCAGCTGGAAATGCCTGCTGTCAATGTTCTTTCCAAGATTGATCTCATTGAGCAGTATGGAAAATTGCGTACGTGCCACAGATTTGGTTGTTTAAAGAGAACCCCTTTGGCCTCTGAACTTTTCCCGCGATAACTAACTGGCTTCTTTTGCTCTTGTTTGGCTCACTCACAGCTCAGAACCTCGAGAATTACACCAATCTAAGCGATTTGAGGTTCCTGCAACACTTGCTTGCGACTGACAGTAGAACAAAGAAATTTGCAAAGTTGAACGAGGAACTAGTTGAAATCGTGGAGGACTTTCCGTTTGTTAGCTATCATACACTTGACATTCAGAACAAGGAGAGCGTGCTCAGGCTTTCTAGAGCCATTGACAAGTCAAACGGCTATGTTTATGCCACAATGGACGCAAACAAGCTTACGTACGAGCCGTTTATTGGAAAGCCTGAAATGGATCCTCGATGGACAATGGAGGTCCAGGAGAGATACATGAAAGACTGAGGGATTTTTGGATTGTCGCAATCGCAAACCTAGCAAATGCGTAACTAAAACGGACTTCCGTACTCCGAAGTTGGCTGCAATTGTTTGAAAGGTGTGAAACGCCTAAATGCCGCTTGTCCTCAGCTTGGGGTTGCGTGCCCTATTTTCTGGTGATAAGTGCACGGCAAGTTTTCGTAGTCTTCCGCAGAGGAAATGCGAGAGTTGGTCACTTGTATGTGCAGATAATCAATTCAGGGGAACATGAAGAGGAAAATACATGGCAATTGCTGCAGTAGAGCCAACGCATTAACTACCTTAGCCCATCAAGTTGTAGTGCCGATTAAAATTGCTCTTCACTTCTCCTGCAATCACTTACCTTGTCAGAGAGGGCAGGTCCGTTTCTCTTTGGTTTGGCATAATCTAATGATATGTTTGCACGAACCCTGGGAATGGATCTAGATGCACTTTATGGTGTACTTGACGGTATCAATATCCCCAGGGCCGAAAACAGTACAAGTAACCCTTATCGTTTCCCTCTGCCGGCATCTAAACGGTTTAAAACGCCGTTCATGTTTCCATTGATAACGTATGGTTCAACGTATCTGTATGGGTGTATCCCTTCATAACAAATCGCACCTTGTCTACAGCTCCTGAGACTTGTAGTCCAAGCGTGAACCCCTTTTTATACCCGGCCAGGCGAATTCTAACCTTATTCTTTTGGCTAACTTGAACTCTATTCGTTCGCAGGTTAAAGACTTGCAAGCCTTTGATTTTGAATGGCTGCCTCTTTGCTGATGTTACTATGGATGTGCTATCTTCCTCAGTTGGATCTTTCTCGGGCTGTCTAAAGTTATCGACATACGAAACTTGAGCTTCAAGGTCTTTCGCATAGATAGCCAGTGGTAGATCTAGGGCGCATAGGGGTCACAGGGCCAATATGGCAAGGCTCTCGGACACAATACCCTACCTTATCGGTAGCTGAAAGGCAAGCATCAGAGTACCTCTGTTGTACACCAGGAACAAATACCGGCTTGCAAGAGGACGTAACATAGTCTCCACCTTTGATTCTGACAAATGAGCAACTGTAATAATCCCCAAAGTAACTATATCCGCGATAGTCGCCACCACCATACCAAGCCCATCCAAACACATACACTCCGTCTGGATATGAAGAAGGCACTACTATTGGAACCTTGTAAGCTTTACCCTCACCATCATTACCACATATATTCTCGTCTCGAGAAGGGCACCAGTGCAGACCAGAACTCCAGCATGAAATTTGGAAGGTGAACTTCTCATGCGCCTCCTTGTCCATCATTTGATTAAGCGGGACAAGCGTGAGTCGACAAAACCAGACTCTCCGTTTCCGTGATTGTTCCGATGCCACGATACTGTTCGCCGTTCCCACGCCTCCAAGTTTCTGCTGGTTAGGCACTGATACCAGTAGGTTGACCATATGTATCCATTGGAGGGCATGGTCCGTGACAATCCCGGGGTCGTCCATTCCCTGCACGGCAGTCTAGCCGTCTCGTTGGCAGCGGGCGAGCAAGGTGACTATGTCCATATACTAGATGTTTTATCATGAGTGTGGTTATAAAGAAGAACAACATTCTTTTCCTCTTGCGAAAGAGCGTTTTCGACGTTTGACATCAGCACGCTCTCATCCCATGAAGGAGATAGCTCGCCTATTTTCAAAATGCATAGCTCTCCTGCACTCTTAGGAATACAAACTTCAAACCCATATCGATCGCGACCTCTGTAAATGCCGAAGCCACTAAACATGGTGGAAGTACTAATAAAAGGTATTTTCATTGACTCTGACGGATTCATTGTAACCGGGCGTCAACAATGGTTGGTCACCTTTGCGGGACTGATGTACGAAACATGAAATGTTCGCATTTCATTTCTGGGACGCACTTGGCAAAAGTCTTAGCAAAGTAAGAATCTGGGTTGTTACGGAGCCCATGTCCGTCAAAAGTTGGAATGATTTTTTAAAACGGCGTTGCGGCCGTTTACCTGACTTGGCGCAACTCGAATGTCTACCCGGCGCACGGGGCGAGGTGTTGCATCGCATAACCTCTCTACGATTCCACTGCCCTAGGAGGTGGAAACTGAGGAAGGCGGTCCTAATTCGCCGCTTCAGAACGCTGCCATGAGCATGGTTTTGATTACCGTTGAGGTCTGGACTAAGACGTGCTCGAAAGGGGTTCTCCGCTACGGCCATCTGATGGCAATGAGCTGAGAAACCCACCAAACTGCATAAATTCGCAAATATGGTGATTTTACACAAGTTAGCTACGGAACGACGAGGATCAGATGCCCCAGTCACGGGACTGTGCCGGTTGCAATCACGCATATAATGCGCTCGTAAACACGGACCAAAGAAGCAAGTTCGTCATTTCCTCGTCGTTCCCAACATGCTGCGGTACTGCATAAACACGCAACGACAATCCGCAGCGATATTGCATGACGCAGCAAACAGACTCACTTGGGAAACCCTGGCTGTTACAACGCAAGCCAGCAGGCGCCGGTGGCGGGCGACATATCCAGATGGTTTCCAAAGTCCAGGGGTCATGCAGGGGACATTGTTCGATTGAATCCGATTGTCCGGATCAAGGTTGGTGGATAGGGGGTATGAGTAGACACTGCCGAATCCTACGCAGCTACGGTGCCCGGATGACTGCGAACTAGCCTGATAGACGATGAGTGGAAGAAATGGCACTGAGACGGCCTATGGTCGGAGTGCAAAGTGCATTCTTAGAATGACAGTAGGTAACAGTGTGGGTGTTCAGCCATTGCCCGTTCCCTCATGGTACCCTGCATTTGGTGGGCAGGTTGAATTCGCTTGCGTAACGAGGCGGTCGAATGAGACGTTGGGGCCAAACGGTAATCGCGGATGTGCTCCGACTTGGTTGAGAAGTCGCGGCGCGTTGGGATGGGGCGATTGCAAGAAATCGCAATATATATCGTACCTTGGAACAGATCGTGACGCGACGGTGCGATCGGATTGTAGATTAGCTCTAGGGAGGAACGTACAGTATAAACAGCTCAACCGAAAGATTTGGATTTTGTAAATCTGTAAATTCTTTTGAATCTTAATGTCGAAACTGCATGCATGGTACTGTTAATTACTTTAACGAACTGGCGCTACAGTGTACTGTACTCGACTTGATGACTTGGCCAACTGCCATAGGATATTTTTACACCAATTAAATTCATAATTTATTGACTATAACCAATTGTTCTCTGAAACTTGGCAGTAGTTGACTTACTGCACAAGATTGTCACTTGACCACTCGCAGCATCATTTGCGCAGATACAATGCCGAAGAACGAATACACCCTCTGAGACACGATTGCCCTTTACAACGGCTTCCCTGCCCCAACAGGAGGTCAGTGCAAATTCCTGAAACCACGAGCAGACACCAACGTTGCTTCTTTCAACGCAAACAACATCGTCATGGCTTTGCGCTGGGCAACCTCCACAGCACTACACCGCTCCCGCTCGGCCTTCTTCCTGGCGCAGACCCGCAGTCTCTCCGCGCTATCCACCACAGCCCCCGCCTCACAGCCAGCGGCCGCAGATGCAAATGCAACCCCAAAGGAAGAGGAAACATGGCGTGTATCCAACTATTCGGGTTCGCATGGAAACCTCTCGGACAAGGATCGCATCTTCACCAACCTCTATCGCGACGGCGATTGGCGACTTGAGGGTGCCTTGAAGAGAGGCGATTGGTACAAGACAAAGGATCTCGTTCAAATGGGTCGCGATTTCATTATCAATGAAATCAAGGCCTCGGGTCTTCGTGGCCGTGGTGGAGCGGGCTTTCCTTCGGGTCTCAAGTACTCGTTTATGCCCAAGGGTAGCCCTGATGGACGTCCGAATTATCTTGTTGTCAATGCGGATGAATCGGAACCGGGTACATGCAAGGATCGGAGATTATGCGCTCGGATCCGCATAAGCTAGTCGAGGGTTGTTTGCTAGTCGGTCGTGCCATGAGTGCACGTGCTGCTTACATTTATATTCGTGGTGAGTTTATCGATGAGAGGAGAGCCTTGGAACATGCTGTGGCGGAGGCGTACGCAAAGGGGCATATTGGAAAGAATGCAGTGGGTCCTGGTACGATTTTGATGTTTATGTCTCACATGGGGCTGGCGCTTATATTTGTGGAGAGGAGACGGCCATGATTGAAAGCTTGGAGGGGAAACAGGGCAAGCCGCGTCTCAAGCCCCCGTTTCCGGCAAATATTGGCTTGTACGGTTGTCCAACGACTGTGACTAATGTGGAGACTGTCGCTGTGGTGCCGACAATCTTGCGTCGTGGATCGGATTGGTTTGCATCGTTGGGGCGCAAGGGTAATGCAGGGACAAAGCTGTTTTGCATATCGGGACATGTGAATAATCCATGCACAGTGGAGGAGAAATGTCGTCCCGCTGCGTGAGTTGATTGACCGCCACTGCGGGGGCGTTCGAGGAGGTTGGGATAACTTGTTAGCAATCATCCCTGGAGGGTCCTCTGTGCAACTCATGCCCAAGCATATTTGTGAAGATGTGTTTATGGATTTTGACTCGCTCAAGGCGGTCGGTTCTGGCCTTGGGACTGCAGCTGTTATTGTGATGGATAAAAGTACGGATGTGATTGCGGCAATTTCGAGACTTTCGTATTTTTACAAGCATGAGTCTTGTGGGCAGTGCACTCCGTGTAGGGAAGGGACAGGTTGGCTGTGGATGTTGATGGAGCGTATGAAGGAAGGCGATGCAAAGGTTGAGGAGATTGATATGTTGTGGGAAATCACCAAGCAGATTGAGGGGCATACGATTTGTGCATTGGGCGATGCGGCAGCGTGGCCAGTGCAAGGGGTGATTCGCCACTTTAGACCGGAGTTTGAGAGACGCATCGCCGAGTTTCAGAAGAGGAACATGCAGGTCAGATGTAGGGTTGAGGTTTACAAGCGCAGACGGCCGATGTTAAGGATATGCGGGCATTTCAACTGAAGCTGGTCAGTTTTGGTCGACACGATTGTCAGTTGAGATGGCCTGCCAATCTACAGGTTGTCAATTTTTGATCTACCTCGTTGACTCCGCTGCTGGCATTGTTTCTGCTCACTTGAGCGCTTGATGGTATATCTTTGGGTGCGACAAAGAAGAGACAGACCAGAGTGGTTGTGCACGGATGTATTTTCAGGCCTGAGTAGTAAAATGAACTTGAGATATGCAGTCGGATCTGCAGCTTGCAAGTGCTTTGCAGGCCAATAGCTTAGACTGATGGCTGCAAGCCACATGCAAATTGCATTCCTGCTCGAGTGCGTAGGCAAATTTGCAGCTGCCATTGGTTAGGGAAGAGAAGGTGTAGCACTTGGGACTCAGCTGTGGACCGGACGATTTATAATTAAACAGGCTATTTCTACTCGTCAATCTGTCAAAAAATCATTTTTGAGCACTGTCATGTAAAGCCTGCCACGGCGATGACATCGTTCATCCATGCTACCCCTTTGTATTTGGCAATAGCTTTAACAACGTTAATGTCCCCAGTTTTCATCATCAGCTCATCAAATAGCCCTCAGGCTGTCTTCTTGCGGTGCCCTTACTTGATGAGAACCCGCCGTTGACACGATTGCCATCAAATTTTAATCCGCTCTACCCCCAAACTTGCCCCATTTGCGATAATCCTTTATCCCAGTAAGCACTGCGTGATTACAGCGCCAAGTCCGTAACTGTCACTACAAAAACAACTTCTGTAATGACACCCTAAGCTTTCTCACTATTTACTCTTGCACAACCACGTTACTACGCCAGCTGACACCGAACTATGGAGCAAACGCATTGCGCTGGCTGTAGTGCTGCATTCACCTTCACCAAAGCCAAGCACCCCTGTCGTTCGTGCGGCGACTTCTTCTGCCATTCCTGTTCTTCTGGCAAACGTCCTGTACCCGAAAGAGGCTTTCGCAATCCCGTCCGTGTTTGCGACTTGTGTCTCCATGCCGTCGACCGTCGGTCGAAACTTCTCGGCCTCAAGAGCCCCTCTACCCATGGCTCGATTCCCGGAAATGGCACCGCAGCATCATGTTTCACGGACCCTGCTACGCTTCGACAACGAGAGGCACACGTAGAAGCTATGGACCGTCTGAAACGAATATACAAGGCAAAAATCCGGCCCCTGGAACAGGCGTACAAGTTTTCCGAGTTTTACGCATCGGAACTCACGGATGGCGATTTCGATGCGCGGCCGTTTGTATTGCTGGTGGGCGGGTATTCTGTGGGAAGACGTCGTTCATTCGGTATATGTTGGAGCGTGATTTTCCGGATCGCGTATTGGACCAGAGCCGACGACAGATCGGTTTTTGGCGGTGATGGCTGGGAGACCTGGCAGGCAGAGGGGGTGATGCCTGGGAATGCGGCGGCAGTGGATGTAGATCGACCGTTTTCGTCGTTGGGGCGGTTTGGAGTGAGTTTTTTGAGTCGGTTTGAGGTGTCGGAGTTGGCGTCGCCGATTCTGGACAGCATTAGTTTTATAGATACGCCTGGGATTCTGAGGGGAAAAGCAACGGGTGGAGCGCGGATATTCATTTGAACATGTGGTGGAGTGGTTTGCCGAGCGGGCGGACAGGATTTTATTGTGTTTGACGGGAATAAGCTGGATATATCGGATGAATTGAAGCGGGTGATTGAGAGTTTAAAGGTCATGATGAGATTCGTATTGTGTTGAACAAGGCTGATATGGTTGATCCGCAACAGTTGATGCGAGTTTACGGGGCGCTGATGTGGTCACTGGGGAAAGTGATTCGGTCACCAGGTGCTGAGGGTGTTTATTGGGTCCTTTTGGGATAAGCCGTTTAATTCGATAGGGGCAGGAAATGCGGAGCTGTTCAAAAGTGAGGAACGGGATTTGTTGGATGACTTGCGGTCGCTGCCACGGCACTCGGCGGTGAGGAAGGTAAACGAACTGGTGAAACGGGCACGGTTGGCAAGGGTTCATGGACTGTTGATAACGCATTTGAAGGCCAGTATGCCGTATTTGTGGGGCCATAAGAAGAAACAAGAACGATTGGCGATGCGGTTGACGGATGAGTACGTCAAGGTGCAAAAAGCGCACGGATTGGCGATAGGGGACTTTCCTGCGGTGGATAAGTTCAAGAGTGGTTTGGAGGCGTTTGATTTGGCAGAGTTTCCCAATGTTCAAAAAGATTGATGGATGTGGCTGAGGGAGCATTATCCACAGATATCCCCAAACTAATGCTTGCGATCGGATGAGCGCGGAGGAAAACGGACGAGCGGCACATGCGGCAAGGACGAGGACCGCGACGGGGGGAATCCTTTCGGGGACTTGAAGAATGACATGATGGGTGGGGGGCGGGGGAAAGAATGTGAAATGGGTGGTAAGCGAGGCGGCGAAAGCAAAGTGGGACGGGGTGTTTCAGGGACTGGACCAACTGGTACGCCAGCCGTGTTGAGCGGAGCTGCAGTGAGAGGGCTGATGTTGGAGAGTGGGCTTCCGGCATCTGCGTTGAAACGAATTTGGGACTTGGCGGATATGGATGTGGATGGTATGCTGGATGAGTGGGAGTTTGCGGTGGCTATGACGCTGATTAAGAGGGCGAGAGCGGATGGAATTGGGGTGATTCCGGAGAAACTGGGGGAGGAGTATATACCGCCTTGTAAGCGCTGATGAAGATGATGTGAACTAACATGGTATGAGTGATGTTGTTTGCGTGGGGTTGTGATGTGAGTTGTGAGGGGAGGAGGTGGGGGAGATGGTGGATTTGTGCCCAGAGTAAAGGTGCCACCACACTGGCGGCTTGATGTATCGGAGAAAGTTGGGCTCCTTTTGATACTCTGGGATGAAGATGTGGGTACTGTACTGTAGTGTAGTGTAAGAATATTGTAGGAGGAGTACGCTCACTGTAAGTAGTTTCCATTGCTGTACTGCACTGGAGAATAACCCATGTCTGAACAAGAGCGCTGACGAAACCTGAAATAATTTCGAGTCTTTTCGGCCATCTACAGTATTGAGGTCGCCTAGAGTCTTTTGTCCAAAAACAACTCAGCGACGACGGATCCACATGTCGTCTTGCATGATCTGGCCTGTGCCCCTCCTCTTCTAACTCTCAGCTTCTGCCTCGACTCATTCCACTAACATCACAGCACTCATCCTTCACGTGCACTCTTTGCCAGGGACGACCTCCCCCTGCCGCTTATCCAGCAACCGCGCACTGTTCATTCCCGGTCCTCCCAACGCGTTCCAATTTCCACTCTCCATTTGCCGGCCACCCTTTTCTCACCGCTCTCCATCATGAACGTCCCAGCATTTACCACAATCGCAGCCTCGTCCTTTATCGGCACCTCTACCCTCCCCGCCACATGCCCTCGCTTCCAAACTCAAGCCCCCTCCCCCTACTACTCTCGTCCATCCTCGCATGATGGCCGATGACAAACCCAAGAACCCACTCTCCGGTCTAGGTACATTGCCCTAATCTTCACCCCAGCCCTAACGACTGCCCCCCCAAAAAAGACACTCTAACCACATATCTACTGCAATTTCTTTCTGCAAAGGCATGGGAAACATCATGGATGCCATGAAGAAAGCGCAACAGTTCACATCGGTTGCAAAGGACTTACAAGAACAGCTCAAAAACACCGAGATTGAAACTACCGTGCGTGACGGTCAAGTCACTGTCATTATGACAGCACAGAGCGTCCCGTTGAAGGTCGAGGTCTCAGATCCTGGTTGCAAAGGGTGCCGCTGAAGTCTCGGCCGCTGTACAGAGGGTATTGTCGCTGCACATCAGAAAACCTCGGAGTATATGCGGGAAAAGATGGGCAATTTGACCAAGGGTACGTTGCCATAGTCTATATCGCTCTACTGCTGCAGCGTCTGTGTCGCTTTGAGGCGTTGCGGTTTGGTCATCGGAGGTGGCTGACTTGTGGCTTGTTTTGTTTGTTTGAATTTTGTCGCGTTTTGGCGTTTGTTTTGCTTTGTTGTTGGCGTGCCGGGTGGATGCGTGTTGTGGGGGGTTTGCGGACGTGCGGATTGCTGCTGGTATGGTTTATTTGCGGTTGTGCTTTGTGACTTGATTGTGGTATGGTGTGGTGTACTTTGCGCGTGGGGCGAAGAGTTTGGCATTCCACCTCCTCCCAAGTAAAGCTGCACACCTCTGTCTTTTGGTTCCCTTTTTCCTGTTGTTTTCCCTCCCCTTTTGGCAGCCCTTGGGTATGTTTATGTTGCTGCAACTTGGCATCTCTCTCGTTGCGCCAAAAAATAGCAATCGCAGTTGTCATGTGTCAACTCAAGTGGCTGCCCGTAGCAGTGAGACGAGATGGAAAGTAAACTGTTGTGGTCGTAGTTGCGGTACTCTCCGTAAACGTCGCAGAATGCAAGCAGTGAATTACAGGCGATATGCAAAGTGTGCACAAACATCTCCTCCGTCCAGCACTTTACACACAAACTGCAGAAACTGACTATTCACAGGCTAGAATGCAGGTTGACCCGGGGCATTGCGTTTGCTACCGGGGCTTCTTCCTACCCAAAACCAAAGCATAGGGCAAGCAACAACCTCCAGCACCATCCAACTTGCCCGTCTGAATCTTGCCATGGTCCGAATCCTTCCCCTCTGGACCATCCAACAAACGGCGAGCGGCACCCACGGCACCGACATCAGGCCTATCCGGTATACAAACCATATTATACCTAGCCTCACTACTATCTGGATCTCGGGGCTCCAACACAGGCTTCCCACAGCCAGGGGTGACCAAACCGGCGCGCAACTCCTTTCGCACAAGGTCGTAACGTCGGCTATATCGGCGGCGGTGGAGAATCGATTGGCTAAAGATGGATTGATTGTATGGAGTGTAGCGGCGGCGTGTGAGGCGAGGAGGCGGCGTGAGGGTAGTCGCGACGTGTCCAGGCTTGGTGTATGGCGTTGTGATTTGAATGGGATCCGGGGGTGGGGTGGGGGTGGGGGGAGGCTTGGAGGGCATTGGGGGTGTGAAAGATGTGGATTTGTCGGGAGGGAGGGGAGAGGGGAAGATGGCGGAGGTCGGGGGATAGGGGATTGGGGTGCGGTTGAGGGACAGGTGGGGTCTGTGGGTCATGTGAGCGATGGGTTGGGGTTTTTGGGTGCTCGGGTTGGGCCACGTTTTGCACACATTTTGCACATTTCCGTCGCCAATCGTTGAGGGTATTGTAGGGTGTTGGTACAATGCAATGCACTACTGTACAGTACAGTACAGTTCTTGTATCTCCCTTGGTACAGAGGTGTACTGTACGTTCTGTACGCAATGGGGCTGATTCATGCAGTATGGAATACACAAACAGGACAATTACAGTAACATATGGTATACTGACTGTACTGTACAGTATACAGTGGCAAACATGGAACATGCGGTTACGATATTTTACTGTACCGCACAGAAGTTTGCAACAAGAGATGACAATACCGCACTGTAATGTTTCGCGAGTCTTGGAATGTACTGTAAAGAGCTGTTCAGTAGATGTGATCCCATGAGCGCGTCAAGTGTGAAGCCGTTGGACAACGCAACGTGGCATTGCTGGCACTGGTTCTTCGCGAAACCGAAGCCTACTGTATGCTCGCTTGCGTCTGCCGCGTGTCTTTTACTGCCCACTTGAATGCTGTTATTGTGCGGGTCAAGTGCAGTAGTTGATACTCAAAATACGTAATGGCGCTGATGCAATTTAACAGGACTTCTCCACATGTCCCGTCCATTGGCAGTCCTGCTTGTACTGCACTGAGCCCTGCAGTACATACACTGTACAGTACAGTACAGTCCAAGAGGGCACGCGCTCGCAAACAAGGCAAGGTGTGCCAACTTTGATCTTTCAAGATGCACTCGCCGTTAGCCGTGCAGAGCCCACGTCAGCCCGGTTGTTACAGAAAACATACGCTGCAAATCCACCACTGCACGTTCCAAACTCTCATTTCCGTCGTTGCACACATCGGGGAAGGGAATCTGCAAGCTGGCTCCACATTCTCTAGACCTGCAAGCACTACAAGCGGACAAGTAATTTGTTAGACAGAGGAGCCCCTGCACGCTGCAAGCCAAGTCTAGTTTGAACAAAAGTCATGGAAGAACAAGAGTGGTTCCAGTTGTGCCAACCCCATTCCTGGGCGGTTCAGCACCAAGTGCGATTGGTGGTGTAGGGACGGCGTTTGTAGCACAACGTCGCATATTGGGCTACATACCATGCCAGCCTGGTTGGGATGCAATTGATCGGCCCCTTTGGCTTGAATTGCACACCGATGCAACGCCATAGCAGTGCTTCCGCACGGGTTGCCACATCTCTGAAACAGTAGGAAAAATAACCTCTAGAGGTGCGCCATCGCTCATGAAATGCAACACGTATCACACATGTCACACGTCTCTCCAGCGCCCGGGTTTCACATCCCACTTGTGCTTCAATTTTCGCCATATGTTTCCCACGTACAGTACGGTACACTGCACTGTACTGCACATCATATAGTGGGTACAGAGCAACTTTGAGAAAGCTTGTTTTGGTTGAAACGCAATTAAAAAATCGAATCATAGCGGTTCAAAATCAACATATTTGACTGTAGATTTTTCACTTTTGGACAGTACAGTAAGTATCATATGACGTTTGCTTTGACGTATGGAAACCGGCGTTGTCAAGATTTTCACTAAAAGCCTCGCCTCACACCTCTACCCAACCAACCCTTGCGTCCTGCCACTTTCCCGTTTCACCCAACAATCTCGACCATTCACAATTTCCACCGTCTTCCCAACATTTCACACCCTCGACTTAATCCCTCTACCCTCCTCAACATCCGTTTCCTCTGAAACACAAGCCACACAGCATTATTACCATGTACGACTTCCGACGTAAGATGAACGCCCGCCTCCGAGGCAACACCGCCCCCAACCCAGAAACCGATGCCCCTAAATCCCGTCGAAACCCCTTCCCCCCCGCCCCATCCGCACACCCACACTCTCAACACATTGATATCGCCGCTGCACTCGCCACAACCACCATCGCATCCTCCAAACCTACCTCGGCCTCCACCAATTCCCCACATTCCCCCCTCCTTATTTTCAACTTGCACGTCTCCCTATCCCACCCCGTCCTATTGCATGATCTTCTCCAAAGCTCCAAATGTCGCTACTATCAAACAGGCGATGCACATCGCCATTCTTTGGTCACCGCCCTCTCCAACGCCCGCCACCGTAATGTCCTCGCTCCCCTCATTGACACATATTTGCCGTATGCCCTCACGCTCTGGGATATTTCAAGAAATCTAAAGGAAAAAGGCATTTACACACCCGCCACTATCGTCTGGACCTCCTCTCTCAACCACCCTTCCATCTCATCCCACAACTACGTCTCTGCCTTTGGTCTCGAGGCAACCATGGTCTCTTCCTCTCCGCACTCATCAAACTTCGACAAGTCATCGAAACAGAAGGTCACTTTGCAACTCAATCAGACCAAGATCTCGTCTCCCAAATCAAATCCCTTCAAGTCGCAGCAGGCATCTTTGCCTATCTTCGTGACACCCTAAACCCCGCCACATTGCCGACTTTGACGGTACGCCTCCTCCAGAGCTTTTCCCCGAAACCGCTTCCATGTTGTTTTCCCTCTCCCTCTGTGTAGCCCAGACTCTCCACGTCCGTCGAGCTGTAATCGCACGCATGAGCGTCGCCCTTCTTGCCAAACTTAGCCGTGCCGCCAACGACCTCGCCAAGGAAACAGCCGCCAAGTTCGACGCCTGTCTCAACGCCTCGATTTCCCTCGCTGAGGATGTCAAAACAGTCATCGATTTCCTTGAACGCCTCTCAATGGGTTGGCTCCTTCAATACATCGCCCTTTCTACAGACGTTTCCAACGGAGCAGGCCTCAAAGTCGCCGCACTCTCGGCTGCATATGAGACTCTTAGACATGTCTCGCGATCGCCGGTCGTCGGAAAGGTTGCCACCGTGGACCTTGAGATGATTTCAAACGAGCTGGAGGAGGCCGTCGAGCAAACAAACTTCTCTACAGGATGCCGTCCCTGCAGCATGTGATATACCGTTGCCACCCGGTCGCGCCCTTGGTGCGGCTACAAAGTTTGAGGCGAAACGAATCCTACTGCAGAGTCGATTCCAAAGTAATGCAAGTTTCGCAATGGGTGAGGCGACAATATCATCTCGACGGCTTGCTTGATCCAATCTTTTTGTACCTGTAAAATGCTAGCGGTCTCCCGTGCTGTACATTGTTTATACCCGTGAATAGGGCGATCGGCGATTGGAGAGATCAATGCTGCTAGCTTCTTTAGACTACCCCATTGATGTTCGGTTGAGAGTTTTCTTGTCAAATTTAGCCAGCCCCCCTTAATCCGACTGCATAGTTTCACAACCACATCTGCCCCGTGCGTTAGGCCCCTGGGCTGTCTCAGACAATCTCAAGTGCTTTAGGTAAACCCGGAAGTGCGATGGGCGTCGCGCATAACTCCTCTGGCATCACATTACAGGATTCCGCTGCTACCGCTGACATATGCGCGTGCACCTCAGACCAAAGTTCCATTCGGCAAACTCGACCCTAACTAATATAATTAATCTGCCAAAGTCAACATTGCATACTGACACTGGCTTTTTTAGGTAGAAGCAACTTGCGAAAAATTGGAATTAGCGGGGAGTGTGCACGATTCTAAGCCCCTTTCGATTGTTTCCCTTCAAGAAGGATATCTTGTGTTTTGGCGTAGGGGTTGGAGGCCACATTGAGGCGGGATCAGCAATGACTTGATGATGCGCGTGAACGGGGTGATTGTGTTGATTGTCGGGGTGCTGATTCTCTGAGCATGTAGCGTCAACCGGCCTTCGAAACGTATTTCTGTAAGCAGAAGGAATGGCTGGGGTTGATGGGATGCTCGGTGAGGAGCCAATAACAGGTCATATCCAAAGACACTCCCTTCAATGGGAGCAAATCCTCAGGTACCGCAATTTGGGTCGGGGATTTCCCCGTTGCCTGGTCCCGTTTGACAGATCAGGCCAGTCACACAACCTAAGTTTTCGCGAGCGGTAATCTCCACTTTCAAAGATTGCAGGCGGCGAATCATTTTTGCGGCCTACAGTAAACATCGGTGGCTAATCCGGAAGGAAGTTCCCTTAGCTGAGGCGCTGCAACACTCATGGCTGTCATCAGAAGAATTTAAGGGGCGTCGACTAAATCGTATTTTCTCTGGATAGGCATGCACATTAACAGCTAGAGCAAATGAAGACCTTTGGGGGAAGCATCCCCTCTAACGTAATTGCCAGCCCGGCCACCTTCCTCTCCGTATTTCAGGAGTGGGTCTTTCGCGCTAACCTCCATGAGAGCCCAGCCGAGCAGCGCGCACTGGACCTTTTCATCGACGACCACCGCACAGGTACTAGGTGCAACCATTGTCAGCTCTAACTCGCGCCGTATCGTAACTAGGAAGATGGAGGTCTCTCAGCACTGATCCGGGCCGAACGGCGGGAAAAGGAACAGTATGCGATACCGTGTCGTGCCCGAGGTATGGAACTTCTACCTATCGCCATCGATACCAACGGACTAATCGGATCACGCGGACTGCAGCCGTTGATGACCTTAGCAACTTTACAGCTGCTCGTCGAGGGAAGCACCCCTTCTCTGAATTCCAAACTTCAAGGCACGTGTCTCGGCGTTGTTTCTACAGTACACTGCGGTCATGTATTAATCAACTGGGCACATACCCCACACCACTTGAACTCAAAACGGAGCTTATGCATGAACCCTTCATGAACTCAATGAAATAAAAGGTCTCTTTAGGGATTTTGCGCAAACCAGTTTCACTGGCCATATCTCTCAAATATTAAATCACCCCACATTTCCCCTCGTTTCAGTGGTGTGTGAGCATAAATTTCTGTACACGTTGAACACTATGCGTCGTGTGACGAATATCATCAGAAGTCTTGTGAGCTGATATTATGAAATAGGACTGTTTAGAGAAGCTACATGACAATAGACTTTAGCCATTTTTGATATCTCTCACACCCGTACATCATCATCTCGCACTAGCAATTGCTTCAAGGGCATCCACATCGCACATAGAAGCCATCATGGATAATGTCTCTGCGTCTAAAGAGACGGAAAACGCTATGGAACACGCCACGGTACAAGTCACCTCAGTAACAGCAACAGCAGCACCTTCACCCGCTACATCAGTCGCGCTAAACACAGCACAGCAGCTAACTCCGACCAACAAAACTCGTCGTCACAGGTTTACTAAAGACGAAGACCTCATTACTATTCAAGACGTTGCAGCAGCCAAAGCGCACATTGCGCCGGCTGGAGAAACGCGTGAACGTTTTGACATATTTGCAGTTAAAGTAAATGTTACTAAGAAGTTCAAAACAGCTGTTACTTGGAAATTCAGTTGAAGATCGGTACAAGCGATTTTAAGAACGCTTTGATGCAGAAGATAGTGTCGATAAGACGATAAGTGGTGTTGGTGGAGAAACAGGTTAGATGGAAGTGCTTCTGGGCCCTATGAAGGAGACTAGAGATAGTTTATTGAAAGTAAAGCAGGGTAAGAAGAAAAAAATTGAAGACCAAGACCGCCTCAAAGAACGTTTGGGTTCGCTAATAAGAAAACGCGCTACCAAGAGAAGAGAATACTCGATTAAAGATGCTACAGAATACGAGGATAAGCAGGAACGCCCGTCCAAAAGAGCCAGGCAGAGTTTTACAAGCTCATTTTCTATAGAGGAAGAGACGGAAAATTTTACCAAATCGCTAGAAAAGGGTGATGCTCGCCTTATGTAGTTGGAAGAAGAACGACTTAGGCTGGATCGGGAGCGATTCGAAGCTGAGAAGAAATAGCGCGAGCTAGACCGTGTAGAACGCCGGTGTGAAAGAGAAGACTCACAGCGTATTAAGCTCCGGAAGTTCCACTTGATGACGATGTAATGCGTGGCTTAAAGTCGGATGATATGGTACAAAATGGCGACAAAAATCAGAAAGATGAGCGCAGCAACCGGTTCGGCTCCGCGGCTTCGCTCTAAGTCCTTCGCTCACTGCGAACTTTGAGCTCGCCGCTTCCCGAACCGGCTAAAACACTCATCCGCGGGAAGCAAGATACGTTTGGAGTGAAGGTGGAGCGCATTAGAAGTAATTTGAAACTTGGTTGCCATATAAAAATGTTATGAGATTGGTGAACAAGAGAGCCGTAAGATACAAGGATCCGACAGTATGCCTGTAGAACGCGCATCTTTCGGCGGTATTCAGTAGTACTCTAGTAAATCTTGACCTCTTTTAATATCGATTCGGCAGTTATAAGTCTCCGGACATGGAGTGGTTAATCGTTTTTCTGATCGTTACTCAAAATGAGATCCTTTAAACGTGATTTCCAGAAACTCTCTGCGATTATATACACTATCTCCGTAAATACAATAATGATTATTGTCGAGCAGCAAGACCAAGCCGGGTTGTTCATCTAACCCGGAGTGGCTGTAAAGTTTCCAATCACGACGACCCCATTCGACAGATCTGTAAGGATGTAACACAATACCATCAGGGAAAACCACAGCTTGAAACTTGAGACCATGAGTACGCTTGTGTCCATTCTAGGCAACATTTGAAGACTATTCTCACTTGGTCGAGCGATTTTTGTGACCGTTTCATCGATGAATCCTACATAATTATCGAGAGCATCCGTTTTGTTGTATACTGGTGCTGCCTACATGGCAGCCTTGCCATGAATGTACTCTTCGTACAGAGCAATTGTTTTGTACGAAAGCACCTGTTATGAGCTTTTTTTGATGCTCTAGAAACGATTCTATGCCTTCCCAGTATATCTCTCTTAAGTTAGATGGCGGCGAAGCAAGGTCTCATAGTCTGTCCAACGATATAGAGTAGCTACTCTGCTCAGTATAATGCAGCTTTTCAGCAGCGAGCTAGATTTGTATCGATTGCGAGAGGTTGAATAATCTGTTGTTGAACATATAAAATTTGAGATCTTTAAGACGTCTTTGCGAAGGAAGCGAAAATGTTTGAGACAAATTTCGTTGCTTATTGTTGGCAAACAAGTCTTTGAAATCTGTATAATCTGTATGCACAATTAGATTGCTCCGTATAATGCTTGTTGATGGTTGTGGCGTTGTGTTTGATAGCTCATGAGTGCGGTAAAGAGTGGCAGTGAGGCTCCAAAGTGCTGTTGAGATCTCAGTTTGAAAAGATACAATGAAGGGGATCGCCAGTTTCTCAATCGCTTGTATGCTGCTTGTTTGTGTGTGTTGTTCGGGGGCGGCAGGCAATACCATCATCCAGACGGGACTAAGGGTTTTGGGAAAACGTCTATGTGAGCGTGAATGTGATCGTAGTGTGAAATACGGAATCCGTTCCGTAATTTGTTTACTGTTCGCTCTGCTCAAGTTTCACGTGGTCTTTCGGGTTGTGAAGTTTTAGTGAAGTTACACTGAATTCCTATTTGCGTAAACTATGTTTTTCTCTCTTTCCTCCCCTCTCTGAATGCCGGGACCTTAAGACATGTGTCTTGGCTTCTGTTCTTCAGTATTGTACGGCCGTGACTGATACCATAGGGCAACCCCACGTGTGAAAGTACGGCCCCATGTGTACAATAAAATTTAGAACAAGTCCGCTCAATAGTGCACATACGCACCCACTTTTGAGAATTAAATATGACAAAATTTGACAAATGAATTATAGTATGAGGTGAAAATTACTGTATGTAATTCATTAGAGAAAATCCTGTTTCAGTCATGATATACACAGCTCATATCCTGCCCATTGGTCACGACCCATGAGAAATAAAATTGGCAGCAATCGGTCAACCTATGGGGTCGCTTCCGGCAGAACCCGTTACCTCATCAGGTCTCAAGACATCTCCAGTACACAATCCTAGATCCCTACCCGTCCTTCTCCATCATCACATAACCCCAGTCGCTCCGTGTTATCCAGTCTGTGGACCCCCAAAAACCACGCCACATACGCCCGATCCCTTCTCCGTATTGCAAATACTAATGCCATTCGATCTAAAAAATTGCATGGTCCAACCGTCACGAAAAATCAACCAGCAAAAGCTCCGAGCGGAGCAACTGCGCTTGTTGAACCAAAAAAACGAACGACTCCCTTTCACCGTTCCGCCTCAAAACGTGCTGTCGCGCTCCTAATTCCCCCTCCTCCTCCCGCATATACCATAACGAACATCACCAGTCTCCCCGTCGCCGCGTCAACCAATCCAATCACAGCTTTAATGCCTGCGACGGACTCGCCAAGTTCTCACCCAGCCGTTATGCGTACCAACGCAACCATTAATTCAATCCTTCCCTCAATGACACCGATTGCCAAACCCATCACGCGAACAGAGCCCATCACCTCCGCTACCTCCAATGCTTCTATCCTACACGCTACAGCTCCTGCAACCACAATCATTGCACCGGACATCTTGCCCTGCATCACCGCAGTCACTCACCGGTAGGGCAATTTCGTCCGCATCGGTGGGCTACGATGTAATCATTGTTCGGGTAACACTTAAAAAGGAAAAAAAGGTACGGCGTGCAAGGTTCTAATTTTTGGAAGATTTCATAATTGTCAGGCAAGTGGGAGCGACTTAAGCGTATATTGCAACATATGGAACTGTGAGTAAGAAGTTCGAAGAGGCAGCGGAGCGTGCAAACGGTAATCACCTCATGCCCGTGCCGCTGACTGTAAAGTGCATGCAGGATCGCTACAAGTGTTTTCAATTTATATTTAATAAGTCAAACAGACGGATCAGATCCATTCAGGTGTAGGGGAGAGGTGGGGGAAATGGATGAGCTGCTCATGATGTGCCGTGAAGCACGGGACGACGTCGACGCAAGGAGTTGGACGGAAAAAGGGCAGCAAAAGATCTTGATGATGAAAAGGAGATTGTAGGGAGGGAGTTGAAGAGCATGGTAACCAGCAGAAGGGGTGTGGAAACGGATGAAGAAAGCGCCACAGCGGAGCCTGCAGATTCATGTGGCGCACCTTCACGAAAATCTCAGAGAATCACTGGAGATTTCGGGGAGATGGAAAGATTTGCTATCCACCTCCGTGACGGGGATCTTGCTCGCATTGATCTTGATTAAGAGAATCATTCTTTCGAAAGAGCAAAAATGGAAGTGGAGGTCAATGATAAAGAGAAGGAACGAGAGGAATTCTGCGAGCCCCTCAAGGCAAGCAAAGCTAGTGTTAGCTAAGTTTCGTCTGATGATGGAGATATTTGGAACGAAAGAAGATTAAGTTAACCAAAGAACCTCTTCATTGATTTAATGGTCGCCTTCCACAAGAAAAAGATACTCCTCCAATTTTGGAGGCGTGCAATCAAAGTGCTTCAATGTTTGTTGCGGGTACAAATAGTTGCGTATGTTGTTCAGTATTATAGCTGCAACTTAGAGAGAGCCAAAAGGAGACTCCAGCACCTTCATTTTGCGCTTAAAGTCGACAGAAGTAAAATGAGACTTGATTTACTTGAATATCCGTTCTATTGTGACCCTACCTCTTGACAGTTCTCTATAAAAAGCCGTTCAGTATGATTGAAAGTAGCTGTCTTGATAAGGTACTTCTAAAAACCAACGGCGACTGTAACCGCTATCCCCGTAAAGGCAATAATTGACCTCACCAAAATCCGAGGCGACTGGGTGTTTCCCCTCAAGCTTGCTACGGCACCATAAAGTAAAGTCATGACGTCGCCCTTCCAGAGGCCCTACTGCATGCATAATAAGTCTGTCCGGTGCCGTTACTGTCTGAAATTTAACTGAGCGCTTTAGTTTATTCCCATATGATGCAACAAGATGATGCAACAAGATGCATCATATGCAACAAGTTGCATCATATGGGAGGCACTAAGGCATGAAATCCCTATAGCAGTTCTGTCTATGAACCCAACATTATTGATGAGGTTATCCAGTTTGGACCGTATACGCTAAGCGTAATCTGCATCCCGGTTTTGAATAAACTGTTGGGATAGTCCCCCCGTCAAAAGACTGCTTCTTGATGTCAAAAACCACTCAAGCTCTTCCCAGAAATGTCTGACAAATGAGAAGCGTGCTTTCCAAATATAGTTTCAAAGTCTATCCGCCTTGAAAGAGTTGCCAGCCTTCTTAAAATTATGCAACAAACGCGCACAGAATGGACTGCCTACCGGCTGCGCCTGGTTTCAATTTGTGTTTTAGGGCAACTGATTGCGTCCATCACGGATATTATGTCTTTTTCTCAAAGCGGAAGGGGGCTAGGCAATCTCGGTTACTTAGAGCGTTAAATTTAAACGTGAATTTTGAAAAAATTATTCCGTTGCTGCGATGCAAAAAGTTTCCAAGATCCTCTTGTAAGTCAATAACTTTGTTTGCAACGAATAGTACTGCTGCTGTTGATGAAAAGCTGGAATTTCTGTGGTTGATATTGAGGCGTCGTCTGCAGATAACTGACGGAGCAATTTTCCAGTTGTGAAGCCTCTCTACAAACTTCTGTTTCGTAAAATCCTTTAATCAGACTTTAATCATCTGTTAAGAATGAAGATCACTTCGATGCTGTGGTTGTGCGGCACTAGCACTGGAATCAAGATGGAAGTTAACGTTGAAATCGGTGGCACAGAGTATGACCTGTACCCTAGTACTTATATCTATTTTACCCCGCGTTATCAGCATAATTACTGCCTGGAAAGCATGAGAAATACTTTTCACTATTAATTTTGAGCGGGGTATTAGTCACAAGCACAATTTTATTCGAAAATTTCTGTAAGCGTAAGCTCACGAATCAAAAGAACGTAATAAGCTTAAAGCAGTGAAATGATGTAAACGAGTCATGTTTCATAAAATTCTCGTGACTGAGCTTGTAAACAAAATAATTTGTTATTATGAGGGAAAATATTTTTGGACCTTTTCGCCAAGGACCACTATATCAAGGCGTTTTGTATTTTTTGATCACAGATTCGTGTAAAACTAATTTTATCTATCCAAATATAGTTAATAATTTATGCAGAGGCATAATTAAATTGTGAAGGACCCGAAATCTTTTATGTAAAATTTTATGTTACTTTGAAAATGCCAACGGTGGTGACTGAAAACCTTACTTCGGCTTGCTAACCTATTAGAGTACATGATTCGAGTTTTTCGAAAAAAATACTGATCGATCTGGCTCTATTAAGAAATGAAAATGTCATCAACGAATACTAATGATATTTTTGTACCCTTAGGATCTCTTGAGAGACTTATGATTACTAATTTGTGCCAAGTATGTCATCTAAACAAATTTTTCTATCGAAATCGGAAGTTAAAAAGAATTTTCTGCATATTGCAATTGATAGGATGACATAAAATACGTCCAAAATGCGCTTGCAAAACTTTCAAATGAATAAAGAAGAGTTTTTATGTAGGTCTGTAATTTCTGGGATTTATTAACTCTTTATTTCTATTTGGTAAAGATGAAATCAGTTTCTATGGGTTTTATAATATATACCATATACTTAATGTGATGGAATGGGTATTTGCTCCTAATTTAATGTAATTTTATTACTTTTGGAGAAAAACTCTAAGCAAAACGAGTCTTTACAAAATTGGACGCGCTTTGTGCCATATAATTCTCCGGAATATTCCCAAAAAACGCTGATATGATAAATTTAAGTAATCTAAAATACCAATATACGGTTCGCAAAATTTTTATTCAAGGTAATTCAAAGGTTTCGTAACGATAAATCACTTTTGGAGTCTTGAAAGGAATATTCCAAAGTTGAATTTTTATCATTAATTATGAATAATGTCAGATTGTTAACTGCATTAATTAACCTCAGGTACTGATTGTATATACCAACAATACTTCATTATGATTTAAAAAATTACATGCGGAAACCTTACTCTTGAAAGGAATTGATGAAATGCGATAATAGATGATTTGACTTAAATATGTACATGAATTATCGCAAATTCGCATACATTTACATTCTGTGCTGTCTGTTTTTGCATTCATTTTCATAAGAAAATAATTCATACAAAAAGTGTCACAAAAAACTAAATACAAGGCTTAAAAGTAGAACATATACATCGGATTTCCTCTGAATGTTAATGATCGGTAACGGTACGTCAGCGCTTTCTTATACTCAATACCTTTACTAATCATATTTGAGTTTTTGATTTCTATTAAGATCTGAATTATCCGTCCCTCTTTGACCTCTACCAGTTGATCCCTAAATTTTCTGAGAAATAAATAATAATGGGTACCCAATATTGAGTATTACAAGCTATTAAAGTCTGAATTTTGATGTATAAGTTGAACCAGGTTACGTATAAATACAGTTATTCACAATTAGTAGTACACAGGAAACAACAAGTGGACTATACCTGTCAACTAGTGCATTTATCCCTGTAAGAAAATTTTCGTGATTTCCAATTGATGATGCAGACTCGAGACTGATGGTTGTACTGCGATACAGCATCCAGAAAACACACCTGAGGAAAATCATGTCTATCTAGAAGGGTTTTCGATCGCAATTATTCTGATTTCAGCCAAAAGAATATTTTGTATTCAATTATGGATTAGATCTCACTAAATGTGAAAAACACAAGCACAAGTTACGAGATATAACGCCGTGTTAATCTAAAAATACCGCCTGAATAAAGTATCCTAAAGCATATGACAAGTATTTCTATCCATAAAGGCAGTGTAGAGAAACCTTAGCTGAGCTTTCAATTCCTTAGAGCCACTTTAAGTAATCTGTTTCTGTGCATGGGGTTAAATTAAATTCAGAAGAGCAAATGCGGCTCTATTGAACCTATTTGAAGAAATTCGAAGTGAATAGTAGCTAGAAAGAAAATTTCACTAAAAAATGGATCAAAAAATCTGAATCGGACCCTCGGAAGCTAATTTACAGGTAGAAATTTTCGAAATCTGTGTAGCAATAAATCCAAACTTTTTTCTGGCTTTTAAAGGGTATAGCAGAAGAAAAAAGGCTAAAGGTAGATAAGTCGATAAAGTGTTTTTCATTTAAAGAAGAAAGCGTACAGGGTTGCAATTTGGTCACAATTAAAGAAACTGGGAATTATTGGAAGGCAAAACACGCATATATCTGTTCAAAAATACTAAGAATACTTCGTTCCATGTCTAAAGCATTTGCATAAAATATATCGGGCACATTATATTTTCTTTTACACAAGGTTATCTTTTTTAAAAAGTGAGAAGGCCTGTCACTTGATCTAAGATACCACTTTTTGTTTTTTGATTTAATTTAATATATGAAGGAGTTCAAATTGGTAATATCGCAAGAATATGATGGGTTTTGAATTTTCTGGGAAAGGTAAAACTGTACTGCGTATGTAAGGAAAATATTTCAAGTAGTCCCAACAAATTCTGAATACACAACAAGTTTAAACCCTGCAACAATTGGTGCAAACCTCTGCTTACTCGAAATGGATTACATTCTGGTTAAAAACGAGAAAAGGGAATGGGAACCTGTAATGTAACAAATATTAATACTAGGAAAGAAAATGGCGTCCTTGGGTGGTTCAGAGTAAAATAATGATATTTTTTTGAAGTAGTATAAAGTATTACAGTCTTCTTATATGAAATTGCTATTAAATATATTTTTCAAGTGACTTCCATTATCTTTTTTAAAAAATGATGATCCTTCAGATTGCGAAAAGTTTCTAAGAGTACATGTGGCGCGTGTCACAGGAAGCTTCCAAACATTTGCATAGCATTTCTCATTTTTTATTATTTCTCATATTATTATAATTCTCCTTTTTTCTAAATTTTGACGACAAAAGAAGAAAAATGGGCTGAAAGAGGAGTTTACTTACGTTAAGCCGCTACGCGGGCATAATCACCCATGAACTTTTCAACGACTGGTTTGCCAAATTACATCTTTGCAGATTTTCCTTTCAATGTCAAGGATCTGATTTTTCTGGACGCATATTTATTTTCATAATTTCAAGGTTTTTTGGAGGTAACAATAATAATTGCGGAAGCGAAAACATATTTGTAATAATGATCAGTGGATTCACATTTGAAGCACCGCAAATCTCCTAATCTTTTTGATTAAGTTTTTGTCGCTTTTCTATGAAATAATACCTTTTTGGATTGGAAGTATGTAATTTAAGGCGTTTAAAACGATTATTAATCAAGAAGGTCCTTCTCTGTCGAAAAGCAGTGACCCTGCAAGTAATTCTACATAGTTCTCAACTTACATGAGTCTAAACCGATAGGATAAACTCAAAAACTTTCGCACAACACAAATTACACTTAATTTGTAAAGATTATGTAAAACTTTAGAAGGAAATTGTGGAGAACAATTAAATTTTATATCTCAAGATCCTTTTTTTCAGCAAAAAGAATAATTTGTAGTTTCGAATTTAAATGTAAGTACTAAGATCATGCGATATGTTAACTGGGCACTGTGGCATTGAGATACCTCTTTAAAACAGGATTTTAAATATTAATCACTTTTACTGGTATAAATGGGTTGATGGGATTACTTTGCATTGAAAATTGTCTAGTTTTTAGTTTTTAATTTTCCTGAGTCTTCAAAAGATTTTCGGTGCTGAAAATTGTGAAGAGATTGATAACTATTTCAAAGATCAGGTAAAAGACGGTTTATGGGGTCGCAACTAGTACTACTAGGCAATATTTGTACAATATATAATAGATATGTACAGAAAAATTGTAGCATAGCGGGTCTTTTCTGATAAAGAGTCTCAGCGAGGAGTTAAAAGCCGGCATGGAAGAGAAAATTGGTACATTATCCCCGAGATGCGGTTATGTTCGCGTTTAAGTCGCTTAAATACCATAGCGACTTAATTTTTGCTGAAAACGCGTCTATTTTCAGCCCATGTTAGCTTTACTCGTCCCCTTTTATTCGCTTGCCTCCCCGATATTACGCAGATGGAAACGTTAAAAAGAAGCTTTAAAAATGGTGTACTTTGCTGACTGATCTCCAAAGTACACAAGTGATAAAAGTGAACGGTGTACGATACGAGAACAGAATAATTGAAGAGAGGTAATAGCTGCCATATGGAACGCATGGATCTCGAATATATAATTAATATATATAATATAAAGAATACATAATAACCAAAATATCAACCAAAACTTCATTCCATTCTCACAATCCACACTTGATAATTTCCCTGCTCTTACCTCTATTACCCCTGCACCTCCATAAGAAGTCAAACGATACTATTTTCCGTGATTTAGAAGTACAGAAACAATTTATTACGTGTACTGGGTCCAAAATTCTATCGAAAAATATGGCACTGTATGCAACGAAAAGCCTCCATCTGTATCTTCAGAGCTGTTAAGTATGTCCATAATTCAGTCAACAAGAGAAGAAATTGAAAACCATCGGATTCATGGAACCGTAAGTGTGCTATAAAGTGATAAAGGAAGAAAGAAATTTTACTTCATTGAGCATCTATGGCGATGGTGAGAGGTTGACTACTTGTAGTAAAAGCACATATTTTACCTCTGAGTGCAATTACGATAAATTGCTACAAAGTGAATTGGACTGCAGTTATTGTTTTTTATTGAATGAAGGTTGTTTAATGGGCATTAATAACTCAATAAGTCACGTTTAGAACTTGTTCCAAGAATTTTGAAACGAAATTATTCTTGAAGTGCTCAAATTTTGGGAATATTGCTTGAGTAACATGATTTTGGGATCTAAAAATAAAATATCTCCTCAAATGGAGTTCGCGTCATGTAAAGACGCATACAAAAATATGTAGTCTTAGTCTGGTATCATTATAATGATCCGATACGATTAAGAAAGCATTTTTACATATATTTGGTACCTTTTGGTAATCTCAGTAGAGGTGATTGAGTGAAAATATCTTCAGCAAGTTCATTTTTTAATGCTTTCTCTATCTTTTATTTAATTTATAAAATTTCAGCAGTCTTAAATTTATCTCCAATATAAAATTTTCATTCAAATTCCGAGTTGTGTCTTTATACGTTCCGCTATAATCAGCGACATTTTTTTTATTTTATCATTTGCATCGTGAAAATCTCTTAAGATTCAACGAGTTCCCTGAATCTTTCGATTGATTTACGTTGACTAAAATAAATGAGTATATACATATTTTAGATGGACAATTTCAGTCCATGAAAGTCAACCGTCATCATGATATGCATCCTTTTGCTATCCCCGAATATTTGGACAAGCATTATGTGATTGGTCTAGGCAGATCGGCTCAACTTTTCCCTCCAAGAGTATCTACGTGATGGGTGAGAAAGAGACCGTAACTGGCTAAAATCGGTGTTAGTCAATAGCATGTGTGATAATCCAAATGGACACGTAGAACTATGAGAGATATCCGGTGAGCTCGAAAGATTTTTTTCCATGTCTAGCCTCAGGTGAATACTAAGAATGTAGAACTTTTTTTGTTGACCTCTTGACTCTAACTTAATCCGTAAAAGAATACCAGGTAATTTTTTTATCGCTGTACTGGCGTCACCCAAGGGCTCCACTCTGAAATTATAGTTCTTTTTGCATAATGATCGACTAAAATACTGCAAGACCCGAAAATATCCATGCCTAAGTCGGTTAAGTTTCCTTAGAAAACTTCGGCCCAGTTGCCATTTATTCTTTTTGGAATACTTGTTCTGCATCCAGTCTAGTGCGAATTATATTATCTTTTGTGTGACTTGCTCTGACACAATTCTCTCGAAGGCTTGGATAAGGATTTTCCTTGTCTCACTGAAGCTCTTTCACGTTCATGTTGGTTTTTGGGATTTATTGTTCGATTTTTTTATGTATTTCATCATCTCGCCCTGTATTGTCCTGTATATTGTGTTGTTTTCCTTGGCTTAAAGGGTATTCATGCCCTATTGTTTTGCTTT
Source organism: Kappaphycus alvarezii (assembly GCA_002205965.3). NCBI lineage: Eukaryota > Rhodophyta > Florideophyceae > Gigartinales > Solieriaceae > Kappaphycus > Kappaphycus alvarezii. The sequence continues at coordinate 182,969 of NADL03000022.1, read as the reverse complement.
GCGGCTTCTGTAACGTTTACAGAGATGAGAGTATTACCTAGTTTTGGCCTTCTTCATGCGTCTCATACAGACTGACACCACCATCTTCCATCGAATTGGACAGTGCATCTTTGATTGAACATTCCGTTAGAATTTTTGTGAGTGCCCACTTTGGTTCAAAGCGCATGTCTGTATATGGTGTTTTTATGACCGGTATACGTGTATTTTTGGTCTTTTACCCATCTAGGTTCGACAAGAAGTTCATTTACTCTTCCTATTTGTGCTGGAATCAATTTGTTCCACCCATTTATTTTAGCAGAGGACTACGATACCCAAAATTTGTCGCCATCGTTGTACAATGTATCTCGTGCTATGTTTTCGGCTTTGTTATGAACATATCTACCTTTGCAGTGTTCGCGTGGCGGTTTGCTCGAAATGTAGACTGAGGTACTCTTGTTGCAGGTAGTCCCAAAATATGTTGCTTAAATCATCTTTACCAGCCGGAATAAACTATGTAAGTAGACGGGATCTGGAGATTAGGTACGACATGAAAATTGCGCGTGCGACGATGTCAGTGTTGTTGTCAGATGATGCCTACTTTTCAAACTTACGTACGATTTTCTTAATGTTTTGTATCTTTCGCTCAAGGATCACTGGTTCAATTTGTCTCCTTGTTGGGAGAGGTTGGATCGTGACATGATTTGCACTGAACAGCTTCCCCAAGGCACCCTTGTCATACTCTTCATCCAGGGACAGTAACAATGGTGCACCATGTTGGAAGAATCAGAGTGATTTAAGTTTTTTTACAGATAATTTATGCGTTCTCATTTGCTTTATTTGTGACTCCTGGTGGGCCGATGCTCGTTGTCTGTCACGAATAAAATTCGGTATTCCTCAAGATGAGTTCAATGCAGTTGCTTTTCTGGAATTAAGTAGTAAATATCTCTTCAGCATGCACGGGAAATTCATTATTTCTGTATTTGTACCATTTAAATTGAGCGCTTAAGCCAAAAAAGCATTGACTTCTTGCATTTTTTGCATCAAGACGGGGTTTAGGATAAATTTTGTTCTGAAAAAACGATATTTTGCTCTTCTGGATCATGTATGGCTCCTCCAATACCCTCTAAAAAGACCCGTAGATCCCTGTTCGCTTGGTTAGACATTGTTTTGTATAGAATGGTACGTATCCATGCGGTTAGTAGTGGCTTTATTTCAGTTTGATCCTTTCCACCATGAGGCTATCCACTGCCTTTTGATAGGTAAACGCGATGTGTCTTTTGTGATTTGTCCATTTTCAATTGATTTTCCGAAATCATTTTTCGGTACCTCAAGGGTTCTCCACTGTCCCCCCCAACAGTTCAGCACCTCACCTCTATCAACATGTCCGCAAACCAGCCTCCGGCTAGGCAAGCCCTATCAGGGGCGCATATACCCTCCGAGACAGAGAATCAGCTGCAGCCCTAGCCACCCCAACCAACACCTCCGCCGTCCCAACTTCCTTCCAAACTACAGCACCCACCTCGGCACCTGCACCATCTTCTTCTGCCGCGTAGAAGCCTGGTAGAAATACAAACCAGTCTAACGTTCCTTCTTGCGGCAAATTTACAGCGGACTAAGACTTGACACTTTTAAAGGAAGTAAAAGATATAATGGCGCACAGAGCACCTCATGGAAAACCATTTTGCAGTTCGAAGACGTCGAAAATAATTTTAATACGTCCAGCTTGGTGCACTGGAGAACGGATGCTCAGCACTATCAGCATTTCAAGCTTCTTATGACTAAATTTCGGAATGAAGATGCAGAAAAAAGGTCGCATCTAGCGGTGGAGAAGAATACGGGAGTATGAGCAGCTGTGTCAAGATTTGGTGACAAAAATTGATGCCTTTAGGGAAAAGAAGGCCAAATCTGTGTTGGAAGCAGTAGCGAAAGAAGCTGCACTTCTTGCTGCCGGAGAAAAGGTGAGGGATTTGGCCGTGGCAAGATCTTCGAAGAGTCCAAGCCCTGAAGGCGAGATACAGGGAGATAAGCCAACGCTGAAGAAGAAGAAAACCAGCCATACTCAGGCAGCAGCGGATATGAGTCGAGAAATTTGCGCCGTGGAGGAGGAAGAGGAGGAGAGGCTAGGATTGTTTGGAAGGCCGGAAAGTAGAGACGAGAAGATGTTGGGGTTCAAAGAGAGGCTCAATGCTCTCGAAGAGACCAGAATTGAAAAGGATAGAACCGTTGCAGGGCAAAGAAACTAAATAGAGAAGCGTAGAGTCAACCTGGAGGAACGACGATTTGAAGAGGAAAGGAAAAGATCTGAGGAAGCAGCTGCCGAACTTCGTCTTGTATTGGCAATGCAGCGATATATTCTCGTGTTGATTAGGCGGTTACAGTCTATGAAGGATCAAGGTTGTTTCCTCTTTTCCGGGGGAGAAGTGAGAATAGGGGTCCGGGCGGAGCCTCGAGCTTGAGGAACTTCATGCATCGTCTATGGCACCCATTGAACTAAGGTATGTTTCAAGACTCAGCGGTGGGCAATTGAATAACTGCGCGCTTTGAAAGCCGTAAAGGCAAGTTCGAAAGTTCCAGAGTATAGCGGCAACATGGTACAGTACTCCGGCAGGAGTCTTTTCGATACCTACCTTTTGCGGTGATTCCACTTGAACGCCCATTACACTGCTACTCTGCAAGCAAACATCAACTTGTCAAACTTTTTTGTTCTTCTTTCAGCGATGCACTACGAAATTCGACCTGCAAATAAGTTCTTAGGACATAATCAGGATCTCCATGCAGATAGAAATGTCTTACATAGATTACCAGGGAGCGTTATAGATCTGTAGTTATATCTGATCTTCCATATACGGTCTTGTCATGATGACTGCCTTCCACAGGTCCATAAAAGTTAAAGATGGGCCCATCTGGTAGAATTACGGCTTGGAAGCTGAGGCAGTTTCGGCGCTTGTGACCACTGTATGTTTCCACCGGTGGCCTTCTTTTCTGTATTGCGATGTAAGGATTAGTACCGTCGATTAAGCGGAGCCAGCTATCCAAAGGAGTGCCGGTACCTTTTACACGACTTGCGTACAACTAGGCACGTTCTTGTACAAATTCATCTCTGTATTCGGTTACAACTTTATTGAATCGAGTGAACATGAACTCCAACGCCTCGTAAAATATCTCGTTTAGCTCGGGAGCCATCATACCAAACTCCTCTTTAAGATCCCACCATTGGCTCACTGTACCAAGTCTTCTACATAGAAGACAAAAATACAGCACAGCATTAATTATATAACGCCTTATCGTCATCTAATTCCAACTAGTAGGCCATAAACAAATGTTCACGATCTATTATATGTCATTATTGATAAAGCGAAAACACTTCAGGCATGTAGCATCGTCCAGGCCTTCGAGGTTGAAACGACAAAAGCGCACTTGCAACAACCTTTCCATGTAAAGAACATCCTCTATCGTACCGTGCTCCACCGAACGCATGAAAAGGGATGTGATTAGGTTTCTCACGTCAGCATTACGGTAGCGCACGAGACAAAGAAGGCACATAGTTGTTCGAAGCCTCACCTTCGCGATGCCACCATCCCTGATCCACATTTTGGCAGCAACAAGTTCTTTAACCACTTACCTGCCTCCTACCCATTCAATAATACCGAACTGTGTTGCCAAAAAATTCTTTCTATTTTCGGAATGATGCAAGAAAATTCACCAGCCTACCGAAATTTGTACCGAATTCTTCTTTCCAAAACCTTCTATTGTTGAATAATTCGTCCTGCAATCTGAAACTCGTACCGCCTAGGCCCACTATCAGAATATCCTGCTCGAGTGCTGTCTAAACAAAATGTGCATGGATTTTAGTTAATTTCTAAGACAGTTATTTTTCAAAGCGCTTTTAGAAATTTGGGGCCACTGAAGGCCTTAAAACAGCTTTTCATATAAGTTTCATGTCTTCTAAGGAGCTAGAGATTGATCTTGAATATGGCGCAGAATTTTAATGCACCGTTGAAGCCTCTGACACAGGGTGGTAGGCATGTATCTCAGACGTGGCCGAGGCTGTCGCATCAATTTCTGAATTATTGTATCGGTGAATTTAATATATCGGCTGTTCCTAATTTTTCCTCGTTATTGTGCTAAATTATGATTTCTCGTGCTTTAACCTCAAGTTTTGACCAATGTTGTGCCTTATTCGGTATTTATGGGCTCAAGAAGTTCTCTCGTAGGTCTATGAGGTGTTTTTTAGTTTTTTTGGCTAAAAGTCTGTTTTTACGACCCTTCATGTACAATTAACACTCTGGATCGCTTTGCCCAAGATTTATTACGCCGCAGTGCTTGATAGTTTATTCGGTGTATGGTTACAGGGATAGAATCAAAAATAACCCAGGAAACCCTTCGGTATTTCCACTAACGTGGTCTGCCTTGAAGGTGGCTATAAAAGGACGTCTCCAACGTTAGTATATTGACATCAGGGTACTCACTGTTTATTAAAGTCAGTCCGGATTTGACAGCAAAACTGATAAGTATACCACGGGAAACCTTCACGTACAATTTTTCGATGATTGAACGCAGAAAACATGATCAAGTTTATGTGACAGGCGAGCGAAAGACAACTTCATGAACGAGAGGCTATACGCGGACGACATGGAATGACGGGCATTTCCATCATCGCAAGATATGGAAAACACCAAGCTATACATTCACGCGAAAGACAAAATCAAGAATGCGATGCGAGACGCGGACAACATACAACGACAGAAAATTACATCACAGCACAATATTATCAACGCTAGGCTACAAAAAACCCAAAGATTACATCATCAAAGGAGGTAGACACGAAACACGGGCAACAGAAATGCGATTTTCATCGTCAAAGGAGAGCAAAAAGCGACAAAGCACGCAGTAAACAAGGAATGACAGACGGGATCATCACTGGTTAACCACTTGCGAGCGACAGTTATCATCAACGGCAAACCACACACAGACACGAAAATGCATACAATTTAATCCATTATCCCTGGTTACGAACTGTTGAGAACTGCCAAATTCCATCAGATGCGGACAAAGAAACCTAATAATCGTAGTGAATAACAGAACTCCAGAAGCCATCAATGACACAGTGTGTTGTACATCATCACATAGAATAAGTAATTACAAAAGACACAGAACACTGGAGTTTGACGAGTTGGGAGAGTAAATTCTCTATAAGTTGAATTGAGGGAACAAGTTATTGCCGAAATGGATGTTGAATTTGGTAAGAATGGTAATGGCTTGAAAAGTCAGGAAGAAAGTGACGGTAGCGCAGATGGGTGCGTTAGAAAGTCGATAGTGCAAATAACTAAGATGAAACGGACTTATTCAATAAAAAAACTGCACCTATATTGGGTTTTTGAGCTTTCCGTGTGGTAAAGTGGCGCTTCTTTTTGAATATGAAACAAAGAAGAAGCCAGCTCTTTAGAGAAAAAATAGCTGTAGCCTACCGAAATATTTTTCTTTAAAGAAATAATATCAGAGAAATACCTGCAGCCACGTGTTGACAAAGGGCGATAATGCGTTATTTATTCGATAGTAGCATTATTGGGGGAGGCTATACCCATGTACACGTAATACTACCATTGCTTCCAACTAGAAAGCACCCAGGATTAAAAATACTTGCAATTGCCGTTTCAAATTTTCAAATACAGCGCCAACATCAACAAATAAGAACCAATTGACGACAAAAGTTGAGTTCTATGAGTCTTGGACGGTGAGGAATGGGGAGTTGTCAGATCGAGTTCGGCATCTTAGATTCCGTGCCTGATGACAGGTACTGGTGATAGTCTTGATGATGCTCTTCATTACCGTTGATCTCTATTCACGGAAGTGATGATATTGGGGATATATTAGTTCACTTTTAATACTAAGTGATTTCATTAATGGCCAGGATGTTTATGTGGTCGCATTCAATGTCACTCAGTTAACCAGTGGAAATGTGAACTTGCGTCATATGACAGTGCTCATGAAATCAATATGACTTGAAACAAGCTATGATAGTAGTGAGAGATAAGATGTGACACAAAGTTTCACAATAAAAATATCTTTAATTACTAATATGTACTAATATACCTATAGTGAAATGTATAACACTGACAAAATCAACATCATTTGTTGTTGAACAACGGATGTGTTATTAATATCAACAATGAAGAATGATGATGAATCCAACATGAAGCTGTAAAATGCTGCCAAATGAAGCTGTCAAATGAATAGAGACATTGTACCATGAAATTAGTGAGGAGTTTTGCATTTCTAATCAGTAGTTTCGACATAAAAATTTGATTTTGATTCTGAACAATTACTATTGACGTATTATGCGAAAAAATCAATCTCACTGAAACCAGTACACATAAAAGTCTATCTGTAAGATTTCCAACATATCACGGCGAAAAACATTGCGAAGAGGTCTTCTGCGTAGTCCTATCTTACGTAGCGGATGAAAATTGATCAACATAAATTCTGTAAACTTTACCGCTCATAATGGTGTTGATGGCATCAGGTAAGCTTTCAGTCTGGGGAAACTGAAAAGGTAGCATTAAATGACACATTTGTCTGCACTTTTTTTTAGTATTATGCAAAACTGAAAGCATGTCACACTCGGTTTCGGTTACATAAGCAATTCTTTATCAATTATTATAATATATTTCTTATGGGTACATTATAATGAGTAATGTTCATATCATGTGGCTACTACATCTGAGTTACATTAGTTGGTACAAAGATAGCAGTCTGCTAAATAAGAATAGTAGCGCAGACTTCCTTACCCATGTCATTGTTACTACCCTCAACCTACATCCAAGCCGATCTTGAGTTTTTTGCATTTTCAAGAGCAGATAAACTCACCCCAAAAACTCAAAGTCACATCTTCAACATCTCAGCCCCCTTAGTTAGGGCTCCACTTCTAACAGGACGGAGAAAACGCTCATTTTTCTGATTTCTTCTATGTACATCACACCAAGCGGAATTACGATTCTGAAATTGACGAAACGGGCAGAAAAAAACGAGTCACACAGGATGAAAATCCATCGTATCATCATGCTACGTAATGAGTACCTGGCCCCTTTGATCCATTGCAGCTAATAGAGCAATTAAACGCACAGAAGAATGCCATTATCAATGCAACGAAGATTGCCATTGAGAAATTCAAGAAAAAGCTACTTTTCCAAGAAATAAATTGTAGCATCTTCTGTCACCGAAGCGTTGACACAGATACACCTGTTTATGTCAAAAATTTCTTGCGGAGATCCCGGCATTACAGTTGAAATTCGTCGAGTAAGGAAATGTCGAAAGAGGAAGCAATATATCTTCGACGTTGCAATTGAAGGGCTTGTGATATCATGAGTAGAGTAAGAATGTCACACTGTCTGATGTCAGTGATATTGGAAAGAATATCAACTCATTTTGCGCAACATTTTGAGGTCAATTTTAATGTATACTCAGCATTTTCAATATTTCTCTTCGCCGTATAAATATATCACGGAAAAGAGGCGCATTTATCCCTATTAATTTCTCCCCATTCAGGGAAGAATCAACAAGTTTCATGAGGAGATTTTCACCCAAATACTTGGGTCTACACGAGACGGTTGAAAAGGAAAGCATTAATACCGCAGTTGCTGGTCTTGCAGTTGTTCATTTGCTTCAAAGATATGAAGAGAAGTATGCGTGCCACCTTTTAATCTGTAAATGAAAGGGCAAGTGACGATAAAGCATCGTTCAGTTTGCTGTAATTGCATCAAAATTTCCGGCAAGAATTGGATGAATACGTGTGGACTTGAGAAGTGTCGATGGAATGAGTGGAAAATGTTTTCAAAGGCAGTCAGGATTTTTTTCGTTGAAATGGCATGAAGAAAGCATAGAGAAAAGCATTTAATGTGAAGAAGCAGAGGTAGACGAGTCAAGAAGAAATTAATGTCACCGACGTAAACACCGAACCAGATATTTTCGATCTATCTGTCAGTTCATTGTGTGCAGAAGTAGTGAAACTCGTCACCAAGGATCGGATGAAGACTAAAGAAAATTTTATGAACGATATCGGGTTCGTGTTTCGTGCTTTGAAAAATACATCTGACGATGACATACCGGGGACGGGGCTCGCTCATTTAATGTTACTTGATGCCTTACGTGATCAACTATTTACGATTTCTCTTCCAACACTATCAACGCTTGAATTGATACTATAAGAGTCCTGGGAGAGTATATCAACAGAAATTAAAATGGCGAAATTATACTCTTCCAAAGACAATGCGGACGTTGTCGAAGGATATCGGGTCGAGAACCAGCCGAAATAACTAATTTTGATATCTTTATCCGCTAGCGAATTTTTCTTTAACAGATATCTCAGCATTATCCAACCCGACGAGGTGGCGACAACAATCGAGATATTAGACCATTGTCGTTTACAAAACGTCCATGAATCCAGGTGAGCAAAGTTTCGCCATCCTTCCTTTTCGGCGCATTTAGCTAAGAAAAGAGCATATACTTCTTGCATTTTCACCTAAATCACTCCATGGAGTGAACGCAATTTCAAGGTCATTTTGCCGCATTATCATGGAAAGTATTGCTTATCGTTTGAAGAATGTTACCCGGTAGTATAGCATTCATGGTCCCTTCTTCTCCTGAAGCATTCACGACAGTTAACAAAAGATGCAATGACTCTCAAAAGATTGACACATCCGCAACAGTGGGCACACCCTCAACCGGTGGTGAGATAAATCATACAGTAAAAGCGAAGTCAGACCTTGTTTACATGTGCTTTCTAGGATTGAGCCAACGAAAGGTTATAATAGCAAGAATATCCGAGAAGTTGACGATGAAGTTGGTGGAGTATCAGCACATTATAAAGCCTGATTGTAACGTCTGCACGCGAATCTGTACTCGTATCACATCATATTGATAACGATTCTTCCGATAGTTCAAAGAAAGAGAAAGAGAAAGATGAATTATTTTCATTTTGAATTACAAACTATTTTGAGTAGAAAGGGTGAAGAGATGTGTTGCAATGAAAATAAATGCTTGAATTTTTTAGTGAGAAATAGTTTGTGCTGGTCATGTCGCATATTGCAATTTGGTTAGGCACGCCTAAGAGACAACCCGGCCACACTGTTCTTCACGAGGAATACGGCATTTTTATTGTGTTTCCAATGAATAAAATATCTCAATCGTGGAATCATAATACATTTTTCATCATGTTGATGAAGCACTGCAACTCAGCACTAAGATCTCTTCATTTTCAAGGTGAAAGTTCCTCTCCCATGCGTGACGGTTATTCAATGACGTTTGGGTACTCAGAATCCGCCACTGGATTCTTATGAATCAGATTGTTGCACAATTTCAACTTCCTGACAAGGAAGAGCTGCAGCCTTCATTCCATCTGAAATATATCTTATTTCCGTACCAATATATAATCTAGGCATTTCATGAAATTAATATCCCTTATGTAGATGAATGGAAGACAATCGGACAAGGAATAGATAATGATATATTACGATAATGATATGTTGACTGAATGTAAATAAAGATTGAACAACATCACCATAAAGTATCCGGTACTGTTCTCCAAACCGCTTTATAGCACTGTTTCTGAACTTTAATGCTTATTTTGTCCACCATTTATCATTTATTCAGAATCTATTCAACATTCTTAAACCATTTGACCAATTATTTTGTATCAAAGAATGCCAGGTTCTTCTCTCGACACTCTCCTCACTTACTTGAAAAGTAAACAGACATAAATTCTCATGAGGGTTGTTTTTTATTTTAGCATAAAATCTGAACTCTTTATCTTCGTAGCTGTTGGCATCCCAGACAACACGTCTTCCCTCTGTCTGCAGCATTTCTTTTAACAAACCGCAAGTTCCATGGCTTTCAGTCAAGAACCCGTTTTTCTTCAGTGCAAATTTCACTTCTTTGGGCCACGTGGATCCCTCGGCAATATTAAATTTCTTTGTAATATACTCCCTTTCTCGTATTATTCTAAGGGCTGTCAGTATTGCCTTTCCTGTTCCCTTCAAATAGTAGTTATCAACTTTGGATAGTGCCAATCTTAATCGTCCTTGCCAGTCATTCAAAAAAGCAACATATACAGAATCGATTTGTGTGTTCTGGTTGTTCTACTGACGCATCGCACGCTTTAATCATTATGAGTCTTTTCAAAAACAATTCTGGGATCCTGCTCATATAAACGACTATTTATAAATTAAAAAATGCCATTTACAGCAGAAAATGAAGGTTTGTGTGATCAAGAATGTCGTGCAGAATTTTTTAACTGCTTCACTTGTTGGCGAAATTATGATGATATCCTCTCCCGGGTATGACCATAGTTTTCCTAATTTGTTATAGCATAATGGTGAAGTCTTCACCTGCACACAAAGCTTTGTCAACTGCTTTAATGTATGATTTGGCGCGCTCCTGCACTTTTTAGACATATGGCGATCCTCGTATCCCGTTCGACTTCAATTTTTTGTGAATCAAATCCAAGTGACAATCGGTACGAGTATAAATCAAGGACACAAGTTTTTCAAACATATCCAATATTTGACTTGCTTGACGTGCGTCAGTGGCGGCTGGTGACAAATGAGGACTATCGTAGTGGTCATGTTCCTGCTACAAAATGAAGATTCGATATAACTGTCGTAATGCATTTGATGCCACAAATTAAATGCTGTATGTGTCAATAAGAGACATTGAAAAAAGTTCAGAATAAGACAGAACTCTGTTCTTTACCTCCAAAATGCACTTTAGAAGGGATGATATGATATAACATTCAAACAGCTCTCTCCCAGGCATTGATGGAAGAAGAAGTATCACGGTCTGCATAAAATACTTCGCTAATCCCGTCAAATGCTGATCGGAACCAATAAACATGCAACGGAAACAGTCTATAGATGCCGATTTATCTAGTATACTGTCATCAGTCAAATTGATACATCCTTTTCCTCTTGATATTGATTATCACATGGACATGAAGCTGCTCATGGGTGAAGAAGACGTTTTCATCATCCCTAACATGCTATACTGTGCGTCTGAAATACCTACCTCACGCAAATTGGGATGTCGATCAATATCTTGTCCGGAAAATGGCAATCCACCATGGATATTAACATCAGTATATGTTCCTATTATACTTATAACTTCACCGGCAATATCCATATCTGCCGCAGCCCGCCGATGATAGTTGCAGATATAACAACACGCATTGGCAGTGTGTCCTAAGACATCGAAGGAAGCATTAATTGCAATTGTGTCACCGACAGAGCCGATAATGTCTACAAATGTTCTTACTTCATCTCCGTCAGCAGACACGTCGACAAATTCATCAGTCGTTCCAATAACAACATCTTCGCGCATCATATCAAACGCAACTAGAAATGATACACCAGGAGGAGTCATCGATATCACCCTAACTGATGATGTCCCGGTTCTCACACATATCGGTAGATTCAATGGTACCATGTATACCCCGTTCTCAGTAGCTTTCTTCCTATCTATCATTTTGAACCAATCTCTATACAAAAGAAACCTGCATAAAAGTATTTCTCCACGCTGGAGGGATTCCCGGAGCCTCATACTAAATATATAGCTACATTCCTCCGCTGCTTTTGGTAAGTTCCCAGGAGATTTATCGACGCCAAAGGCTCCATGTACCGTAGGTAACCTTAATCATTGTTATCGTTGATAGCCGGTATGTTATCCTCACCATTATGTATGCGCCGATATGATCTTATATTTCTCGGTATGCAATTTTCCGTTACGTAGATCTCATCAACTTTTGCTTCAATCCAAAATAGTGAACGGTACTTATCTCCATCGGTCGGTTGGAAGAATCAGTGTGCAATAATCAAACGAACTTGACATTCGTCTTCAGTGTCTAAAACTGGCTTGGTCATGCAATACGTGTCATCGGCACGTATTGCATGACCAAGTCTACCCAACACACATAGTAGCTTAAAAGAATTTTCCAAGCGTATTAAACGCTTCAATCGCTTATTCAACCCCCTTACGGCATCATCATCTCCAAATGACGCAATGCATGAGGTTGAATTTGCTTGCTTGCTTGAAATAGCATTGTCTCGTTCTTCTTTGTCATCATGTGGGATTTCCACAGCTAATGGTATCTATATTGATATGAAAAGGACACCAACGGCATCTCTCGACCCGCCCGTGTGTTAATAGCTCCCTCTACCATTCTCAACGCGACCGAAGTCGTTATAATATGAACGAAACTAACCAACAAATTTGGGATGTAGCGAACAACCTCCCAGTAACGTAACTTTCACAATAGAACCTTGTTCAGATTCAGTAATTACGCTATAAGAAGGCAATACTTCATCCAGTGTTATAGTATGTGGAGTTCCAGAAAAAAGTCTCATGGGGCGCAATTGGCCAGTCGTTAATGCAATCTGACAATTTGACACCAGTTACACCTGCATTTAAAACACTCTCATCTCATAAAGGTTGCTTGGAGCGATTTCACTTCTTAATTCAACTTTTTGTGCTTCTGAGGAAGTCATTGAAAATATGAGTGAGTAAATCAAGCCATAAATATTCACGTACGGCAACAAATCTTACCACATTTTGACTAGCACTCTTTTGGAAACATGTACTGATAGCTTCTCCAGTCTTTCATGAGTCTTTTGATGCATTTCATTCGTTCATATAGCAATTAATTTGTTTCGAGCAAAATAAAGCAGTTTCGATGAACCACATTGGTATGAAAACGAACTTTATGGCATCAGTATAACGGGCATTGAGGAAGAAATTGGACCAATAGTAGATTCGAAACTCACGCCCTTACCTCCATGGCTGGTGGTTTGCAACTCTACTCTTGCCCTCTTGCTCCCATGGTGCTGCAAAATTCCCAAACAGGTCTATGCGAAGCCTGTTCACGACATCTTGTTGACGTTTAGTCAACCTTACACTCCCTGAAGTGATTATAACAAATATCATCTTCTACCAATGATATACTGATAGCAGCATCCCAGGAAGGCCCCTTCTTCTCGCCAACTGCATATTCCACTCTATCTCTAAATAGTCGTCCGCTCCGCCCACAATGAAATCGTTGCCATGTTTTCATCATCATTAACATTGAAATCATCATGAATATTGTAACTTCCGTCACCCGCATCTTCATTGTAGCTACTAAATTCAGTATCACATTCGTTATCATCACTATCTACGTCACAATTACCGCCAGTGACATCACCACCATCACCATCAACATTAATGCCAGTACAGTTACCATTAACGCTATCACTGCTAATCAGATCATATTCATCGTCACAACTATTGTCGAAGACATAAAAATATGAAGAGACGCCATTAATATTTAGCCTCGTTGGAAACCATTTTCTCACCTCCTCTGTCATCATCACCACCAAGAAAATGAATGTAGGTAGTTACATTGACTTGGGTAGCTGTGACTATGATAATTTCTTTCTCATCATAAAAACCGGAACTTAATCCTCCATTACGAACATTTCGACACATCTTTTAACAAGAATCAAAGGCACGCAGATGGCGATGCAATTCTGGTATAAATGGAATTGGTACATTGCCTACAAAACATCGATATTCGCTTGGGTTATCTTTACTTTTGAAAGGATACTGTTTGCTGAATTGATACTTCTGGAGTTCAGCATTCAACTGCTTGCAACATAATGGAAAGATTCGTTTCTCTCCTCCGCATTATCTTCTCTGCCACTGCTCGTTCATGTCATTCAGTATTATCTGTTTTAATTGTTCTCAAGATAATATATTCAGTAATTGAGGATTGTTAGATCATCGGTAGTTTTCTTCATCGATATCTTGTTCTTCTCTCAATATCTTTTATACAATTAACCATAAGTGGTTGTCTGGCCTTCGATTTTTAGTTTGTGTACGATTGTCGTAATATTACAATATCCATAATGTTATTTCCAAATTTTCATTGAATATAAATTCCATTGACACAGCGCGAAATTAGCCAGTGGTTCTCGAAAATAAGTACTTGTAAGCAAATTGGTAATCACTATCTCATACAGTGTCATTAATACGCCATCAGTGACTGTTAAAACATTACCTGTATTGTAATTCTAACATGTAACTACTGTTTCTTAATACAGATATGCGCGATTCTCGTTGTTATTTTTCTCAAACTAATGAAATTAAGTCAACGGATGACTTTGATATCAATAGCATCGGTCTGTTAAAATATATATCATACTTTTCCAACGGTATTACTTTTTTACCTGTTTTATTCAATAATTCATCCTTATCACTCTCTATCTTTGCGTTGATTACAAATTTCATCCCAGGCATATATCATAACTGATATCATCGAAGGTAAATCTCGCTGACGTAATAATCACTCCTGATGATCGTCAAAAACAATGTCTCTCAATCACTGTTTCCAGTCAGTAACATTATAATCATTTGATTGTGAATCTCACTATAAAATCTCTTCATTTTTTCATCACATATAAAATCTAGAAAGTCATCCTCCCTTCATCTTTCAGTCTGAACTCAGGTTACAATCAGAACAAAAGTTTCGTCGAACTTGTCTGCGTGGAACTTTTCCTTCGGTACATATAACTAGCATGTCATCAAAAGGTCAATTTTTGAAAAAGAAGTCACCATGTTCTCCAACAAATTATCAGTAGAGACGGAAGAAACACTGTTCTGGGAGACAACCAGATTCTACTGATCCTCATGAAGATCAGCAGGATTACTTTGTACAGAATCAGAGCAGCGTTCGTCGTCGTCCCGAAAAGGAGTTGCTGTTTCCAAGGATTCAAGAATATATTGAGTTCTTCTGGAAATTGGCAGACGATTCGAAAGAATCAGATTTTTTGGATGATGAGAATATACCTGTTACTCCAATAAAGAGAGACTTGGGAAGAAGAAGACGAATTCTCTCGTTCCGTTTCACATGTTTGATGGTCAGTTCTTGTATTATAGCGGTTCTTTCGAAGGCCCATTGGATCTCAGCTACACGCGTTCATATACATAGTTGAGACCAAGAGGTCTGGAGTCGTATGTTCACAGTGATGTCACTATCTCTCAGTATCAAATGTTGATACATGGGAAGGCCGCTATCAGGGTTTGTTTGAGTGGCGATTGACAGTTGAAAGCGACTACTCTGGTGGAAAAGCGGACAATTTAGATGTTACACAGTTGTAATCAGGCAGTGAAGGACTTCTATGAAAACTCCCGTACTGAAATACAAGCTTCAAAATTTTCGTTGTCAAAACAAGTTCAAGTTCTTGAAGACACATTTTTTAGAACGTTCAACTTTATCACTGTTGCAAAGATACCCATTAGTTACCCATTAGTTCTGTATTTTTTCTCCAGGAATGCTAGGTTATCTCTTGTTGCTTTTTTTGTCCCTGCCTATCTGTCAAAAGTATTGAACGACGTCGTGCCGAAATCTTTCGGGAAGAGTAGCAGGAACTTCCAAAGTTTTTCACTCTTCGAGCGAGCGTTATTTCCTCCAGAATGCCAACGTCAAAGTCAGCTTATTATATTCTAGGAGACTCTCTGACCTTCGTTGAGAGCTAGAAGGCTAAGGAGTTATTAGCGATAATCACTCAACAAAAAACGCTGTCAGCTACTGTCCTGAACCTTCGCAATGATGGTAACTTTAAGCTGTCTGTCGTGTCCAGGACTGTCAAAGAGTTCTGTATGGGACTTAGTATTGATATTTTGAGTGTATTACACAGTCACCAGGAGATAGGAAAGTCAGTTTCAGGTTAAATATCCGGGTCAAGTAATTGTATTGACTGACTTATCAGTAGCATTCTCCAGGTCAAATCGATTCATTCTCGTGCCACTTTACATAAAATCTTTTCAGCGGTGTTATACAGCTCCTATAGACGTCAACATTGAATAAACTTAGGGTTTTCCATCTTCCACTTTCTATTTGGAACTGCCGAGAGATAATTCTCGAAGAGGAATACTCCTCGTATGCTAAGAGCGTGCAAGGCTTGATATATGACGATTTTAACATCAACAAATATTTGTTACGTGAAGCAAGCAAACGAGCTCATGACATTTATGATGTAGTTAGCCCGTCACTAGGGTTCCAAGTTCAGTGGACGAGGTTGCCTGCAGTACAGTATCGCTGGTCGGGAGATTTGAATTCTACTCTACTCATGATATCCTTGGAAATTTGGCTATGCATATTCATGTTTTGTTGCTCAGGTCTACACATTTATGTCAGCAATTTGACTGTATTATTAAAATTAGCGACTTAAGTGATCTATTATATACGTCAGATTGATGTAGCATATATTAATCAGTCCTCTCTTTCATTGTTAGAGCTTAGTGTTCCGTTCGATCCGTTTCTCACCACATCCGATGTAG
Source organism: Kappaphycus alvarezii (assembly GCA_002205965.3). Lineage (NCBI taxonomy): Eukaryota > Rhodophyta > Florideophyceae > Gigartinales > Solieriaceae > Kappaphycus > Kappaphycus alvarezii. The sequence continues at coordinate 166,628 of NADL03000022.1, read as the reverse complement.
TCAACTTGTTACACATCAGTGTTAATTGCTTCCTTTGTATGTTAAAACTTTTGTCAGTAATCCATATCTGCAGTTATCCACATCATCTGCTGATCGTCACATTCATGTAATGTAAGCATCCACATGATACAGTCTCCTTTACAACATACTAACATCATCACAGTATGATCACTCTTAGTAGATTGTAATGTCATCAAACAAATTATCACTTTTACAATATACAAACATCACCACATATCTATCACCTTCAGTAGATATTAGCCTCATCTCTGTACTCCCAATCTCAATAAATGGTATGCTCATCAAAGCATGGTCATCTTCAAAACACATTAACATCATCACGGGACAGTACTGTTTCGTGACGTCGACGTCAAATATATGTGACGTTACCTCCGCTAAATATTAACATAGTAGCCTCATCTCTGCATACCCACCCTCAATAAATGGTAACATCAGCACAGCATGGTTACCCTCCGTAGATGGTAATATCTTCACAAAATGGTCACTTTTTCAGCAAAAGGTAACATCATCACAGCATGACCACCTTCAGAACATACTAACATCATACTGTATGATCGCCTTCAAAGAATCCTAAAATTACCAGGGATGAGAGTTTCGATGAGGATAGCTGCAGTATACTATAAATATATAAATTCGCAGAGAGACCCACCCCCTCAGATCCAGTCGCTCTGTTTATGCAAGATGAGAATGCCACGTAAGAGTGTTATCATGATCGACGTGATGATCTTGAGATGGATATTTTCCCAATATTATTGAATATCTAAGGCCCTTTCCGTCTAAGTATCGAATGTGGGTTGGATATTTACTGTAAACCCCCAAAGATGAGCGGATTATGTGTCCATTATTTGGGGGCCATAAGAGATGGCGGTGGGTAGCAAGTATAGGGTGGGCTTAGTGGACTACGGGCTGTACTCTACTAAAGGGGGGCAGACAGGTGGTTCAAAAAGAAGTTTATTTAAGATTTGCTCCTAACACCGGCAAATAAGGGTGAAAATTGGGGAAAACGCGCCCTGGGGCGGATATGGATCGTTAGGATTTGACGACGGGAGGTTTTTAATGGGGTAGGAGAGTTAGATCGGTATGCAGCACGTAGTTGTCGCTGCTATTGGTAGCTGTACGAGAACGGTAGCAAAAGACCAGTGGAAGATCAAACAGAGGGGATGTCGACGACTGTGACCTTAACACACCATAGAGGTTCAAAGAGTGGTAAAGCCTCCAATATTGGACATTGACGGTAGATCAAGGGAGGGTGGATGGTGGGGGCGGGGAGAGGGTCGGGTGTTTCAGGATTGGCGGAAGTATGTTGACCATGTCTATGTGTCGATGCTTCTGTTAATGGCAGCATGGACGATGGTTTGTTCTCCAAATTTAAGAGGCATTTTAGCGATTGAACTGCAAGGAGGCAATGTTCGCTACGTTCCGAGGACATTATCTGTCGAAGCTAGAGTATGAAGCGATAGGAGTGGCCTTCATCGCATATATGTGCACACGGCCTCTCGGAAAAGGCCGAATCCTGTCACCGAATGCCAACACCTTCTTGTCCTTATTTCATTGGTTCAGCAGCGCACTGTTGCTGCTATTGATGGTAGAAAGAAATTCAAAGACCCTCCTATGTAACACATGGTAGATGAGAATTTTTTTACCATGCCCGAGCTTGCGAGAGGCGCTCGGGAAATCCCTACAGCAATTGTTGCAGGAAAGGAACGATTGTAAGGTATACCGGATTCTGCAAGGTCGACGAGGGGTTAATTACACACAACGGGAATTCAATACCGATTTTTACTACTGTAAAGAGGTTCTGCAGGATATTTATGAATTATGGATGTTACCGGCGGAATAAATAGCGCTATTTACGCTTAGTTGGTTACATGCTGAGTAGTAAACACGTTCCGTACGCATCCAACAAAGTCCTTGACTATGTTTCCACAGTAGTTTTTGATTTAATCAAGTGTTTGCTTGCGCTTGCTCGGCATAGACGGTGATGAAACTGATTAGAGGTGCTTCTGCCCTCTCAGAGAGTCTGAAGCAAACAGAACCGTTAGATTGTTTTATAGAACTGGATCTACGCTTCCGCAAACCCTCAATCGGGGGTTGATTCGACAGAAACGAGTGAAAAGGAGCCTTTAATATACTTTAAAAGATTGAGAAAGAAATCTAGGCCGTTAGAACTGTAAACGAACAGGTTTGACTGGTGCAAATTGCAATGCATCGACACTACCGCAAGTTAATCTTGGACTCCAAAGACCATATTGGTCTTGCTCATTGTGTAATCGTTGAATATTTGTGCATGAAATGGGGCTGAACAGATAAAAGTGACCGAATTTTTTGTACCCACCATCAGTAAAGGTAATTGAAGGTAGTAATCATCAATTAAATATTTTCTTCAAGTTATTTCTCTTGAGCAGATAATTCACTGCTCGCTTCGTATATATAGCGGCCCTGACTAGACGAGTCTGAGGAGTGATTGACACGTGGACTTTTTAAGAAAATCGGCAATATCTGAAATTACTCTGTCACAGAATCATTCTCGTGCGTTTGCAACACCAAGCATTGTTCGCTTCTCATATTTTCGCGAGCATTTTGAGATGATGTATAAATTGTTTAGCTGCCGGTGAGTAGCTGTACTGGGATGGGTCTTTTCAATATGATTTTCTCTTCTTCGTAGAGTTCAACGGCGATATCGAACATATCACTGAACGCAATTACCTCCCCTGGCATTGCAGACCTTTTAAGTCTCTAGATTTGTGATAATTGAATGAAATAGGGGATATTATTTCAGTTGCGTCTGGGATTGATACGCTTTGTCAGAGTTTAGACGTGAGTTCTTAGATGTTGGTAAATGAGCATTCTGAAATTCCAATCATTCTTACTGTCTTCACGTCTATTTTCGGTATTTTGAGGCGGTTTTGATTATTTATTGCGTACTCTATTGTCATTTCAATTCTTCTCAATAGTCGGGATCTATTTGAATCGAACACCTGTTCATTGATCTACGTAATCTGCGCGTTTTCGATGAGGAAGTCCGGCCCTGAGTTCGCCAACCAAGCCAATCTCATGTGCATGGATTTGAAACTTTTGAACGAAGCTTCCGGGGGTTAAGCATTCTTACTCGCGTAGGTAAGATATTTCATTTACGAAGAAGTTGACTTCCTCTTCATCGAGGATGAAGTCAGTGAATTCGAATGACAACGCAAATTTTTTTTCATTTCGAATGTCTAATTCGTCGCTCTCGAAAGCGCACGAAAATGGTCGGTCTCAAATTGGATAAAGTCGTCAATATAGATTCTGCTGAGGTCTTTGAGAACGCCTTTTTAGCCAAAAAGTAGAATGCGGGATCGACACGAAGGGATTTCATTTTCATATCCTCATGATGGTGATTGTCAAAGGCTGTATAGCACAATTTTCCTGCGAAGAGTATCTCGTATAGCCGGTAAAGTATTTTCAGATAATGGTCAGGTTCTAATTCAAATTCTGGTATAGGATTCTCGATGTAAAGTTCTCTAGATAGGTGTTCTGAGGACTAGACGTAGGCTTAAGTGATATAGGCTGCCCTTACATCAAAAATAAAGGTACATATGAGCGCTGGGAGAAGTCTGAATGGCTGAGGTTGTAGTGTAGAGTTTTGTACTAAGATGTTTTCATTTTGTTGCGGTGTCCTCCAATAGCATATGTAGCCTTCTGTTTAACTTATTCGTCTATAGAGGACTTAATCGAAAGTACGAAAGGCCTAGGAAACACTTTATCATCTGGTGATAATTCTTCTCGAAGATTAGACTTGAAAGTTCCGCACTCGAGCAAAAATTTGATCTCCCATTATTTATCGTCCCTCATTTCTTGGCCTTTATCTCTGTGGTCGTTCTCACCCAATACCTCTGTCTCCAATATTAAGTTGTCATTTGGCGACTTAAATACGGAAAATCTGTCTCAAACCTCAGTAAGAAGTAATATAGAGCCCCTCTGGGGTGCGGTAGGGTTTTAGTTGCTAAATTTTGAACGCATTTGCAGAGTCAATGTCGGACACTCGCATAATGATGAGCTTCTTTTGAAGAATATACCTGAAAACATGTAGAATCCTGTCCATTTTCCAATTCGATGAGAAAAGATTTTTTCTCGCCAGACTATTATTCTCTCTCCAGACTGGTACGACCTGTCACTCGCAGGCTTACTGCATGTTACCGTAATTTGCGTATTCTAAGCCTTTCTGTTTGAGTCTCCATCTCTTTACGAGCCGCCACTGGAATTTTTCTTCTTTTCTGTCTTGTCTGCGGGAAAGAAAGGGGCTAGTTAGTGACGAAGAGTTGTAAAAATTCACCAAAGACAAGGGAAGCAGTAAACAGGCCTTCTGGTCTGAGCGTTTCGCTCTCGACTTTAACTAAGCACACCAAAACGAGTTCCTTATCCGTTATGGGCTTTGTTTCCATGATTTTTCTGTAGGTAAGACCTAAGGGCTTATGGTTACGTTCAGCTGATCCCGAGCGGGATTGTGATTCTATTCCATTTTTTTGACTTCTACATTCGATAGGCGCGCGAGGTCTATGAATTCCAATCTTAGTTGAGATCCTTGGTCTGTGAGGTTGCGATTTGGCAGTCTGGTGTAACTTTAGTCTCAGTAATTTACGATTCCATTCCAAACTTCCTCGTCAGAAACACTTTTGAGGAACTGACTTTCAGAGAAACGAGTTTTCTCTTATGCTATGTTTAAAACTGGGGCTCTATCAATGCATGTAATGTCTAAAAATACTAGTTCCTTAAACTTCACATCTACGGATAGTAATGTTACTCGTAACCGTGTCATGGCTTTTTGGATTCCCTGGCATGGATCGTAGTTTTGTTAAATATCTTGCAATGTGGGTAGCGTCTCAGGCGTGGCTTCTTACGACCGTTAACTTTTAATAAGGTCGAAGAATTTCTTCTCGGAGGAATGAGAGAAATTACTATGCATTTTCGAGAGTTGGGGGCGGGTGAAGGACGTGCCAACAGGAAATCTCATTCGTGCATGAATTTGATTTCTATATTGCCTAAACATCAATACGGGCCATCTTTCTAAGCATGGTTCTTTTTGATTCGTAGTACCGTTGGCTACGCGCTTAACCCTGTTAGAGACGGTGCAGCGAGTCAATTATTACTTGTTCAGAACTTCCATACCGAGCAGGGAGGGAATATCGCCAACATATCCATTTCAACCTGAATAATTTGTATCTTAGTAATGGAATCTATAGGGAGCAAAAAGAAACAAATGGATTAGTAAAATTCATCCGCAAGCCTAAAGAGATTACGGGAAGGACATATTTTCCGGTTGTGAACACCGAATGCCGTGAATACTCGGCTGACATCTTTGCGACCGAGAACAGATTTGGGAGTACCAATGTCGCGAAGAAAACACAAGCGGCGGTTTTTAGAGATTTACTTGTTCATTTATGAACAGTAGATATCTCCCATAAACATTTCTGATTCTTCATCAGATCTCAGTGGTGTGATTTCTTCACGTTGACGAGGTGGTTCTCAAAGCACCCGCTGTTCAGGCGAGAGTCCGAGGGCACGTGATCAGATTCACTTATTGTCACATGGATAGGGGTTAAAAGGATAGAGACTAAATGATTGTCTTGTTATGAGGCTTCAATTCTCATGGAAAAAGTGGGAATCGTCCCGAAGCGGCCCATTTTCGTTGATGAAGTGCGAGTCTAATTATTTTAAATCTTTACTTTCATTCTGCAAGTTTTATACGTTTGCAGAGACAATTCCTTGATTCAATGAAGAATATTGAAGAATATTTGCGAAATACGTGAGAACATACGTACAGGACTCTCTATCCCTAATTCTGCGGCAGGCATGCGCCTCCATTGCACCAGAGTCAAAACGATGGTTATGGTTCCAGTTCAGAGCTTCAAATTTGTGGCATTCGTTGCGCTCACAAGACATCTCGATTAAACGGTAATGTCGACGGCTTTTTTCTTCCATTGGTACCGTATAGATACTTTTATTGCTTATATTGCCCTATTTTACAGCCGTAGAGATTCATGCTTGAGAGGTTATTTTCAGTTTGTTCCATTTAAACGGTCCCAATGGTGTCATTTCCGGTTCCAATAAGAAGTATAATCTAGACAAGGTTTTGAATGGACTCGTAAATAGTCAGCACAAAGTTGTTGAAAGAGTAGCCACGGTAAATTTTGCTTTAAATATGGAGATAGGACCACTCTTGAAACTCTGGTACTGCGTTTCGTAGATACTCCACCTTATGATCGTCTGCAAGGAGTTCTCGAGGGAATTGGAAACAATCTCGTTGATTCAAAACAACAGTTTAGTTTGACCTTCCGATATGTCACAAGTGCTCTTTTCATGCATTAACGGTCTCAAACGTGGTTTTCCCAAAGTCCCTTTGATCTCTAGGCGTCTCAAATAAGATACGTATTCACTCATCACGACCTTTACAAACTCAGCTTAATTCAATTCATCGTTACAGTTCCCGACACAAAACGTACGTACGACAGCATTGAGAGAGTGAACGAAGTAGTCAGCCGTCTAGGGGCCGGATAGATAGTATTGACGGGCACAATTTACATAGAGCTTGAGGATTTCGGATATATCTTCCAGCAAGTCTCCACAGAACATGCAATCTTTAAACATCTGCAGAACGTAGCTCACTTTGCGCGAATTCAGAGGTCCTTGGTTGTCACAGCGAATGTTCTGGCGCTCCAAGTAGAGGGTTTCATCCTGCTCCTCCTGTTTTCCAGCATTTCCGTAATTCCTGGTCGCCTGATCATTGGGTCAGAACGAGGGACTGTTCCCACTTCACTCAAGCGGCAACTTTCACTTGCGAAGAAATTAGAGTCTTGATATTTTCTTTTTGGTCCGCAGAACAAGAGATTTGCTAGTATCCAACAGAAGATTCGAATGGACTCTCTTATTCTTGAACTTGTCTACAATACCTTTCGCGTGGGTCAGGACGACTCCCGTAGAGATAGGGAACCAAATCAATGACTTCAACATTCTTTTCTTCTTAGTCAGATCTTTTGTGGTCAAGAAAACGTCGAATCCAGTGGTGATGTTATCTAATCTGTAAATATCTGTTATATCAGCTAACACATTTGCAGAAAACATCTGTAAGTTGAAAGAAAACTCACTGAAGACCTGATTTGGCGTAAAACCTAGGTCTTTTAGGTAACACTTCACATCTTCTGCGTCCGGGGACGTAAAAGAGATATCTGAACTTGATCCAACTGGGCCTGATAACGCTAAGAAGAATCCCAAAGTAGACTTCGCAGCATTCAAAGTCGAAACATCCGGCTCGTCGCAAAACGAGGAAGACTACATTTTTTCCGGATCTTGTCGGTAGCAAAATTGTACTTTGAGCGGTATACAGTCGCTATTTTCGAGACATTAACTGGATCTATTCGATCTATATACTTTGGAACTGTACGGCTTACGCGGGAAAGTGCAGGTAGTCTCGCGCCGGGAGCAAAAAAGGAACCCGGATTTTCGTGCTTACTGCGCGCGCGCTGTGAAGCTACCGTTTCCTTTTACAATAAAGGATAGTGCGCCGTAGCTGATAGGTAGAGGTAGCGCAAAGGTAGGGTAGGGTAGCGATAGGGGTAAATAAAACTTTATTGGAGAGAAGGGCCAGGACTGAACACTTAGGCGGGACAACGGACAGGTTATGTCGAAGCCGGTGATTACTTCTCGTGTTGTGTCCGGGGTGGAGGAAAGGAAGCCGGGTTGCGCGACTGTTGAACTCTAAAATTGCTTACAGTAACTAGCGAAAACATCCACTGTACTGCGACAGGGGGGGAATTTGGGTATATTACTTCCAACAGGGCTAATGGACAACCTAGGTGACAATGCAGCGTATTTTTGCAAAGAAGGCCTAGGATGGACTAACCGGCACAATGTCGTAGTGAGGGTATTTGGCAGACAATTGCTCAAGAGCGGCAGGACTCGGCGTCCAGTATGAGGTGAAACAATTACTTCCAGGACTTCATGGACGTCCTGCAGACATTCTAGTATACCCAAAGTCGGAAGAGATCAACACCTTGCCGCCCTCCCGATGCCGTACGACGTCACAATAACATCGCCATTCCAAGAGGGGTTCATTTCCATTGGAGCGCGTAAGGCGCGCGCCGTTGCCAATGGAGAGGAAAGACGGAAAAATAGGGAGCTTGCCACAAGAGTGCAAGCCATTCCCGTGAAGCCCTCCCAAGACGATCAAAACTGGGATGGAAGTTTGTGCCGCTAGCCTTCGACTCACTTGGATTGCCGTCTGCGACGACGTCGATGGTAATCGACGAATATGGGGCCGCGGCCGCAACCCGCAGCGGGACGCTCGACGGTAGGAGTGAAGACTCGGCTCTATCAGCAGCTTAGTTATGCGATTTGGTCCACGTGTGCCGCGTCTGTAATATGTCGCGCCCAAAAACATGCAGAGTTTTAGCCACCTTATTCAAACCTACAGTAATTGTCTTAGGTTTGTTACAGTGGGTATTCAAGACTTTGCATGTTGCACCTGCATACGTCTTTGGTAAAGTAAACAACCTTACTTGGAAAGGGGAAGATGTGGTCGGTTGTGGCCCGGAATATCCTACAGGGTTGATAAGATTGATCCCAAAGTGCCTTTCTGGGCCTTCGTCGGGTAGGACTGTCCTTTGCTCAGACACTTTAATATTAACTTACATTTGTCCCGGGTTCTTGGTAGAAAGGCCGCGCACCTCCCGAGATACAAACAGGAGGTGCGGATATTTTAGATCCGAAATTAAATTGGATCCATTTGATCCAAATTGGGGCCTCCGGTATGATGTCATATCGTAACACCCCTCCTCAGCGGCCACTACGTCCTCCTTCGGGTACCTTCTTGTACCACACATCTCTTGTGCATAAATTCCAAAGGGACCTGCTTGTACCAGTCGAAAATTCTGTTCATCATTCAATTCTTTGCTTTATTATTTATTGTCGTGTTTCAATCTTTCATGGTAGTACCTACTCGTGCTTCTGATTTGATTGCGATTTCTTCCCTTGTGAATAGTTGCTCGCGAACATTACTACGCCCTCCTCGGGCAATATTGCGGTAAATCTTTTGCGGTTACGCACAAGGTATCAGTCCCTTCTCGGACTGCGGCGTTTTAGCATTATTCCCTTTTCAAGCCTTGATGCACTTAACTGTTGATAATCATTTCAGTCTTTACAACCCTTATTGGGTCAACAGTAAACTCCACCTTATTCAAGACGAGAAGGATTAACCCATTGCAATATGAAGTCACAAGCTGTAATGTCCAATTTCCTGGACGACTTGGATATTTTCCCGTTGCAGTAGATGACTCTTAATATTCAGCAACTTGGTCAATATGTCTGCCGGCTGCATAGCGTTGGCACATACTCCAGGTTGATGATTCCTTTCGAAAGCAGGTCGCGAACATGATGGACTTTCAATTCAATATGTTTGTTGCGTGCGGAAACTTGTTCGCTCGATGCTAGAGATGCCGCTGCCGTCGAATCAACAAATACAGGAACCGGCGGACTATAAGCCATGCTTTCGACGAAGGTTTGACAATTTAGAATCTCCCAAAAGAGTTTCTGCAGCCATGAAATCTGCTCCGCGCAACTGGAAAGTGCGATGTACTCAGCCTCTGCTGATGAGAGGGCAATAACGGTCTGCCTTTGGCTTTTCCAAAAGATGAGGCACCGTTGACGCCCACTACAAAACCTGTAGTAGAGTGGCGTGTCTCTGGGCATCCCCCTAGTCGGCGTCTGCGTATGCCTGAATTAAATCGAGAGTTATGGGATGTCGAAAATATTGCGATAATTTTTGGAGTCAGCGATGTATCGAAGTATGCGTTTCAAGTACAATTGATGACGATGGACTGGAGCGTGAACATGACGAGCAAGAACAGCGACCGCGAAAGAAATATATGGGCTTGTACACACGGCAAGATAGAGAAGTCCACCGACCAAAGCGCGGTATTCAGCATGGCCTCTGCGATTTAGAGCAGGTTCGTTAGGAAGCCCAGATGAAAGATCGACACGAGCCGGTAGCTGAGTGCGCACAGAGTTGCACTGAGCATATCCGAAGCGCTGAAGCAACTCCGCTGCATATCTGGTTTGGGTAACATAGAGCCTCTGCGGCGAACGAGTAATCTCCCAAGCGACGAAGTAATTGAGAGCGCCCCAATTTCACGTCGAACGTGACTGAAAGTTGTCTCTTAACCGAGTCACACAATTGAGTGGAGTTGCTGACGAACTTGATATCGTCCACGACGACAGCCAAGATGACAAAGTCCTTTTGCGAACTAGAAAGAAGATTCTTTTGTCGAGGTTAGAACTTTTAAACCCCCAATCAAGAAGATATTGACAAGAACGGAGCCCCATATTTGACCGGCTTGTCTGGTTCCGTACACGATCTCGCCAGTTGACAAACGGTCCGGGTTTTGATTCTCGACCGGTACTGTCTGCCGGTTGCCTTATGAATATCGGAATGTCTATTTTCCCGTACAGGTATGCGCTTGCGATATCGGCCCGTTCTAGAATGATTTCATTGCTAGCCGCAAACGATAACAGCATACGGATACCCTCATGCGTGGCTACGGGTGCGTACACATTTCGGGATCAAAGTCGATAAAAGGAAGCTGCTGATAACCGCGAACAACGCACCTAGCCTTGTGGAGAAATAAAGTACCAACTTTGTCGGGGGTTTCAACCTGAATACCGACGTGTATGCCACAAGATGCATATCAGGGCGCCATTTGACGTAGCGAAAAGTTCCTCTACTCACTAGAGCTCGGTGCTCTCTGTCAATCGCGGCAGCCCATTTTGGGTCTTCAACGGCTTCGACGAAGCTAAGTGGGAGTCTTGGGTCTGATCATCCGCTTTCTACTGCTAGAAAACAATAAGGTGTTCAGTGGAATGTGGAATGACTGAAAGGCGTGCACAAGCGCATTCTCAGCGGAACTGCCATCTTGGTTTTGTTTTTCGGTATGCGGTAATTCACTTTTACCAGCTAAGCCGTCCAACAAGGCTTCAACACTGGGGAGCTGCTCATTCTTTATGTGTTTGAAGTCTTTGAGGCGAGTATGCATGATAGTCTTCTTACTTGGAACATATACCCGATACAGCGTTTCTTCACTTGCCATGCCAACGAAGTGGCCATGGACGGATCTCGCTAGAGCTTCTTGTTAGGTTCAGTCGGCGATCGGTAGAAGAAGGCAAAGCCTGGCTGACCAAAAATAGGGATGATCGAAAATGTAATTCTTGTTCGACGGTTCCAAGCTAGAGTTGGAATGCGCCCGTTGACGCGACTTGCAGGTAAGCGATTGTGCAAGAAATTTCCGTGGTTGATGGCCTCCCCCATAGGTTGTCAGGGAGCTTGGTTTCGAAGAGGGGCACTCTCCAAAGTGCCCAATGTTCCTGAATAAAACGCTCTGCCGCACCGTTACTCTTTGAGGCATGAGGCGGCGTATAATCTAGCACAATACCGTATTGGCGGCAAAAGTTCGTGACAATATCCACAGAGTTCTCCCTGCTCTATCGAGTTTAATTTGACGAAGTGGAAACCCAAATTCAAGCTCTGAACGTGCGCTATATTCCACCAGGCGAGAGGATAGTTCTGCACGGGATTTCAATAGAAACGCATCGGACTTGGCAGTATTATCATCAAGAACATTAAGATGAAATAATTTTCCGCTAAGGACGGAAGAACGGGGCCGGATACATCCATGTGTACCAGCTCCAATGGCTAAACAGTTTGCATGGATGATGAGACAACAAGAGCACGCTTCATTTTCCCATTTGCACACCCTACACATATAAGGCTATCGAGGGCCTTTCTTGAAAAGAATGGGACACCTGGAAAGATGGCAGATAGGCGGAGGTATCTGGCTGCACTAAGGTGCCCGGTACGGCAATATCATTCACAAATTGCGTCTAAAGCAGTAGTATTAGTCTGAAATGAAGCAGAATGACGATTCTTGAAACACAAGATACAGTGAACGTTTCTGAATTGTACACTAAGTATAGATTGCTGCGCGTTCATTTCATGCCATACTTGCGGCCAGTCTAGGGATTGATATTGGTTTGGTGCGTGAAGAAGAGCAGCGCAACCATTTCGTAGAGCAGGAATATGAAGCACGTACAGTCCATCCTTGCACTGTATAGAGTGAATAATTTTACCAGATGACCGGAGAAAAAACATACAAAGCGAAATAGGTGACGGCATGGTATCAGTGTGCTCTTCTGGTGCGTCAATGTCGATCTCAGTTTTAAATTGATACGAAAGCAGCCCCACGGATAAAATATTCGTGGTGAAGTCGGGAGCATGGTAGGCTTCGACAAGAATTCCAGTGTGGAGAGGAATGCGAACTTGACCTTTTCCTACGACTGATGAAACACTCGCTTGCAAATCTTCGACAGTAATTCGTTCGAAGGTGATGAAGGAATCACGTGGGCGCAAGAAGTGGTGACTTGCACCCGAGTCAATCACGGCGTCGGGATTTTTCTGACCTTGTATTTTGGCTACTGTGCTCTTGAAGTTAATTGATGCCATGAATCCATATGGTTGCCCCGATGGGCCTCCGTCTTGAGCGCCAGAATTTCCGTGGATGAAAGTAACTTGGATGCCTTATGATGGCATTTGACTGACATTTGCTTGTTGCCGAGAATGCTGTCAATTCGGAGATAGTTGTTGAAAAGATGAATCCGTTCCTGAGTTCCAATTATTATTGTTCCTAAAATGGTTTGAAAACAAATGGCTACCTCGGCCGAGACCGCGTCCTCTACCGCTCCCACGGTTCATACCTCGACTACCTCGTCCAACGCCACGTCTACGATTAGAATTAGAACGTTCTACGTCAAAGTGTCCCGGGCGACCACATACGTAGCCCAGGTCTTTCTTCGAAGACACGACATTTTTCACTCTTGAGCCATTTCTACGACGACGATCATTGCTTCGATTACAATTAGATCATGTCATATTGGCTGATAGTTCGGGCTTAGTAGACAATTCAGGGACATGACTCGTTGAGGATTGGTTCTTCTTGACTGCAATCTCTGCGCTCACTGCGTTCACCAACTTGTCATATTCCAGTTCTTGTATGTGAGCCACTATAGCCAGTGGGGAAGAACATTCCGGAAGCGTACGTAGCAACTTTGATTCTTTCTCTTTATCATTTACTTCTGCATCATACGTTGCAAGCTTGCCAATGATGAACTGAACTTGTTGACATGTTCATCCCAGTCCTTGCCATCTGAGAACTTCAGCGAATCAAGCTCTAAGCGTAAGTTAAGTACTGCTCGTGCATTTGAGGTGGTATAGATTCGTCCTGATTCCTCCCGAAGCTCCTTAGCGGATTTATTATCATCATCGACCAGCAACTTAGTCTTGCTTAGCGGTGAATCACTAAGGTACAAAATGATTGTGTCTTGGCTTTTTTGATGCTTGGCGCCAACGTCGATGCTGCGCGGTGGTGACACCCTGAGGTTCTCTGATAGACCATGTAGATCGATGTCATCTCTCTTCATACATGCATGTAAACGGCGACGCCAGAGAATGCAGTCTGAAGCGTTGCTGAGTTTCGGCAGATTTGTGACCGGATCTTGGTCTAGACGAGACACAATTCAATGCGGGTGAAAACAAAGTAGTTACAAGTGACAGTCCAAGCGATACGGTCGCACGCGATTTGCAGTGCGGAAGGACAAAGGTAGACCACGATTTCTTTTGTTTTCAGTTCAGCAGAGGCGATGCTACCATGATAAGTTGATCCCAAAGTGTCTCTCTTTGGCCTTCGTCGGGTACGACTTTCCTTTGCTCAGACACATTATTATTAACTTACATTTGTCCCTGGTTCCTGGTGGCAGGGCCGCGCACCTCCCGAGATCACACAGGAGGTGCGGATATTTTAGATCCGAAATTACATTGGATCCATTTGATCCAAATTGGGGCCGCCGGTATGATTTCATATCGTCACAATGGTGACCAGTAGTACCTGTTACTTGGAAAGTACTGTAATGTCATTTCTTGAAGTAGGCCATATTTTCCATTAGGGCTGCGACAGCAGTAGCATGCTTTACGACAAGGAAGCGTTAGAGTGCATAAGTTACTTTTAGTGCTGTACTCATAGTGTTCTCGTACTTCACCATTGTGCACAACATGTACCGCACTGAGCCACTTTAAGTCGTACAACGCCATATGTCACTCGAAGGTTCGATTTTCGCGACGTACTGTACAGTATGAATCGGTGCCTTATTCAAAACTGTACAGTACAGTACAATCGTACAGTACCTGCTTGACAAGTTATTCCCTTCCTTGGGGGACACGGAGAAGTCTCAAATTCCAACTGTCTAAACTACGCTCTCGAGTCTCCTCCATGACACTTGATTCTAATCTATGCCTCCACACCTATCCCTTCCCCTGAGTATCCGAAGTACTTTTGCTGCCCCACGAGTGAAGCCAGTGAGAAAGAGTAGCGACATAGCCCGGGAGACCCACACGGGCATGCTCATGCCTCCACCCAACTATTGACATGAATAATCGCGTTGGTATCCCACAGCGAGTAGCAGGTCCAACAACGAAAAGGCCATTTTGACAGAAGGAAGAAGATTTGATATGGGTACCGAACATTGAGGGAATCCGACGCTCTGTCATCAACCCTGATCCACGCGACGTAACAGCAACGAAAACCGGAACCATCCAAATGCAGTCTGCGCTTATTCCCAACCACGACAAAGCCGATCATTTCGCACAAAACAAACCAGCATGTGATTCTACTTGCACAAGATGGCAGGCCGCTCTCCGCGGATCAATCCTCGGCCATCGGTGCGGCCAATCGTGCAACGAGGTCAGCATCTGCGACGACGCCCTGTAACTGGGTCAAATAGTTTAACAAACTTTTCAAATGGGCTTGAATTTGCTGAATACGGTTCGACGCACGGTCGACCTGCTTTTCATAAAACGCTTTGCGCATGGCAACAAACTGAGTTGCCTCTTGATGCGACATCTCTACCAAGATGCCTGAGCCGACATCGACTACGATAGGTTGTAACTGATGTACAGTGGCTTTGACGTAAAACTCGTGGCCGATGTTGACGCGAGTTTCAAGACGCGGTGCGGGTTGGCCTGTTTCATCGTGTTGTTTGATCGGTTCGTTTGCGGCGAGTTGAAGGAGTTGGAGACCCTTTTCCATCTGCTCAGTTTCGAGGAGGGTGTATTGGGCCTTGTCGCGGACTTGGTGGCGGCGTCGAGGGCGGGACGGAGACGTGACTCGATGACGCGGGTGTAGTCTGCGATTGCAGCGTGGGCTTCTGCTTGCGTTTCGGAGGAGGGGATGTGTTGGGGGTTTAGTGCCGGGCATGATTGTGGTTTGGAGGTGGTGGGAACCGGGGTGGATGAGGATGGCGAGAGGTGGGCAGAGGCGGATCGATCGTTTTGTCGACTAGGATTTGAGTGGGGTTTATTGGTCGCTGTCGGTGGCGGCGTGGGCGGCAGAGGTGCCCTGGGACGGGCAATGATTGGATTTTAGAGATGTGCCTAAGTTGGAAACTGCAAATTTGACTGAGCATGCGCTTTGTTGTATAGTCGCACAGTACAGTACAGTATTGTACAGTATGTTCTCTACTGTCCAATATGAGCACTCTGCTGAACTATGCTGTAGCGTGCTGTTCCGCGCAATTGCGCTCAACCAGCCAGGAAATGGCCAAACAACGCAGCCCGCCTAAACGCAATCATCACAATTAGATTTACGGCTACAAAGTTTCCCAGCACCCCGCCAAGGTCGACTATGCACTGCCATGCGCGGCGTGAAAGACTCCGAACGGCCAATGTGTCCATAAACGCAGAGGGGCAATGCAGGCACCAGATGCATCGCTTGTGGGGATATGGATCACTCTGTAGCCAGATGCATCTTTTGAGGAAGCCTTCCGAGTCTCGACTGGTCTTTCGTGATTCACGAATCGGGTGTTGTTCAGGAGGAAAGGGCCCACTTGGAGCCTCTTTCTCTGGGTGACTACAATGTAACACGCTACTCGGCGCAGAAAAGTTATCTTTTACAACCATAGCATGAGCGAGTAAGAAACTACATACGACAGGCCATGAAATGTCGGTATTGCCGTCGATGGCATTCACGCAGTATACGGTGAAGTAAACTACGCAATACTGTACATCGCGGTAGAGCACAGTATTGTGCTGAGTTTAAAATTACAGGGTAAGCGAGTCTTTCGCTGAGAGTTATTCTTTTTTAACCGTTGTCGTATTGCTCGATATTTTCTGGTTTCTGATTGGTAGTACAGTATACGTTGTTTTTTTCAAGTAAAAAAACTCCGATAAATGAATATCTTCATCTTTACGCACTTTCGGTTTTTGAATTTCAAACCGTAGCCGCAGAATTACGGCAATGGAAGCAAGCATCGTACTCCAGGGGTACGTATCTGCGAACAGACGGGCGGGGTATCCAAGAAAGTTTAGATTTGATGCGTAGATGCAGTGCAGTATTACAAATATAAAAGCTGTAAAGTGCATATGCATTTGAACAGAATTCTCGGACAGTTTAGTTTTTTTCATGGTCTTACAGCTTACAGTACAGCTTGAATCTATGAAATTCTGTGTGAAATTCGACTCGACTTGGATAAAGACAACCAAGGCTCAAGAACGTAAATTAATAAAGTTTTGCTGGACAGTCCGTCCCCAATGAAATTTGGACTTATGTATGAAACAAATGCGGAAATGGCCGTTTATGCCGCACAAAATTGTTTCAAGCTCTGTGCTTGATCACTTGGAATAAATGCCATTTGGCGAGACTAGTCGGGTCACGCCAACTTTTGACAACATCATCGTCATTTGAACGGCGCACCATTGACACTCTGGGCGAATTTTTCAATTATTTCGAATTATTTGATGGTTGCTGGGGCGCTTGCAGGTTTTTGTACCAACGAGCATCCATAAATTAGCCGCCGCTACGAGCAAAGGCACATGGGCCTATCAAGTCGAGAAATTAAAAAAATTAAATATAGTCAGCGACGGTTCTCGACGGCTTTCTATTTACATACGCCGCCTCCTCGCTTTTCAAATTGTTTCCCACAAAGTACCTCTACCCGGTTGCCATTCTTGTACAACTGCAAGCCATTCGCATCCACTCATCGCTAGCCGCTAGTCACCCCGCACTCTTTTCCTCGCCTTCCTCATCCCCCAACTAGTTTGCACCGCTTCTTATTCCCCCGACTCCCCTTTTCTCTCTACCGTACCTGATCATATTGATCACCTCCTATTGCATCCACCCTCTCCTTACGTCAAACCACCACTCCTCCTCCGCATCTCTTCACTCGCTCACTCCTTGTCCTCCCTTCCCATCCGTATCGTACCTTCCAAGCCTCCCTCTACTCTCTTCCATTACTCTTCAACCTCCCTCCACATCACTCCCTCTCCAATCACCCTCATCCTCTCATTCGGCACCCCTTTCTCTCGTATGCTTATGCAATTTAGATGAAGCGAGCAGCAGAGCGTGGCGCTTCCTCCGGCCAACTCGCCGCCGTTCTTGATGCTGCCGTAGCAGATAAGCGCCAAGCTTCCGCAAATGTAAACGGTGACTTCAATCCACTCGATGACCATATCATTGAGAAGCGTGCAGAGGAACAAGAGAAATCAAGGAGGCGCTTTGATGCCGTCTTAGAAAAGAGTTCCGACGAGTGGCTCGCCGTCAACGATCCAAAGATCCTCTCATCCGCTCTCGTCACCGTCTTAGACCAAATCCGAGGCCCTGTCCTAAAACGTGTGGGTAGAGATCCCTCACATGCCTTACAATCTTCAACTCAAGCACAACAAAATCCTACCTCAACAAAGTATGGCACCACTAATCAAGATCGTGATATTTCTATGGATGATGATTTTGCCGATGCTGTCGATATTCCTCCTACTCGCGATGATTCACAAGGATCAGTTTTCTTCTCGAAGCAAAGTTTATCCCTCTGCGTCTATCCGCCCTTGAGCGAAAATACTTCGATTGGTGGAGGCTGCACTCAATGTCAGTGAGTACACGGATGTGGTTGATGTCCTCGTCTACTCTCGTATGAAGACGAAGCAGAAATACACGCACAAATCCGTGATCTCTGTTCTATTCTTACCGGTCTCACCGTTGCCTCTGATTACGGTCGCGGTCAGGAGCTCATTGTGGACAAGGACTTTGCCGCCAACGAAGACTACTTTCAATCTGCTTTCGAGGTCGCACGTCGTCACAAAGTTGCAAACCCGGAGAAGAGTCGAGACACATATGGCAAGCTTATTCATATGCTCCAGGACTCTGTTTCTCCAGACATCACGAAACTTCTCGAATTTTCTTGCGTCAAGCCGCTCATGACTGTAGCCTCGTTTCTGGAGGAGAGAGGAGGCCTCGAGCTTCTAGAGGATCCACTAATCTCTGATGCTACAAGGGAGATTATTCCTGAGGGCAAGACGAGGAGGGCTGTGCAGAAGGAGATTCTACGTAAGGAACATGCAGTCAATATTCTGTCCAAACGTTACAAGAGTGGTCGCACCCTCACTGAAGATGATATTAGGAGGTGTCTCTATTCAATTGGGGATAACAATGCCTATCTTCGAGCGGCTCGTGACCCTTGCGATAAGATGATAGGTTACCTTCATCAATACTTCAGGCCGGAGAGACCAACTGATCGCGCGAGCAGTTTGTCCATTTCGGACGGGAGTAGGGGGTGCCCGCTTGACACATGATCATGTGCGACAGTTTAAGTACGTGTTTCAGAGTCTTGCACTCTGGCGCGAAATCTGCCATGACATGTACAGGCTATGGTATCTCAGCGAGAAAGACTTGCTCGACTCGAATAACCAATATCACCTCCGAAACACTGGCCAGGGGTTGAACAGAGTGCAAGCGGCGCCTAACGTGTCTCGTGCTATGTCTGAGATTTTGCACACGGTTCAGCGGCGTGTCGGGTCCTGGGTGGGTTCCGCTGTGGTTCATTTGGGGGACATTAACGTTCCGAATGCGCTTACATTCATCGACAAATACGCCCAAGTACAAAGAATTTTGGGCCCTCTGTGTACTTGCATCAGGCGGCTTGAGGAAGTTGCCGATGAAGATTCCAGCATCAAAAAAGTATATCAAAGAAACGTTTGGTGGGGTTGAGGCGGCCAGGAAGCGCATCCTGCGAGACTTTTTCAGGCACGCATTTGATGGAAGCGGTGCCAGCGACTGGTTCAGTGCCGGATCTTGCATTGATGGGAGGCTGACAAGTGCTTGGAATTGGTGCAGTGAAATAGAAAAGAAACCGTATTGGTCGTTGTTCTTGTTGACGGGTTTCACAGGTTTCGACGGAGAATTTTGAAGTGATGAACCGCAACTAAAACTAAACAATTTGCTATGATAGAGATACTATGATCTTTTCGTCACCGCACATCCCGGCACGCCATCCGCGTGACGATCGATTGAGTAGAGAAGAGCTGTATCCTTCCTCTTGGGAAATTCCATAAACTTTGCGAATTTGATCAGCGTCTGAAATTTGATTAAGACCTTCCTGAATGACTAAAACCTCTTCACCATCAACTGCCTCTCGGACTTGGTCCAGGTCAGATTTCGATGGATGGGGAATAATGACAAGGACATGCTCTGTGGTTGCGGATATGCCAAAGAGGTTTAGGGCTTTGGAGATGTTGCGGTGGGGGAGAAGTTGTACACGATCTCAGTGAATATGTTACGAGTAGCCATGGTTTGCGTCTCCTCTGCGGCGCAGAAAACGGTAAGTATATCGACACAATGCACGAAAAGCAGCTCAACAAGAGCGCATAGTTTATGTCAGTAGGTGTAACTGGATACAGAGCAAGTTGCTCTGCAATCGACAGCAGAAAATATGAAAGTATACGAAAAATACACATACGTCTGTGTAGGGCATTTGAAACGGATACGAGTGCCTGGAATACATCAAGGACCTGAGGGAAATGAGGTGGGATAAAGAGAGTTGAGATACGGGTGAGACAAAAGGGAATTGTGGTTTGTTAGCGGATGGATGAGAGGATGGAGAGAGGGGATAAGTTGTGTTACGTACGAGGGTGGGGTTGAGAAAGGCGGCACGGAAGTGGCCGTTGAGGATGCGGTGGTGTAGGGTGGAGGGGTTAGAGAGATTGCGGAACAGGAGAAGTTCGACGGTGGTTTGTCGGGGCTCAAGATTGAAAATCATTGGGATGGGATTCGTGTGGGTGCGCGGTAGGGGGGGGGGGGTGAGGCGTGGGATTGTGGATTGTGGGTGTGTGGCTTATTTTGGTTTTTTTGGGGCTGGTTGGTGGAGGGTTTTTTTTTGCAGCGCTGGTTGAGCGGGTGGACTGGCAACATTTTGACTTTCATCGACGGGGATGACTTATGGACTCGAATGTAGCTCGTTTTGTGTAGTTTACAGTGTCTATTTTGGCGGGTTGTATATTTCACAAACAGGAGGATGAGTTGCCAATTACAAGTTGTTGATGAGTCTCAATTCTTTCACGAGGCTCAATGAGTGCCGGAATGTTTGCAGCATTGTTACAAGATTTTTATTCGGAAAGGGTGGTGTACAACGGGCAGTCAGATATTCATCAGGCGTGTTACGAGTCACGCTTGATGGGCCGTGGTAGTGCTCGGTCCAATATCGCGCTCTGGTAATGGCGACAACTCGAACATACAGCCCGATGAATCTGGCGAGATGAGAAACGCTGCTTTGATATGGAAGGATTGGCATTGCCTCGATATTGGGATAACTGTCTGCACCGGGGTTACATGGTGTGAAATGCCGCTCGATCCCAATATCGGCGCGGGGCTACAGTGCGATAACTCGAACATGGTGACAAAAATTGTTGCACGGTTGCATGTTGGCAAGTCGGACTCTTGGACTGGTGGATTGCTTGCCACGGGTAAATGAATGCTAGAACAAGGTTTTAGTCGGATTGTTGTAGACTTTTTGCGCATAATGAATTGGAGTTGGATTTTTTCTCTTGAGGCGACGTGGGGCACGACTATTGATGTTCGGGTGTAACGTCATTGTTGCAACATTTTCCAGCGAAGCGATTAGTAGCGCTCTTCATGTATGTATGTATTAGAGCATTACACAACCTAGAGCAAGATAGCAAAAGGTTGCACCAATCTCCATTCAGTTGCTGGCAGTCACAAACGTTGTATTCCCTCCCCTCATTCTGTTTCTACAGCACGACGGGGGCGTTGTCATGTGCACTGCATAAGTACAGTACAGTATTTGCCTGATCGCCAAGGTCATGTGAACAGCTCTGTCAATGCTGATGCCTGTACAGCACGTTTTCGTTGAGGCAGAAAGGTTTTGCCGGTAAAGTACATACAGTACTCTACTACTGTACAGTAAACAATTACACGGTATGGGCGCTATGGAAGGGGCAGGATCGAAAACGGGCAACTCGTCAAAGCTGGTTAATCGCAAGCAATTCCGACCCTTCCTTTTCACGGTTCTTTCGTACGTCGGAAACTTTGGGTTTTTTGTAGTCATTTACTGTACAGTACTGTACTGTACTGTGCTGTATGCTACAGGCAAGCTGCTGTGTTCGGTTCCTCTTGAGATCAACAAACTGTACACCATCTCGGTCACAGCCAGCCGTTGACAGCGCAGCCCTTTCGGCCGCCTCCTTGCCGCAGGCCCTCCAAACAACAATCCCATCACTTTTACTTTCATCAAAGTCACACTGCTCATTACAGTTTTGGTCAAAACTTTGTCAAAGAGAAAGCCCCAACATCCTAGGGCATCTCTAGCTTGCTCCAATCTCAATTCCGGTCGCTGCTACGTCGATACTCCACCTCTCTCAGACGTTTATTCCACTCATCTCTGTCCGGTGCCTTGCCCGCCTGTGAACCACTGAAAAGTCCAAGTCCGCGCCCAAATCCCACCCAATAGCCAGAAACAAAGCTTCCGCCGCCGCCTCGCGACTCAAATCTCCTGCCAAACTATCTCCCCGCGCAATCCCTACATCCATCCATTCAGGATGTGGTTCACTTCTCATCATCCCAATATTCGAATGCGGCGCTCCGATCAGCCGCCCCGGTCTCACAATAGCATACGAAAATCCCTTACTTTTCGCAGCCTCCTCAACATGTCGTTCCCCATACGTTTCGCCTCCACCACACCAAACACATTCAGAATCAAAAATGGAAACTCCCCTGCCCGACTCGTCCCTACTGAACTTAACAACACAACTCGTTGAATACACTCATCCACAGACTCTACCAACTCCCTCACTCCTTTATCATCCACATTTTGCGGTGTATTGCCATCCCGCCATGCACGTGTCGGAAACGCAGTAGTTCCGGTGCAAATCACAAGCACTTGCACCCCACGCAACGCCTCCTTCAACACATTCCTCCCCACATTAAAAGTCGATGGAACTTGCACCAATTCCAGCCTCGATGCTTCAGGAAGTGATTTTCTTGCCCTTGCAATCGATCGAACCAACGCTCGAACTTTTGTAGCCACCGGAGCTTGGCCTTGCAAACCCTGATCGTGCAGCGCAACGGAGGACAAAAGACGGCCTACTAGCAGACTACCAACGCCACCGGTGGCACCAGCAACTGCAATTAGCGCACTGTGCCATCTCGGGCGACGAGCATTGCACAATTTGGTCTGCGGCCGATATGCCACTGGTACAGCGTGTTGAAAGGCAGGGCGCATTTTGTGCTGCTGTTACTATGGGCGACGTGGTAGATGGAGGGGACAGAGACTAGGACTGCTGCCAGTCGTTGGTGACCTCATGTCGATTCCGGGGGAGATGAAGATTGGTATCGGTACGTGTCATGTAGAGCCACTGGATGCAAGGGGAGGTGAGAGAATGGCGCTGGTGGGGAGGAGAAATGGCATGAGTGAGCTGCAACTTCGTCACATTTCGTGAACTGAGGGTCAGAGACGATGGCTGGGATACGGACAGTGATGCACATGAGGCTACGGGTTTGACAACGCCACATAAAGTTTTAGCAACCGCCAAAATGCAAATTCATGTACACCAATGAAGGGTAGACATTTGGAACTCTTCATTATCAGTGTTTTTCTGTCGCAACTTTGTCGTCAAGAAACCCTTTTTTTGAAAACATTATCTTTTGAAATTTAGAGAATATTCTAATTTGTTTGACCCGACTGTAATTATCAAGAGAGCTGTAGGAAAAAACTGTTAGGTTTTTTTACGCGATACGTATCGTTTTCCCAAGTATTAATTCCCTAGCATCTGCCGTAATGCGCTTGTTCCTTGTCTTCATCTTGGTCTTGGAAGACAGTTTTATTTTCTCTCACCACAACCAACCAAAAAAAATGAAGCCGCATTTGAATTGCAAAACAATTACAAACTCAAAATTCTAAATTTCACGAGAAGAAATTCGTTGAGGGCAAAACTGCACAGACCGGGGACGATTTGATCTGATTGTTGAACAACCATACATACGTGAGTGACAGTTGTCTAGGCATTGCAACACTGATCAAATACAATACCATAGTGATGAGGCTTTCTGCTAACCTCGGCAGCAGCGCAACACGTAACGAAACAAGACCATTATTGGACCATGACCTCGAGGCAGTTGCACAGCACGTGACAATTACAAAGAGCATCGGTGGATCTTGACAAAGGCTCCAGGCGAGCTATTGCAACTTAGTGCTGCATTGCCCAGCTTACAGTAAATTTTCGTGTGGCTACCTCGTGGGATAACATGTAAAGAGTCGCCTGTAGTGCAGATACTCTTTTGCCGCACGGCAGTGCAGAGGAATTCCAATTACTCCTTTGAAACTTCGGTACCCCCGAGGGTACTTTGTTGTTTTCTGCCAATATCGGCGCGGAGGCTGGAAGATTTCTTGTTTTCAACCAGAGCATGGTATTCAATGTGAGCCATGCTCCTTCACTTTTTTCACTGGTTTTCCCCGATATTAATGCAGTGAAGTTTTCCTTTGTTGATATCAGCTCTCGAGTTGATGTCAACATCAACTGGAGTTGTACGGTACTGTCCTTGGATTGCAGGAAAACTGAACTTTCCTGTCAAACTATTGTTCAATTACAGTCAAACTTAATTGGTCAGTATAAACCATTGAATCAGTTTGCTCAAACAAATTATATTACGGCACTTGGCACACCTGAGAGGGCGCTATCACTGCTATTCCACATAGGGATGCAGGCTCACAGGATTTGCTGGAATTCACAGTGGTCATCGTCACCAACCAGAGGAGCTGCAGCATTTTGCCGCAGAATTTTCGACAAAGTCATGACAGTAAAGAGCAAACCAAGGAGTATAATTTTAGCAAACGATTGGTGTAAACTTTCTGCGCTTTTCTGTCATGTAACTGTTTACAACTTTAGCAGACTACTAGAAATGTTACCTGCAGGTAACCGCCCGAAAGTTCCCCTTGCCGTTAGAATCACTGCTTCATCCTGGTATGCAAGGAACCAGGAACGAGAAATAAAAAAAAAGAAATGGAAGTGGTTTCTATTTCTAAGAATCGAAAGATTAGAGCCAACTGCAACATTAATTGCATTTGACAAGGCCATTTTTTATCCCCTTACGAACATGGGGAAACAAAATAGATCGAAAGGATATTCCTTTTTGCCAGAGTTGTTTGCGCTCAGCACAAAAACACACACTGGAGAGGTAATACATGAAGACTACGAATAGTAACTGACACGCCAGCGTTACACTTTTAGAGATTTTTTTCATTTAACGGATGCATCTAATCGTGTCTAGGCTTTGCAGTAGCAGTTTGAGATACATTGAGTACAGTGGTTTTATCGATACATAAACATGTTTTGCACTTGGTATATTGTTGACTAAATATTCAATGTGAATGGAATGAATTATTGTTCCTAGTACATGTTATAAATTATCGATAGCTTTTCGATGGTTGTTAACATCAGCAATGTCTGTACCTTTTTCTTTTTTTATTTTTATTCACACAGTGCTATCGATAAATAGCGTGATGAACGAAATGTTGATAAGGCATAAACCATATTATATCTCACTGCAATTGCCAGGTGAAACCCTTAAGTTCAGAATGCCAATTCCCACCTCGGCCTTGTAAATCTCAAACAAGCTATACCACTCAATAATTACTTTCGCTTCCCATGCGGCTCCGTCCTTTCCCTATCTTCAGCTACATTTTCTCGCGAAACACTTGCTTGCACTTTTCGCCCGCCAATCGTTTACTCACACTCGTTTTCCACCCTCAACAAGTACAATACATTCGAAAATAAAATTTACGGCTTTTATAAACTGCTATACTTTGTTATGCAGTTTTGAAATCTGCTCTTGCTAATGTGCACACTTGCAAATTTGCACCCAATAATTTTTCTAAAATACCACGTTATGCCGCAGTCGTTCGCAAGTAAGGCTTTGCTCGTTATAAATGAGTCCACAATTCTGTCCAGAACACTCGATTCTATAGCATGCTTTATAATGAATAAATTTATTTACAATTGTTAGATATATACGTATACAAAATTATTTTTCTTCACCTAGAGCAGAAAATATGGATGAGCTTTTCGAAATTGTCATGTGTAGAAAGTACAAGAGCTCCATACTTCAACTTGCACTCACCTCATTGAACCACAGATCCGATATATGGTGGCAAAATTCCTAGAAATATATGTCGACAAACATCATGCAGGAATGTCACCTGTCCCTTTTCACGTCAACCCACCCTCTTCCAACTAACATTCAGAAAGAAACACGTCAATCGAAATTGTTCCTTCCTACCTCAGGTAGTTTCCCTGCTCCTCTTGGAAATCCTATCAGCACCTACGTACATTTGTTCACTTTCAGACCAACCCTCCAACTGTCTTAAATTTGTGCGGAACTTCTTTCGAGAGATATCTTTCCACCTATTAGTAAAGTTCCCTCTTAGTGGAGGCATCTCCTAAGGTGTAAAGCCATCTTCTTATCCTACACTTTTACTTTTCAATCGGATTGACTGCCGCACAAATCTGTGGTCTCAAATATTTCTCGAGCCTTGTGGAAGGGATTTTTATGTGCCCTCATATCCATTGGATCGTTTAAATCGTTCTAAATGTTATCAGTCGTTAAATGAGAAGAGCCCTGTCGATCTAGAATGAATGACCGCTCAAATGATAGTCCATTACACTACTGCTTCAATGGAAATCCCTCGACGTTAACAGGAAAGACAATTGGATGTCTTCAATGCTCACGGTGACACGCGGCTCAGCCAAGGTCAAAAGTTCAGCTAAACCTACCCTCACTCTTTTACCCCCCTCCCTTATAGCTCTATCTCTAGTTGATCCCTTTTCTACCGAGCGGTCCTAATGACTTTGTCAGCTCCCCACTCTGTAAGTGTTCCATATGCCGCTGTGAAACTTTCGTCGGCACTGGAATCTTACAAACAGGGCCTGTAACTTTCCAATTTCATTACAAAGCAGGGAGAAATGCTATTTTCTGTCTCTCTTAGTCAAAACCTTTTCAATAGAAAAGAAACTGTGGATTTTACGGAGCTGCCAGCTAGCAAGTTATTGTAGGTGACAAGTACCAGGTTCCATTCACAAAGCCCTGGTTTGTATTTCTCTGTTCTCATTGGCAATAATTGCAAATCCTCAACCAGGCTGTCTGAACAGGATCTCTCCAGTGCGAGAAGATTGATAGGGCTGCATGGTATTCAAACGCAAGTCCAACAGTTATAGAAAAACGCATTTGATGTCCAGCATATCCCACATCGCAGCGTTCATCGATTCGGGGCACTCCTCTAAGGATGAACCATAATCAATCAACACGGAGAAATACACGTTTTGCTCTTTGTTTACAATTGGAAGAATGGCGGTACTTTCTCACTTCTTCTTGCGGGGTATATATGGAAGCACGTGTATCAAATAAGAGATGCTGGGAAAGTTATTGAGATTCATTCAGTTTACATAAATCCTTATCTTGACTCAGAGTATAGCAATAGTCATGTGTTGACCTCTACTAAACAGTTACGTGTACTGCTCATAAAAAGGCTGTCACTCCGTGATTTTTTTTCAACAGAGAAAGCTTTGTATACCGTCTCAGGTCTCAAGCATCAGCATATTTCAACTGACAAGCGCGTTCATGTTTATCATAGAAATATCATTTGCTGCTTGCTATAATGAAGGGCACATTCCAAGTGATAGACCAATTCGTCCGTGGGAAAAAGATTCATTCTTCCAGGAAAAAAAATTTCTGTTCACTTGTTCCACCCGTTTTGGGTATGAGCTCTGTGCTAGTCATGATTTTATCAGCTGCATTTCAAATCAGAACAACTACATTGCCTACGTATCAATTGGATGGTTCTGTCTAGTCGAAGAAAAATTTTTTTATATATTCGTCAAAGACTTTGACTGAATTTATTTTAAGAACAGAGCGTGGGTAACATGAAACAGTTACCATCACAAAAATGTATACATACAAACAAATTTGTGGTTATGGAGGCCAGTATTTTTCAAGAGGAGCGAGTCGATTGAAAGTTGCATTGGAGAAAATGATTTGATGTCATTTCAAAATTCAGCGGCAAGCTATCAGGCACATCAGAAAGATAATAATAACAAGATTCAATTGTGAACAGATATACCCCGCCGAGGTGTCAAGGCGTCGAGGCGTGTGTCACAGGTAGAACGGGGGCACTAAACGTTTACCAAATGAAAAGTGCACCCAGGAAGCAACCGCTGCAATTTGTACAGTAGCGCGCTGTTCTGAGGAGATTTTGCAAGACTAGGGGAAATGTGGGGTGATTTAATATTTGAAAGACGTGGCCGGTTGTGGCCCGGAATATCCTACAGGGTGACCAGTAGTACCTCTTGAATTTCCCTCGGTGATTTCCTAGCAACAGAAAGAAATGTGTAAAATGTGTAAAAGCTTCTAGTTGCATATTTTGTCTTTGGAAATGCAAATGCTTTCGGCTGCAGATGTAATCCTTTTTTCCATTGAAATTCTTGCCGCTTTAGATTCAATTGGTTCTGTATGACAAGGCAGCATGTAGCCAAAGCCAACATTACTGCGGTTTTATTTTTTGTTGAAGGCATTGATACTGTGCGTAATATTATCCGATACAGTATGAGGTCCTTGTCGAGTAGTTTCAATACGTGATGAAATACGATAAAAAACGCACGTGCAAGATGGCAGCAGAGTAAGAGGACGGTTAAAGATTTATAGGTGTCCTGTTAGAAGGAAAATAGAAAATGATGGAAGGAAACAAGTGGGTAGTGTCATTGCGAAGAAGTATAGCGAATGAAAACAGAGAAATTTACGTGTTGCATTTGCCTTTGTACGAGACGGGGAAATAAAGCAGGGGGCAGGGACAATGCGTGTATGGATTAGCGGGGCATGGGTAAGCTGTGGAGTCCCAACGGAAGGAAAAATTTTTCACAGTCTTTTCAGTCGGCCCCGCCATGACTGACTCTATGGTTTGCCTGTGAGAGAGGAGATAAGGAATGATTCGTGTAGATAGTCAATTAGAAGAGATTTTGGAGAGAAAAAGGTGGAAATACGACAGTAAAGTGTAACCAATAGATTGTTTTTTTGGTAGTAGGGCCAGCATGAGGTCATGGACAACTTTAAGCAATTTGATAACAGTTATGATTTGAATTTGAAGGTATCGACATAATGTTTTCGGCGAAATGTGAAGATTTATACCTGTTTTGATACAGCTAGTGTTTCTAGATGAAGTAGGTAGGGGACGATTGAAAGCAAGATCAGTGGCGAGAAGTGCCTTTTTCAAGGAAATGCACAAATGGAAATGGCCCTTTCTTCCTAAACCTAGTACGAAATGACAGATGAATAAAGTATTGATGGGTCTCTTTGGAAAAAGAAAAGAAATATTCGGGGTTAAGGTACGGTACGGTGGATCACAGATAAGAAATCACGCTGAAGGCCAAAAAAATGTTAGTATGGGAGTTTGATTTGAGTGTTTTACATTTCCGTAGAGTGTACATGTTTATGCAAGGACATTCTTGGGATACAGATACGTTACGTTAGGACGGATTGCGGAGTTGGACATAGTTATTAATGGGACATAGGAATAAAAGGTTGGAAAAATTTGTACGTAAAGGACAAGTACCGAACCTAGTGAAGGGGTATCCTACAGTAACTCAGCATCACAAATATTGTATAAATTTATATAATGAGCTCTGACTTTGTTACATTTCTGTCCTTTAATTGGGGAAGTGACTCAAGGGAGTTGAAAGCAAGCAGCAACACTGGGGTATCAAGATTTGTGGTTGTCCAATGTCTGACTGTTGCGCGGCAATCGAATAAGATAGTTTTGTTTGGGACGCCTCGGTGTCCTAGGTAATTACATATTTACCAAAGTGGCAATCCCTAGAAGCACAGCGATTTTCAGGGAAATTTAGGTGTTTGGAGTAATAGATAATCTGCAATTCAAGTTGCTGAGGCGGCGGAAAGGGCATATTGAGCATCCTTAAAATTGTTGAAGAGTCCATTATTTGGACAAAGTTGGGTCATTACAGTTTCGAATAGGATTTTTTCAGGAGTAAAGAGTTTGCAGATTATATAGAGTCAGAAGAAAAGCAGATATGTTGAACACAGATATTTGAATACTCGCAAATATTTTTTTAGAATAAAGACTACAGATGCAGAGTTTTCTTTTTTCGTGATGAGTCCAGTTCACGTTACAGTAAGAACATGGGTCACCTTGATTCACACAGCCTTTGGCTTTGTTTTCCTCATGTCCTCCGACTCGTAGTGCATTCATCATGATGGAGGCGGTACTGTAGTATGGGAAGAGGTGGCGCATGTTTCAAAGCGAGGATTTGCGGACTAATAGGATATTTTTGTTAGCCTTTAAACATTTCTCAAAAAATGGTACTTGTGAAGATGAACTGTTATGATTATATTAAAATTTTCAAAAAAATAAATATTGGATATTTGTAACGTTTCACGGATTATCGCGATGGTGTGGGAGGCGCCCAGTGTGTGGATTAGAGACATTTCTTGCTCCCCAGACTCTGTGAACCAAATGTAGGCAGATAGGGTCAAACTTGACATTAGGTTGTCAGCTTGGCAGAAGCAATTGCACGGACGGTAACAGTTTCAGTGGGTGCAGTGCCCAATGAATGAAATGTTCCCTAGGGTTAGATTCTAACATTTTGCACCCTTTGTTCCAGGGGGCTGCGAGTATGATAAATCATTGATTTTGGATGCAAAACGGAAGTCATTGTTTTTAAATTTTTGGTATATTTGGAAAGGTTATTTTCCATGACAGCTGGATCCCAATCAAAAAGCACGAGAGCGAAAGCAGTGGATCAGTTTAATTCGATTCTTTCTCGCCTAAGGCATCACCAGTGAGGGGTTTGGCTCTTGCAAACGGCAAGCGAGTGGTCAACCTTGGAAGTGTGTGTTTGTCGTTGGGCACTGTACCTGGGTTACGAAACACAAAGCCACAATGTTAATTTTTATTTATTTTCAGCCCCTACATTTGTTACAACGAAAATGGGTACTACCGTACTGTACAAGTATACCAATTGCTTTCTCGACAATCAATAACAGAAGATGAAGCGCCCTGCGTTGTCATAATTATCTGTTTATTCAGTCCAAAATACTTATTTCTCCTATTTTAATTTGAAATTTACAACAGATTTCCAAAAACTGGACAATTGCCATTTTGTCGTTTTTTGATGCCATCCAAGTAGATGTACAATATCTAGAGGAAATAAAATTGGTAAATGTGTTTTCTTGTTTTCGTTTGGTCTTTCATGTTGAATTGATTGCACTTGAACCTTCGTCGCTTGTCTGCCCCTCACAACTTCAGTAGAAAAGTGCACTGTACAGCACCACTACACCACAACTTTGTTCCAGTGACCATCTTATGACCAACAGTACACACTGAATGTTGGATACACTTATCCTTTCTCCGCGACCTCCTATGAAAATCACAGAGACCCTGCAGATACATGCTACAATCCAGTGGGTCATTGAATAGATGGAATATCCTGGAATTGAGACTTGTTCCCCAAGCGCTTTCTTACAGGCTCTGAACCGACCATTGCAAATGGTCAAAAATGAATAGCTCCCACAATACAGATTACGTCTTTAAATTCCATCACAGTGCGGTGCAGCGAAAGGTTAGTATTTCTCCCTTATTGTGGGTCTCGATTTCCTTCCGTGATATCGCCAATTACTGTATTCATCGACGAGTGCTCCTTTGTGCGCATCTGGTCTCCCGCTATCCTTTTCTCTATTCTCTTTTGATAACAAAACTAAAACGATAACGCAGTAGTTGCAAGCCGCCCCCTGGATTACCTTTGCAGCGATCAACATTTGCCGAAAATTAAAGCAAACTGGAGTGCACTCTCTGAAAGGCCATAACCAGTTAATAGCGCTATTTTCTTTCTTAGTGCTACCTACCTTAGGTCCAATGTATTCAGCATAGATTTTAGTAAGATAGTCGTTGACTCAACAGTTAAGCTCTATAACCACTGCGGGTACACATGTATAAGAGAATAACCAGCTGACTGTTTTACTGGAAAGTTGATTAGCAACAAAACCATTGGGCCAGAGAAGACTCAAATCATTTGAAAATCCTTTGCGGCAGATCACCAACCGGGTAGACCAACTTGTTCCATTGGCCTTCAAGTTTGGGTGGTGGCATCAGTAGCACAGTTCCGTGGCTTTTTGTACGATCAACGTCAACTTTCGGCATTTGCAATGACCCATCGCTGGCAGTTACTGCCCTCCTGTTTCCCCTGCTTTTTCTTTTCCCTCGTCGTTGTAAATTATTTTTGATTTCCTTTTTAGTCAGCACGAGTGCCGGTCTATTAGCAATCAAAGCCAAAGGTCTGCTGGTGGACTTTTGG
The DNA here is from genome assembly GCA_002205965.3 of Kappaphycus alvarezii. Classification (NCBI taxonomy): domain Eukaryota; phylum Rhodophyta; class Florideophyceae; order Gigartinales; family Solieriaceae; genus Kappaphycus; species Kappaphycus alvarezii. The sequence goes on along the minus strand of NADL03000022.1, from coordinate 134,845 downwards.
GATGAAGCGACGTATTCAAAGGAACAGGTTCCATCAACACCCGAACAGTTTCAAACAAACAAATAATTTGGAGCTTTGATCCTCATGGACACGTGAAAGGAATGCAAGGATTTCTTTAGAACAATACTCTCATAGCAAACTGTAAGCCGAGGATCCGCAAGTGACCGAAAGCGATGTTTCCAGAATCAAACAAAATTACATTTTGGGTCCCGTCAAAGTCAATTTGCCTTTACGTTTGTTATTAATCGTTAATTTAGTTTTAGTTAGTCCTCGAGCTAACAAATGTGAAAGTACGGTAATAATCTCCTACACAAACACCACACGAGGTGGGTTCCCGCAGTTGCGCGAGGTTCGTAATGTTGTCAGTAGGTGTTTATGGCTCTTTAAGTCGACAAACAGGTATTCGGAGGAGTATTGGACCTCGGTTGAAATGTGTTAGCCGCTTACTGTATGTTATTTTATTACTTGTGCACCAAGGGACTCATCCAAATCAGGGTTTTCCAAAGTTGCGCACTTTAATAAAAAGGTGACGGTAAGATGCGTGTCTGAAGATTCGGAAAAAAAGAACAAAACAAAGGGGGTTAGGATCAAATATAGGGTAGGGGGTGAAAAAAGGAAAATTAGTGGACCACTGAGGGGGTAAATGTAGAGAAAAACATATGCCACAAACAAACTAGAAACATTGATAAAATGAGGCCAATAGAATATCCAATCATACGCTGTTGCGATTTTGCAGTTTCATCGTGACAACTTCTTTTCATCTTGATAAGATTCTTTACCCCTGGTTTCCCAACTCCACGATGGCCCCGTACCAGTTGCCCTTGCCCAAACCTCCATCTTGCTCATAATTTACCTTTTTTCGCTTCGTCAAGAAGACTTCTCCATTTCCACGCCTGACCCATTCCTCAATAGTTCCCTTGCTTGGCATTGAAATACCTTTTGTCCAAAAGATACCCGACACTCATCTGCTCCTCGCCACCGCCATCTCGCCTGATCCGTTCTCTACTTTATCTCAGCCCCACCTGCCTTCACCTCTCACATTTTCCTTGCTCTCTCTCGTCGTCTGGCCTCTCTTCTCCACCCAACACCAAATCTTTCCTGACCCGCTTCCGTTCCCAGCTGCATACTCTCTGCTGCAAGCTATTCAAGCTGTTCTCCCCCCTCTGCATCTACCCATCCAAACTCTATACCATTCTTGCTGTCTCTCGTTCTTACTGGCCTTTGCGCTACTCCACACCCCCTTCCCTCTCCCTGTTTCCTCTTCCTCACCGCAAATCCTTACCATCCCCATCTTTACTGTATCATATCTTTCTGTCGTTGACATCGCACACCATCATCTGCACCGCAGCCCCCCTCTCTTCCATAACTCCCTCTTCACATTGCATTTTCAACCTACTTCCATTGCAGTTTCATCGAAAACCCCACTCGTTCACCACTTCGTTCACTAGGCCGAATACTTGGGCACATTGACTTCTCTTGTGCTCCGCTCTACTGTCGTATCGCCCCCGCTCTTCCGTTGCCTTTCTTGATGGTTCGGAATTTTTGAATCTTCAATCCACGTCCCACAAGGTACCCTGCATCGCTTACACCTTGTGATCTATTTTCCCTGACATCGTGGCAGGTATAACTTGTTCCTCATATTTCGCAGAGTCCTCAAGCACACTTGCTTTCTCTGGAACATAGGCGCACATGTTTCAGTACCTTAACATCTCCCAACCAGACCCGGACTCTGTCCTGGAGTCGAGCGAGATCCCAACTTCGGTACCGTCTGCCTTCCCACCTCACTCTCAACCGGAAGCCCGCAAAATTCTCAGCCTCTGCAATTTGCGGTGCCCGGACTTGCCATGTCACTTGTCCAACCAGAACCCCCAACTCTTCAAACAGATTTGAGAACCCCGTCGCCAATCAGTCTGTCTCTGGCTTTCTACATCACCAATCGCAGTCTAACAATCCCATCCACGGTCTTCCTCGTTCACAACAGCAACTACCTTCCAACAATGGCCTCTCACACCCAAGAAATTTTCTCAACCACTCTCTCATCCGCTTCCGTCGCAACCGGTCTCGCATCCTACCTCTCACACTCCTCCGGCCCCTCTGCCTTTGCTCCAACCGTTGAGCAATCATCATCAACAATCCGCGACTCCAAACTCACAATCCCATGGCACGCCAACCATAACTCGCTGGGTGCTCCGTTCGTGCCTGCCCCCCTCCCAATTTGCTCCACGCCAGAAAGCACATGTTCCGGTCGAGCATCTACTATACAATGGTCCCAACCCAATCATGCCAATGTCGGAAAACTGCCAAATGCCATCGGCCCTGACCAACCGCCTATTGGCAGAAGAGAACACCTGGCTAACAAACGTCACCTCAGACGTCGGGAACCCAATGGTACCTCTGAGCTTCCGCACCGCTCCCCCCGTAAGAGGCAGAAACGGTCATTCGTCTGGAATTTCTTCGAGAGTCGGACCAAGACCCGAACGTGGGTATATGCCTCATTTGCCGTGAGAAAATCCCTCGAGGTCGCAACCTTGCGAGAAACTACGAACCTTCGCAAGCACCTTGAGCATCGGCATCCACAACATTATAAGACAGAGAACTCGCTCTCGTTCCATGGTAAGCGAGATCTGGGTTTTGTGAATTCCAACACGACCCCAATCGAGTCACCGGACCAATCCCATAATCAACCCCAACTGAATTTCTCTCGCACAGACTGCGCATTCTGCCACTGATCATCTGCAGCTCCCTACTGAGCACATAAATAACGTTCACGATCGCACGATTTCATGTTGGCGATGCCGCCATTCATGTAAACGGTTCACATCCAGCTGCCATTAATGGGCGCCTGACCCATAAACCTGTGGAGGAGTCGTCGGTTGATATGCCGGCTCCCTCGGACCGCGATTTCGTTGCACCTCATGCCAGCTTTACTGATCCTGCCGTTGGTATGACGCAGTTTCGCACAAGGACTGCTACAGATGAGAAGAGAGGCGCGTTTGAGCTTTCGGTGAATGGTGATAAGATGCGTTACTTGGGGTACACCAAGATAGGAGGGAACAAAACAGGTAGAGGGCAACCAACTGACATCGAAGGGCAGCCCCCCGGAGCCCCGCCTGATCCAGTACATTCAAAGGGTCGAAATGTTGATACGGGCTCTTGGACTGCCTTGCTATTATGGAGCTGCCACTTGCTGCATCCAAGTCGAAGGGGTTTACTGCCCTCTTTGCAGGTGCCTCTGTTCATGTGGTGTTCCCGAGCGTAACGAGAATGAGGGCGTCTATCTTACCTGCCCAGATTGAGGCTCTTCAGGCAAAGCTTAAGCTTTTACTGGCTAAAGCAGAGAAGCTTGTAATTGTCGTGGAATCGAATGGGATGGAAAAGACACTGCTTTGTCGGTACAATGAGGAAGGGTGTATTGTGAAGCATATTTGCTTGGCTGTGATCTCAGAGGATCAAGTCATTAATGAGGGTCACACCGCGCGCAAAATTGTGTGGAATAGGGAACTGTCATCCCTCTATACCAAACAGCACTAAGCTTACACGACCTCCGATCGACTCTCGAAATGATGGCAAAAGAAACTCATTGAACATGTTGAATGGGCTATAGCGAAATGGGGCATCCGCGAAAAAGTAATAGCTATAGTGATGCCTGGTAGTTCCTCAGAGCTGGCAGGGCTGCTATATTCATCGCGATGACCACCGCAGAGAACTCAATGGAGTTTGCCGCGAAGGATCGGGGTCGTCCACGAATTCTCGTCAACTTCGAGGTTACACTGATGCCAGTCGAGGACCCGGCCCACCGGATGTCAACGAGTCTTCTGAGGTTCGTTTACTCATTCTGCAGATGGCATCCCAGTCATTCAGTGCCTTGTGAGCACGCTACAGGAATAGCGGCAAAGACATTTTGCGAGAACGATACGGTGGTTCGCCGCTACATTGAGCCGATGAGCAGAGGAATGTACAAGGCATGGTCTGACAGCAGTTACCTCAAGTCTGAGAGTGTCACTTCTCGTCCTGCAACCTTCGCTGCCCCTTGTGCGTCTCTCCCTTGAGAATTTGTTAGATGCCTGGAATATTTCACAGACCATATCGAACCCATCCAGGCAGTTCTAAAGAAGCAAGGGGGGATCAGGATATAGATATCCTTTGCATGAATAAGTCTGAGTTGGAAATGTTTAAGGAAGTGCTTCTGCCGTTTGCGCACACGATTGAGTTGGTACAGGAAACGAGACACCCAGGTTCGGCACTTTTGAGTCAACAAGTTTCGTACGCAATTCCGGCTTTGAAGCAATTGGCAGATAAAATGGATGCCCTCTACCAAGGTGCTGCTGGGGAGCTGAAGGATGTCTGCGCATACGCATTCAGAGAGACAAATTACCACTATGAAAGGTTTCAGTGTGATGAAATCTACTCTGTGCAACTACTTGATCCGCATTTCAAGGGGTACTATTTTGGCCAGGAACAATTGCGAGCGGCGCGAGACAGAGTTTCCCGAGCATGTGAAAATGAGAGAAGGCGTTATGAAGCATTGCGAAGTGTAAAACCTATGGGGCAACGAAGCACCCCTGACCAGACTGCAGGGACTTCCTCCTTTGACCAATTTATGGATTCGATGATTGGTGATCGAGACTTGTTGTCATCTGCAGTGAATGCATACATGACCGAACCAGTGGTGGACGTTGGTATCAGTGAAAATAATACCGAAGACTACTGGAAAGCTAACCAGCAAAAATGGCCGGTGTTGACAAAAGTGGCTCTGCAGTACGCACTAATTCCAGTCACTTGTCGCGCGAACCGGAAAAATGCACCTCTTGGGGATTACAAGCGGGATCTAATCGGAAATGACCCTTCAGACGTCCCGAAGCTTGCCTTTCTAGGAATAATTTACTTCTCGTAGACGGCCTTTCCATCCTCAGCAGTAGGTGAGATACGGATTTCACGTAACATTCAAGTCCGATACGGCGAACGATTTCTCTATGACATAGTTTGCACTCGCCACTAAAAGGACGACAGCACGTCTTGCAAACCACTCGGGATCGTGATAATTTGAAAAAGTTAGTGCCTGTTTCGCTCTACTATTTACTATTGCCTGTACAGCAGCATTCAGCCTGTGTGCCTTTGCTATTCTCATAGTTTCTGGACACAACGCTTTGAGTACCAGATGTCGAGCACAAGGCATTCTACAAAATTTGCCTATGGATCAAGCTGGTGCTCTCCCCGTTGCTGCTGAGTTTCCATATAGTACTTCTCATACCCGCTTAGGGACGCGGGGTTGTTTGGGGTCCGGCCTGAAGTGACAGCCCAAACCATAAAACACGAGACCGTTACCATGGCTATCGTGGCAGCAATGGCCAAACTGGCACTAATTACAGCCCAAAAAGTTCGTACCCTCTGCCTTAAATCGCCATATGGAGGTGCTAGCAGCTGCGCTCAAAGGGAAAAATTATGCCCACCACGACACCGAAAATTCTGCGTCCAGAAGGTAGGAAAGAGACGAAACATGAGCATGTACAGGAAGAGGTCAATGTACAAGAATGCCTCGGCCGTTCGCGGCCAAATGCCATCACCAGCGGAGATGTTTAGAAGACCGGAGCCCGTTGAGTTTTCGGCCTGGTTCAAGAAAAAGAAGGCGAGGGCGGCTTGTGCAGGAGGGCAATAAACAGGAAGAAGGTGGGCTGGGGCTTCTCCATGCGCTTGTCAAGAGCATGGGAAAGGTGCTGAAAGTTAGTGATGAAGACGAGAGCCAAAAGATGCATCCAACGGAAAGCATCGCATAGCCCTGGTCGACCAGTTGCAAAGGCAGCAATATTGGCGCAGAGGAAATAGCCAATAGTTTGCATGAAGACGAGTGGGTGGATGATGGTGGTGGGCTGGGACCCGAAGAGCCATTCTCCATACAGGTAGAGAGCGAGTGAGACTTGATACAACGCTAGGTGTAGAATCCACACGGAATTGAAGAGACTGCGAAGATGTGGCGGAGTAGTGAGTACACAGAGTGCACCTATCATGACGGGCATGAAGAAAAAGTTGATGAGACGGGGGTGATTGAATCAGACGGAATGGCCGGCGGATAGATTATGGCACGGGTGATGTAGAGCAGTGCGGAGATGCTGAGGATGAGGCAGGAGAGGTAGTACAAGACAAACCAGATTTGTGGCGGAATGACTCGCTCGCCAAAATGAAGGGAGGCAGTCTGCCACAAGGCAGTGAATGCGAAAAGGCGAGGGGGACAGCATTGTGGGATATATCCCACTGGACAACCAGCGTCGCCAAGACGGTATTCGAGAAGAGTCATCGTTGGCAGGAGTGTCCATGGTTAGGAGAGGAGTAGTTTCGTCGTACGCACGGAGTTTGTTGCGACGTGAGGAGACGGGAATGCGGATTGTAATGGTGGAGGGGGAGACTATATCGACGGTGAGCAACTGCTTGAAGACGGAAGGGGATTTGGCTGACTTGTGGCGATGTAGGTAAAGTGGCGACAGTGAGGTGCGCGGTATAGGCCAAGTTGATCGTGAGCGGTAGTGAAATATAACGGGTCTTTGACTTCGGTGGCAGCAAAGATTTGGGAGTTGCGAGAGAGTACGGGATGGAACTGAAGAGACGCGAGAGGTGGAAGGGCTCAAAGCAGGGTGAGGGGAGAAATTGATACTAGGAGGAAGGTGAGGTGTCAAGGGAAGCGTGGATTGAGATGGGGATGTTTAAGGAAGAGTGGGAAAGTGAGCCGTGATTGCATTGACAACTACGGAGGCGTGGGGATTGGAACGGCAAGACTGCGTGGAGTTTAAGGATTGTAATGGGAAGAAATACACCTGGCTGATATGCAGAGTATGAAACAGAGAAGAATGCAGCGGCTGGCGTTTGGGTAAAATATAATGGACTGGGACTAGGAAACTGCGGGACGAGAGAGACTGTGGAGGTTAAGGTGTTTCGACGAGTAATTTCGGGCGTAAGACAGGTTTGCAATCGCATCGGGGAATGATAAAAAGAGCGCGGGGCGGAGCTATGACAGACTGGTTTGGATGAAATGCTTCAGTATTTGTGCTGCAATATCATAACTATTCAAGGCCAGTTCATTCAAACTGGACATTTGGCTATAGACCTGGTTATTTCACACCACACTTTGAACATCCCTGGCGGCATGTATTGGTGCCGTAGAAATCAACATCAATTGGACAGAAAAATAAAAAATCTAAGCTTGTGTAGAAATTAGACGAAAAACCATGAATATCACATAAATACCTCTAATTATTGTAGGGCGAGTACATTGCCCCAAAGATAGATTAACATCGAGAAACAACAAGAAAGATCGTTACCCACTCTATTTGATGTCGGTCTGAGTTTTGGGGCAACGCTCACCAGTGAGGAAATGAATTCGCAATCTTCATAGTACACCATAAATAACCCGTAAATAACAAGATGCTACACATTCGATGCCTGACAAGTATGCCATACTGCCGTAATGACTGTACCTGCTAAGGAAATTTTCGGTATTTTACAGTACAGTACAGTACTGTACTGTGCAATACCGAAAATTTCCGAAAGCATTTCCAACACGCCATTTTGTTATGCGCAGATTCGCCAATTGTCCAATGGCCTGCTATGCAACAACCGTTTTCTTTTAGGTCCTCTGGTCACCCGTTTTTTTCTACCGCAGGTTTTGCCCGAACGCCAGTAGCTTTTACAGTTGCCAAACATTTCCCTGAGTCGCTGTACCCGAAGGGTACCACTGAAGAGCACAGTACTTTACAATTCTGTCAACTGCGACATGACACAGAGATGAAGGCTTATCAGGTTTTGGCCTATAAACGCTCATTGATCCCTCAGTAATGGTGTATTCATTCGTATAGCTAGCTAGAGAGGAACAGCAAACCATAGCGTATGATGCATTTTCAGGGTTTGTTTTCTCCATCTTTCTCTCTCTGTTACTCCTTGTCATAAACCGAGTTTACTGCGGCTTAAATTTTCATGGGTCATTGATGAATCCAACGGCACCAACAACCACCAGTCTGCGCAAAGTTCCCGCAGCATCAAGTTGTTTAGATCCCTGCACTGCCTTGATCTTTGACAGAATCATTCTGCCTTCAGTAAACACAATAACAGTATTCCTTGCAGTGTAGGGCTGCACACTTACTGTGCTGTATAATGTAGGAATCTTGGTAGTTCCTCAGAGTATTTCTCTTCGAAAGTAGTCGACCTGCATTGCCTACACAGGCAATTGCAGTCGGTACACTACTGTACGGTGCAGTACTGTACAGTAGAGTATTGTAAATCCTGTTGCAGTAAACAATTACAGTACCGTACAATATCTAGCGCGGTTCAGTACAGTATACTGCCGTTTACATTAGTACAATACTGTACTATGCCTACAGCACTGTCCGTTGCAGAATCCACTACTGTCCCACATCACACTGTAAAGCAAAATCCCTAAATGCAATTTTTGTCAGTTGTCCATGATCCCCTACTGTACGTATAATACAGTACTTACTGTCCATCTACCACCCATACAAGACACACTGTCCACCAAATTCGTCCCACGGCGCACGTTCCACCACCCGAAACCCGCCATTTATTACCCGCTCAACTGCCCAAACCAACTCCTCAAGCGCTGCAAACTTCCATCACGCAATTCCTCGCGTTCTCCCAGCGGGAATTCCCCGCCGAGCACCTCCCTTCCACCCCCGCCCCCACCGCAACCAAAAAACACCAACCCACGCGTTCCTTCCGCCTCCTCGCTTCAAAACCCATCCCGCCCAAAATTTCCATCCGCCATTTGCTTACAAACCCGTGCAAAGGCCGCACCACGCCTGCAAAATATCTGCACACAGTCTTCCACCGCCGCGTGTCCTGGAGCAAACTCCCGGATGCGTCCTTTTGCAAGGGCGTATTGTTTGTGATGGACTAGATATGTGAGCCGTTGCAGTTCGATGGAAACGCATCATGACACAATCGGTTGTGATCAAGGATGTGCACGTTTGCGTTGCAGGCGGTATGCAGCGACGCTTGCACTCCCAACTAGTCAAGGTGATTTAGTTGCTGAGTCAATGTTGACATTTCTGCTTTTCGTGTGGCCAGCTTGGAGCGTTGGTTTCTACGTCGAAATCAGCGGACGAAAGACGGTGTGAAATCGTGGCAGTTGCGAAGTGTGCAGAGTTGGGAAGGTTTGGTTTTGCTGGCGAGATAAGGCGTGGCGAGTAGAGGAGATGGTTTGTCGGTGAGTCGTGAGAGGGTTTTTTGGGGGACAAGGTTATGGGGATGGTTGGTGGTGATTGCTCTTTACTTGCGGCAGTCCTCACGTTGAGCCGGGATGCGGCTGCTATTGAAAATGAATTTGGTGTGGGTATTTTGGGAACAAGCGTGTCCTCGAGTCGGGACGGGCGTGTGGGTGAGATGCACGAAGGTCGTACTTGATGTACCGGCTTTTGTACTTGTATAGTGAGCGGTGGACTGGGCAAGTGAAGGTGAGATTTGCGAATGCCCCAGTTTCAAGCGGGTCTCTCTATTGGAACTTGGTTAAAGCGGGCTTTTTCAGGCCTTCGGAGGATATGGGGGGCTTGCACACGTCGGAAATGAACGACGTGGAGATTGTGGATTCCATGGCTTAGCAGGAAGGGATTGTAGTGGAGCTGTTGCGTTCGTGGAACCAGACGGCGTTGGACAAGGGGGTGTCCAACGACGAAAACCGGCGGAATAACATGTCGGAGCTGGATTTCCCCACCTTACTGGTACAAGGGTCTTTGTTGAATTTGGATTACTTACAGAATAGGTGGTCTTACAGTTAGTTAGCGGCCATATGTCGGATTGCGTGTCCTGCACCATCAAGGAAAGCGTAACAAGTGTGGAATTAACTGGAGATCACCAAACATCGCCCAATAGGTATCATTTTTATCGTAAGGGCAAGGGTCTGCTTCGGAATCATCTACAGAGGGTTTCGTGAACTGAAAAATGACAGTGCGGATTGTGAATTAATTTCTCCGGAGTGTTACCTCACAGCAACGGTCTTGGCTGGATTTCTCATTGCTGTCTTTTTGAATTCAAATGTAAAGCCTGAAATAGTGTGGTCTTTGTCAACCCATAAATAAATACTGGGCTGCGAAATTTAATCAGTTTTCAAAATACATCTTGACCACCATTGATTAACCGCCACGTCTTTCGTATGGAAATATCTAATACTGGTGTGGCTGCTGCATAGTTGTTACAACCTAACGGTTTTGCTATTTCCTCTCTCTAAAAAATGTTGTGCCATTTCTCGCCACCATTAACGAAAACTGTTGAAAATGGTGCCCTTCGACGGGTAGTATCTTCTGTAATGTGATCTTAGTGTAAACAGCCATGGTTTCAAGACATTTCCGAAGCGCAGATCCCTTGACCAACAACTACAAGCATATGTAATTGATAAGAGGACCTCTATCGGGAATTTTGTAATGGCAAAACGTCCAGAGCTGTACAGTACATGATATAAAGAATATGACATTCTATCAAATTTAAGGGAAATTGGTTCCGGAATGAGTGTGTCTGTATTAGTTAAAGCTACTGTACAGGAGCACTGACTCACCATTTCGACGCTTCTGTTTTGGCCTTTATTGACGGTTTTTATTCCTTCTTTTTCTTTCATTTTCTTTCATCCATCACAAGTTGGCATAATTTATTTCTCCTTGACTTGAACTATAACTTTTGTGCCCAGGCAGATGGTGAGCTCTTTGATTGATGTGTCGCACGACATGATGTTTGGCTGTTCACAACCGCTAAAAAATGTTCATCGCGCTGTGAAGCTAATCTGTCTCTTGACAACCAAACCAACTGCCGCATTGGCCGAATTGTAGATAGCTTATTGCCGACATCGCTTAAAAGTAATTTTCGCATCCTCGAACTGGATAAACTGGATTCTTACGTAGTCGAGATCCATGAACTTCCAACACTGTAAAACTCTACCTTTCAGTACATTCCGCCCAAAGCTGCTGACCACTCACAGTGTACAACTGAAGTAAACCTTGTCTCAGCCATTAATCTTATCCACTACATTAACTACATACTGTAATGTATCACATCAAGAACTATTTCCCACAAATCTGAGAACACCACTATACTTAGCGTACCGTCTCCATTCGATGATTTGCGAGAATTACTGAGAGATATGGTTTACCTCGAATTGGTACTCCCGAAACGTAATTTGCTTGACCCGGAAATTGCCTTTCAATTTTCCTTCGCTCTTGAGATTCTATAGACACAAAGCTATCCGCATGAAATTTACTACAAATAGTAAAATACACAATACATTCCTAAATTCTTATGAACTACTGTACTACAGTGCACCTTGAACAGTCTCAAGCCTCTCTGTTTTCGAAACCCGCACATTTGGTTTTCTGTCAATAGGCCACCCCCGGAAAGAGCCCACAATCGATGCTCGCCTCGCCACAACTATCCCAAGAATTCAGCTAGGTTATTTAAGAAACCGGGCACAGGTCTACTGTCGCATGTAATGCAGACACTTGACGTTCACCAACGGCAGCGCCCTAGTCAGCAATCTGCATGCGCTTTTCATCTGCAGAACACATTAGCGGCATGGATATAACCGACCACATCTTCCATGCATTAAAATAACCCAAAAATTTCCCCCTCCTCATCCCGACTAGAAATTACCTTGATTGAAAGTATCACAGATTCAATAGCCGTGCACCGTATGTACTTTACCGTCGAACCAAATTAGGGCCATCTGCCCTACACATCACAACCTAATATTGCATGCAGGCCATCGAGGAAGATTGCAGCATCAGAACTAACAGCCAACCTCCCCTACTACAGGATTGCTGCCAGTGAAATGCATGCCAGTAGTAGTACTGTAGACATGCCTTTGATCTACAAGGTGAAGCTACATTACCTTTTTTCGAAAAAAATTTGCCACTGCATGCGTACAGTACGTCACAGACTTGTCGCTAGAATACTGTACAGTACAGTATATGCCTATCTGTACCTTCCTGCATGTCAGCACTGCAGTAAACTGTGCTGTAGTACAGTGTCGTGCTGTACATGTACAGTACATGTCCTGCAATGCACTGTTCTGGTCTAGACCACTTCCTACATGATACAACTACGGTATGTGAACACATTATTCGAATTTCTCCCTCTGTACAACTCGTCACGTGGCTAGAGGAAAAGCCATGTCATCCCAATCGAGCGACGATCCGCTTTCGGAATACCACACCGAAATGGATAACGCACAAACTACGAACACGGCCATCTGTCAATTTCATTGTACTCACTGTAATGCCCAATTACACACTGCATCTCGGAAGCAGTGTGGCGCACCTTTGCCGGGTTATATCTCTAATGTAGGGACGTACTGTTCGAATGATTGAACGCAATTTCGGCTTCCTCGCTCGGGTGGAAGACGGCAACCTTTCCCGTAGTCCCTCTAGGGATAGGTATAACTATACGTCTTCTTCTGTAAAACAGAAAAAAAACGGAGAGAAACGGCGAGGGGAAGTCTGCAGACGAAGCCAAAGAGACACGGTTAGAAGGGTTTTCATTGACCCTGAAAAGTACCCAAGCTCGATTTTTCTAACGTCTCAAAAAGTGCAATTATTCGAACGATACATAAACAAAGTTCGTTGAATCGAACTTGGTTATTGATCGATTATTCGATCGCACGAATTGACTCTAACATAACTACTGTAAAGCTATCACATTACACTACTTGTGAGCGGTCACTATTTTCCCACTTCGAAGCCGCTTTTGGACGGGGCTTGGCATGACTTTGACCCTCCTTGACCGCTTCTTTTTACCAGGTTCCCTCCCACTTGAAACCGAAGACCCTCCCGACTCTCTCCTCTCACAACACTACACGCTGCAGATGTACTCCCACCCCTCAACCCCCGATGTTGCTGCGGGCCTCTCCCCTTCGCCGCCTCCCACGACACGCGCATGTGGCGTTTTCCTCTCCCCTCTCCCACCTCCTCCGGCACCTGCTGCTGCGACTCTGCTTTCCCCATTCTCCCTTCCCCCAAAGCACGATATTGACGCCCTTTGCTCCATTCTCCAACTTCGCCAAACTGCTGCAGCTCTCACTTCCCCATTCCCATCTACCCCCACGCCCGATGTTGCCCCTGTCCTCTCCCCACTTCCATCTTCACACAAGCATCCGGATGGCTCTCTTGTATCCCCACTACCGCATCCCCCAGAGCCCGATTTTGTCGCGCTTAACTCCCCACTACCACTTCCCCCAACGCCTGCCGCCTTCGCTCTCCTCTCCTGCCCACTTTCATCTCCCCAAAAGCCTGATTTTGCCGCTATCTTCTCCCCGTTACCACTCCTCCCAACTCTCGATTTTGCCGCTGTCCCCTCTCCATTTGCACCCCTCCCAACGTTTGATGCGGCCGCTTTGCTCTCCTGCCCACCTCTACCTCCCCCACCGCCTTGTGTTGCTGCTCTACTCTCCCTTCTCTCATCTCTCCCGACGACTCCAGCTCGTTTATCAACAGAGCCTACCAACCCATTATCGTGCGTCCCCGATCGTGGCTCATTTATTTGTGCAGAAGCATCCATAATTGTTCTCTTTAGCTCCACTGGAGTCTCCGCTTCCTTCCTAATCCCGGCTATTCCCTCTTCTTGTCCAGACCCTACTGCAACCCCTCACTCTGCGGGAGCGATTCCCATTTCAATCTCGAGCTCCGAGTCCCTACACGACTCCCAACCAAAAGGCTTTGTGATCTTCCTCTTTGGCTTTCCTTTTGACTTGAATTTACGGACCCCATCTTCCGCAATTACCTCAGTATTTTTCACTCAGGCTTCTTCTATCACCCCAAGCAGCCGGCGAAGAACTATGTGCTCCCCCTCCTCTATTGTAACATTACCGCCCAACATATTTTCGCCGTCATCCTCCCCGCTAGATTCAGCATCTTCCCACCTCACCGCGTCATCATTCCTGCTCCCCCTAAACTCAGGGCGCGCCGCAATGTCCTCCTCACCCTCTCCGCAAGTATTCCATCTAATTCGATATCTCCGTCATCCTCAGCACTGAGATCATCATCCGGCCATCCCAACGCCTCACCTGGATGGTCGCCATCAGAATATTTGTTGTGCACTTTCTCAGCACTCTCAACATCACTTTTCCTGCCTTGATGTTGATTTACGGACTTTGCCCGCTTAACGATCTGTATTTATCTTCTCTTGAACCTCCTTACAGAGTGCATATCCAAGCATGACTGCCGGAAACCCTCCCTTATTTTGTGGCAAAGATGTACGTTACAGGCGTCACACCTGATGTTCACACGATGCATCCTCACCCTGTTCCCGTGACTGACGCCGCATATCGCGCAATACTGTTGAATTCTCATGTGTACAACATGATGGGCCTTCACATGTAGTCGTAGAGTAGCCCTGTCCTCTGAATTAGAGAATGTTAATCTTTTCCGCTTACGCTTAGCTGCAGATTCACCGAGAAGCTTCTCTTTCGCCGACGGAACTAACAAAGAATGTTCGTCACCATCAGCCTGTTCCTTGTGCCGCTTGACATCCCGAAGGAGATCTATTGCAACGTCCATTACAAAGTCCGCAAGCATTGCGTGTTATTTAAACTATCGCCGAAGCTGTTCAAATCCTTAAATTCCGCTTGATTGCAAAAGCTCACGACGACTTCCAATGCGCCAGGCCGTAAACGCATTCTGCAGTATTTTTTACAGAACATCTGATAGAATCCTAGTTACCCACTTTAAACGCGTACTAGGGCTCTTTAAAAACGAACGCATTTGAACTGAGGAGTCCACGCCGCCCTTCAAAGTACTGTATAGCGTTTGCGAGCTGTGTTTAAATAGCTGGATTAGACTAACAGGCCCATTACTCTTCGAGATGCTGTACATCTCCTTAAATAGGGAGTAGTGCGATTTTAAAATCTTCAATTGCTGCTTGTCCACCTCTTCTGGAACCTCAAAGGGTTCCCGTACATACACTCAAAGTGAGGAGCAAAATACACAGTCATGACCATCATCCCTCCTTCGTGAATGTCTTCGCTGACATAAAGCAATACCTTATACAAAATTTGACTCTACGCAGCACAAACGTACACTGCATACCTGAACCTTGTGCAAATACACTGGTGGAGTATCTGCCACTGATGATCCAACGGAACCAACATCTTAGACCTAGCATTGCCCATGTTCACAAAGTCATAATCCAAACTTGCATGAGGGAGTGCCTGGCTTACTGTCGAGCTTCCTACTCTGGTTTTAATTTCAACCACAGCATGAACAGCACTGGGTGCTTACTCTGGCGTCCCTTTTACAGATTATGTATTGATGGTGCAAAAAACGTCAGGTGACGCAGCTATCCACTCACATTCCAACCCCACCAATTAAACCACATTGAGAAATTCTACCACTTCTTCGTCTTGAATTAGTGCGTTAATCAGTGTGAACTCGTTCACGGTACCTCGCTTCATGTCCTCCGTAGCTCGATTTCGACCAAACCAGTTATCAATTAAATCTGTAGCAATGTCCTTGAAATCACAGAATGTATTTTCGGACGATGCCACTCCAAAAAAAGAACAGACCGTAGAACTTTTACGGAAAACCCTGACTGCAAGCGTAGCTGCAATTTTAAATTGGCACAGGAGAAACCAATCCGCAGTCCTCTGTTTAAAGGTGACGATGAAGAAGTTCTAAAAAGATAATGCTTCAGCTCTTGCCTGCTACTGCATTGTGTTGATAAATCAAATGCATGCTTAAGAATTCAGTTTCCTGTGGTGATAGTTGCGGGCACCCCCAGCCAACAGGAGAAGCTGTCACCGAATGGAGGCAGTACTGAATGTAAGAAACGTAATACATTTGTTTTTTTTCCACACCCCTGTACGGCCACAGAATGCAGATCCGTCTTCCTCATACTTCGCCCTACCACTCTTCGTCTAGCATAGAACACATACCTGGGCTCATATCAGGGTGGTTGTCAACGATGAATGCCTCCGGCCTGTCACGTTGCAACCCGACGAATTATTCATTATCCTTCTCAGTGTCACTTTCTTCATTAGTACTGCTGATGTCCTCATCGGTATTGCCCCCGGTACTGTCTGGTGTTTTCTTCGGTTTCAAATTTGATAACGCCGCGAACGGGTGGTAACTGTTGTATTAATTCTCAACCACCCCTAGGACGCTGACACCAACACTCATGAGCTCTTCCACCTCTTTAGGGCTGGCAAACCCTCAGTCCATTGTCCCCATTCCAGTCATAACTCTATCCCCTCTTCCTTCCGCTACCAATTCAGTAACACGACGCAACACCTGCTCCACACTTTCACCACGACAACGAAACCTTATTTGTATTACACCACGAAAGAATTCATCGGAAAAAGCGTCAGCACTGGACCTCTCGCCTTCAGCCTTGCGGTTACTGAGTTTTTTAACTTGAATTTCCTTCGAGCGGGAACCAAATAAGTCATCATTCGAAGTGTAAAGCCCTTTTGCAGGGTCGAAAAAAATCTGTTTGGAGACTTTAGAACAGATCTGCTCGAATTCCGCCATGAGGACTGTACTGTCCCTCAGGGACATCCATACACGGCCCTCGTCAAACCCACAACCTGTCGGATTATACGACATTGTATACTATATGCGGAGAGCATTACGATAACGTGATCTGTGCTAAGGCGAGTACTGCATGCTACCATGTGCACGCGTAAGTACATAAACATAGATACTTCATCAACAGAACTGTAATTGTTTTTGACAGAAAATTTCAAAGATGCGTCAAGCCAACCCGCTAGATTGTTTAGTGTGTCCCGTACAAAAAGAAAAAACACCGAAGATCGACTCAGCTACTTATCGGGTGAGCGAAGCTCAACTTCCAGCCGGGTTGCAACGGACATTGCAAAGTTGCGGGCACGATTGGCGAAGAATTTCTTCTTAAAATCATTCTCCGACATGAATACAGTAGGTGGAGGCTTCCGGATCTTCCATCCTGATGATGGATCTTTTTGTTTGGTCCTCCCGCTTCCACCCCCACCCCGACCACGTCCCCTTCCACTGCCACGAGTTCCCTGTCGTCCGCCACGTCGCCCAGGAGCAGGAGACTGATTCCTTGGTTGGCCATTTGGAAATGCAGGTGGCAGTGCTGTCGAGTGCGAAAAAGGAACGGGTTAGTATTCAAAGCATCCTGGACTCGCCGTAATAACAGAGAATAAAGGCGCCCCGGCATTCCCTTCATGTTAGACGTCGGGCAATGTCCGAAACGGATTCGACATGTTTCCTGGGAGTACATGTTCCAGTCACTCGAACGAGGCAGGGAACGTTCCAAAGCTGACTTGTATGAGACCACAAAGGGGGGAGAGAGCTTTCCGGCGAAGTGGGGGAGTGGAGACGGTGACGATGATAGCCGATGGATCCAGCAATTTTCAACCAAATGTCTTTTGGTGACAGTGGGATGCGTTTCCAGTGAGGTGGAGATTTGAAGCGCAGTGTGTGAGATTTGTACCACGGTAGCAGAGCATTGCAACACACAAAGAAATGACGAAAACGCGACGTGAGTAAGAGGGGGAGAGAAGGGGTATTGAAAGGGTGTGTGAGCAATCAAAACGACAATTGCAGCGTTAGCAGCAAACCACAGCCACCCACTGGAGTAGGAGCAGAGAGTAGGAGACTAAGGTAGAAGGGTGGTGGTGCCGGGAATGACGTCGGGATCGGAGCGTATCAGGAGTGGGGAGATCGGGAAAGTCTCGAAGAAGGGGGACTTTGTGACCGCTCATGTGAAAAGTACTGCAGGGGGGACGACAGAAAAGTAGGTGGGGTAGAGAGTGGTGTTGGCAACATGAGGGCGGTAATTTTTTTATTCGAAGCGGTATAGAACCGGAGTTATGGGGACTCCAATGGAGGCGAAAAAAAACCTTCCGTACGTTCGATTAATCGAACGTACGGGCATTGCATGCCTTCACCCCGGCGTGGCCGACAATGGGCTAAGATCTATCATTTGAACGGTCCAGGCATTAGGTATATATCTACTGGCGACGCCGGACGCCAACAAAAGAGAGGGAAACAACCGGGAATTTTTGCTACGTCCGATTCCGTCAAATCCGTAGCTCTGCAATCACCACATCTTCTGCACTTGTCGTCAGTAAACGAATTATATTCACACAATTTCTCTCTTACGGGGTTGATACCTAGGTGTGATTGTGCAGTCTTACAATAGTGGTCATTAAAAGCCGGTAACCTTAAAATACGTGTTTTTCCCGCTTCTACTGAGCCGATCTCTTCCTTTTCGCTGCCGCATTGTCCCCATTTTCTCCGTCGCTCTTTGCCATTCTCGAATATTCCCGTCTTGACGATTTCAAATTGTTAAATCGCCTTACTAGGCATACTGTTGCTCACTTGAAACCAATTCAAGCACGAAAGTGATCAGATATTGAGGATGATATCAAACCTATCCTTGAGTGATGAAATTCCTGTGACAATGGTAAGCGCTGCCAGGTCCACATTGAAGTATTTTGCTCTACCGGAGCCGCCGTCTAGTCCGTCTTCCGACTCTACTTTTGAGCTCCCATATCTTAGTGATAATAAAGAATACGTGGCCGGCCTTCTTCCTGCACCCAGCGTATATTCAGCGAAAAATACGTCACTATGCTTGTGTTTCCGACTAAGCTATTAATCAAGGTTGCCGCATTCTATAGTTTTGAGGATATTCCAAATAACTTTCTGAAACCGGTGAGGATTTAAGACACAGACAAGAAAGAGAAATCGATACGCACAAACATAGGGCTTTGCAATCTAGTTAATTGCACCATTGGATTTACAACAGAACTCATTGCTAAGTTCAATGAACATCGTGGCCCAGAAGGTCGCATCCAACCTGGATCTGAGGGGATCTTCAATAATGGTAGTGGTCGTGTTGTTCACCATTCGGTCGAATGACCCTCAGCCCTGGTTCATGGTACTTTCGGAACGGATGTTTTTCCTCCGCGCTCTTTTGGTGTCCCTCCGCCTGGTGGTGCTCTTCCTTCTATTGCAGGTCCGTCTGGTGATCGGACTGTAAATCACAACAAAGATCAAGAAATTCACCGGATGGGTCCCTATCCCAGCCATTCTCCAACTGAATTTAATGGCCGTAATCGAGACCACTTGCCAGATGACCCCTGCAAGGCTTTTTGTGTGCAAAAACTGTTCAAAGATAATAAACTTAATGGGTGCATATCGCAAGATATCAATGAAACAATCCATATCTATAGCTTCTGCGCTCGTCAGTATAATCTTTACCCGTCTCAGAGGGCTAAATTCTTAGTGCATGTCCTCGATGATGCAGCTCGAAGGTTCTTCCTGGAAAATTGCAGTATTTCATTGAACTACCATACTTCGACATGGTGCAGGTAATGACTACGGAGTAATTGAGGGCTGCTAGGTAGATTAAGGTAGGAAGATCTCCGTCTGAAGTCTTTCATGCGTGATAAGTAGATTATAGATGTATCCGATGGACTAACAAAGCTTGTGGAACTCATTAATAAACTCAAGCCGCACTTTCCACCGTACTTTCGTGCAGAAACTCACAAGATCTAATTCATGCAGAGAGCAGTGACAGAGTTTCAGGAGTGGTCGAAGATCCCCATCCAGAGCATAACCTCTCAGAATTACTCCTTTGACAAATTTGTGAGAGCTCTCCATGAGTCCATACAAAATCTTCGCTAGCTGGGGCAGTTGGGATCGAGCAGAGGGACGTAATAGGCACACAAATGATGTGGAATGGACGCAACCCCAATAAAAACGCTGAGAACATTGAGAGTCGATGAAGCAAAAAATATTCGACAATCAATCGCATCGACATCCTTCCAAGGTATTCGAGGACGGCCGCAGGCGAAATGAGTGTGTTAAGCGCGAAAAATCACGGAATCTAAAGGCAAACTGTTTTAAGGAGGCTATCTCCGCCCATAATCGTCGTCGCCCCGAAATGGTTGAACCTTAAGTACATAATATCGCCTAAGTTATCAAAGAACACGATCGGAGTGATGTTGATGCGAGTGATGTGGAAATAAGTGCAGTTAATTAACTCAGCAGCGAACAAGAAGAGTTTAATGCACATTTTGTAGAGAAAGCTACGGGAAATGTCAATCGTTTGACCAAGACGCAATCGAATCGGCTGAATATTTAATCTATCTGACGCAGATCTCGTCTGAGATGAATCCTACAACGACAGATACCCACCCCGGCGGCGGGTGTGCAGTAATTGAGAATTCATTTCTTTCTGCTCGCTTACGTCGCCAGAAGGATCAATGTTACAAGCGTAATAAGAGAAACTGGAATGTTTTTTTAATGATATTTTTGTGTATGTCGGGGGTCTAAGATTTGAAACACCAAGCGTACGGCCGTTGGGTATGCTCTGCAACACTGGAACGCCATCATATGTTGTTGGATGCAGAGAGCTGAATAGGATTGTAACACCCTTGGGATATGGCAAAAGCGGTTTATACTCTCACGAAGCAGGTTTAGTTTTGCTGACGCAACTTATAATTCCCTCGGTAAGATTGCCCTCCCCATCAGCGCTGCCATAAGCGTCCTGGTAACACTAGTGACAATGGAAGTTGTTGAAGCAAATATACAGCTTTGCTCGGAATGGATGCGATGGATAGAGAGTATATTACGCCAAGCACAGTTTCCAACAGACTCATGAAGAGAATCCCCCATGTGACTAAGAATTGGAAAAATGTGTACATCGATGAGTTGTCTATTTAAATCACACGTTCCCATAGTGGTCATCTCTATGTTAAAACCCGAAAATACACTGAGCTTTACTTCACCCAGGCACAGCTTTCGAAACTGCACAGGCAGTTCTTCAACCCCTCTGCTCAGAAGTTGTACGAATTGATCAACAGACTGCTCCCGGATGAATCAAAATCCGAAATAAAATGCAGGATTTTCTAAAAAATGCCATCCGTGCCAGATAATCTAGCGCGCCCCGATATGTTTTAGAGTTACTCTCGGTACTGAAAAAGTCCGATGTAATGAATGCATTTTTATGGAAATCATTTACATCGACAACGAGCCGGTCCTCCACAATGTTGATGAGGAAAAAAGATTTAACGCAGTTAGATTCCCGCCGAGCCTGTCTACTGAACATGCTTGGACCACTGTTATTGAGTTCTAGGATCCGTTTACACTGGATTCCCAAACAAGATCATCACTGATCAGGATCCCAATTTGGAGACAAGTTCTTGCACCTAGCGCGTCTATCCGATGTCAAAATAGGACAGACTGGGTAGAACCTCATTCAATTATAGGCCGCGGAGAGAGATATCAAGAACCGCTCCGGACGAAATCCCGCAAGATAATGGTATCGCAACCACATGTCGATAAAAATCTTGCTCTTGCCTGTGTTGTGAAGGCTATGAACGACAATTTGGGACCAGAAGGTCTCGATCAATCAGCTAAAGTTTTCCCCAAATTTCCCTTCCATCTGAAACTCGTCCCAGTCGCCACACCCTTGCTCAAAGAGCAGAAGTTGCTCAGGTGGCTCTCAAAGATCGGGAACGCCAGATGGCAGATCTCAAGTTGCATCTCGCTTTCCGTCACGCAATGCCACCGTCTTGTGATCGCAGATATCAGCATGGTGACAAGAGGCTTGAATGGTGGGAAAAAACTCAATAATCGCATAGGTGAGTGGTTAAACCCATTCAAAGTGTAGAGCGCGAACGGAAATTGGGTTTTTTTTGTGATCAATCTATCAACCTAGCTCTTCCGTTCAAAATTGCGCAGGTGTAACCTTATTATACCCCAGAGCTACTATCTCTAGCATTTATTATCGAGCTTGAAAATGGTTTATCGCAGTTCCGGTCCCCGGACAAGCCACATATATATTTTGCGACTGAGATTATTGATGAGTGTGATGATCGTGCTAGAAGTCTGAAGATGAGGAGGCCAAGGGCAAGAAGATTCGTGGACTTATAGAACGTGTGATATTTAAGATCATCCTTAAGAAGGATATACCGCTGGATGGTAAAGTATTACCGGGACGATTTGTGCTCGCCATCAAGTAAAAGGTAAAAGGAAAGGAAGGATACGTAACAGGGGGAAAGAGGAATAAATTGAAGTAGTTCATAGTGCCCTAAAGTATTACCGGGACGATTTGTGCTCGCCATCTAGCAAAAGGTAAAAAGGAAAGGAGGATATGTAAAAGGGGTATAGAGGGATAAATTGAATTAGTTCATGGTGCGCTCATCCTCAACACTTCAACCACAGCCTGTCCGCCTATTGCTTGCTCTCGCTGCTGCCATTGGTTGGGATTTCTGAACACCAGGCTTAACAAAAGCCTACTTGCAGTCCGATGAGCCACTTGCTCGACAGTTATTTATTGATAAGCCTGTGGCAGAATTTGAACTGGAGCCCGAGCAATGCCTTCAGCTGCTTCCTCCCGTTTATGGCCTGTGCAATGCGGGTGATTTATGGCAAGAAACGTTGTATAAGCATAATCACCACGACCTAGGTGTAAATCAATTGAAAACAGACCCAGATATGTACTATCTTATTGCTGATGGGCTACTGGAGGTGCTTAACGAGAATTACCTTGACGATTTGGTACGATGTGAAAGCGAGAACTTCAAAAAGGTTTCAAAGAGGACAAAAAGCGCTTTGAGATGGCAGATTGTCTTCAACCCCCGACAAAATTCACAAGTTTCGTACTCGGTCGGGATAAGGATGGCAATTATGTAATTGATCAAAACGCTTACTCAAGAAACCTGGAATGCATTCCACCAGATGCCTCTTTTCAACAACCTTCGGTCATTGCGCATGAAACTGACCTGGTTAATAAACTCGCCCCCGACTTTTTGTTCGAGATATCGCAAATGGCGCAGGTAACGGAAGAAATTTGTAATGAGCAAATTAATGCCGTCTTACGAAGGATTGACCGAGGTATCAAGTACACCGTCTAACACAGGATTAAGCTCAAAATTTGCAAGTTAAGCAAGTACTCATTGAGAATTTCAGATTTTTAGACTCTTTGCTCCCGAATAACGCCGATGTCTTCCCAGTTGGGTTATATTGTCTTTCTCCGAGATGAGAATGAAAGAGTTACTCCTGTTGTCTTCAAATACTACAAGTCAAGACGCGTCACGCGATCGGCGATGTCTGGTGAGTTTATTGCCTTAGCGATATGTTCGACGTGGCTGTTTCCCTCTCGGAGGATTTCGCGACAGTCCTGCGAAAACCTGTACCTGTGTAGTTGTTTACAAGCAGCAAAAGATTGTTCGATGTGATCTCAAAGGGATCTCGTACTTCAAAAAGCGTACAATGTTATATATCTCAACCATCAGAGAATTTTCCGGCATAGAGTGATTGCTGATATTGGATTCGTCCGAAGCCACAAAATCATTGCCCATGGCTTGACTAAGATAATTAGTCAAGCGATTCTGAGAAATGTTATGTCAACTGGGGAACTTAACATCGTATAAGAGCAGTGAATACTAAGGTCTGAGGATGTAACTTGTGCAGTATCACTTTTCACATTTATTTTGCTCTACTCTCTCTCTAACTTCTGCCAACTCAAGGTTTGAAATAACAGGTCCACCGCATATCAGGGGACTATCCGAACAAAAGCGAATAGTAAATTAATGTGATGAATCTAGAATTACTCCGTAGTCTGCATTGACCTATATGCAGTGGTCAACTCTCCGATCCGTGGTACTCACAAGTCGCACTAGCCACAAACCTGATTTCAGACAACCGAACATGTCAAATGCCTTTATCCTTCTTGTGATTGTGTAATTATTTTCGCATGACTGATTTTCGTAATGCCATTTTTAGCCCAAGAGTTTGACTAATCCAGCCTACCTACCGAGATTTGCCGGTTTCATGTTCGAGGTTTAAATATCTTCTTTTGCCACTGCCACCATCGAATCCCCTCGAAAGTATAGAGCGCCATTCACAGTCGACGAGAGAACGCAGTCTAGACAACCCCTGGTTTGAATAAGATCGTCGCAGTCAGTAATCATATACGTTATCAGTTCCATGTTGGGCTTCCTGCTCCCCGGTCCGTCTCTAGTCACAAAAGCGACGCCTGGATTCTTCCAGCAGAATTGCAGGATTTTTTTGGGACAAAGCCATTGATCTTAAACTCAAAATTGGAGCTGCTCCGTAGTTTCTTTCGTTTCACTAAGGTACACAAATAAGGTGCTTTACTGAGGGAAGGGTCAATAACCTTCGTTTTGAAAGAACCAGGCCGACAGCTGTAGTCAGGGCAGACAGAGATCTCCTCATAATTGGTAATTAACTCATAGCATCACCAACTGAGGCTTAACCACCGTATTATTTCCCCTTCTTCAAGTGCTAACTCCCAGTTCGCATCCCATTGCCCAGTACAATGCTGTCAATATCATGCGCAGTACTGTCAGCAACCAAAACTTCATTCTCCGGTTGTTCAATGTCGGTATCCGCACGCCAATCAATAGGAGTGACAGGGGTGCCAGTAACTGGAGCCGTATCTGGCACTTTGTTTTGTGTGTTGGATCCAACATCTTTCGCCGATGAGAAACGTGACGGGTTTGGGATCACTCCTCTGCTTCCTGCTCAATGCGCGACACAAGAAGCGTTTGCGTAACGCGCCCATTCGTAGCGCGAAAAATCATAAATAAGACAATAAAACAAAAATCAGCGAGGCGGAAAAAGTCAGTGCGATCAGCCCGTATCCCCCTGGAGATAAGCTTCCGACTGCGGGTGAGGAGCGTGCGACTAAGGCAAAAAATTGTGCTTTATTGTGGTACCGCGCAAAGAGTGCCTCAATGGAATAAGGAGGATTGTTAATTTCACTGTAATAACTGTAATGAATAATTACACGCTGCATCTTGAGAGCAGTGTGACGCACCTTTGTGGTGTTAAATATACACTGGAAACGCCGTACGCCAAACGAGCAGAGGGAAACAACCGAGAAGTTTTGCTACGTCCGATTCCGTCGAATTCATAGATCTGCACACGCCACATAGTCCGCGCTTCTCGTCAGTAAACTAATTTTATTCAATCACTTTCTTTCCTAATCGTTTGATGCAGTATTACAATAGCAGCCACTAGAAGTGGGCAACAAAACAATCCAATGTTGCAAACGGTACTCTGAATAACCAAAGGGATTCGACTGCCTGCATTCAGAGGCACGCAGAGCTTGAGATGAGAAGTAAGCAGTACAAGTCACATGAGGTAAAGAAAAGGAAGTAGAATGCAGAGGAGGAGAAGGCGCTTCAAAAAAACATATCAGTAGCGTTAAAACAGCGATGGCCATAAATATAAAGAATTGGGAGAGATTGCCTACAAAGAAAATATTGAGGTGGTTTTTGTTTTTAATGAGGGAAATTCTGTTAAGTAATCGCGTGTATACTATATTTAATACTTTCCAAAATACTTTACGGTCTGCTACTTTTAAACCTGTGGACAAAAATTAAACTTTTTCTTTGCTCTACCTCTTGGCGTGAAAGGAGAAGAAATACGGGCGCTACAGACTGGTACTAATTACCCTACTAAAATCTCTCGAAGCCCCAGGACTATTTACAATATCCAACAGAATTATAATTACGGGGCGCTGTAAGAAACTCACCGAAGAGGGAAACGGAAGACTCTTGCGTTCAAGCACGATGCATTGCTACCGCAGGAGATTGCTGTGGAGAGTACTATGATTTTAACAGTAGTCTACAACTTTCCACGACTGAAAGATGACCACGGAAAAAATCTTCGTGGGACGGCATGCAAAATATCGTTCCTACATGCCATGCAAAAATGTCATTCTTAGATGAAATGAGAATTACAAAAGGGACAAACATTTAGGAGAGGGGTCGGGAGGCATCAAAAATTAACTTGTTATAAAATTTAACAACCACACAATCTGTAGATGCCGGTACGACTCGTAATTAATGCGGTAAAAGAAAGTCCGTACTGCTCCTGGGATGAAGCAGCCAAATTTTGCAGCAAGACGGAACTAGGAACGAAGCCAAGGGAGAAAGGCGTGGAGCTACTAGGAGTGGGGTTCTATTGTTTGGTCAGATGAGAAGAAAGTCGGTCTTCATCGGCCTGATTGTCGATCCTTCAAATAGAAGGAGTCAAGGTAGCCAGAGGCTACATTCATTTAAAGAAGCAGCGGGATGGCAGCCTTAAGGGTTGAGATCGAGAAGGGCCAATTGTTTTCAAGGACGTATCTGTTACGAAACGTGTAACCTTCAGACTTTGAAACATAGTTTTCTTCAGTCTAGTAAGATGGAAAAATACGTCGGTGTCCCGAAGTGGCATCCACAGCCTTAATTTAAACCCAACAAAAATAACATAAGATTCTTTCCAGGGCTGTTTATGAGAATTGGATACAAGTCTAAATGACTGATAATTATTGCTGAATCTATTCAAGAATAGGAGTAATAGACCGAGGCACCTCGCCAATCTTGAGTTTAATGCCGAAGCTTTGTAGCTTGTTTTCGAAGTTCAATGTGATGTAAAATACATACTCATCTCCTTACTTCTCCTATTTACACATTTCATTCTATCATTGTTATATGTTTGTCTATTGTGGCTCTCGTGGGAAACAGAGATCTTCAGAAGCATTGCAGATATAAACCTGATTTTTTAATGGATTACTCGTATAAAAGTCAATAAATAACAACCTGATAATATAATCATTGCAGTTGGTTTGTGAGCGTAACCAGCTTTTTCGTAAAGAATTGTATTGATGACAATCACTGTATAAGGGATAGAGTAGCGGCTGACCGAGGCGGCGGAAGAAGAGATGACACCCTGAAATTTTCTGGTGAATCACAGAAGCACAACAAATACGCCGCAAATCCATCTACGAGCTCACTCAATGCATGGTATTTAATACCATTGTCTGAGCCACCTGTCAACTTTTATGGCTCTACCGCGCCAAAAAGTTTTCAAAGAGACAACTTCAGCCGAAATTATGCCTGAAGCAGAAAAATATATGTACTGTTACTGCTTTTATCTGAGAATGTGGATGGAGAACGTAATTTTTTTCTAACGGAGACGATATTAATCGACAAGGAGTATAAAATTATTTAGGACATGAAATTTATCGAATTAAGAGAAATTATGCCTGCCTGGCCCTTTCTGTTTAATTTAGGGGTTTAGGCATACTTGAATAAAATGACCATTTGACAAACTTCATCTACATACTATTAGATTAACAGAGAACATCTCTGCTGTCCACTGAGATGGCTCCTCTGCACAGATTTTGCGCCTCAGCCACACAGATCACAAACAACTTCCCTCTATAGTTTCCAAAACGACAAATGGATACAGTAGGCGTTTATTCTCTTCCTTTTCGTACAACACAGAACAGTTCGACACCGACAGTTTAATAGGTGAGATTTTGTAGTCCACTGAACAATGCTTGTCCTCCTTTGAACGGGAATTGAATGAGATTCAGGGTCAATGTGGTACGATGTGGTACGATGTGCCAAAGAACTCAGCAGCGCATAATCGATTCCTACATTTTGTAGATATTAAAGGACTCGTACAAAATACTTGAGCAACATCAAAAGGGCCGAATTATAGTATCTGGAGATGCAAATCATCTCTTTAAACTCAATTGCGAAAATTGATTCATCAATAGCTCGGAAGATATATAATTACAAGTGAATTTAATTTACCACGGGCATATGCTTCTTCAGGGTGCAAAGCATGCACTTAAAGGTATAAATAACTTACTTATCGCCAATTTTGAAACCGAAATATTGTAGTTCAAGGAACAAGGAAGACAGAATGAATAAATAATAGAAAAAGAAGAATGAGAATCGCAAACAAGCGCAAGGTAAGAATTAGGGTGTTCTCTTGCTAATTAAACACAATTGAATACCATCTGGTGACTTATGGTACTTTCGGCTATATTGGGTCAGGAAAAAGAGATTGATTGTAATTTTCATGACTATTGGTACTTAAAACGCGTCGTGTACTCCAGAGGAGCCCATAAGGGGTGGATTTATATTTATCATTTTTGGTTCGAATGTCTTCAAAGAATCAATAAAACTATGGGTACTGTTTAATATACAAATATTTTATAGGAAAATAGGTTACTCAATTTAAACTGCTTTTCGAATGTAAAGTTTGATTTCTTAGGATCAAGTTTCAGATTGCTAACAGCAAAAAGGAACCAATCTGATGTTTTCTGTCTTTAAAATGAATAGAACTTGTATTTGCGTATCAGAAAACTGGATGTTGGAAAGATACTGAGTTCGAAAGCAGTCAACAAAAAGGTAGCCATCCTTAATCTCTTCTTTTTTCTAGACCGATAATGCGTTAGAGGGAAACAATTCACATCAAGAAGCGTCATAAAAATAAAATTTAAGTAGATATCACGATATCAGATATTCTACTTCCTTTGAAAACAATCTTAGACGAGGAGGAACAAACTCCGCTAATCTGCGGGAAATATTCAAACTACCCTTTTCTCGTTACGAAGACTCTTTAGAGGACATTCAGCCAGCAGTAAATATAAGAATCTAACATATCATTAGGCATCGTCTGAAGTATTGACCATTTATATTGGTGCTTGGTAATTATCTGGTCTGTAAGGAGGTACAATCAGTCCCTCTGCATAGTAATGTTGAAATTGTTTACCATTCAGATTTTTTGGTGCCAAGCTGTTCTATGATCAAAATATAGTTGCAGAATGAATCTAATTCTTTGAGAGAAAACCATTTTTTATCATTGAAGTACAACTTATGTCATATTTACTTATGAAAACTCCCTTGTTAGGACAACAGGCCAGAATTGGGTATTCATCCGGGCCCAACGTTACTGCTGTTAATTCTTTGGACCAAGTTTTTTATTTCAAACCTACAAGTGAAAATAGAAAAAGATGGGTTTGTAGAGGCCTGGATGCACATAAACCATTGGATCTAAAAAATTACAGCTACAATGGAGTTTTCCGGAAAAAAACTTGCGAAAGTAAACATCGTATTTTTACTTGCTCCATTTTCCACTTAACCTTTAAAATATGGTATTCAATGGAATTGTGGGATTTAATTTTGGAGATATAACCTATCTTAAATCAAGTACTTGGATACTGTAAAACATGAAGTAAATTGATTCCAAATATGCAAGTACGAGGAAACTGGCAGTCGACTCTGAAATAAAAAACTGTTCTTTCAGATGTGTAGTACAACAGGAGGATATATATATATTTGGAACAGGAACATTTTCTTTAAGAGAAACGTAAATTGTAGATTATTTTTTCTTCACTAATTGTTCACGGACATCATGTCCACTTAAGCCTAAATTCATCCAGTGAAACTCTTAGCTTCGCAAAATACTTACTAGTGCAAAAACTGCGGTTTATATCTACACCGAGGCAACCTGAGCAACAAAACGTACTATTTAAAATGCGTAAAAGAATTTTTTAGGCCATCAAGGGGCCTGAATATGAGAAAAAGTCAGATGCAAAACGGGACTAAACATCTTTCGGTCATGTACGAACCAATCATGCCCTCAGCTGCTTTCAGTTGCTGCTCCAGAGAATATTGCGAGTCTTGGAGAGTGCGACCCTTGTCGGATGAATTTCTTGGCAAATATGTTGGTTCGAGCCTTTTATACTTTGACAGCTTCCATGATGCTGTCGATTGCTAGGAAATACTTAATATAACAATTTTAGCCCTATTAGTTTTGAAACGTTGGAACTTATTTCGAGTCTTTATCAAGTTTAATTATTGTTTAGAGCAGCCGAAGATCAGATATTACTGGAAAGAAAGAACTTAAAATGATGCCCGAAATTCTCAGGAATGAGGGACAGTTGGACAGGCTGGCAACAGTGTTTTGAAGAACGGATTGTCGTTGTTTAAAATTTTTATGAATGGCTTTGTGCGATAGGTATCTGATTTTGTTTCTGAAGCTTGTATCACGGCCATCAGGATGTAATTTTCGATTCAAAAGCTAAAATTTTCGGTCGCCAGTTTAATTTTTCTCATGAATGCTAATCCATCTACATCATTTTTCAAGAGGTGAGTAGACCAAGCAACAAAGTTCAGGAAGAAATTAAGTACTATAGAAGATTTGCGCGGTTAGAGATAGACGTGTTTTGTTTACCAAATGGGATGGAGACTGGCTGTCACCCTCATTATCCTGCTCTGCATCTGACCTTTCAATTTTCAGGAAAATAAAACATGTACAAGAAATATATTGTGAGGCAAATTACAGATAAATTGAGCCACTAATGTGGAGAACTGAGTACTTTTTCCCCGATAGCTGGGATGTTTCAGCATACAAAGGATACAAATGTGCGGCTGAGTTGTGCTTCGTATTAACAGCGAAGAGAAAAGCGAATAACGATAAACTGTAATGTGCGGATGACCTGATCAAAATCGAGGTATTTTGCAACCGAGTTATAGTCGAGAATTTTATTGCTCTATTTGATTATTGTGGAGTTTTGTCAAAGAGAAATGATATTCTAGAAATAATTAGGTGTTTCTAACCTGTTTTAAAGGCATCAAATTTTCAAATGCGCTGGAACTCGCTCTGAAATGATTGCTTAGACTGTTGCTTCATATCAGTTCCTCTTAGTTACATGAAAGCAGAGATATGTATGGTATGTGCCGCTAGAGGCGCCAAGCACAAATTGTTGTAATGTGTAGAGGAATTGCTACCAGAGCTGGCTCAAGAAAACACGTTTGGTGTATTTTTTCAATGAAAAGGTCTTTTTCTGACTTCTTCGTCATTTGAAATACAGAAGATCTTCTAATAATATATAATTAAGAAAAAAATGAGGGTATGATAGAAGTCGTAATCATTGATCTTATTGATGGCGATAAAATGAAACCCTAGCATTTTTATGGAGAAACATATAGTTGTAGACCAACAATTATAAGGAGATGTCCTAAGCCGTAAAAGTGTCTTTCAGGAATGGAAAATAATTTTAGAAAGTTTGAACTAAATATTGGTCGAAGAGCTGAATAGAAACTCCAAAAAGTTATCAGGAACAATTTTGCGCTTTCTTTCTTCTAAATACAGAAGAATCATCTTCTGTTGTTTTAGAAATGCCTTGCGGAAAAGCGTTGAACGAAGAAGAGAAGGGGTTTTTTTGACGAAAAATGAGCTGAGAAATGCCCAGATGACAATACTGCTGAGCTGCGGAGACCTAAAAATGAGTTTTCGTCTTCTATCAAGAATTTCGAACAGTACGGGAAACTGCTGCGCAGTGGAAGCCCTCCGAAAATGACATCAGTAGACAATAGGGGCTTGATCAGGGAAGTAAAAAAGGAAAAATACACGCTATTAAGATGCGCAAGGCATTGTACTTACCGACAGGGAAGAAACTGGTGCAGTCGTCCACGAAAAACTGAATCGATCTAGTACAGAAAAATTAAGCTGTCCCTTACCTGTTAGGATGAAGAATAGGAGAAAATTGACCCCACCACTTTGGAACAGTTAGCTCATTATATAACAATGACGGTTCTGAAGATTGAAAATCGAAAGGAGCTAAAATGAACTACTAGGTGAAATTATGTTCTTTTCTTTTGAAATACTTGCATGCTTACGTTCTATAGTCTCTAAAGTTATTATCTAACTCTTTATTAGCGTATTTTCTTGGCACTGGCTGAGCTGACTAATGTTATTATATCATACAAGATCATGTCTACCGGCGTGCTATATCAAAATTTCGGGTCAAATTTTAGCCCTGCGCATCACCAGCAGCCGGCAATCTTATTTTTTAAAAGCCCAGATCTTTCGTCGTGGGCTATCGAGTAACCTATCCGAATTTATGGATAGCTCGCCAGATAGCCGGTGACCGATTTTTTACTTTCGAACGACATTCGAGGGTCCAATGAAAAACTTTGGAACTCTTGCGCCATGTTGGAGGCTAGGAGCCACTAGTCTCGCCAAAAGCCTAGAGCGCTTTTCGGCACCACCCTATCTACAATATATGCTCCACTCCCCCCCCACGGAATTCTACCGCGGTCTCCACAACTTAACAACCAACAAAGACTGAACCAATACAGTCGCGCGAGTTTCAGGATGATTTTCATCTCTCTGCACACCCAGTCGAACCTTTACGGCCTTGGGAACCCTACCAAGTCCTGAAACCCAAAACAACTGCCCTTCAACTGTCTTCAGGGCTACCTACAGGAGCTTCTGCTCCTGAAACGTCACTAGCACAACCTGCTCCCCTAAAAAGTACGATAAAAATTCCCTTATTACCTAATACTCGCCTATGGAGAAGCAAACAGAAACGTACAGATTTCTTCTTAATGACTGAAACACACCCCCACGAAACATAACCAATTTTATTCTGACTCTAATGATGGTTCTCCTTCCTACCAATCTCAGTCCTATTTCTCAACATCTGTTCACCGCAAAAGACTTGGACGCCTAAAAGGCTCAAAAAAACCGCAATAAATCTGTGTCAAGGGCTGCAAGCAACGCCGAAGGAATGACTAGCTCTGACGTGAAGCCTAAAGGCAGAGGGAAAACTTTTGCTGCGGACAAATCTCTACAACGAGCCAGAGCCTAGGTATCGTAGTTATTGAAAGGGCCAACCCAAGATTAGCAGACCCTCTAGGAAGGCGTTATGAGAATATGCAGTGAATCGAGTAGAATGAGCCGCACTAGTGAGTCGTTGCACAGCAACTGGAGCAGATTGGCCCGCGACGTCCAGATCTGCTTGGACTTGAAAAGCAAAAGTACTCTCCAAAGGACCTCAGCTTCTAATGAAGCAGACATACACGCTTTAGTCATGGAAATGTTCAGGAAGAAAGCTGGGGCAAGGGAAGGGAAAGGGCGGACTATTTTAGTACTCGAGACCGTTCAAAAACTTGAAGGGCACAGATTTCCTCTCATATCAACCTAAATTTGAAAACTAATTTCTGGAGAGATTGGAGAAAGTGGTGGAGTGCGCGGATATGTCAACAACTGATAATATGGAAGTAGAATCAGGGCATCTCTATAGATTCAGCTATCCTGTGGGGGCTGCTCAGTTCAAATGTAGTGGATCAGCACCCATTAGTAGATCACGGCCGCGAGGGGAAAAGGCGAAGGAATAAAATGATAGGGCGCACACGGAGAAGAGCCACAAAGAGATTGTTGTTATATATCTCTTGGAAAAGATGGATGCAGTTAATAAGGCATTATTGGAATTGAATTAAACCGCGCAAGGAGCGGTTTGAGGCCGTACAAGAGTCTGAAAGTGATTTCCGTCTACTGCACATGTTTGACAAGAACTCGGATAAATACAAGTCGATTGTAGCAGAAATTATGGAAAATTAATCATCACAGGAGGTCAAAGATCATTTGTCGATTTACAGCTGACTAGACATGATCGAAAAGCAAACAGAAAAAGTAGAGAGCCAAAAAAAAGCGAAACATAAGTTCAGGATCCCTCTCTGAAGGAGAAGATTTTTGGAAGGAGTGAGTAGGATGCGATCGTATTGCCAATTTGTAGAACTATAAAGGGATCCCTCCAAGTATTTTTAGCAGATGTGGATCCCAAAAATTCCTGCCCAACTTCTATTCATTGAAAATGTTCGCATTATATCGTCTTTCGCACAAATGCATGCAGAAAAACTGCTGTAGAAATCACTGCGAAATCGCACGGAAAAACTGGAACGTACTGTTCCTCTCTAGCTCAGCTGTCACAGTCAAATCTACTTTACTTTTGTCAGCCAGACGTAAGACGCAAAAACGGACAAAATCATCTCTTAGACTTTTAAATGTAGTCTGTATTGTCATAAGTTGATCAGTTATCTCCATTCGTTCTGTAAAGATCTTCAAACCAGACGTAGATTGAGCTTGAGAGTTTTTCTGTGCTTGTTCGTGCTTAGATTGCTCCGCGTTTATGATTTCAAGTTTTTACAGCTCCTGCACAATATCGAACGAATTTTCTTCCTCACTAAAGTCTTCCGTGAATTCAACAGCCTAATTCATCTGTAAAATCATGTTTGCAGTATAACCTACGCATAGCTTATTTTAATAATGTCCTTTTTGTACCAAATGTAACGTTCGTTTCGCAGCACGTTAAAAAGAGTCTCCAGCACACCAAACGCTCGCTGTATGTCTTTACACGGAGCCTCTTGCACTTTGGTATACCTATATTCTCCTCTGTGCTTGGCGAATGTATAAGCAGTACGAGCAATAGTGTGACTGTAGTATTAGTTTCTCATGCGGTGCTGGATATCCCGCACTGCTAAATGATGCAGCGGATCGCTCAATAAAAAGGGGCTAATCAATTTTTCGCCCACCATATTTTCAGCCCACTACTATACATGCTGTAATAGTAACGCGTGGTAATTTTATAGACAAGGAAAATATTATTTTCATGAAATTTGAAGCGCAAACGGTGGAAAGCTGGTAAAACGATGATATTCTTACGCGTAATAGGCACACCATATTTTTGTGGGGTATACTATGCAGATATCTTTCATATAATTAAGTGCAACATTACAGAATTTTCCATCTTCTTTACTTTATCACTCCGCAAAGTTGTGCACTCATTTGATTTTCGGCTACTGTCAAACCAGTATTGAGGTGATACTGCATCTTCTCTCTTTGAGAGGGTAGAAACTGTTGGTTAGAGATCTACTCTAATCACTTTCTTACAATGCAACTTGTTACTTAAAACTCCTCATATGAGGACAGTGATATGGAGGATAGACACTAGGCATCAACAATGCTATGAAAATAACTTATTTCTGACTCTTGACGACCATTCATCAACTTTAAACTTTTTCTCCAATTTTAGTTCATCTTGACAGAACTAATTATGATGATCAATTATAGTGCATCTAAAAAATACAGTAGCATGATACAAAAAGCAATTTTTATAAACCGTCAATTGATTCATGAGTAGAGATTGGCCCTACTATCCCATTGTAAATATTATTCCGATTTCTTTGTTTTGCTGAGGGAACCGAAAAAACCATTTTGTTACAGTTACTCTACATTAGAGCAGCAATTTCGTTTTAATAACCTTTTTTACAATTTTGTAAATATCACCATCTGCTTCGACTCTAGTTTAGTTGTTAATATAAAATGGTCGACTTTATTGGCAGTCTTGGAATTAATATGTATTTGAGACCATCTAATGACAAAAACGTATCTCTTTCGGCATATTGAATACCAGTTAGAAGCAACTTCCACAAAGACGGAAGCAAAACTTTGTTATTAAGCTTAAACCCAGTGGGTCGTCCCCAGTGCAGCCAGTAATAATGTGTGAAGTGAGGAATAAATGGAGCTGAAGACCCAATAGATACTATATTAAATAAAGGATTAATCAGATCTTCTTCATCCTCGTATGTTACTCCAGTGTTTTTCATCAAGAAAAACTGACCTTCGAATGGTTTGTGATTTCTTTGCTCTTAATAAAATTACAGTCCATTATTCTAATCCGTTACCGTTAATCAATGAAGCATAATGTTAAACAGGAAGTTGAAGCGATTCTGGACAAGAAGAGTGAAAACCATCGAGTAAAGTATCTTGTGAAACTTAGAGATAAAAGTGCAAATGAAACTTCTTGGCACTTTAAGTCGGACCTCACTAATTGCATGGGCATGGTCCGAGAATATGAGCATTCAATGAGGGCATCGAATACGTAGGGGGTGAATGTTGGAGATTTCGTACTCAATACGTCATTATCAAGACTTCCAGTAATTATTTGATGGTTGTGGAAGCGTCACTGCTTTTTATGGTTAGTTATTTGAATTTTATCCTCGAGTGGTCGTTTGTTACATGTCTTGCCGCACTAAAGCTTCCACCTCGTCCAAGTGTATTATGTAAAGCGGCGCGCATAGCGGAGAATAAATAAAGGAGGCTGTAGCGTACCAAGACTTTTCAGTGGGCTACGTTCTTTGCTCGTTGAGAATAAAGGGATAGGAGTAGAAGGGAAGGAGTGTAAGGCACCGTGTGGATTTCCCTATTGAACTCTCTTCGGAAGTGTGTATTCTTGCTATCCCCTTCCGTCAAGCTACTAGATTCACAACCCAGCCTGCTACCTTTATTTGAAAACGAGGTGCTCGTTCTCGCTGCTACCTCAACTCTGACTACACGCCCATCCACTATTGTGTCATGAGCCAATCAGAAGAGTGCCCCATGATAGGAGGATATGCTGTAAAGAACTGTAAGCAGTATTTCCGTGTAAACCTGCCATCTTCGGGCGAAGTGCAAGGGCAAAGAGAATGCGGCATGGCCAGCGATTCTCAACAGACTTCCCTGCCGGCGAAGTCCGAGTCGACTCAAGTCCTGGAGACGAGCCAGCAAAACTGCAGGTATAGACAACAGGCATCCCTAGATTGCAATGCTGTACCATAGTGCGAGCGCGTGGGGTTACAAGGTAAGAGAAAAATGCTGGAAGGGGGAGAAGCTATTCTTTCGTTGTACAGGAGTGTATTCTTGCACGATCAGGCTAGGCAACAGCTATTCTCGACATCGAATAATGTTGCAGCCTCACCTCTTGGAAGCCAGGAGTAGCTTTCCGTGCTACAGCTTCCTCAATCACGTGCTTCTTAAGAAGCAAATCGTTTTCCCGCGGTGCCATGAGGGCCTGTAACGCTTTGCGGCGATATCCTGTCAGAAGATAGCAGTGTATCACCAATTTTTGAAGTTTGAAGTCTTTTTACTCATTTCAGCAGAGTATTTTATACGTCCAGAACCACTGCAGTGTCTGTTTGAATATTTGGTGAAGGTAGGAACGGTGTATAGGAACGTTCAAGGGTCCAGGTAAACTGCTCTCCACTGGATTAGAATTGCATTACGATTCGGTGCTGCTACGCTTCCATCATTCATCGGATCATGAAAATTCCGCCACGTGGTTCTGTGGCGTGTAGGACAATGAGGGGAGGTGGGGTGCTTCAAAATTTGAAAGATATGGTCGGTTGTGGCCTGGAATATCGTGGAGGGTGTTAAGGGGTACTACTGGACCCCTGAATTTCCCCAAAATGGCGGCTCAAGGCCGGCCAGCAGGCATACTGCGTTGGACATTACGGCCGCGATGGCATGCCTTTAGGTAAGCACCGCTCGGACCTTGCCATAGGTCTCCATCGCCCTATTGGCCACGTTCCTCGCGACATCGGGTAGCACTCTACAGGCGTCTGGGTGCCAATCTCCGAGAGTGGATATAGGGATAGGCACGAGCCTACCTCTCACGAAGGTTGCGATAAAAGATTTATACCTTCTATGCTTCGCGGGGACGGTCGCGTTGAGGGAGGTGAGCGGATTCAAGTGAGCATCCTCGCGTGGAGGGCGCCAGTGGGTTGACGAACGTGACGCCGAAGAAGTCCGTACCTCCATCGCTTCCTATCGCCGAATGTCTGGCCTCGTGCGATGGACCCCGTCCCGCGGTTCGACGGGGTGATGGCAGGCCACTTTATGCAGGTCTTGCGCGAAGAGGACGACTTGACGGTCACGTCGTCGAGTTCTGTGACCACCATCCTTACAGTGGAGGAGATGATCCCCGAAACAGTCGAGGGTTTCGGAGCAGTTTCGTCTCGGGCACTGCACGTCTGAAGAGAAAAGCGGGACTTGGAAGAAGTATTGAAGCCACACCGCGAATTCACGGGAGTCAATACTGGTCCTGAGGCCGGGGCAAAGGGCGCAGTACACCCATTCCTTGGCTCCAGGGAGAGCCACGGCGGCGCGGAATGCCTGCCTTCTTTGATCCCCGGGTGGGATGCTTTCGTGCACTGCTGCATGGATTACGTCGGTTTCTTTTGCGATGGTGTGGTACGTGAGCAGAAGGCAATGAATGGGAAAATTCTTGACTGCAGACAGGAGAGTGACCACTTCAGGACAATGGCGAACATATAAAATTTTTTAGTAGTTCGAAATTTCCCCAGGAAAAAATCAAGCGGGCGTGAATGAAACTTTACTTCGCTGAGCATCAATCGTGTACACTGCAAGTCTGACTATACGGGTAAGAACTAACCGCATGTTCCACGTCAGCACGTGTAGTGGGGTTCGCGATAGAATCGCCATTGCAAACAGAAGACCACAGTGTGGCAACTTATTCGCTTAAGGGTCTTTCTATGTTTTCACAGAAATGAGATCTTCTCGGGTTGGTGGTATCTTGGCAACAGTTGTCTCAAGAAGTTGGAAAGAAGTTTAATGCATTCAGTATCTACTGGGGACTGCGCACGTCCAACTATACGGCTAAGCTCTAACCGGATGTACCTCTTCGTCCATGCGCATCGGGGCTCGGGACAGGATAGCTTGAGCAATGGATGACCAGAGGGTGCGACTCAGTCGCTGGTAGATACGGCGGCGGATAACGCCAAGTGTCGAGTGCACTTGGACGCGATCCGCGGAACCAACTCCTCGATAAACGCATTTGTACCAGGGGAAGGGGCACCCGGGGAATCAAACGCCAGGGGTAGAAACGTGACGTTCGGCGTGTAAGGCGCAGAAGATGGGCCAGTTGAGGGAGCGGGGAGGCGTCGGGCGAGGTTGCGTTCCAGATTTGGTGTTTTGGTCAGATTCCTTTAAGAGGGTCAAATGGAATTGATTGAGGCGAAAATAGCCCCGGCTTTATAACGAAGCTGCAATTATGCAAACTGTCGTCTTTGAGTACCTGCGGGAGTGGGGAACGTCGAGGACGGGAGAAAAATGGGGAGCGCACCATAGCGGGTAAAGCCTAACCTTTACGGTATATCTGCAAGTTCTGGCGCAAGCCTTGTGGTCTGCATGGATAGTAGAAGTTTTACCACTCAGTAAAAACGCGTCACCAGTGTTCGTTCGGTACTGCAAAAGCACGTTGCAGCGGCTGTGATGGCAAACACTGCATGCTTCACGGCCGGTTTCACTCAAGTCTTTTGAGGGACACTCTGAGCGTCCGTTGCGGTCTTCCTTCAGATAGCCCCCCCACACACCACGACTCTGGATAACAGCCACGGTATGTTTCAAAATTAAACCACCACACTTTTCCCTTGTAATATTAATGCAGTAAAGTTTTCTTCTTGTGTAGAACAGCTATCTATGTCGGAACATCCACAGCAAGCTGTGCCTGCTCGCCTCAAAAGGCACCTCGTAGTTCAGTCAGTTTGATTTAGCTGGTGGTCGTTGCATCCGAATCGCGTGAAGCAACCCGCGACTTGCAATGAGATTGAAATGCCAACTAGAGTGACTGTGCCTCCAGCAGCGATATCGGCTTGGACCATTCTGTGGGCAATATCGCGGTAATTTTATAAAACAGAACAAGAAGTTCCGTCCGGGCGAGACTCGAGGAAAATAATTCACATCCACATGCACTTGACTCCACTCAGTAGACTGCCTGAGCTTCACAACCCACACACATCTCCTCAGCGAAAAAAAATTGACTCATTGCAACACGAAAGGCGAAGATCTGGTCGTATTTCTATACCGTGCTAATGTATCGTAGAGGGACAGGAACAGTAGCGCTCAAGTCTACCACAAATTAGAAACAGAAAAGCGCAATTCAACGCGCCACTCGTTCACTCAACAGTCTGAAGTCCAGTTTATTCAGTAGCTGCGATACCAAGATCCCACAATCCGCCTACAATTCCCTTAATCGCCAGCCTCACGCAGATGCCCTTCCAACTCTCGTCCGACTACAAGGCAGTTGCAAATCCTACGCTCAAGCAACGCTTACGGCCACTGGACCCCGCCTTTCTCTGACTGAACCAAACCGCATAAATCGGGATTCCCACCCCGACAACGACACCCCCGCCTAGACGTATCAATATCAACCGCCCACAGACAACCCAAGCACAACAAAAGTAAACACGGTTAGTATTCCTCATCCGCTCCTTCCTTCCCTCCCAAACCGCGATTACGAGTGCCACCTGACATACGATTAGAAAAGCCGCCATCGGTTTGGACGCCGGCTTGTTCCGAAGGTTATACATATACTTGGCATGAAGATAGTCATACTGCCCCTACATGATCCACAACACAATGACATACCAAGAAGCGCAACAAAACGAACAACACGCAGCACACCATCACTCCCAAGCCGTCAGTAACTCATCAGCCCAAGCACGCAGCCCCAAATAATCCACCTTACACCCCCCCCCAACAAAAACGAAAAAAGCGGTCAACGTACTCCACCACGAGCAACCGCAGTACCATGCAATCCCCTTTGAACCGGGGTTGCCAGCTGACGCACCGCGGCGCGAGTCTGCAACAAATTGGTTTCCAAAACGCGCGACATGGCGATAAGGTGCAGTCAAAACGCGTATCCGAGCGGTGGTGGAATATAGTGAGAGGTTAGTGGATCCGAGTGGGCGGTTTATTGTTGGGGTGTGGAACGGTGGGAGGGGCATCGGACTTACTAGTTGCGAGGTGATCATGGTGGTTGGTGGATTTGTTTGGGACGCGTGGGGTTGATGAGAGCGGTTGGGATGAGGGTGGTCAGGAGGATTGAGGATGGGAGATGTGTGTGGGTGCGATAGGGGTTTGTGTTTGTGCCCGGACGATGTAGCTGTTGGTGAGTAGATTTTGCATCGCCACACAAGTGGCTCTGCTTACAGTATAGTCTATGGATTTACTGTAAGACATGAAGAGTTGTACCGTTCCGTTCTGTAATACCGAGACCCGTACATTTCTTGTAAACCCGTTGTGCCGAAGAGGGAGTGATGTGAGGGGTACGTAGCTAGCGAGGTGGGGTTGGATGGAAGAAGATATCGCACAGCTTGGCAAAGAACCGTTCCGAAGAATGTAAACAGGACGACGGCTGTTGCTTATTATTATGGCCTGGTTTTTGTATTAAATAACCTCGTTTTGCAAAACTCATTGTCGTAGCAATTGGATTGCCTCACCAAAGCGAGTGCACGTTGGAGTGGATCCAAATTGCGATGTTATTGAGTTTGCAGCTCGTTGGGTGAGTAAAATTAGATTCCTTCACTAGTCTTGAAACAAGTGGTGCGAGATGATGAACTTTGGCTCCGTGCCAGCACTTGGCAAGCATGAGGATTGGACGCTCGGTGTCAGCTTGTGATGAACGTATCTGTGCTCTTCAGCATGTGATATACATTTGAATCGCTGAACGGTCGTGCGCCGAACGGTCACTCTATCTTGCAAGTGTGCATTTGTACCAATGTTGACGAGGTGGTTTGGACAAAGTGAGGATTGGAGGTATATCGGTTTTCAGATGGAGTAAAGACCATTTTCCTCAACTGTTTCAAGTCTAGCTAGAGGTATATAAAAAACTGTTCAGTTCTCTCGCCTCGCCAGGGGCAAGCATAAAAACCTACTTCCTCGTCCTTCAACCAGCCAGCATCACCTCCCCTGGTGCCTCCATCCATGCCCAAAAATTACCCCAGCTTCCGCAACTGCTTCTTCCACACATATGCCTGACTCAGCAACACATCTATATCACTCGTCTTCCACTCACTCGTCGGCAGATTCTGCAAAAACATAATACACTCTTCAAATCCCTTTGCCAGCAATTCCGTCCTAAACATTGTAATCATTGCCGCGCAAAAGTACACATGCAAGTCCGACAATCCATCCTCCTCCGCAATCAACGCATCCCACAACTTGACCACCAGAGGAAACGGCAGCTCCCTCATCAGCAAGCAATTCATCCACCTATATGAAAACTGAATAAACTCGTTTCCATTCCGCGCCAAATGTTGCGACAGCATCGGGTCCACCTCACGCACAATCTCCTCCAATCGTGCAATCCTCCTCAAAATTCCTGGCTGCTCCGCAATAAAATTGTCCTCAATACTCTTCACCACCAACGAAAACGTCCAAAATGCATCCGCCTCCGCCTCCTCCAATTCCTCCCCCGTCAACGTATCGCACAACTCCTCGCGCACCAGAAAGTTTTCCACACCCCGATCCCTCGCCTCCGTCAAATAACTGCTAAAGAACACAACCAACACGGGTGTCAACAGCTCGTTCATCCCCTGCACATAATTCTTATTCGGATTCAACATCCATAAATATACAAAATCCTTCGCATCGCATTTCGCACCTCAGCCACATGAAAAATCGCAATCTCCGGGTGCGTCCTCGGCAAATCCATCTCAATCTGCCTCAACGTCTTCATCGCATAGTCCGAATACTCCACAAAGTTACCATTCTTATCCTCCAACTCCAACATACGTTCCCCATTCTCCTTATTCGACTCAATGCCCATACGCTTTTGCATCGAACGACACCGCTTCAACTGCCGCGACAATTCCACCTGCGCCGCCCCTTGAGGCGCACTCAGAACCTTGACATACTCGCGGTACGCGTCTCGCTTCATTTCCAGTGCCAACTGACGCACCCGATACTCCAAAGGTTCATGACCTAGCAGTAGACGCCAAACCTGCGCCCTATTCTTTGGTGAGCATCCTTTCCATGCGCACCGTCGCACATCTTCCAACCCGGCGATTCATCCAACAACAACAGGTCCATCTGCATTAACTGCGACGCATTGTTCGGGATCATTTTCTGCAAGACCCCTCGTGGCGACCTCAATGTTTTCGGATGACGTCGCTCATGCATCTTCTTCCACAAACTCTCATCCTCGGCCTCAATGTCCTTTTCGTCTTCAAAGTCTGTAAAGTCGATAACTCCGATCCCCTTGTTCTGAGACTTTGCTTGTTTACGTCTTCCTGTTCCAAGAAGATGGTTTCCTACGTACGATGCAAACGCGTTGATTTCTTTGATTGCTGTTTGCCTGAATGGCCTGCGGTTGACCTGCTCCTTGTTCCCAACCTCCACGTTGACAATAGTTCCTCGTGTACTCACAGCGGCCATGTTTGAATTGCGACTCGTTTTGCGACAATCTGTGCTGTCCGTATGCTTGCTCGGCGCTTTTATAATGTAGTTGACAGAATAATAGACCGTTCGTCTTCTGGTCCGGCGTCTGGGTAGGCGTCTGATCTATGTGAATAACGACGTTTTGAATGGAGGTTAGAATTTCCACACTTGGTCGTGAATACAACAGTTGCTAGAGGCAGTTTGATACTGACGAGGCTTGTAGTGGGGAAATGAAGACTATGATGCCCTCGGAGCGAGAAGAGATACATACAAATATAGAAGCAAAATGACAGGCGTCCAGCTTTTCTAATCAAACTGCTTTCCTTCGAGAGGATGTCGAGACTTGTTACCAAAAAAGTCGTCACTGATCGTCACACAGACCAGAAAAAGTGCTGTGTATGTCTATCAAATAGGCATATGGGCGGGCCTTGGTTTGTCCGCATTTTAGAGGAACGGACGCGTTTCCTCTGACCTGGACGGCAAATTCGAACCATGTCACCTATCGCACCTCTTCAACAAATACTCAAAAACAACGCAAAACCATTCACCTTTACCAGAAAAAGGCAATCCTCTTCTCCTAGTCCAGAGGCCCAGTATTTGTTGACAAAAAAAAACCAGACCACCCTTCAAAAAAAGGGCATCCACGTTGTCCTGTTAAGCATCACCTCCGAACCTTACGTGGCGTCGCACGCCAGGCTCATCCTCCCTCTCCCCAACCACCACCCACACACTACCACACCCCGATGGCCGTCAGGGTGGCAGCACCTCGTTATCATCCACGTTTTCGTTCAACCATTCCCAAATAAGCCTATTCGCCAATGTCGTTGGCCCTGGTATAGAAACCGCGGCCCCATTCCCTGATGTATCCAGCAGGGCCTTTCTCAACCACACCTTATCAAACCATTTCGCATCCTCGAGTTCATTTTTATCAACCCTTATTTCAGCATGCTCATCCTTGATAACATAGGCCCGAAACGCACTCATCAAACTAGCATGCGGCTTACTTGGCCACGGCTGACTTGAATGATAAACAATTGAACGTGGGTCAACCCGTACACCAGTCTCCTCCATAACCTCACGGGCCACCGTTTGTTCCAAGCATTCAAAAATCTCCGCATACCCCGCAAGAAGGGAGTATCTACCTGGTGCCCAAGCCGCTTTCCGCCCAACAGCACTTGTCGACCGTTATCGCGTAAAACAAGGACCCGGAAGGCATGACGCGTGGATAAATGTTTGCAGTGCGACAGGTG
The DNA here is from genome assembly GCA_002205965.3 of Kappaphycus alvarezii. NCBI lineage: Eukaryota > Rhodophyta > Florideophyceae > Gigartinales > Solieriaceae > Kappaphycus > Kappaphycus alvarezii. The sequence goes on along the minus strand of NADL03000022.1, from coordinate 90,972 downwards.
GGATTATTACACACACGGGCCATGCCTGCCTGGGAAATGGCGGTTGGTTTGCCGCAACGAGAGCAGAATGCGGCGGAGTGATGCCAGGATATGAGGGCGTTTGCATGTGCGAGAAGTGTGGCGTGAGTCTCGCATTGGATCAGGGGGGGCTTTGCGTAGGGGGATGGTAGATTGACGGGAGGGGAGTGAAGGGGGACTGGAGGAGGAGATATCGATAGCAAAGTAGTTAGTAAGCGGTGGTGGTTGAGTGGTAGGGGAGTGAGCGAGGGAGACGAGGAGGGGCGAAAAGTCGGGTGAAGGATTCGGCGAGTCTCCTGGAGCCAGGAGGTTAGGTGGGATGGGGTCCAGAGGACGGGGTGGATTGACGGGGGCTGGTGGTGGGGGTGGTGGAAAAGATGGCGCGGTCGTTCCAGATGGGGATGAATCGGTCTGTGGGTGAGACATGTTGGAGGAGTTGGTCGATGTTGGTAGGGAAGGAGGGTCTGTGGGGACGGGATAGGGCGGCGTCGTTGAAAAAGTTGGAGGTGCGAGGGCGGTAACTGGTGGGTGGCGATGTGGGAGTGTGGGCCGAGCATGATGTTGACGCGAGGCGAGGGGTCGGGGAGTAGAGGCGGCGGTAATTTGAAAATGGACAAGGGCCTGGACAAGGGGAGGCGAGGGGAGTAGAAAGGCCATTGGCGTGGGTGAGAGGGAAGTGGAAAGCGTTATTGACCCTGCAACGACTCTGCAAGTAGGGTGATGCTGCTGTGGGAGACTGATGGCGTCGTCGCCCCGGCCACATTACTGCCGATCAATTCTACTTCAACTCACGACCACACTACAGTACAGTATAAAAATGGGCAATAGATCATACTGCACAGTACAGTACGGTAAAGATGATCAATTGTCGATCGAAATGCGATGAAATGGGCAAAACCAAGATCCATCTCCATGAGCTTCGATCACGGAAAATGTGCGGCCGTAATCAACACTCAAATTTCTATCTATCCATGTGCCCACGGAACACCTCGAAACCATGAATCAAAAACCAACATTCCAGTACCACAGAGAAATTTTATGCCCACATTTACGCGCACCGCCCATATTTCAATGATGCATTGCTTCCCGCTGACTCTCTATTCACAAAGTTCATAGCACGCTTTTCTGCTCCCGCCTGCGCGCTCGTAGCATGCGCGTTGGTAAACGCTAGAGGGATACATTTCAAGTCGGAGTACCTAAATTACATCACAGCTTGATTGGAGATACGTTATGTGCTGAGGAGCGTAGCTATGAGCAGCCGACGACCTTAATGCACTTCCACGCACACTGTATACAGATAAGTCCAGTAGGGGAGATGTTCAGGGCATGACCTGGTTCCTTCAGTTTTTGCAACCCCCCAAGCGCATTGCTACTCTAGATGTGGATAGTCACTTCTCAACCTGGCGCTATTCGGTAAACCCTCTTGCAATACGACTGCCCCGAACTATGCTGTTCTACGGGGGAAAATTTTGGGTAATTTATTATTTGGAGAGTACTGTAATGTCATTTCTTGAAGTGAGTTTCTATTCTCCTGGACTGTACTGTACTGTACTTACTGTACTGTATGATCATGATCAAGTTAGTATTAGCACACCCATTTAATTTATTATGTCTACTTTACAGTATCTGCCTGTCACTACCCTGTGTCTGGAAAACCTTAAAAATGTTACTCTAGACGAAAATCAAAGACATATAAACTAGCGAATCAATTGCGTCTCTCAAATGCATTGGGAAAAACGAAAATGTATTGGCAACTTTTTCCATATTTAAACTCGAAAAAAACGAAAAAACAAATTATCGACAGTCACAAGTGACACAGAGCTTCGCTGGATTTGCTGTAGACGCTGGCTCATTGACCAACTAAAACCGCCCACTCCGCTGCCTTCATTTGATCCCAGTCTTTCTCACACACCCTCCCTACACTCGCCGTCCCTTTCATTATCCCACCCCATCAAACAACCATCTTCCATCCCACACCGCAATCCTCAAACCCCTACAAGTACCCCCACCAACCCACACACACAATCAGCACGCCTCTTCAACTGCACCAACCAACAAGGAAACCACCCAACATCCACTCGTCTTTGCACAAACTCATTACAAGTTCACTCAACCCTCTTTCCTCCGCTTTCTCCGCACTGCAAACATGGCTATTCGCTGCCAATTCGAGAACAGCAATGATATTGGCGTCTTCTCAACTCTCACCAACGCCTATTGTCTCGTCGCCGTCGGCGGTTCCGAAAACTTCTATTCAGTCTTTGAAGCCGAGCTTGCGGAACATATTCCTGTCGTTCATGCCTCCATCGCCGGCACACGCATCATAGGTCGAATGTGTATTGGAAATAACAAGGGTTTCTTCTCCAAATACAACTACCGATCAAGAAATGTTGCACATCAAGAACTCACTTCCTGACTCTATCGTTGTCCAAAGATGTGAAGAACGCTTGTCTGCCCTGGGCAATTGTATTGCCACCAACGATTACGTCTCTCTGGTGCATTCTGATTTGGACCGGGAAACAGAAGAGGTCGTCGCAGATGTCCTCGGAACAGAAGTCTTTCGACACTCTATAGCAGGAGAGGTCCTGGTGGGATCCTTTTGTTCCTTCACAAATCAAGGAGGCCTGGTTCACCCGATGACCTCTATTGAGGATCAAGACGAGCTTTCCAGTCTCTTACAAATACCACTCGTGTCTGGCACCATAAACCGTGGTAGCGAGGTAGTCGGCGCTGGGCTCGTAGCAAATGACTGGGCCGCCTTCTGTGGCTTAGATTCCACATCCACAGAAGTGCAAGTAGTCGAAAGTATTTTCAAGTTGAGAGATTCTCAACCAACTCAACTCGTGTCAAAAATTCGAGGATCGCTCATCGACAATCTCTCACGCCCATAGTAGTAAAGGCCTTCGTTACATAAAACCAGGTACGGTTCCCCGCTACGCTACCCCTTTATCTCTATACACCAGCCCCACCTTCTTTTGTCCTGCTACCTCTTTCCCTTTGAACTCGTCAGCATGCTCTCCCCTTAGATGCTGATTCCTGTTCCCCCTTTTCTTTGCCAGGGGTCCCCGTATTTGTGGACCCTGCCTTTATCCCCGATGCCCCCACAGCACCTCTGTTGCCACAAGACTTTGATTCATGTCAACCCTATTCTCAACAACATGACTGCCAACCGACCCTATCAGCTTTGTTGTATTCCGTCCTTGAACCTTTACTCCACTCGGTGCCACTACCCCATTTGAACCCACGCCACCTACTCTGACAACACCAGCAACGTGGTTTGGTCCAGTCCCAACCCTGCCACTCTGAAACTGTCCACTGCCTTTCACACTTACTTTCTGCAATGCCCCACGCCCTATTACATTCGCAACATTACCATTTGAAATACCACTGGGCATTTCTGGATAACTCCAACCTGGCCAATGGATATCCGACTACTGCCCGAACCGGATGCCATTCTTTTCTGCATCAGTGATCTTATTTGATGTTTCACTTGCCCACTTGCACCAGCCGCATCAACCCCCCGAAATCTTGGTTGCACTAATGGCCGTGCGACTGCATTGCCTTGTCGGATCACTCCTTGGTCTGATTTTGTACCCATAGCACCAGAGCTCCTCCCCGTCTTAGTGCTGACCTTTGGAGCGACACTCTGCCCTTGCCCAGGAGTTCGATTCGTTCCGGCGCCTTTCTGAGAACTATTCTGGCGATTATTGGGGCCTGACTTCTGGCTGCTGGTTTTCGTTTCGTCACGTGGAGGTCTCAGGAATGGAAAACGTTTTCGATTCAATGCTTCCGGAGTGTTCTCAGTAGGCTTATAACCAGACTTGAAATGCTCAGCGGTCTCAATGAAGGGCGCAACCACATCCAGAGTGGGTGCCACACTCGGCCGAAACTTTCCTCTTGATGGAACTGCAGCCTCGGTTATTACTTTCAGTTGGGAAGGATGCTTTTCCGTTGGGATTACCGGCAGCGCAAGCCAACTTGGTGGCCGACGTTGCGCGGCTTTGTTTGCAGCTGCTATTGCCACTCGGTGCTTTCGAAGCACATCTTCATCTCTTCCAGATGCTTTGGGTGTCAACTGTCCAGATTTTCCATCTTTTGAAGTGTACTCAACAACCTGTCAAGGCAATGTTTGTAACCTCGCCGTCGACGGACACCAATTCGGACAAAGGGATTCAGCCGCATGGTGTCTGAAACAAGAGCATTTATTATTGCATGTCGACAACGCAGAGATTAGGGACAAATCCTCATCCTTTGTCCATCCGTCGTTCAAACCGCTTCCCTCCCCAAGAATGCTACCGTTACTTCCGACAAGAGCAGCCCTGCCGGCGGAAATTAGGCGTCGTGCTGCTTTCTTCGTACTCTTTTTAAACAACCCATGACTGCTTACGGATGGTCCATCAATGGTGGCGGAACTACTCCCAATTACTGAACTGCCCTTCAGTTTGGCGATGCTGTCGGAGCGGGCCTTTTTAATCAATGACCCCCCGCTTACCCCACGCACCTGTTCTGATCTGCCCTTGAGAGGTTTCAGACGCTCCGTGGAAACTGGAACTTTTGTCGGAAGCGAAGCCCTGGCTGCGGCAATTCACGTTCCCTCTCCGCTGCAGCTGCTGCGGCCGTCGCTGCGGCGGCGGCCGCAGCAGCTTGTTCCAGTTCCTTTCTTCTTCTTGCTTCTTTTTCTAGCTTCCGTTTTCTCATGTTGGCTCTTGCTTTCTCCTTTTGCCGTTGTGTGGCAAACGTCGTGCGGCTCATGCGATTGTAAGCATGGGGAAGAAGCCGCGTCCTCCGCACATTCAAGACCTGCCGCTGCGGTTCCACTCACCACTTTCGATGCTTTTAGCTCTTCCGGACCACCGTCACGTAGCGGCAGGTACAATTTAATGTTCGCGTCGGTGTCCGTCAGCGCTTTTAAATAGCTCTTCCTTCCAATCTCGGAAATATCAAGCTCGTAAAATACTTGATCTTCATCGTCATCCTCACGATCAGATGATCCATCATGTACAGTATCTTGGTCTCGGTAATCAGACGCGACAACTCCCTCCGCAGTATTCTGCATCTGCTCAAGGTCACTTCTTTCAACATCCTGGTGATAGTGAAATCACCCTCCCAATCAACAGAATGATGGGTTCCTCCCTTGCCGATCGCCGGCTTTCAACTAATCTTAACGCATATCTTTGCACTGGAGTCAGCGAGGATCCACTTCATCATTAGCTGCACTCAGGTTCCTTGTCGCCGTCGGAAGCCCGACTCTCACCTTCCGGTGGCGGCGTTTCTTCAAACTCCTGTTGAAGCTCTCGTTCCTCCCGAGCAGCTTCAGACATGGCATTTTTTCCCTATCATCCTCTTCAGCAAGCAACCTCGAGGTCACATCTTGATATTCAGTACAGTCACCTCTTGAAGCACTCCACTCGAATCGTTACTCTCCCTTACAGATCCTCGCACCCCCCAAAACCATCGAAGCGACCGCCAGCAGCGACAACGTCTGATATCTCAAACCTTCCTCCCTCCGACTCTGGAGCAGTAGCGGGTTCAATAACCAACTTGGACGTGCTTCCATTCAAAAGTTTTTGAGGCATTGGGGTGCCGGACGACTTCCCATTTTGCACTCGTGCATGCAATTGCAATACCCCTCCCAATTCTTGGCGGCCAGATCATGAGAACCGTTCGGAAGGTGAGCACCGTTACTCGATAATCGCGCCTGCTGCGCAGCAATGGCCTCAGTTGTGAATCCGGCGTCTGAAATACTATACTTTCCAAATTTCTCTTTTCATTCGCACGCCGCAGAATATTCTCCTCAACAGTTTCTTCACTTACAAGTCGGTAAATATGAACCGGCTTTGTCTGTCCGATCCTATGGACGCGGTCTTGGCTTGACTGTCCACTGCTGGATTGTAATCAGTGTCATAAAATATAACCGAATCAGCTCCCGTTAGGTTCAAACCAACTCCACCGGCTCTAGTCGTGAGGATCATGCAAAAAATTCTTTTGTCTGTGTTAAAGCGTTCGACTACTTTTGGCGATCATCCGTCTTTGTTGTGCCATCCAGACGCAAATACCGTAAGGAGTGCAGATTCAAAAATGACTCTAGCACGTCCAGAACTTTTGTCATCTGCGTAAAAATCAATGCCCTTGAGCCCCTTCGACGAAGCGCCCGGAGCAATCCATCCATGACCTGAAGCTTCCCGCAGTCCCACTGTACAAGGCGGGTGTCCGGAATTGTTACCTTAGTCCGGACCTCGATGGACGAAACATGCTTCTGTACGGCGAAAACGACTCCCGGAACAACCGAGCAATTTCCATATGTGAGGCATGACGGGAGTCGTCGCCGCGATAGCGAAACTCAACAAGCGGAGCAGTTGCTTTCCTCACTGAACATACAAAGCGTTCCCACAGTGGAACTGCAGTACAAATAGCACTTCGAAATGAACGAACCAGCCGCGGAGCACTTGACGGTACAAAGTTAGATTGATTCGGGAATTACAGCGGATAGACTGGAGAGAGAGGATGGTGTCATGGTAACGGATGAACGCAGTCTTCTCCATAAACAGCTTGCCGCCTAGCAATCATTCCTACTTTCCGAGCCAAATACAAGAGCTGAGAGCGTTTGTAAGCAGCAGCCCTATTGATTGCAGCCATATGTGGAGCAGACTGCCGCTCTCCTTTCTGTTCCCTGACGATATCCATTTCACCGCTCTCCATTAGGTTGGAGCGAATTGATGGGCTCGCAGAAATTCTTTCTGCCTCAGCTGTGTGCCATCTTCCGGACAGTCCTGTTCGAGGGAACACAGACTTAGTCCCAGAAGGTCAAGATTGATTGACCCTCTTGCTCTTCATACAGTATTCCCGTGATCAAGGATGGAACAGGATAAAATACTCCTCGCATGGCTAGCGGGGAAACGATACGACGACCTTCGAACAAGTCCGGGTGATTACAAACCTTCCGAAGCTGCATCAATATATTCATGACACTAAGAAAGTCTCCAGACTGCAGTGTTTCTCGGACGTCACTTCGGGCCATGAAGTCCTCATACAGCTGACGTTGGCGCTTACTTAATGGACACTTTGACGACATGCTCAAACTTCGGTGGCAATCCCTTCTCAACGTCAACCTTCAACCTTCGTAGAAGAAAAGGGCGCAGAATATCATGCAGCCTTGAGACAACCTTGATCTTTTCACCAGAACTGGTCGCCTGTGAGCTTGCAACTCTTGCAAAGGCTTCATGAACCAATCCTTGAACTCAGAGTGACTCTCAAACACATCCGGCATGAGAAAATGCATCAATGACCAGAGCTCCATGACTGAGTTTTGAAGAGGAGTTCCGGTAATCAGTAGTCGACGCTGCGATGAAAAGCTTAGCAGTGTTTGCCACCTCTGAGATTCAAAGTTTTTGATGTTGTGTGCCTCATCTAAGATGAGATATACCCACTTCTTTCTACGCAAAGCTGCAGCGTCTTGGACTGCAAGATTACGAGGTGATACACACGTGAAAGGTATTTGCCTTTGTCCATCCTTGACGCTTCACCTTCCGCTCCTTGACAGTGCCGAAGTACGTGAGCACTTTGAAACCCGGCAACCACTTCTTGAATTCTACTTCCCAATTGACTATCACCGAGGTTGGTACAACTACCAAATGAGGACCCCAAATGCCTCTTTCAACCGCGAGCCAGGCAAGCATGGAAATCGCTTGTATGGTTTTCCCGAGACCCATTTCATCTGCCAATACGCCGTTCACGCTCTGCTGAAAAAGAGAAATGAGCCAATCCATACCAGCTTTTGGTATGGTCTGAGAGTTCCTCGCAGGAGCTCCACGGGAATTCGGGCACCACTATAGGACTGAATGGATTGACCACCAGTCGGTACAGGTCTAATAGTCGCATCTAGCTGAACATTCGAGGACTTTAGGTTCTCGCCGCGCATATCACACTTCTCCAAAACTGATCGAACTTGAGAAACAAGAGGTGCTCTACCATCAGAATTACTGACATCTGACTGCTTTCTGGTAAGCCAAGAACACCCTATCTCTAGTTGTACTGGAGCTCAAAACAGATCCGTGAACTTTTCCGTTTCCAGCTAGCTGAGCATGTCTTAATTTGTCACCTGGTACGCAGTTGGTGGTCTGGAGTTCAGTGGGGCTTGACTTCTCTCCGCTACTAGAGAGTACTCTGCTTGCTTCTGTTCTCTGGCCGGTCATGATCCCTTGGTAAACATGGTAGTTTCACTGGCTCAAACAGTCACTCCCAACGGCAGCGCAGAAGGCCATCCGGTTCTGCAACACTGGGGTGGATTTCGTCCCTAACAGCCCATCTTTGTCACCATCCATTCCCGATTAGCGTCACTCGTCTTTTCTTCTTCTCCTTTTTGCAGATGATGGGAAGGAACATCGTCGCTCCCCTCAAGAATCGGAGTTTCACTACCTTCCGCAGAACCAGATGCATCAGACATTTCGTCATCACTTCCAAGTAGGATTTCTTATCGGCCTGTAAATAGACGGGTCTATCCCTTGGGAACGAAGAAGATCGTCAACATTCATTGCTGCTCACCTTCAAGTCGAGATATTTCCCCTGCATCATGAGGCTCTCTTCCTCTGCTGCCAAAAGTACTCTCATCGTCCAGTTCAGGATGTTGATTTGGATGTGCAAACTCACCCCCGTCATCACCTCCATCGGCCAGGCCGTTATGTCCGGATAGTTCACTTGTGGCACCTGATCCATCTCCAGATAACAGTGGCGTGTCCGAGACTGGTCTACTGTCGTCATCAAGGCTTCTCTCTCTTTCTGCGCTGCCTTTTTGGGACCCTCTGCACCATCCTTACCCTAGTATCAAATGAGACCCTTTTTCCTATCGATGGACCTGGCCCGTCAGGGCGGATGCCATGGCAAGATCCTTTCCAACAATGCTAGTATATTTCGCAGTCCGTTGAAGTAACTTTTCCAGCTGCACTCGTCCCTCCTCTGCTCTTTTTGCTTCCTCTAAAATCGACACACGGTAGTCAGCCAGCTGGCCAATTTGACTCCAAAACCTTCGAACATCTCTTGCATGGAGCCAGCTACTCTCACTACACGTTGATGCTCCTCTGCCTTCGCGCGTGCCTTTCGATTCTCTCTTTGAGTATGGTACTGCTGGATTAGTTTGGAGATCTTCTTGGCCATATGGATTTTCCATTTACGCTCCTCTCGAAAATCCGTGGCCATCCAGAGCGCTTCTTCTAAAAAACAATCATGAAAGGTTTTATTTCGCTTCGCCTCCGGCTGCTTTGGTAACCGTTCTCGTGCAAGGTCAGCGTTCTTTCGATTGATTGCTTGAGCTCGAACAATGACGGATTGTTCGTGAATCAACTTCTCCGGTGGATCTGGCTCCGCAAGCAATTTTATGGCGGGAAGCGGTGGGGAGACCATAATTCTGAAAGCGGACGCTCTGATTCCACTCTCACACCTTTCGAAAAAACGTTGACATCCTCGCTCGGGGGTGGCGGGCTAACCTGCGCGACTGCCCTAGAGGCTGCCTCACGGTTGGCAATTCTCTCGGAAATTTCGTCCGCTTGAGTTTTTTGCTCATCTCGAAGAAGTAAAGCTTGACATTTAACGTCTCGAAGACGCTCGCAACTTATCGATAGCTTCATCCCATCCTCGGGAGCGGATGGGTTCACTAGGATCCTCTCGTGTTGCAGAGCGCTGCCTCTTGCGAGGTCGGTTCTTGGTTGTCATGGAATACGTCTAGTGAATCGGACCTCCTTGCTGACCTCTGGTGAAATTTTGCAACACGAATAAAAGAGTTCGAGGCGTGAGTGAGTAATGTTTGCAAAGACGATAGGTTCAAAAAAAAGGAACGCCAAAAGGGAAAACGAAAGAAAAAATCATGTCGACGAGAAAGTTAGAACTTATGAAGTGGACGCCGAGAAGATAAAGCAAACTGCGATGGCAGATTTTGCAGTGGTTGAGATTTCCCAGAGATGTGTCTGTCGGCGGGAAAATCGAATTCAAAAAGGAGAGCAGAAAAATTTAGCAAATGACCGTCGTTGAGGACGGTCACTTACAAAAATTGTGGCAAATGAACTTACAGGTCAGCGGAGAGGATTCGCACGTTTTAAAGGTGAGGGAGTTAACAAAGAAGACTGAGACCCATGGAGTATGGAGAATCGCCCATGCGTCGGCACCAAGATGCGGGGACGGACGAGAGTTACTGTAAGACCGATCGCGCAAATAGAATTGTAATGTGAAAAAGCAAACGTAACCTGCGTTTCGCGTCGAGGGTATGTCTCTTCCTGGAAACAAGGAAGAGGTGGAACAATGTAGTTGGAGACGAGGACGGTGAAGCAAGGGGGGGTTTAGAAAGTTGAAAAATGTGACCACGGGCAGGGTGGGTGTAACGGCAGTCTGACAGGAGGGCGGAAGGGACGCGATTCGGAGAAAGTCAGGTTCTGGTGGACGAAATTGGCCGGGACAAAGACGGAAATATCGCTGATGAAGGCGGCGCTAAAATTTCCGTTGTCTCCGACGGGTTTTGCTCAGGTAGGGGAAGATATCCGAATAACACTTGCGTGCCGACGGGGAAGTGTGCGGGGAGGAGAGGGTCGCGTGGCTGGAAGGCGGCAAGGAAAGTCTGGCGGCCGAAACGGCGAGAATCGCGAGCATCGCCGACGGGGCTGAGAACTGTGGTAATCTACAGCTCACGGGCAAAAAATTGAGATGATTGGTGGAAACGATGCGTGCATTGTGGGGCACGTGTCCTTCGTCACTTCGTAGCCGCCAAAACACAAAAAAGATTGTCACCAGAAGGTTGCCATGTCGGACCGCCTTTTTGTTTTTACGTTTTTTCCGTTAATTTCGTCAATTTTTTTCGACTGTAATTACAAGTTTTGTTCACTGCCTTACAGAATGACACCGATATAATGCAGTATGGCAGTTATGCATTACAACATAGCTTGTATCAGGGAAGTGCTGCGATGTTCGTACTGCTTCAAGGGTAACAAAGTCCGATTTGTGCGTCGCACCTTACTTTTTTGATGTGTGAATAGTGCATCGGCCTCAGAGGTTCGAAACCGCGAGAGAACCCACAGTATACTGCACTCTAACGCGCTGTACTGTACTGTACAACTCAGAAAAATTACCGCAAGCGAATCTTTGGCGTTGCCACCTAGAATCCATGCGCTGTCCAGCCTAGGTCTACACATAAACGAGGAAATGTTGACACAGGGTGCTGTAAGACAATTATAGCTGTAATTACTGAGCTTGATCCACCCTGCCAATCCATATGGTGATCTAGGCTCAGTTATTTGGAGCCGTACTGTGCAATCTGATCCCAACGCCTTCAGTACCACGACTTTGCTCGGCCCTGATTCGAAACGTAGATCCTAGGGACGGCTGTTTTCGTTTCGAACATGGATTCAGCCAAGCGAAAACTTCCGCAACCTGGCACCACAATCCATAAGCGCCCAAGGACGACTTTGCCACAGGCGCATGTTCCATCTCCCAGCATTGCCACTAGCATTTCGAAACTCGCATCGGCCAATTGGCACATCCAGCAAGATACCAGTAGCCCTGAATCCCATCAAGCACCCGAACATTCCTTTCCACCTGTCATCTACGCCAACTACATATGCTCCGATCAACCTTTCGCCGCAGTCGCTGCTCTGGATGCACACAACTTTTGCTCGATTGTGTGTGGCCTCATCTTGTTCAAGTCTCCGCCGCTCTTGAACAAGACGGTAGCGAACCGGACTGGCCCTCAGTCAAAAGTCTCGTGTTTTCTGTCATCGCATTGTTCAACTTCCGTCAAGACAATCACCCTCTCGCGCGCCGCCTTTCTAGAGCTGTTCCATGACGCAAAGGCGCCTGTCGCCCATATCGTCGAGGCTCTCTTTCGCTTCGATATCAAATCACTTTCCATTAACGAGCGATGTATGAGAGTGTCGTTTCTCCCACTCTACCGCTCCTTGGACCATCCAACCATCCAGAAAGTGCTACTTCCTCTTCTCTCCCTTCCAGTATGGCTACATCTGTCAGAAGAAGAGCAGGCCATTCAACTCGAGCTCTTTCCTTACTTACGCAAACCACTTGTCAAGCTTCGACGCGTGCTTCCAAGCAAGATCCCTACTACACCACCTTTGTCTAACGTTGCCATTTTTTCTCTCGTCTCCGAGCTTGAAACTACTGTGTACAATGCTTTCGAAGACCACGGGACGAGTTGCTTGCAATGCTCTGCGAGTTAGTCTCCTGTTTGCAGAGCTAATATCGCAATTGCGACTTCGCCGCACGCTCCTCCCGTTACTGAGTGATCGTCGCACCCTCGCTCTTCTGCAAGGGCTACACTCGAATTGGTCCGAAATACGAAAACGACGGCTTCGCAATGGTGGCCGTCTTGGCTTCTTATTTTGGAGCAATTTTCTCTCTTCTTCACGTTTCCATTAGACCCTCTCACTGGGGAATCTGCCCAGAGATTCGATCCGAGCAAATCGCTCAAAACGTTTGCTGGCATTGCAAAGGGTTTCATACGCCATATGCCGGAAAGACTCTCTTCCACCAGAGCACATTTTGCGAAAAGTTGCTTTCGGCAGCCATAGACAAGTTGGAAACGCCGAGTTCCTGCGAAACGTGTTTCTGAATTGCGACCGTGAGGTCCAGGTCGAGTTGCAGGAGGCGCTTAGCATGACCAGTTTGTCCCAAGCATTGGAAAGATGCGCGAATGAAATAGCGTTGGATGGTGAGCCAACAAGACTGCACTACAACTGTTTGATGAACGCGGTCGCATCATACTGTCACATAGAGAATGATGCCCTTGAAGCTTTCGCGCGACTCCCGTTATGATTACTGAGCGGGACTTATGGGGTTCAAGGGGAGCTAACCCTGACCGTCTTGTTGCTGCTCTTCCCTCATTGAACGTAGTTTTTCTTAATATTCATGACTATCTGCTCCGAAACTTCAGACTTTCAAGGAAGAAAGTGCCTGGGCCGTCCGTGAGGATATCGAGGACGCCGTGGCAAGGTTACGGCCGTCGTTAGAAAATGATGCAGTCAGATTTGAAGGCTGGGCGAAGATGGCGGCGCCGCTCACGGATATCAATTTGACGAACGTGGGGAATATCCTCCTGGACTGGATGCACCTGAGCATGTGAAGGTCGAAATTGGTATCGACCTTTCTCGTCTTCCCAATAGTATTCGACGCGATTGGTTTGATGTGCAACGTCAAGATGTCTTATTCTTGTTAAAATTACATCCCTGGCCGGCAAATGAGGATTCAGACGCCGAGGAGCATCGTACCGGCAACAAAGTTGCTCGATTTTTTCCGCATGCCGTTGTTCGCGGTTTCATTGTGGACGTTGCTCCCTCTTCCGGCAGTGGCGTAAGCGAAAACTCCCGTAAGCAGCTAAATTCAATTCGAAGCTCAAGCTGCGCGGGTTTATTGACAACATCCAGTACGCCTTAGACTGCCAGGGAAGAAGGATGCATACGAAGAATTCTTAAAGGATTTAATGTTTTGTGCGCCGTCGCCCAGAAGTTAACAATTTCTTCCCCGTGCTATCAGTCATTAGGAGATTGGTCCAAAGCGAAAGCAAATACTCCCTGAATGGATTGAGAAGATTCTACTGGGAGACCAGTTCAACCTACAAATGAGGATGAACCGGTAGGAGAAAACAAGTTCATTGACTTTTTCGACACTTTTGTGTCGAAAGAACATGTACTAGCAAGTTTTCCTGACGTTAAGTTTGCTTCTCGGGCAGCGTTACAAGTGAATTGACAACCAGAACCAATCTGAGGGCAAATATTGCAAAATCCTGTTTCGGAAAAAGGGGGAAGAAAGTCTCGCTGATGTCGTCTTTTATGAAAAGGGTAAGACTTGGGGAAGCTGGAACATCTTTGAAAAGGAATGATGTCCGGAACACCATCAAACAACCCCGTACAGGTTGAGGCAATATCTCAGGTTTACAACCAGGTTTAACAATGGTATCAGGCCCTCCAGGGACTGGTAAGACATCGTGCACAGTGCAGATTGTTTCCAGCCTGTATGATTCCTTTCCGCATGAACGTACTCTTCTGATTACAAAAACAAATCATGCTCTTAATGATCTTGTTGAAAGGCTGTTGCAGAGGAACGTTGATCCACTGCGGGTCTTGCGCCTTGGCCAAGGAGAGTCTGATATGGTAGGAGTTACATCACTATCAAAGGCTGGTCGCGTCAACGCCCTTCTTGGAAGAAGATTACTATTGCTCTCCAAAGTAAGTAAGCTCTCTAATTCATTGGGTCAAAGGCGAACGACAGCGGCAGACTGGACCTGCGAATCTGCAGTGCATTCTTTGAGGACGTCGTGAAGAGCGTTTGGGAAGAATTTCGGAGATCGAAATCCACAAATTGGGAAGACTTTCCGTTTCATGGATTCATTGAAGGTGAAATAATAGAAGATGAGCTAACGCAAAGTAAGCATACTTCCCACGTCCCAGATGTGAAAGAGTCATTCGCTTTCTTATCTCTGATCTTCACTGAACTTAAAGGGTTGCGTTTTCTTGAAATTCTGCTGACGAACAAACAAAGGGAAAACTATCTCGTTATAAAGCATTCAAGGGTTATCGCGATGACGTGCATTCATGCCGCCACGCAACGGGAGGAACTACTGTCCAATCGATTTGCGTACGATAACTTGGTGATTGAGGAAGCAGCTGAATGTCTGGAGGTTGAAACCCTTTTACCTCTGGTGCTACAGTCGCCTGGGAGACTAAAACGCGTTGCATTTGTTGGAGACCACAAGCAGCTACCACCGTTGTCCAGGATACAATTTTGCAACAGAAGTCGAATCTCGGGCAGAGCATGTTCACACGTTTAATCCGCTCTGGGCGAAGACTTATAGAACTGAGTCACCAAGGACGCTGCCGATCGTCAATCGGAGACCTTTTTCGATGGAGGTATAAAGACCTTGGCGATATGGAATTTATAAGCAAGGAAAAGTCTTTCCGGAAGGCGAATCCAGGGTTTCGGTATCCTGCTCAGTTCATAGACACTGGGGAGCTGCACTCTGAGACACAGCCCCTCCCGCACTACTATCAAAACTTGGCTGAGGCTGAGTACATTGCCTTCACATTTCTCTACATGCGCATGATAGGTTATGAATGTAGCCAGATAGTTGCGCTTACAACCTATAACGGACAAGTTGAATTGCTTAGGGAGGTTATACGCGCAAGATCATCGCAGTTCGGTAATTTTGGCATGCCGCGCGTGTATCTACGGTCGACAAGTTTCAGAGCAGGCAAGCAGACTTTGTCCTCCTTAGTCTTGTAAGGACCAAGGGTTTGGTCATTTTAGAGATATCAGAAGAATTACCGTTGCCGTATCCCGCGCAAGGTATGGATTGTATATGTTTGGGTATTTGAATCTTTTTTCTTCACTCCTCGAAATGGAAAGTGTCCTCAAACTGTTACCAAAATGTCACGATCTCACTCTGGTGGCTGGAGAAACTCTTGACGACTGCAATCGTATGGAGGCGGATGACAGCGGGTTTGCAGAAGACAGATAAGAAATGTGTATTCGCCAGCAGATATGGAGTCCATAGTTTCTTTCCTGCAAGGTGCTTAACGAGATGCAGTCCTCATTTTTGAGCTCTTGTACTTCTTGGAAATAAGTCTGGTAAATAGAGTTCTGCTCCCATTTATTTACTCGAGTTGGATATTTACTTTCGGTTTAGTTTTTGACGTAATGGTTGAAGTTAATGCGAACGAGCAAAGCTGGAATACTCGAGTCAGCGCTGCTATGTTGCATGTGCAACAGGAGCCGAACGAGCAAGGCCACATTTCTTGTGAATGTCGTTTGAAGTTCCCGTAAAGTGTCTGAAAAATCGGTATGCTGCAAGGCATCAATAGTTAGTTCGGGAGATGAAATCGCATAGGCTGTAACAAGCAACAAATGTCGCGGTGAGGCGGGTCTCGATTTGCTCGTGCCCCACAAAACATTGCGCAAATACTTTGTCCAGCAGCGCCTCATGCAACGCTTGAATCTCATCATAAATGGCTGGCGTGTAGAAGATCTGCGCGCTTTGCCCTGTAAATGATCATCCAATGCACGGAGCAGTGTATTAAATCTGGGTTGCAGCACCTCTGCTTGCAAGTACCACTCAAATCCGTCCACGAATATGGCCATACGTCGACGCAACTCTTGAATGGCAGCGAGACAGGCAGTGGATGTTCTCCAAGTGTGTATGCCGGAAGCTCGACGCAATGAACGATCCAGCAACTGAAGATTCGCAAATGCGGCCCGTAATTCACACGCGACGCGACGAACATTAAATGCCATGGAGAAAACGTCACAGTAGACGGACGATTTAGAGGCCAGGACCTGGCTCTCTGCAAAAGTTAGAGTGAATCTTGGGACGATACCCCCAGTTGATGAAACGTGCAGGGATATAGGCAACTCTGTACATTGTGCATCCTCCGTGCGGTCATGCTCAGCGGCGGTGGCCCTGAGAATTCGCATAATCGCACGCTCGGTACTACCTCTCTCTTCCTCATTCGTTTCATCATTTGTCAACAACATTGGTTTTCGCCTAAGTTCATCAAAGAAGGTTCGCCAAAACTGAGAGGCCTAGCAGCAGGTAATCGCGTAGTAATGAAATTTTGCGGCGAATTTGATCAAACGGGAGCAGGCTTGAAAGTTGTTCCGCTGCAACAACCATCCACTCTAGACTGGCAGCATCCAGCTCAAGCTCTGCCTTTAAGGGATTTTCCAAAAAGCCATGCGTTAGTCTTTGTTGCCACCGTTCTTCATCACCAAGAAGCACAAACGAGCGTTTACCTTGCGCGAGTTGTATTGCACTTTTGCGGGCCAATCCAGCGGATAAAATGCGATGGGCCACTGGTGGGGAGACAAATTTCGGTAGCAGAGCTGGGTTGATATGAGGTTGTTGCGTGTTATCGATGAAAAACTGAGGCTCGCAATGATTCCTGTTGTCGTTGACCTCTGCAAAGACTAACCAGTCGAAAAGGTGATTGCGGAGAGGTTGAATGAGGTCACGCCAGATAGCCGAGAGGACAGAAAACGAATGGTGCGGCGGCGGAATGAGTTGAACGGTTTTGTATATGTGGTCATACGCGAAACGAATAGGTGCATTTGGATGCGCGAGAGTATCGTCGACAAGCGACTTGATGAGACTGGCAGTGTCTCGGTCGGATAGTGAGCGTCTTGAAGGGGTTGCCAAAACGCGTTGACGGCGGAGGCGTAGAGTTGTCGACGCACGGGAAGAAGAAAGTGAGTGCGGATGGAGGTGGACAGAAGAGGGGCATAAAACGGCTTGTGGGTGATGGATGCATCGACGAGACGATATGAAAGCTGCTGGAGTTGATGGTGCAGATTGTTAGGAGGAGGTGGATTTGCCTGGGGGGCTCTGATGGGGATGTGGAGTTTGTGGGACTCGCAGTGCTGCGTAGGGGAGGTGAATGAGCCGAGTGCAGCATTTTAACTTTTTGGTGAAACTGTCACAGCGTTAAGTGCAGTTAGAAGAAGGCAGCGTACTACCGTACGGGTAGATCTTTTATCTCAGATGAGGCATTAACTGGATCAACCGGACTTTGGGCTTTACTGTGCAGTACAGTACAGTGCGCGAATCAACGTCGCGGGATGCACCTCCTCTCCAAATTCCGGAATCTCAAGACACGTGTCGCGGCGTTTGTTTTACCGTACACGGCAGCCTTGCTGAATCACCGAAAACTCTGTTCAGGAGTGTCGCGCGAGTTTAGTGTCGCTGGACTAGCGCCGCAGTCTAGCTCAATCCGAATAAAATCAATTGGATATTTTGGTCATCCGCACCGGCAATTTCTAACTTGAAACTTCCCGAAACCAGGTCCAAAAACAACGCATTTGGACCCATTTTCCGGAGTTCTAATCCAAAAAAGCGTCGATTGATACCACAGCATTTCTTTGTGGATCGCGAGATATGTGTTATCTATACAGCTGCATCAACCGACCGTCGGAAACCTTCGTTCCAAACGTCTCTCTCGCACACATACCCTTCTTTCATGGGCACAAGCAAGGGCTGGTCATCGAAACAAACGGCGATGGCGTGCAAATCTCACATATCCGCATCAGAAGATCCTCAAAGGGGCAACGGGAGGAAAAGAAACTTTTCATCGCCCAGGTACTCAAAGAGTATAACAGCCTCTGCGCTGCGAAAATTGAGCAAAATCCAGGAGCATCGTTCCAGCACGAACAGGAGACGCCATTATGCAACAATATAAGAAATCACGTACAGAAGCGTTCAAGTTCGAAGGTATCCTCAACTCTATCAGGAAAAAAATCCCACTGGATGTCCGTCTGATAGTGGAGCGCGCGGCTTGGGCTGTTTGCAACGGAAAGGATGCTATTTCGAATATTTATTCGTATTTCTCCGATCTCACACTGTATACCGGGCCAGGATTCCCTTTCGAGCATGCATTCAACTACTTACGTCGAACGAATACCTGCTCTTTCTTGCTTCTATCCAAACAAAATAAGGACAGATCAGCCACAAATTACCAGGAAAAGGATGACTTCATTCCAGCTCCCACACAGAACATCGAGCCAGGTATAAACAGAAACATCCCTCTCCAAACCTCTTCGGCAGAAAGCACCGCAAACGGCGGAATAAGTGACATTAAGCGTCCCATTGGTAACAAACGAGCAAGCGATTCCGCAAAAAAATCTGTATGAAACGCAGAGGATCTTACGAGATTATAAAACTGGTTGCTGCGTCCGCTGAACGGAACAAACTATCGATGGAGTTGTTGGAGCTTGAGAAAGAAAAGAAGAAGCTGGAGAAAAGGAATATGAGTTAGCGCTTTTTGACATGCAAGGTGCAGATCTGACCAAGCGCCAAAGGTTCCTAGATCTACTACAGGAAGAATCGCTAGCTGAAATGGAAAAGAGAAGTAATCAACAGAACACTCGGGAAGAGGACAACAACAAAAAGAGTCGCTCCGGATCTAGAAAATGTTGGTAATGAGAGGAAGAATGCGTAGACCATATTGGCTAGCTTTTCTCATCTTTTAACATCCAAAAATGTTCTAAGAGGGCGTGCATAAGATTTCGGTGCAAACTTTTCACCTTAACGTCGTCTGTGCAAGCACGACGACCAGCCAGAATTTTAGCTACTAGATCTGGGCATTTAGCGTCTATTGTAAGCTATTCTATAGATAAATCGTCCTCTACGTCTACTCTGTTGTAGATGTTCCCGGCACCATCTCTCAAATAGGTATCCTTCCTCTTTCCAGAAACAACGTTGTGAATAATTACAGCGGCTCGTGCAAAAATTCCCATTTTTTTGAGGACCACAGTTCTGATGGGAGAAATAGGATTTTGAACTGCCGGAAAAGAACACCAAACACCCGTTCCACCGCTTTGCGCACTTCCTCTTGCAGAAGACAAGACGCTTTGAGCTTTTTTGAATTGGCGGCCGACAAGCTCTTAAAAAAACCTTCCAAAAAGGGTATATACCATCTGTTAAGTAATAGTACCAATTAAACGATGTTCCATTGATTGTCTAGGTTGGCGCTTCGGGTGACAAGGACACGTTTAGAACACCTGCGAAGAAGTCGCTGACCTTCGGAATGTTAAGGTCATTAAACACACCAGGTAACCCAAACTGAAAAGACCAGATCCACACATCTAATTCACAGATGACTTCCATGCGGAGAGTTGGAACGCCATCTTTTCCAATCATTGCCCCCTGTGAAGCCTTAGGGCAGCTCTTCCACGTCCATCCAGCGCAGTCCAAACAGCCTGAGCAGCCAGGAAAGCCGATAGAGAATTGCTTCGCAATTATTCTTATGTCAAGGGTGTTTATTCTGCGCTGGTATTGATCTTTAAACAATGCAGCGACGGAAGAACAAAAGTTATCAAGGCATAACGAAGGCGTCTTCTCGGATATATCAAATAGGTCATCGGACAGATCCGCAGGAATCCCATAGCTCATTTCTCGAAGTCCGCATAAAAACTTTAGGAGTGGAGAAATACCAACACCACCTGTTGCATCTGGACGTAGCCATTTTTTAAAATACTCGGATAAAGTGCTAACGGCGGTGAAATATATTAAACACAGGTCATGGCACTCTAAACCTAGTTTCGAAGTCAGTTTCAGGTTTTTGTGGTCCAAAACATCTTGTACAAGGCCGCGGAAGTATTTAAACATGTATCGACGATGAGATCCTCCGTAACCTCTGTCGATATTAGCAGACTTAATTTCCACGGATCCTCCGGCCTTGAGTTTGAATCTTCCAAGAGAGCGGTGGTCATCATTTGCCACCGCAATGCCACAGCGGTTGCTTCTTCATCATTGTTGGCAGCTTCATTTAGAAATACCTGTAGTGTAGTATTGTCCACGTGACTGCCGTGCTCATTTGCATTGGCTTCAGCCGGTGGGGACTATCGGGTTTCAATCCAACCGCATTCGATCCCGAGTTCCATTTATTTAGATCTATTTATCAGCAATTGACCACTGTAATACGTCTGTATATGTTGGAATTAAGAACGAACTGTCCGATTGAATTTCAGTGATGGCGAAATAGTGTGGGTTGCAGTTGCTATTTAATGCAACTTCTTACTCTCATTGCCACCGTCTCTGCGCTCGACAATCATCGTATTTCATCAACTATTTCAGAGAAGAAGAATCTGCTTCGGCTACCAAAGGGGGGTGCATGCACTTAGCGCACCCATTCGGCACAACACCAATCGGTGTGCCAACCTGCCTGTAGTGCTGAGGAAAGCACCAGAGTCGGGGGTTACTATGGTTGCTGGTGCTACCGAGAAGTCTTTGCGACACTGACGAACCACCCCTCGAACCACAGCTGCCGTGCAGTAGGAAAACCGCATAGAACACTAGAGCCGTGCAGTAGGGAGCCCTCAAGAACACTCGTGCCGTGCAGTAGGAGCCCTCAGAACACTAAGCTGTGCAACAGGGTGCTTAGATTAAAACCCACGATTTGCGGAGAAAGTCTATTCTAACAGTATACTTTAATTTTGAATTGAAATTGGATTGCACCACGAGTGGCAATGCTCTAAGTACAGAAAATTAAATGAACGTTCCAGCAATCCTCAATGGTTTTAGAAGTGTTATGGAAGAAGGGGATCTTGATGGTGCCTGCACACAAGCACAGTTTGCTGACTGACAGCAGTATGACATACACAGATTACTGTATGCCCGGTACATTACTGTGCCCCGTGCAGTATTGCAGAGTCCCAGATTCTGAGAGATGCGTCTGAAAGTTTCCAGACGCATCTCCCATGTTGCACAATATAGTACATATACTTTAGGGCCGTGCTGTCCGACACTATTGGATAAAAGGTAGCGGTTACGCTTGAACCATGAAAGGAAAATAAAGGAGACCTTTACAAGCATAATATGGTACCTACCGCATCCAAGTTTCGAAAAATCGATGAAAAACACGGCTAAACCCCATGTTTCCTTCGATGGATCCGCTTAATCCGACGTCTTTCGTTTCTTTATCTTGTACGAAAACGTAGTTATGCGCGGCAGGAGCGATGAAGAGAAAAAAATTTACATTCTCTGTCAACTGAACGGCGCAGTGTTCGAGTGCTACTACGAGGTGCTCCCACTGGAGGGATAGATGACAGAAGAGGCGAAGGAATACGCAGTCGTTAAGGCCTAGCACCTAGGGGAGCTTGGGAAGACGCCGACACCGGGACAAGAAAACTTACAGAAGGCCGTCAGCGCTAGGTTAGACCTAATGGAGACATTGGGCTCTCTGGCGCTGTTGGATTCTCTTTAAGGAAGGTTTGGTTTCAATGAAACCGCATCTTTCGGGCTTCTTCGTAGAGCCACGACCAAGCATGACGAAATGGCGCAGTTTTTCATGCTCCAAACCCCAAGCAATTAAAAGGGTCTGAATAAATCCACAGAAGAAGTCGTGATTGGACAGAAGGCCTTCTTTGCCAATCAGTAACAAGCTTCCGCCACAATAATAGTCCCAAGTAAGGTACTGAAGAGGCCTTAACAGCGCGGGGAGGACATGAACAGCTGAAGGACACGTTCGACCAGCTAGCTGGAAAGTTTGCGGATTCCGCTCTTCGTGAGGAAGCATTTTGACCCCAAAAAGGCACACTTGCAGCTCCATATGTGGAAGGCGAGGCCACTCTGAGGCAATGTGCTGGTTTAAGGATCAGCGCGGCGGAGACCGACAGGTTGGAATCGCCGGTGCAAGCACTGACTCCGGAAGGGAACATCGGCTGAAAGAAAATGCAGATGAATAGACGGTGGCTGTTGTACAGGAGGCCAGGAACGCGGATGTTGTCGCAGCGACTAAGATGAATGCAGAGGGACAGGCAATTTCGGAACAGAAGAAGGACAAGGTCATAGATATTTACGCATTGATAGACAAGAATCGAATAGCCCCGCCAACGATGGAACCGGCGGCCGAAAGGAAGAAGAATAGGAAAAGGAAGACGAAAAAAGTGCCCGCGGGGCTCCAAGAACACATCATAAAATACAACATGATCGCGGAGCATTCATCCGCTTCTTCTGGCATGAAGCTCGGGCAGTTGCTTCTCGTAGATGCAGAAGAAGCGAGGAAGCAACTTAAGCAGTTTATTACGAAGCCCGTTTTCGGTGACGCAAGAAGCTTATTCGAGCACGGCCGGGGAGCCGTGTAGGTTGAAGGCAGCTGTCGTGAATGTATACGGCACAGAGACCTATGCGTTATTGGACACTGAAGCCGTGCCTAATTTGAATGCATGAGATTTTTGCCAGAAGGTAGCGCTTTCGCCAACGGCTTCGGACCGTGTGGTGTTTTGAGAGCACATCTGGTAGCATCGCATATTCGTTTGTCACTACTGCGAGTTTTTCCAATCTGACAGTAAGTTAAAATCTCTATTAGATTTGAAGTTCTGTCCTATTGCAAGCAGAGACTAACATTTTGTTTTTTACTCTGATTCTTTTTTGAATAACCCCAAGTGCCGAAAAAAAATAATTCCAGGGACCGCCCCTCGTCTCCGGACGAGTACAACGCAGAAGACTTACAATCGTTCTTCGCCGAAAATTGTCAGGAGCTGACAACGTTCGAGTTCGGAGTGGAGCCAAGAACACCCCACGGACCGTTAGTTTAGAATTGCTGATCAGACATTTGCCCAGGTTGTTGTCAGTGTGGAGGATGTTCTGGTCTCTTACGGGATCTAGTGACTCCTTTCCACTTCTTAGTGGTGTACAACTCCCTATTCGATGCCATTGTCGGCAGCCCTACTTTTGAGTCTCTGCAGCTCAATATCGACTACTAGCGCAAACAGGTCACGCTCGTCGTCAGGGTAATAGGAGTGCTCCTGCCGCTGCTTGGAGATCCCCAAGTGATTGAAGAAAGTCACACTGATAGTGAGGACTTAACGTCACCAGGAGAGATGGAGGGCAAGAATTTCGCCGCTTCTTGCTCCTCTGAGTCCGGTAGCAGTAAGAATGAGTCTGAAACCGAGCAGGAACTGGTATTGGAAATTCTGAAGAGAGAAACGTACGAACCCTATCTCAAGCCAATAGAGAGGAATAAAGCAGTTCTGAGGAGAGCAAGGAAGCGGATCGTGCTGCCTTCTCGCTTCTAAGATGAGACATTTCGAGGAAAAGGGCCAGGAGGCCCTGTTGAAAGCACTCAAGGACACTGACGTCATCGCGTGGGATATTCAAGACCTTAAGAGGGCTTATGTGCCTGTCGTACACATGTTTGAGCTGACTGAAGAGATAACTATACATTAGAGGTCCCACCGGATGGCGCAGAGACATAATACTGTACTCCAAAAGGAAGTTGACGAGCTACTTCAAGCGGGAGACATTACCCAGCAAGTTCAGCTTGGTCTTTCCCTGTGGTCAATGCGACCAAATGGGATAGAAGGCCTCGCTTTTGGGTTGACTACCGACAGCTCTAAAGGGTTATGAAGCCTGATCGATGGCCGTTGCCAAAGATCGAGGAAATGTTTGATGATATTTCGTAGTACAAAGTCTTCACGACGCTTGGACTTTATAAAGGCTATTGGCAGGTACTGATGTCCAAGGAATGCAAGTAAATGAGAAAATTCGTATGAAATTACCGTACGTACAAGTTCGAAGTGATGCCTTTGGGACGAAGTTCAAGAAAATAGTGGACCTCGTTTTGCAGGGATTACCCTTCGCAATTGTGTACGTTTATGTGGTCATATTCTCCAAGATATAGAAGACCACGTTCGTCATTGGGGAAGGGTTTCGAGAGGATTCAGAAGGAAAACCTTACGATCGAGGTGACGAAGTGTAGCTTCCGTCACTGGAGGCTCAAGTTGCTTGGTCATGTTGTAAACCAAACAGGAATTAAGGTTGACAAGGGCAGATTAAGGATATAGTTTAGGCCCCTTCTTCGGAGAATGTGAAGGAGTTAAGGAGCTTCCTTGGACTGGCAGAAACTACCGGGGCTTCATTAAGAATTTTCGCGAAAATCTCTGCGGTGTTGCATGCGGCTTTCGTCAGTTAAGAATGATATCGAGTGGACGGAAGGTAGGCAAGAGGCTTCTTAAGAATATGCTGACAAATTTTCCAGTTCTCGCATACCCAGTCTTTCAGAATACCTTTATAGTCGAGATCGATTCTTCTTCTGTAGCGCTCGGAGTCATTCTAGCACAGCAGAAAGAATAAGGTAAGGATCATCCGTTTCAGTACGCTTCGCGTACGATGACGGAACAGGAACGCCGTTACTACATAAAAAAACGCGAGAATCTCGCGGTGGTCCTCGCATTGATGGAGTTTCGAGTTTTTCTGCTCTCGGACAAGCCATTTTTCGTTTACTCAGACCATCAAACACTACAGACCACTTCCAAAGAGAAGGAAATTTACTGAAGGCCAGCGCTTTGGATGGATAGGATGGCTAAATAAAACTTCCGGGTGAATTATAGCCCTGGTTCTGGTCATAGCGCGAAAGAACATCTATCGAGGAAACCCCAGGGCATTTTAGAGAAAAAGTATGAACGAAGTACCAGCGGCCACGATTTGATCTCCGATCCGAAGTTAGACGGTTCGGAACCGCAATTGCCGGACTCGGCTAGACTTTCAGCCGTTGAGCAGGTACAGGAGACCTAGCTGAGGAAGAAGACGCGCTTCGGAGCAACGTGAAGAAGTTCATGCTATGGAACGACATTTTTTGCGCCGTGAGAAGGATGGATTGCGGGTCTTGCCGCTTCGTGGACGTGCTGAAAAATTGGGTACGTTTCACGAAGATATAGGCCACTTGGACGTTGGATCAACGAGTAAGTTTGTAAGGGAGAGGTTTGGGTGGACAAAGGTTTATCAAGATGTGAGGGACTACGTCAAAGCGTGCGAGGGTTGCCAGCACGTTCTACGACTACCAACGTATCACAAGAACCTCAAGGCCCTCACGGGGTTGTTCGATACTTTCTCTATCGACTTCATGGGCTCCTTCAAGACATCAAAGACAGGACGAAGGTTAGGTCTAATAGAGGTGGAACACACGACATGTTGGCCAATTGCGGGCCACCAGGGATGCTACGCGGATACCGTCATCATGTTCGTAGAACAGGAGATCATTATGAATTTCGGGCCACCAAGAAGGATAGTGTCGGAAAGCGCCCACCTTCATGGCAAAATCAGTCCAAGAGTTCATGGGGAGGCACGGGATAGATTAGAAATATGGCCTAGCCTACGCGACGACGGCAAATGGGAGGGCCGAGAGGATTGTGGGGACCATAAAACAAGCAATCAAGAGATCAGTCGTTCAAAATGGTTCTGACTGGGCGGAGGCATCATCAGAGGTCTTGTATGATTACTACAGGCAGAAAAGTGGCAAAATTTTCCCCCCATTCCGCTTAATATATGGGGTGAATTCGAAGACGCTTGCTAGCGACGCTATGGCATTGATCAGTGAGGCACAAATCCACCACCGCCTCATGGAGGTGCTCGGTGATGTGGGTAGGCGCGGGGTGAAGGTAGGTAATTTAAGAGGACAAAGGAGGGCTACAGGAAGAACGGAACCTGTCGCAGTTAGGAAAGACGTCTTGGTTGTTCATGGCGCAGGATTCAAAAAGAACCGGGGCTAGCCTGCTTTTGAGTCGTTCTACTGAGGGCCTTGAAAGGCCATTTAGGCCAAGCATCTGCGCTACAAGCTCGTTTCGTCCAGCGCGGCAGGATCAACCGTAAGGATATTCATTCGAGGAGGCTAGTGCGTTATCACAAGGCGGTAAATTATTTAATTGTATTAAGGAGAATTTAGGGTGGTTTGGAATCTACTGTAGGGACGGTTTGGAATCTACTGTAGGGACGGTTTGGACTAGAACCAGGGTAATGGTAAGTTACGAGAAGGAAGGAAGGACGTAAATACGAGAAATGGCGAACTCTCTATAATCTTTGAGGGCCCGAACGAAGCAATAGACCTCGCAATCGCTTCGCGCTTTCGTTTAGTTCGCGTATCGCCCCGAAGATTACGAGGCCGCTTGGAGTAATGACCGTCGAGCAGCACTATCTTTCGGACTTCGCGAACCAAAAGAAATTCGGTGTCTTACCGGCACAGGAACGTAGAATGTCAAAAGAATATTCAAAGACAAAAGCCTCGGCAGGATGTAGGATGCGAGATGTGTCGAGGTTAGCGGCGACGCAATGGTTCACTCCGTTAATTACGGTCACGGTCAGCAGATTTGCCTCCGGGGTAGACCACACAGGTCCTCGGTTGGTGAATTGAGCGGTAATCTTGTTACAGCTCGAGGTACACCGCATAGTTCCGGTCATTTTATTCGCCAGCTAGCCCCTAATCTATATACTGAATACGAAGAAAAGTTAGATGCAGAAGTGATAACAAAGGATATGTTGAAATCTGTTCGTCTTACTACCAGAATAGGTCAGGAACAATCAGCCGTTGAAGATGAAGAATCTCGTACTACATCCGTCCCTTTGCAACAAGGGAAATTGGCATACTACATCTGCCCTAGATTCCGGGAAAAGGACCAAAAGTTGTCCGGAGATCTCGGTAAGTCTTGGAGAGTATTGGATGGAGTATGTTGCAGATTGCCAACAAGTCACACGGGATTACTGTCTGAGCGCGGACAGTAGACAGAAGAAGTAATATCTTAATAATCTCCTGCGTGGTGATACCAAGCGCTTTTACCTTGACCGAGTAGAGAACGAGGTAAAATATTTTACTGAAGCGATAAACCTAATCGGAAAAGAGTACAATTCTATCAAAAGAAAAAACCGAGTGAAGAACTATCTCGACGGACTCAGATTATCTAAGTATACTTCGGAAGGCCTTGATGAGTTTGCATCACTTAAAATCTCTACAAGCTGATAACAAAGCTTTCACCGCAATTGCCTGTTTTCCACAGGAGTGATGCACACAAGATTGAGTTACTTCTAAATGCTACTGTCGATTACGCATGGGCGACGGAGTCGTTAAGCCGCTTTACCACTCATTTTGTCTCATTTAATAAACTCTATAGAAAACTTGAAGCAGCCCTTCATCTCTCTAGGGATGCCAAATAAGCATCTATGAGAGATGAGGCTGCAATTAGGTCACTTACTACTTCAGATGAGGACGAAAAGGTCGCTAGGATACTCTATCAAGGACCTGGCCGCTATGGAACCCGTCATCGTGGTGTCGGTGATAAACGTTGCTACAGTCAAAAGAATGATCCATATGGATCGCTTTCAATCATGTAATCCTTCGATTGTAATTCCCTTGACAATATCTTAAGTTCATGTACGCTCCAGATTGACCTTGTTAAAGCCGCTCGTCGAAAAATTGAGTATATTTCGAACAATATCTGTTCAATTCTAATTACTTTATTGCATCTACTAAACTTCGGTTTCACTATGCAATCATGCCTAAGACAAGGGGAAGAGCATTCGAATACGTATTTCTAGATGCCTTGTATGACAAGAAACAACGAAGGGCTACAACGTCCAATGAACCGATCCCTTTATGGTCATTCCTAGACAATATACGAACGAGAACAGTTGAGGATTTTCACAGAATTAGACTGACGAAATTGATTTAATTCAATTAATAATTGGATGTGATGAACAATACGAGGGGGACGAAAATCAAGAAAAACCAACTGACTTACGATAAACAAGTACTTGTTCATCTTAATGAGGAGCTACCTCTCGAGCCATAAGTAGAACATAAAACACCGCAAGAAGGTTTACTCGGGGATGTAGTTCCGGTACGTCAAGGTATGGATTTAGATCCATACTAAAATCGAAATGGATTGAGTGTGACTAGTGCCTCTATCTTCCTTGTCGGAAGTAGTGTTGATGTCAATAACAGAGCTCGTCCATCAGAAAAAGAATTGGAGGTTCATTACTACGCTTTTGGATTAATGAAAAGGCACTCATCGCGTTTTCCATGGTATCGGGGAGTGTACGATTCACAGTCGACCATTGCAATTATTTTAAGGATATCATCGATTTCGACTTTTTCAGTTCAGATTCTATACCGAACAAACAATTTTTTCACTCTAATGTAGATGATGTGTCTACTTACGTTCTCACCCCAATGCGCGAGGGAGGTACGGCGAGCGAACAGTAAGCTTCCTAGTTACAAAGCCATAGTGAGGTTAAAGGCTAAGCTAGTCAAGCACTGTCTCCCGTTCAGTGTATTGGAACACATTCCTACAAAACTAAACTTTTCAGGAGTACTCCAGCGAGACAACCAGGAATTACGTACGTCGTCTTCAAATCTTCCAGAAAGTGACGAAAATAGCAATGACGAAGATGAACAACTGATTACACATGGTAATTTTACCAATGAAGCGGATTCGGGTCAGGAAAAAGAAAGAAAATTCGCTTTTCACGTCATTCCTACCACCTCTTGGGCACTTTATGATGTACAGAATCATGTCTTGTTCGACCTTTTGTACGGAAAGAACAATCTTCAGATTAAGGAAAGCGATAGTAGACGGAGTCACAGATCAATGAGAAGTACAAGTGTACCTATCTAGACGATTGAAACAAGCATAATTGCAATGGAGAGATGGACCACATTGGATCCAAGCAGATGCATATTCATTGAAAATGACGGTAATCAGGTTGCCAAATAGGCCTGTACCGACGTGGAGATTTTCGTGAATAACAAACCGGTAAGGTCCATCTCTCATGATGCATCAAACACAAGAAGTGAGTGTCACAGGAATAACGGGATTGTCGGACTCATGTGATTATTAGATAGCACTAACCCATGTTCTAATACGCATAGTGCGGGAGTAATTTAAGGAAGCAATTCCGCATAGACCATTATGATTGACAAACTGTTCATCGACTACTGTTCAGTTATCAATTTCAATGATACCTTTACCTCGAATGATGAGCACGATGGCATGGAAGATGACGGAGGCACTTCGGTAACATTGTTTAGAACCGGGGATACAAGTACAATATGCAGACCGTCATTTCATTTCCATTATCATAAGAATGTTCTACAGGTACCAGAATATACTAAACTTGTCCGATTGTGGGTGTTGTAAATCATGTTTTTTGGAGGTGTGAACGCGGATCACCTTCTCGAAAGCTAGCGTGGTTCACTATTGATCCACTTCGAGGAGATTTTACACTCATATCATAAGACGAGGTTGGGTCAATTAGACTGAGATCGAATGATATTAGGATGATTAGCTCTCATTGCGGTAACACGACTATACTTAGAGATCAAGTTGGAAGTTGCAATCAAGGTGATTTGTAGGATTGAAATCCATACGTCGTATATCTCATTCAGCTTTGCTCAGAAGATTTAAATCAGTATTCTGCAATGTATCCACAGGGCTTAAAAGGCGTAGTTACCTTCTACCACTGGGGCTTCAACCTGAGTTAAGACGAAGTAGTAGCGCCGTAGGATAATATCGCTCGCACTGTGTACGGTTTCAAGTAATGAAGTTATTACGTTCATCTTAGAGGATTTGGTTGATGGCATCATTAACGGAATTGATGCTGAACTCCCAAACGGTACCTACTGAAAATTTTTTTTAGAAGGTATGGGATTCTTTGGTGATTATCCAGCTTCAGCACACACCATAAACGATCTGGGACACAACGTTAGATCGCCTTTCACTTTGTGCACGTTTCGGAGATTACCATAGCCTCCAGCAGATGGATCCTGGTATGGATATTCAACTCCGATCTCTGCCAAGAATTCTATTTCCTTCGAAGTACCATTCGGCACGAAGTACCTTATCTACACAGGGTAACATCAAACGAATGAAATTATCTCGTTATGAAGAAAAAAGATGATCTTTCTAGTACAGTTGCCCACTAGTGCACTTTAGTGTTCAACTTGCTAAGATGGGGGATAAAATACCTTTGAACATCGAGAATGTTCCAGTTTTTAGCGGTTACTTTGACCGTACAGGTATAATGTGGTAGCACAAGACTACTTGCCGAGTCCTACTCAAGACATACTTTCTTGTGCGTATGAAGTACTACCCACGCTAGAGTTGAGACTGTTCACCAATGTCATCGTTTTGGATGCGTTGAGGTGTAATCGTCTTGTCAATCGGAAATTTTGTTCAATGAAAAGGGAAAAGGTTGAATACAATGACTCTATATTCGGTATTCTCAGTTCTCCAAGTTTCTGTTCCCGTCATCACGAGAATAAAGATACATTTTGATGAAAGTAAACTCATCATAAAATGCCTATCGATAATGAGTATGGTACAATCGTTGATAGTGTACACTTACTGGTGGACAGAAACATAAACTGATGGTGACGAAAGTACTGAGTTTGTAACTGGACAGTTACGTCCTCAATATATCTCCGAGCTTCGCAAGAAGTCAAGAATATACGTTCAAGCAGTCAATGAGATATGCAAGACATCCGAGTATGCAAGAAAGATATTACATAAGGCGAATCTTCACCGTGTCACTAAGCTGTATGAATTTACAAATTCCGTGCTCGGCCATACTCGGAAATTCATGGAACTTGTCTTCGAGGTAAAGCAACGGCCAATGAAAAGTTGTATTTCGAGAAGCACAAATCATGACGCTAATGTTCATGCAGTGGAAAATTGCCAAATCATGGACTGTATTTGTCGACTTGTTGCACTATACAAATGTTTAACAGATGAGGGGAACGGTATAGAACGTACTGTATAGCAATTCGAAAGCTTCTTCTTGGTACTAAGGCATACTTTCTTGATGAAAAAAGCAACAGGGATCTACAAAAACAAGCAGATCTTGCAACCAACAACCTGTTCAAAAATTCGTTGCTGAAGAGGTGGGAAAGGACATCCGTACGGAATGGTTAAGGTAATGTCCAACGCAGCCTTTCTGCTGGGGGGCCTTGAACCGGCTTTTTAGGTTAATTTAAGAGGTATTACTGGGCACCTTGTAGGATATTTCGGGCCACAACCGTCCTTATCTTTCAAATATTAAACCACCCCACATTTACCACCTGCAACTCAGTGGATAGGTAACATGAAATTCAAGGGGTCGAAACAGGAAACTTCAAATTGGTTATGAGGATCAGTATCATTTCATGATATTGTACAATATGCAATGAAATTTATGATGAAGAAAGTCCAACATTATCCATAGACATCAAGACTGAAGTCTACAATTAGGTAAAGAGAACTTGAAGTAGTAGTTACGGTCAAACGATAGGGGAATCATCTGTATAAAATAACTTATCATTCGGATGTGTTTTTCAAGTAATTCACTTGCGACAAGAAAGTCGTCAACTCTTAATTTCGAAGGGTCTTCATAGAAATAATTCTATGCATGTCACATATTTCGCACCAGTTCTATTCCTGCAACGGGTTGATGACCCTTTACTAGACATATGCGTCCAATGGACATTACGTGACCCAAGAAATTTATAAATTATGGGACGATTGGTCAGCACTGACCAACTGAAACTGGTACCTATGTATAATAGTATCGGAAGGGTCGGACAATTTTATAGCTGTGTTTTTGGTGACCAATCTGCGGTTGATTAATCAGAAGTAGTGTGGAGACTCCTTTCTTACTTCGCTATTCTAGTTACTTGTTTATTGGTACATCAATGACTGTTCAACGAAAAACGAACAGTTATACTTAAATAATCCCGTTGTTCTATGGAGGAACTTACTTTCGTTAGAAACTTTCCCGTGTATTCAGGGGCAATCGTCTTCGCGACGCTCATATGACTTCAGGATGGAAAGAAGGAGCCATCGATCTGTCCTGTATTGGTGTTATAAATGACTTGTCTGTATGTTGTTACACAAACTTATTACATTACTAATTGTTTGCAGGCACTGGTATCAGCACCAATTACCACGAGACTATCTCTTTATATGAGGATGTCTTTTCCAGTAATTTACTTTGTTTGATCCTTCTGTTACGATCGTTCAATTAACTCTGCCCAATTAGAATAAATTTTCAAAGAAAACTTACAAATGGCATATTCTCGACCATCCATATGGAAGAGGAATGTAATCAGCAGAATAAAAGATTAATCATTTTATTCGCCAGAACAATTACCAGGAACCAGTTCTTCGTATTTAACAGCGGCAATAGAACAGAATGCGGTTCTTTTCAAGTTCTGAGAGTTTTAATTACCTCCGCCGCGTAAACGTTACGGGAATCGTTATGGGTTACAATTCAAAATTTTTACTGTGAGCGGCACTGAGATTCCAAAACGAAATAATACATCAAAGCTGCAGCCGTACGGGTGCAAAGATGCCTAACCCAACTTTCAACTCTCAATTATATCAAAATCATTATTCTGCGTTCATTTGTGGTGACCCCAACCGTACGGGTGCGAAGATGCCTAACCCAACTTTCAACTCTCAATTATATCAAAATCATTATTCTGCGTTCATTTGCGGTGACCCCAGCACTCTGCTATGTTCATCGAACCGTACGTATCGGTGTGGATCTTTTTCCAACGCTATTCTCTTCTGTGCGTGATGCTTGACCCAAATTGGTTGAGGAAAGGTCAAGTGTTTTACGAAGTACGTTTCTTAACAATGTCTCACCTTTTCACCTTCTGCAACGCCAAACCAGAAAAGATCACTCTCTCTCGTCTCTCCTACGGATGCAGAGATGTCGCAATCAAATGCATAAGACTCAACTTAATCATACACATTAACGTATCCAACAATATGATGAGCCCTAATGCGTTTAGAAAACACTTGCGTCACACTCATAAACGTGGAGATATCATACCACGCAACCAACACGAGTTGATCAAATTCTCATTTGGGGCTCTTCATTGATTAACTGGATGATATCTCTAATCACCTACATGCATGTATATGCATGAACTTAGATTAAACACAATATCATGGATGAAATCAAGCTTTATCTGGAAGTTGGACATAAAGAGCACTTTGAACTTAAGTTTGAAGAGGATTCAGGCTTCGGTGAGTGACTGTTTGCAAATAACACGTCATGACCGGTTTTCCTACATGCGATGCCACAAAGTTACTGTGACTAGTTTTAACTTTTTGGTTTGATATATTTCATTGCGATTATCTACAATGTTTTGTGTGTACAGCTCTATTTTATGAGCAAGTTTCATGATATACGTTTTGATATTGCAGTATTGTAGTTTTAAGCGATAGCTATCTGGTAAACTTCATTTGTTATATAACTTTTCTTTATGAAGGCAGATGAACATGGCCGTTATGTCGAACGTCCCTCAGCAATGATTCATGCCTGTACAGATATAAAAATTGCAACGTACAATTTCACTTTGCGTGGACAGGAACTACTGAAATTTCCTGTTCACGCGAAGTGATAACACATGCATTAAGGCACAGAGCCATAGCAACATTGAATTTTATTAGTTCTCAAACAACATGTCAATCAATAAACTAACGAGACATTTTTGGGTTGGCACGGTACTGTGCATGTCCAATAAAAAAATAATGTTTTTTATTTAATAAAATAAAAAAATCCTTGGGAGGGAAAAAGATGTTTTTTTTGAAAGTGACCTCGAAGTGCCCTTTTCAACATCAGGGCTACTATCAGTAGAATCAGGGCGATCAGGGACATTTTTTAGCATCAATGAAAAATTCTTATATTCGTGGTCATCATGGAATTGTTAACGGAATACCTGTCACATCAGGTTTTTTACTACAATTTCCGTGCCGCAAATTGCGTAGGTGCTGCTTATTTCAACTTAAATAACAACTGGACAAATTATTGAAGGCCAAGAAGTGGCAAAAAAAATTTAGAGGAACATTCGCAAAAAAAATTCATGTCGAACTTCAGAATTCGGTCTTTGATCAAGTTTTCGGTCAATTTATCTGATTTTTTTGAAACAAGCGCAAGACAGTTAAAAGAACTAAATTATTCATTTGAACAAACTTGCGATATCAAAAAGTACTGAGTGGGTCCCCAAAAGTTTTAATAGCTTCGGTCGCACGCAACCTGGCGAAAAAAAGGAACTGTATAGAAGTTATCTATGTAAATAAACTACCGTAGATTTCGTAAAGTTCCAAAGGCAAAACAGCTTGAGACATATCTGCTTTTAATTAAGAAAAAATTCATGCAACGTAACTCGAATTGAACGTGCAAAGTTACTATATATCTCCCTTATGTTCGGAAAAATAATGTACGATATGATGAGCTGAAGCTGCTGAAAGCTTTGAGGACCAAGAAAAGTAAACATCACCGGTAGTTAATGTCAGAGTTCTTGTACGAGATTATGCCCCTGACCGAGAAGTTGAGAGCTCAGCATTTGCAGATATAAATTGGAAATATGGATGTATCTGATGAAACTTAACCCAGCTCATCGAGAAGCCGAGAAAAAATTAATTATGGGGAAAAGCCACCTAGGCGTGGCGAACTAAAAATGGTGATTGGACTAAGATACAGAGCATTTTCATAAAATAGTGGACTGCATAGTGAAGTTATTTATACTACCGGCGAGAAAGTTTAGATTTTTTAAAAAATTCGGAGTAAAAACAGCAATTCTGGAGCGTCAATGATGATAATAATATATTATAGTAACGTGGATCGCCTTTCTACTTCTCAGGCGTTGTCAAAGCGGAACTTGAACAACTACTTAATCAGATGATTCTGAATATCACGCTCTCCGCAATTATTTTCCTACAGTCTGCATATGGCTCGATCATGTTTGACAGATAGGACAAGTTGGAACTACAATGAGTAGTTAATATAATGCTCCAGATCGGTTAGAACTACATGAAAATAATTGTAGAACAAATTTTAATCGCGAAGGTTTCATTGCCGAAATGTTGTTTATACATTTTCCGTGCCATAAAATCTTCCAAGAAATTCTACGTTCTTTCATATCTGCAATGACCAAAGGTATTTCAAATCATGATATGTAAATGACGGAGGACACCCACTCAAGTGATACAGGATTCAGAGAAGGTCGACTTGACGCCACCATTCGGAAGTAAATAAAAGGAATGATTGACCACGGAAATTGGAAAATAGTATTAAAGGATTATATTCGAGAAAATTTCAATATGTTTCAGGGTAGGTTTCTCTTGAGCAAAAAAGACGAATATCAAAAAGCACGTAAATACAAGCTTATAATACAAGAATTCGAGACCAGCTCAAGACGTCTTTATTTCACAACAATCCATATACGCGACCATCCTCAATCAGAACGATAGTTCTAAATGCTGCTTTTCAACTTTATGATTTTCTCAATGATGTAACAAAGCATATCCTCTGAGAATAGATCAACTGATGATGAATTTTTGTGTAAAACTTACCGCCAAAATTGTAATGAATATAAAACAAATTCAAAACTATTGAAACTATTATATGGACCAGCTGGCAGTGGAGATTATTTTGGGGAATAAACTATCAATTAACTCCGAGAGGAACTGAAATATAGCAACTAGTGAGAGATGGGACTACATTCCTCAAATTTATGTGTGTATCTCTCAGTGGAATTTAGCGAAATATGAGGATGAAATTTTACGAAACGGGAAAAATAATTTGACAAATTTACAGGAGAAAATGGAAAAATAGCATGCAAAACGCAATCAGAAACACTTGCTTTCAGCTAAATTAATGATTTAAGCTAACAAAAATGGATTTTAGTTACATTAACAAAACATCATTTCAAAACTAGAATAAACACCTAAATATTCAAACTTTTCGGAATTTAGGTCAATGCGCGCATTGGCCGTTTCGATAAAATACTGAAGTCCAGAAACTGCTTTTTTGCTAAAATTAGTCACATTACAGAGTATTAGTTTAATAATTAGCATCTCGCATCGGCTCACATGAAAGTCAGTAGAGTGCTCCCTTTCGAGAATGGTGCTGTCGTCTTACCAGAAGACGAGACGCCCGAGACTATGCCCTACCTCACGCCCGCACCTTTACTCGGAAATGCACAACTACCCTCCAATCCATCTATCAACTGGCCTTCACTTACAGAAACACCATATGCAGCGTTTAAGCCCCTGCTCAACACAAGGCGCCAAATTCGACAGAATCTAAACTCAAATAGTTTTACTTCACAGAGGCTTTCAATCTTTTGCTGCTACAGTCTATACGGCAACATGATGCGCATAGAATATCGCAAGATCACTATGACAAGCATTTTAAGAAAGATCGCGAAACTTTCACCGCAATCGCATCTTCCGCCGTATGGAGACATAAGTAAAAACATCTCTTTAGACTTTGAGGGACAAATACAGGAAAATTATTAACATCGGAAAAGTTCAAGACAGTGTGAGTTTATCGGCTCCCGGAATTGTAGAAAACGTATGTGAAGAGTATTTGCTTTTTTTACTTGATATCGGAGACTCAGGATTTTGAATTGGACTGCAAAAATCGCAAAGACAAATTAGCTGCAAGAGAAGAGGCACTGGTAGCCGCTGGTGGGCCATACAGAATATGGCTCTAAAATGTCGTTCAATGTTGTGAAAAACAGTTGACGCGGATACTGATGAGCCTGCGCCCAGCTCCAGCAGCTCGTCCGCAAGGACTTGTGCTAAAAGGCGATTGAGAGAGGCATTTGGGATAAAATATGGGTGGAACGATAAAATTATTTGGATAAGGGACAATAAAGGAGAGCTCGAGGCCTAAAAGGTTTCGATTCGCGGGAGGGGGCCTTGCGCTCAAAAGAGAGAAGTACGAAGCAAAAAGAAGTATCAGGAACAAAGCCAGAAAAACAATGCGCAGCTGCAATTGATGCAGTTGAGAATAAGCAAGTTGAACCAACCTGTTGTGTTGCCTGTCTTTAACTCGGTGCTCCTAAGTATACATCAAATTCAGGCAGCTAATCTTGAAATTTGTTCTACGTTTGGTCTCTCCGATATACAAATACGTAGAAAAAGTTTAGCAAGTCAGCTGATGCTTTTTTACAGAAAAAAAAGAGGCTCCTGCGAACTATGAGGTTACGACCGAAGTTTTTAGAGCTCCAATAAAGCTCTGACACACTAGACGCTGCATTCTTTTGAGACTTTAACAGCAACTGTGCTGGTTGCTTCCATATCTCACAGGCTTGCAAATCTTTATTTTCTGGCAGTCGAAAAAAGCCATGAACTTATCGAGTGGGGACCCAGTGTTCTCGATTGCTTGTGAATACATGTCGGTCCCCGCATGAGAAAGTCAGCACGAGGGTTCAGTAAATATTCAAACGTCTCGATAAATGCCTCAACTTTATCCTTAAAGATTTCAGTTAGCTGCGGAGAGGAAAAGCCGTAACTAAGCTCAACTGAACAGCATAGCCAATGTTTTCGTCCAGTTATACCATTCCAAGGGATCATTTCGTTGATATGAATGACTTCTCTTTTCATGGAACGAAAGCCAAAAAGCTGTGATGCTCCGAGATCATTTTTTTGTTGAAAGGAAGTTCCAACACGACGAACTCTTGTCGATCTGGATGATTTTCTGATGTTCTCTGCTTGCAGCCACTACAGCATGCGCAAGGATCTCTTCAGGCTTGTCCACTATTAAGGACTGCAGTGCTCAGTACTTCCAAATATCTCCTCGATAGTGGCTCTTGCTTATACAGAAGTTGGCAACGTTTATGCTGAAGCGAAGGGGTAAAGGAGGAATTGCGCGGGAACAGATCGAGAAGTTTTCACGAAAATTCTTTAGCGCAACTAGTGTTCTTCGGGTTTTTGTAGGCTTTAATTACGTATTTCTGACACTACGAAACCCCAATGAAAATCTTATTGCGTAATTTCTTTAATTAAACATTTTGTACGTAAACCACTAAAGTGCTGCACCATAGTGTAAAGTACCATGCGGTAGATTTCTTAAGGCTTAAAGTGCACAACGCCAGCTTTTATCCCTTTCGACAATACAGAAAGGGGGCGACTGTATACTTTACAGTAGTAGGAAAGGCAACGACACTGACGCGTGTAATATGCACCTGACATGCAGATGCCACCCGTTGACTTATCTAAATTACAGCACTGACTCGCTGATCTCTCAGCCTTCAACATGCACGGTATTTATGTACCTGCGCTTCAGTACTGTACAATAATCCATATATTCTTGATTGACAGTCCAGGCT
This sequence comes from Kappaphycus alvarezii, assembly GCA_002205965.3. Taxonomy (NCBI): domain Eukaryota; phylum Rhodophyta; class Florideophyceae; order Gigartinales; family Solieriaceae; genus Kappaphycus; species Kappaphycus alvarezii. Next base: position 52,552 of record NADL03000022.1, on the reverse strand, counting down.
ACAGTACTCTGCCTGTAATAAGCACAGTACCAACAGAAAAATGCAAATATTTCCCAGGAAAATGTGGTTCCTTTCAAACAAACCGACCCGAACCCATTTAATTAGATGCAGGAGACGTTTTGCAAAGTCAATATGCGTTTGGAAAATTACTATTTTAATTTTTCCAAAAATGTTACTCGAGAGCCATAAAAAGTATAGACCTTCCTAAGAAATGGACAGTTTCTTGACAAACTAGTAGTCTGCGTTACTTCTCCTTCTATCCAAGACATCAGCACACCTCTTGGGGAGGGATTCAACCAGTTTCACGAGCAGCGAAATGTCCAGCTTATTCCACGAGGACTGAAAACATTCTTTCAATTTACTGAATGCTCGAAACTGCGTTTTTTGGGTAAACTTTCCTGACAAGGAGAGACCATAAATTATCGATTGGATTGAGGTCAGGGGAACGGACGGGCCAATATAAAAGAGCAATATTATTATTATCGTAAACCACTTTCTCGAGTGGTTTTCCGTATGAATAGACGCTCCACCCTGCTGAAACGTCCAGTACACAGTATAACACCGTGTAGTAAACGGAAGTAAACGGTCCTTCACAGTTCTAGTGTAAGCCTTATCATCATGTTTTTCACTTCAAAATACCAACGGGATTTTCCCGAAAATGAAAGTACCCCACACACCATCTCAGATCCACCTCCCTGCTGCCGTGTACAAAAAAAATTTTTATAGTAGACAGAAATTATATATATATTTATGACTATCTAGACGATGCCAGTACGACACTTAACCACCTGGGCCGTCTAAATTAAACTTTTTTCCTCACTGAAAGAGAGTTCTCGCCACTTTTCCTTATTCCCTGTAACACGTTACCGAGCCCAGTTGCAGCGGTTGACTTTTTGCGTGTCTGGGAACACATGTTCTCTCCTTATCCTTCTAACTGACACATTACACTGCCCTTCAGCACCTGGCGTATTCTAGATTCTCTGATGGGCAGAGAGAGGTCCTTGCGGACGGACCGAGCTGAAACATGTTCCATTGAGGCTTCTCTAAGAAGGCGATGCATGTGATGTTCTCTCATTTTCAGTGGCCTTCCTGACCTTTACTTGATGCCATCTTACGCCTGGAGCTTTAAGTAGCTCCCTACAACGTTGGTAGACTTCCAGTTGCTTAGCGGTTGCACAATTGGATATTTATTGCCAATGAAGGGCATTAGTAATGTCTTTTTCCCTTCCGATGAAGTGGGAGCCTCTCGTCAAGGTGTGTGGGTGCGGATGTGTTGCCAGTAGCTTGGAAACGGGAGGTGTAGTAACAACCACGCAGTTTTGTATCTGTACGTATCCATAATTGGCGATAGAGTTCTCTAGCTAGAACCGAGTGATACTATTGTTGTAGACGCGAGCTAAATACACAGTTAAAGAACAGCGGTAGCCGCGCCTGATCACACAGCAAGAGGGGTAGTCAGGAAGGAAGGCAAGGTCAATGGGCACAAGTCCCCGAGATGGTTATTTTCGTTATCCCACACTCGGTAGCGTAGAGTTTAATGGATCCGCCTTAAATACCCCAGAAATCACCCGCGTCAGTACCCGGCAAATGCCAGCGGACGCCGGTGACCAACATTAAAATTCTGGATAAAATTGGGCGCACTGAGCGGCAACCCATCACACCCAACACATGAACCATTCACACACCCCCCATTGCCGCCATCATAAATGGGCCAAATTTAAAATCAACGCCGTTTGCATTCAACAGGAAGTCCAACGTCGCACCCGGGCATTCATAGCTCGGCACTCTCTCGCGCAGCGAAAATATTCTAGAGACCCCATACCTCTATATGAACAGCAGATGAATGTCTAGGGACGATGAAAATCACCATCTTGCCAGTGACGTCCGTCAGAGCTTAGTACACTGTCACCTCGCCTTGTGGAGCCAAAAAAGATGCCTTCGGGCCTGGTACCCCTTGCGATGGACATAAAACGCTCGAAAAGACCAACGACACGGCGCATAGACGTGAAGTAGGGAAGCACATGAGACAGATGCATTCGGCAACTCATTACGGTAAAGACATATTGGTGGAGCATTCTCGCGGCAGAGAGATGATGGCGTACGACAAGTTCTCGCAGAACGTTGGATTGAAGAGGGGAGCGGCCGAGTCACTCATCAAGTGGCTCGAAGACCGCACTGGAAAGACGTTAACGAACGAAGATATTGTCCGTCTTGGCTTCCTTGATGACCAAGATGCTGTCCAACAACACTGTGAGATTGACGAGAAGCATTATCAAATTAAGCGCATTGTATATGCATCCGGCGAACGACATGGCTGGGAGCGTGGAAGATTCTACGCATCCGAAAGAGAGAAAGGTGTCGCAAGTTCGTTCTGGATGATGCAGTTTCACTCGATGGACCTGTCGAGGTTGCGAATCACTGAGTTGAATGAGAGGTGTCCCGGTAGTCCCATTAACTCGGACATAGAAGACAATGCAGGTGGCTCGACGGTGGCACTACACATCGACAAAGAGACGAGAGTGAACATTCTCGATAAACTCGAAGCATGGTTGATAAACCACCCTGATACTTTCTATCACATGACTGGACCTGGAAATCGCGGTCCGTCGAGGAAGACTAAGAGTCTGGTGGTCGCCAATGAGCCGGTGTACTGCCGAAGCGAAGCGGCGAGTGCGTGCGTGCGACAATCATCAACCTCATTAACATCAAGGAGGGTACAGCGACGGCAAAGGGGCTTCTCGAGAAAGGTCCTGTCGACGACAGATGTCTTGGGACATCCGCCAGATGGCTTGAACATAACCTGGGAACTTATCGCTTGCAGAAAATCGAACTTCACTACGAACCGTCAGCGTGGTTCAAGAACAGTGCGCGGGGACTATTCATAGTGCAACTGGTTGGAATCGACAAACACGATGAAGACATAGAGCAGCTGTCGGAATCGATTGTTCCCGAAACTTGGTGCTCGACCCTGTGGAATCCACGCCTTGAAACTTGAGGCTAAAACGCTTAAGGCCTGCGTTGGAGATGGGTTCCGCTTTACGAAAGTGAAGGAGATTTCGCGAACTTGTGGAACAACCACACGGCAGACGATCTAGAAAGCGAGACAGAAAGCGTAATCAGAGCAGTCGCAGTGTGCAAAGTGAGCGAAGGAGGTTTAGTAAACTCGACGCGGAGCGGATTGCCTCGAAGTAAACGTGCTTGAATAAGTACTCAGTTATCCGACGAGCACCTCTTCGTTCCTTCAAACATTTCGTGATCAATCATTCCGACTTCATAATATCATTGAGCATCTTGTACATAGCGAGATTTCGCTTCGTCAAAGCGTCTGCGGATTGAGCTTGCCAGAAATCCACTGCAAAGCCGCGATCTCTTTGCTCTCGAAGGAGTCCCGGATTCTCGCGACTGTTGGACGAAGTCGATAATCTGCACCCCGTGCAAGGTAGTCAGAGTAGAGTACAGCCCGAATGAATCCACTGTTAAAACGAACGGAAGTTTGATGGGAGATCCATAAACAGATTGAAGACGATCAGCGAAGAGTGATCCTCGATCTGAAGCGGTAGCAGCGGCGAGGATTTCAGCGCCGATTGATGAAAATGAAACGCGGGGCTGTTTGTTACTCACCCAATCAATCACATGATACAGCATGGGCACTCCACCCCCCCCAGGCATGAGTATCCCCGAAAGAATGCCGGTTTGGCCATAAGCGGATGATCCTTGACTTGCATCTGAAAATCCCAAGGGTAAACTGAGATTGTAGGGTAGAATTAGGCATGCGTAAACAAAGAACAGGGTCCAAAGCCTTAACTTCGCGAAGGATGTTGTTAGCCTTGACAAGGTCGGAGACTTTCATATTCCCGACGGTTGCTGAAGGTAACTCGCGGCGAAAGCTGCCTGCGGTAATACTCCATGTCCAAGGAAGTTCAAAGAACCGGCCAAGCTAAGAAAGGCTGTGACTTCTTGATGGTGCAGTCGCTATTAAACTGCTTTCGTCGGGCGCGGTCCAAGGCTAGAGGCATGACCTTATCCAGATATTCTTTCATGTTGATAATAACAGAGAAGTCCCTCGACCTGGTGGATACACATCCTGTTGAAGATATGATCGCGTCCCGTGACGAATCGCCCAACTTTAAAGCGGTTGGAGATATTCTTGAAGAATTCCGTGATGTTCTCGTCGTTACCGACGATGAGCAAGTCATCCACAACCTTAGCAATGGCAAGCAGTATGCGTCCATCATCGCGACGCTTAATGAATAACTGCGGGAGTCCAGGAATCTCATGAATTACAATCTCTTTAAACCACTTCTCGATGACAACTGCCACAAACGACCAAACTCAACAGGCCGTAGGCGGGCTTGAGTAGTTTCCAAACGACTCTGGTACTTGATGCCCATCCTTTCGGTGGTCGCATGAACACATCCCTCTGAAGAAGACCGGACTGAAGGTATGCCTTCTTGACGTCTAGGGTGGCGATGTTCATGCTTAGCATGGCAGCAATTGATAAAACGATGCGAATGATTACCATTTGTGCAGTGCAGAGTCCTTGCGTACGGTATGTCGGTCTTTATCGCGGTTTCCATGAGGCACGAGACGGCACTTCAACCTCAGTTTATCTTCCACACCGTCATGCTTGATTTGGAAGAAATGGTGTGACGATATGAGGTTCGCGTTCGACGGCAACGGCGGGTGTCGATTTCGTCGTAAGCGTCTTTGTAATTGTCCTTTTCGGATTTGATGGCCTCTCTCACACACCCAACGTGGAGCGAACTGGAGTTGGAACTCTGAGAAAGGCTCTTCACCGACAACATTTCTCTCATCGCAGTAACTGTTGCTCTTCGGACTGTAATTAACTGGGAGAGATGCAGGAGGACGAACTTGAACGTTTCCAATATCCTTGACAACTTGAGGAGGATCGTATGACTTCGAGAGGTCTAAACATGACTTTGCAGTCATGAGGGAGGTCGACTTTTCAAGGATGGCTTCGCTAACGTCCATGAGTGGCATCTGGTTAGGACTCATACGCCTGGGAGACTGGGTGCTGTGAAAAGAATTTTGACGGCGGTGCTCAGACCAGAGAGTAAATTCGTCAAACATGTCCGATACTTCTTTCGGATCAGAGAAAGAATCTGGAGCTAGTCGAGATGGAGCGAGATCACCGCTTCCCTCCATGTGGAGCTCAGAGTTATCAGTGTTCACAGCATCATCATCCTCATTCCTCGAAACATCGAAGTTCATCTGTGGGACATCCTCCGTTTCTCGATCCAAGTCTAGAATGGAGTATGAACGAGGGAAAAGAAAGCCAATCTCATCCATTTCTTTGAGTAGACATGAGTTGGGGCTTTGCGCACATCTTCATAAGCGGCGCGGATCGGTGTTCCACGATGTTCAGGAGACGAGGAAATCAACACCATGTGCGGCTCGGCTCTTCTGACAAACCTCTGTGCCAAGTACCGAACTTATTGCCACGCTTGAAGTAGTACACTGCTGTGTTGCGAGGGAGATCTGATGCATTCAACACGTATGAGTTCGGTGAATCCTTCATCCGAATAAGTGCCCTCTTTGCAACTTGTTCTTGATGTGCGGCATACATCTCCTGGGAGACGGGCCTCTGTGGAAGTCCAACTAAGGCAGGTGCATAGCCCTTAACGAGTTCGAAGCTGCTCAACTTCCTACTTCCAAACAGAATGTTGCTGAGGTAAGTTGCTTTTGACAACACTTCTTCATAACCAACAACAGCATTGTTCTCCGAAACAGCATGTTCAGCATCCATGAGCAAACGATCGATGAATGTGCGTAAGACGGCGTTCTTGCTTTCTACTGATCCAATTTTGTTGTGTCGTCGCGCTGGAAGAGCTAGATATTTGACCCCAAGGTAGTTCAGTGCATCGACAAAGACCTTGTTACCAAACTCCGGATCACCTGAAACTTGATGAGGTGGTCCGTGAACATTGCACCAAGCAACTTCAAACGATTTGGCGACGACACTCATTTCCCTTGAATCGGTGAGGACAGTGACAGAGAAAGCGGAGGCGACGTCAACCATATGAAGTATCGGCTTGTTGCTCATCCTTGCGACGAATAAAAAGTCAACCTGGACGTGATCGTTGAAAGTAGAGAGGGTGCGACTTAATGATACTTTCTTCATGCGCGACGGGCGACCGGTTCTTTTGCACACCGTACACCTCTGGAACACCGACTTCAGGGCTTGCTTCAAAACGGCAGTGAGTACCCCTGCTCGACGGCAAATCTCGACCATGTCGTCGTCGTCGGCGTGCAAATGGAATACCCATGCAACTTCAATGCAAACCGTTTCGCGATCTTTCCGTCCGACATACGTTCCTTCGAGATCAGCTTTGTCGAAGAGTAAAGAGATCGGTACGCGGAAAAATATGTTGGAAAAAAGTCAGACTTAGACGGAATCACGAGGAGGTACGTACGCACTGCGTCCGGTTCGGAACTAGAAATTGCCTCATTATATGTCTGCAACACGATTTGCGACTTTGACAAATTCCTCACATCAGACGGGATAATGAGCAGGTTTCCGGGGCCGTCTTGTGTCGATTGATGTAGGATTTCGTTCCCAAGGAGCAGAAACCCGTCTCCATCCGTAATGTAGAACGGAATCTTGACTTCATTACCATTCATATCGACGATAGGCAGGTCCCAAATACCAATTGTGATCTCTGCTTCACTACATTGTCTTCCATAGCCATGATAAAACGGGTCACAATCCAAATGACGGAGCACAAACTGAATTCCAAGTGCCAAACACAATGCAGCAGCTGACATAATTCCGCCAACACTACGAGGGCATCCTCCATCGAGAATTGGATTCGGGTCTGGCCGCCCTGGAAATATGTCTGAACCGGCTCCTCGACCAGCAATTAGGCTTGTTTGCCTTCGCGCTGGTTGGAGCCTGTCTGAAAAAACCGAGCTTCCCGATCCTTCTTCTTCTCATCATCGGAACTCTTCCTCTCGCGTTCAAGCCGACGCTTTTTCGTCTGATAACTTGGACTCTTGCAATCTGGATGTCCGCGAAGGTGTTCGGTAGAGCCACAGTCATAACACTCCCTTCCATTCTTCGGATTGGATTCATCACGAGACTCGTAGTTCCTGCGCTTCTTGCCTTTATTCCCATCAACAGATTTCGATCCAGATTTGTGATTCTTCTGAGTGTCCATCTGGTTCTTGAAAGCAAGGAGAGCCTTCTGGACGTTTTTCGTTACGATCCGATCAACTTGCTTCTTGTCAATGCCAGTTGACGGACCTGATGCGATCGTAAGATTCCCCAACACTTCCACAGCATCGCGTAAGTCCAACTTGCAAGGCTTCTTGTTTGCGTTCTTAATCGCTTTAGGGGTCTTTGATGTCCACTTCATTTTCCAAGTTCTTCGACAAGTCGGAGAACGCGGCGGAAAACTCCCCAGTAGCTTTGCAAACATTCCTATGAAGAGCATGAAAGGCTGCGCGGTACTTATTGACCTCAGAAGAAGCCCGGCGGATCGAAACACCCTTTTCCATGTCTTGAAATGAAATCAACGCGTTCTCAATGCTTGCCAACGCTTCGGCGTTAACTAACTTGGTGGCGTTCTCAGCCTCGCTTCTTGCTCTAACTTCTCCCCTTGATATCAATTCCAGCTTGGCGTTCGTCAATGTGGAATCCGGAAGACGTGCATTATTGAGCAGTGTTATCGCAAGCACTTCTCCAACTTGAGAGGAAGCGGTTGCATTGGAGATCATCAAGTGCTCCGACGCGAGTCCATGGAATCTTGAAACAAACGACGACAACGATTCACCCCTTCCAATGTCTCGAGTGCATTCCGTTACTCGATTAAACGAACAGATCAAACGGGAAACGACGGCGATCGGAGGGTCACTTGCCACGAGGTCGACGATGTCTTTGACTGCCTGAATTGGGTCGTCTTGTTTGTAATCAATCTTTCCTCGAGCTTGAGCCTCATCGACGATTGACTGCTGCGAGCTCGGCAGGCCGTGTCGTAGAGGTGACGTGCCAAGTGTCGCATAGACGGTCTTGTACAAAACGATCTGATCCCTTCTCGGCTGAAGCTTTGATCTTATCCACCCAACGCGCGACTTCTTTACGCCAAATCTGGAGGTCTGCTTGCGGTTAAAAGTACGGCGGATCCAAATGACTGCGATCCCTCGAAGACGGAGCACCTGGGCCATAAACTGTTGTAGACGCGAGCTAAAACACAGTTAAAGAACAGCGGTAGCCGCGCCTGATCACAAGCAGAGAGGGGTAGTCAGGAAGGAAGGCAAGGTCAATGGGCACAAGTCCCCCGAGATGGTTATTTTCGTTATCCCACACTCGAGCGTAGAGTTTAATGGATCCCGCCGTAAATACCCCAGAAATCACCCGTGTCAGTACCCGGCAAATGCCAGCGGACGCCCGTGACCAACATTAAAATTCTGGATAAAATTGGGCGCACTGAGCGGCAACCCATCACACCCAACACATGAACCATTCACAACTATACTTTTTACAGGTTGGTACACACGCTCAAGCACTTGCATTATAGGTCCTGCCAATGGTTTGATTACAAGTACAGAGGACTCCCAACCTTTCCATTACCACCCATTTAACCCAATTTACCCTTTGCAACTACCCACACATCTACCACAATAATTACCCCTTTAAAACCACCCCTCTACGCCAAATCTCTGTGCAACAGCCTCTCTGTTTCCATCGGTCTCCCCGAAACCCTTTCCCCTTCCCTCCTAGACTGCCTTTCTCCAACCTTCATTCTGCCACGCTCGGCGCCTGCGCCGCATTAGGCGCGGGCGCCGGGCACTCGTGCCTTCGCGCGTCTTGCGGATCGCGCACTTACGCCTCGGTGCCAGAACTGGCGCCATCTGTTCCCCAAAAGAACAGGCCCTCTACTATCCCGGTGCAACAACCGAAAACCCCAAGCTCCCCAACTTCTGGTTGCGAGCAGCTCCAATCTTCCGAATCTTCGGAAGCCGCTGTTATTTCAAACAAACCCCAAGGCGACTATGGGTCGGCGTCAACTTAGCGAGAGAGTGGGCCAGTACGAGCACCGAGAAGGGAACGGGATTGGAACTTTGGGGACCGTGCGGAACCGAGCGGTTGTGGGTGCCGGTAAGTTGGATGGATTGGAACGATTTGAACTCTGAAGAAGGTAATCACATCGATGATGACATTGCTGACGCAGAGGAAGAGGAGGGATGTGAGAAGGAGAACGGTGACGAGTAAGCGTAGGATTGAGTAGGATTGGATTTACCAAGGTTATTGCAGTACCCTTGTGTTAGGCATTCTAAGCATGGACCCAATCTACACATTCAAGTAAACACCGCTTTACCCCCTGTACCCCTTCATTGCCCTTCCACTCTCCACGTTGGGGGGCTGGCACCCTTCCGCTCGGGACTTCGCCAACCGGGTTGCGAATGGCATTGCCGCACGGGCAGCCGTTCCGATTGCTGATGCGCAGCGAACATTGTTCGCTCGTCACGCGGCGAGACTCTTCCAGAATAACGCCAGTTGTTTGTTGGAAGGAGTTTTGAGCGACACTTAGGCCGCAACTTGAAATTGTGTGTACAGTGTATTCCAGAGAACCTCCGTTCTGAGGGTATGTACAGTAAGTGGTTACCCTACTTACAGTAGTCCTAGTCTGTGATTGCTCCTGGCAGGAAAATTAAGAAGACTACCTATTCACCCCGCTGTAATAAATCCCTTTACCCCCTGTACTTGACCAAATGCAAAATGGGGCCAATGTAGGGAGACTTAATACTTGGTAAATGCAAAATGACTTTGCAGTACGTTTTCTGCATCCAATTAAATGGGTTTAGGGCGGTTTGTTTTTTAAAGAAACCGCATTTTTTGCGGGAAATATTCGCATTTTTCTGGTGGTACTGTACTTCTTACAGGCAGTGTATTATCGAGGAAACATAGTGAGACCGAAATGAGGAAAGTCCAGCTAAGCTTTGAGCCGTCGCGTACTTGCTCCACCAGCCCTCACACCGAAATGGGTCGTGCAAGCAAAGACAAGCGCGATATCTACTACAGAAAAGCCAAGGCCCTCGGCTACCGCGCACGCTCCGCCTTTAAGCTTCAGCAACTCGATGAACAATGTGATCTTTTATCCGACGCCACCAATATTGTCGACCTTTGCGCCGCCCCCGGCAGTTGGAGCCAATACATTGCACAACGCATGCAGACGCTCGGACGCTCAGAAGAGGCGCGAATTATCGCCATTGATTTGCAGGAAATGGCCCCTATCGATGGAGTGAAGATGCTTCAGGCAGATATCACGAAGCGATCTACACTAGACGAGATCAGTCAATATTTTGGAAATGTCCCTGCAGATATCGTTGTTAGCGATGGAGCCCCTGATGTTACGGACTTCATGACGTGGACGAATACATTCAGGCGCAACTCGTCCTTGCCGCTCTAATGTCGCCAGTCAGTTGCTAAGACCAGGTGGTTCCTTTGTTTCAAAAGTTTTTCGACAAAGAGATACCGACCTTCTCTACAGTCAGCTGCGCATCTATTTTCCAGATGTGACCATCGTTAAACCACGCAGCAGCCGGAACAGCAGTATAGAGGCATTTGTTGTTTGTCGTAACTTCCTACCTATCAAGGTTTTGTGCCATGCATCATATCTGGTGACCCGTCAAGGAATAAGAAAGCAGAGACTTTGTCAACCACGAATAGACTTGCGGTGCCCTTCATTAGTGCTGGCGACCTTTCCGGGCTTGACGCAGATGTGTCATACCTCTCGATACAACGTTTGAGGAGCTCCAAGTTTCAGACCCCCAGTCATCACCGCAACAGGATGTGGAAGTACGTGTCCTTACCTCCTGTTGTACCTCCGATTAGGCCACCTTACGCCGAGGCTATTCGTCGCCAAAGCAGGGAGGTCAACCACTCGTGCAAAATGAAGGACACGATGTTTGATCGAACGCAATGGGATTGGCACTGAGACCCACGTCATTCTCTCCTTCCTTTCAATAGAGCATAGAGTTACAACTGAGGATACCTACCTTTGACTGGAAAATAAGCAAGTGTGTGTGCACTGTATATGAAAATGGAAATGCGAGTTTCCGTACCGTGATCAAGTGCCAGTACATGATCATCTTGGAGAACGAAGTAGGGAAATGGCGTTGCGCCACGGTTAATAACCGTTTGACTGCTTGTATGTATTTCCGAGTGCGTTCGTCATTCATGACGTGCGCGATTTTGTCCTCGCCAATCTTCTCGCGGGCAGCCCTCGCATGAATACCAACCATAGTAGCACCCATTGGCCACGGAGCCTTTCCAATCGCCAACTGCTCTAGATACAGACTATTTGCTCGAACATATTCTCTTTGTGCCGCTGCCTCGAAAATATTATTCAAGGCATCCAGAATGTTTCTGGGTAATTTTCTTTTGCGTAACAGTTTGTACAAAGGTTTCAGCCAATCCTTTGTCTGCTCGTGAGTAACTGCCAAGGAGCGCCCCTTGTTTGTTCTCCGTTCCTCTTTAGACATGGATTCAATTTCTGAAGCCCACAAACGCATATACTTTCGGAGCTGGGAATAAACGTAATCCTCCTTACAAGTAGGCGCTTGGTCATGGTCTTGATAAAGATGCGGCTTATCACCGACGGCGTTACGTGCATCCTCTATTTGCGGAAGTTTTGCACCAGTATACTGAAGCACATCATCAGCTGCATCCTTCGCCTCCATCTCGCGCATCTTAGCCTGATATACATTCTTCTGTCCCTTGGAAGTTTCCTCCCGCGCAAGTTCCAACTCACGCATACGATGAAACCGCTGCCACGCGCTCTCCCCGAACAATGTGGCTGGTTCTTTCAACGCACGCAGCCTGACAATCACTTCTGCTTTGGTCAGTGGCGGTTGTTCTGCACATGTTTCAGCGGTTGTGAAATCCGTTGCGTTCCCTACAGAGCCCTGCTCAAGTGTGACATTAGTTTTGTTGGTGATTTGGGCTTTGGTTGGAGGGGCTTGGGTAGTGGAGGAAGGGGTGAGGCGTGATTTGTTTCGCGCTCGGCGTTGCTCGTCTTCTAGCTCGCGTGCGTAGTAGGCTTTTTGCTGCTCGTCGTCAAGTTCCTTCTTTGTTCGCCATCGCTTTGGAGGATGATGGGACGGTAAGGTGGTGGAGAGGTTGGCGGTGGCGGCATTTCGCTTCTTTGCGATTTCGGCTTTGAGAGCGGCGAGGGAGTCCATGGTGTAGATGATGGTGTGGGAAAGAACGGTTGGTGGTGGAGACAGGCTAGAGAGGCTTGGATTCAAACCCGACTGTTAAGCCGCGCGTGTGCGGGAGCGACGGGAAGGGGGTGATAGAGTTTGGTTCGGTAGGTCGGAACGCGACTTCGATACAGTGAACCTGCAGTAACCAAGCTTTGTCATACGTAGAGCGTTTACGCGAACAGAGAAAAGTTCACTGTGCGGCGATACAGTTTTATAGTACAGTACAGTGTACGGTAGTTCTTTACAAATGATGTACAGAAACGAATACTTGTCGGACTTCTGTAATGTTTTTTTACCACATTCTGCTTTTGTGCACATTACAGTTCTGTAAAGACGTCGTTTACGTAATTTTCAACAATGAAAAAATGTTGAAATTCACCACAACGATAATATTTGTACCCAATTTCGCTGCAACGTTTTCTATTGCATCGCCATTGCCTTCCACTACCAAGCCGCGACCAAATAAAATTTTCCCTCAATATGTGCTCTCTTTGCTCACTGCGTGCGGCACGTATCGACCAACCCGGTTTCTCCACTTCACACAACTCACAAGCCTATCACTAAACCTAGCTTACTCACCCTCATCTACCGACTGCGGAATCTCTATCACCCCCTCTCCAAAATCCCCCCTACACTCAAACACCCACTCACCGGCAAAGATGGCCACCGGTGTACCCCCGGTCATGGCAAGCGGCCGAGCCGGCCTGAGCATCGGTCTCCGCTCCTACTATCAAACAAAGATGGATCAGCTGGAGAGCAAGATCCGCGAAAAGCAAGAGAACCTTCGTCGACTCCAAGCACAACGCAATGAGCTGAATTCAAAAGTTCGTAACCTACGCGAGGAGCTTCAGTTGTTGCAGGAACCGGGCAGTTATGTCGGTGAGTGGTCAAAATTATGGGCAAGAAAAAGGTGCTTGTCAAGGTGCATCCGGAGGGAAAGTATGTTGTCGATGTCGACAAGTCTATTGATATTACAAAGTTGTCTTCTACCGCACGTGTTGCCTGAGGAATGATTCGTATACGCTGCACAAAGTTTTGCCGAGCAAGGTCGATCCACTTGTCTCCCTCATGCGTGTTGAGAATGTACCTGATTCTACATATGAAATGATCGGTGGCCTGGATGAGCAGCTCAAGGCAATCCGCGAGGTGATTGAATTGCCTGTGTTGCATCCTGAGTTGTTTGATGCCCTGGGTATTGCCCAGCCGAAGGGCGTCTTATTGTACGGACCTCCTGGCACTGGAAAGACCCTTCTTGCGAGCTGTGGCTCATCACACAAAGTGTACGTTTATTCGTGTTTCAGGCTCGGAGCTTGTGCAAAAGTACATTGGTGAAGGTAGTCGCATGGTCCGTGAATTGTTTGTCATGGCACGTGAGCATGCCCCATCAATTATCTTCATGGATGAGATTGATTCCATTGGTTCCGCAAGAATGAATAGCGGGGGAAGCGGGGGAGGCGATTCAGAAGTACAGCGTACTATGCTTGAGTTGCTCAACCAGTTGGACGGATTTGAAGCCACGAAGAATATCAAGGTGCTTATGGCGACGAATCGATTGGATATTCTGGATTCCGCATTGCTGAGACCGGGTCGCATTGATAGGAAGATTGAGTTTCCGCCCCGAATGAGGAGGCGAGGAAGCAGATTTTGAAGATTCATTCCCGCAAGATGAATTTAGTGAGGGGAATTGACTTGAGCAAGATTGCTTCGAAAATGTCTGGGGCTTCAGGGGCAGAGACAAAGTCTGTGTGTACAGAGGCGGGAATGTTTGCGCTGCGTGAACGGCGGCTGTACGTGCAGCAGGAGGATTTTGAGCTGGCTGTGGCAAAGGTGATGAGGAAGGATCGTGACGCCAACGAATCCTTGCGTCGGCTATGGAAGTAAGGAGAAAGCATTCCGGGTGACGGCAAGTTGACCATCGGGCTACAGTACCCTCCTCGACGGTCTCTTTGTTTATCTTTTGGCGTGTTTGAAAGATATGCTATTTGCAGGGTTTCCCTGGCGGTTGGCAGTCATGCAATATTTTTCTGGACCCGATGGAGAAAGATGGCATTGGAAATCAGAAAAGGAGCAATGGCTCAACGGAAGGCGATTGAATAAAAGTTAGGCTGTTACATTGTAATGTGAACGTCTTGCGCTTTAACAGGATGTTTGATAGGAATCATAGAGGCCTTGCTTTTGTCGCGAGCCAGAGCCTTGCGCATGTCGTAAGCGTCTTCGTTTCCTCCATAATAATCAAGTATTGTTCGGTACACAATGTAACCCATACGCTTGTACATGGTGATAGCAGCGGCATTCGACTTGCGAACGAAGAGATCCACAAAATACGCATTGTACGTATCCTGCGAAAGGGTCTCGGTAAACTTCATAAGCTTTGTAGCTAGTCCGAGGCGGCGATATTCGGGAGCAACAGTGACGGCAGACACATGACCGTGCCAAAGACGAGCCTCCCCTCCGTTTTGCCAATCACATATGCCATGAGTGTGCCGTCGGGGGAGGTAACGGTCTGCTGGAATTCAGGCCAGCGGAACATGTACTGAAAGTAGAAGTTCATGTTGTACGTCTCGGTTAGCTTGTCTAGATTGACGGGTTGAGACGGAAGAGGTCGCTCGGACGGAATCGTCTTGTCGACGACATTGCAATGTCGTGCGGGGGCTGAATGGATGATGAGTACTCGGAAATGTTGGATTCGGGCGGTTTGTAGTGGCGTGTGTAGACTAGACTGGCGACCTAACGGCTTGACTGGGCTTCTTGAGATGAAGATCGTGTAGGAGACTGGTACGGTGGGGACACCGGGCCGTGAAAATATACACGTGTCAGTTTGACGTAAAGTTGCACATGTTGTACTTGTCAACAGTGTTGACAGATTGACAATGATGGGAATAGGGGATGGACATAATTTCTATGAAAATTCAAGGTGGATTTGTGGAGATCGATAGCGTTTCGAAATGGCATCGCGTTCGTGCGCCTCTCGCCATTCAGCATTTGGTCAGCCTTGCATTTGTGAATATCTCGACCCTTTAACCAAACTATCAACAGGTTGATTCTCGTGCGAAGCTTCTATGCTGACCCCAGTCATGTGACTGTTTCGCATCTTCTTCAAGCCGTTTGGGATTGACACCTGATATAGCTTGTGCTCAACGACCACCAACCCTTGTCACGTTTTCCTCTTTTTGGGCAACCCACAGTCAAACAAGCAAGAACTGCAACAACGATTCCAGCAGCAATGGCCCTAACCTTTGTCCCTCCTTTCTCTCGCGTCCATCGCACCCAACCTTGCTACGCGCTCCATCAACAACACCCCTCGCCACTCCCTCCTCAACCTTTGTCCCTATCCGCACCTCAATTTATCCCCGCCGCAAACCACTTATCTCTCGGCGGTCCCCTGGCCCGTGCATGACTCAGAACACAAGTCCCACCCCAAACAACTCGCAGACTGCAAAACAGTTGGCCCAACTCTACGGCGGTTCATACCTCGGCACTTCCATATTCCTTTCCATCATATCGTATATTATTCTGTACGTCATGATTGCTGCTGGTGTTGATGTTCGTGCTCTGGTTAATGCGTTTGGCGACCTACTGAGCCAAACTCCCATAGGCAGGCCTGCCGTATTGGACAGTGTGTCTGACACAGCAAGCACTGCCACCCTGGCCTACATTGCTCACAAGGCTGTTAGTCCATTGCGCTTTCCGCTTACCGTTGCTGCCACTCCGGCAGTGGCAAAGGTCTTTTCGAAGAGGGGCGCGGACAAGGAGGAAAAGGACTCGTGAAACTATTTTCCGCATACGATTCTCACAAACGTGTGTGGCTAGCACCTAGTTGTAGATTCACTTTACTGCAGCCTTCCCCCATGGACATTTGGTAAGAATCGCATCTCCATCGAAATCACCTTACTGCATTTATGCAAAAAAAGTTATTGGCCCTCTGTTTCCACCTCGCCTTTCTTCACCGCTTGAGCCACTTCTTCCGGTACCGCCTCAATTCCATCAACATCAATAGCATCAGCGGCACCGTTTCCATTTTCACCAATATCCTCCACTTCAGGCCCTGGTCCTTCCGAAACACCGACAACCGCGGCTCGGATCAACGTATCCCCAATCTTGTAACCCCTTTGAAATTGCGCGCACACCACATCCTCCGCATATTCACTACTCTCCATCTTCTGAATCGCTTCATGTATCTCTGGATCAAACACTTCCCCAACGGCGTCAATCGGCTCTACTTTCAGCTTAGTTACAGCCTCGACCAACTGTTTGTTGATCGCCTGATAACTCGAGCTAATTGCTTTCTCCCGATCCGTCTCGGCATTCACCTGTTGGATAGCGCGCTCAAAATTGTCCAAGACCCCTATAATTTCCTTACAAACCTTTGCCGTGCTCTTTGCATCCTGCTTGCGCAAATCCTCCATACTTCTCCGTCTATAATTTTCATAGTCCGCCGCAAGACGCACATACTTTTCCTTTTCCGCTTGCACAGCCTCGGTGTCATTCTCAAGTTGTGCCTTGGCGTCGATTAATTCCTTTTGCACAATCTCCAACTTTTTCTTAAGAAACGCGGGAGAGATAGGATATCGTCGGCCGTGACTTCCTCAACCGCGTCTGTACCTTGCTCAGGAGCCTTGGGGTTCTCTACTGCCTCGCCTTCCTCGCCTTCAGGTTCTTTCGGCGGAGGGGCGGGGCAGCGCCAAGAGCAACGATTCGGGCGCGTGATGTTACTCGACGACGAGCACATGGGAGACGAGATGGCGCTCCGGAAATGCAGGTGTAGAAGGGAGAGGCTGCTGTAAGAGGAATGGCGGGTGTGCCAAGGAAGGCGGTTAGAGTTGGATAAGACATTGTGGAATGATGAGAGGCCGACGGATAGTGAGGCGATGAAGCTGTTGCTTGAGAGGTTGAAATGGTATAAATAAGATCAAAACACCTTTGCAGACGACGCCGGAGGGAGGTTAGAGCATGATCAATTATGGTGCTCGACAATGCAATATGGTGCGTGTCGTTGCCATGATCTCTACCTGACGCATTTCCCATTCAGGCTACGGTGTTGTACATGGCAATACGGAGATTGTTCCTGTAAGGTTTGAAATGCGAGAGGCTCTGGAGAATTCTCTAGAAGTTACTGGCCTCCGCACTGTAAGGCGCTGTAAATGGTCACTCCGAATCAAGGCTTGTCAAGTGTACTACGTTCATTTGATCAGAGGCACTACTGTACTGTAATGTACACATACTTACAGTACGTGCGCAGCACTTGTGCAGCAATGTAGCCGAACTAGGAGCAAGACTAGCAGTGCGCTAAAATATGGTACGCCTGATTGCAAAGTAGCACAGCATATAGCACGGCAAAAGTTGCGCATCTCTAGCAGTGGGTGCTAAAATTGGTATCTCCGAGTATGACAACGATTGCTCGCTCCAGGCCAATCGTTGAACATCTTTAGTAGTTTAATCAAAATACAGAAGTTGCAGTCGCAACAATTGTTGCCATATCTCATGAATCTACTTCCAGCGATTCTCTTGCCTCTGTCCATATCGTCTATAGACACATAGACATTTCTTTTCCGAGGAAATCGCGCGGCGGCGGCTGAAGCTGCCATTACTGTTGTGCTCGAGATCAACAAAACAAAGACCAAAGCACGTAGAGGAAGAAAGCACAGACCGAGAAACATTTCGAGAGGAAAAGCACATGGAAGGAAGACTAGTTGAGAAAATCATGTTTACCCTCGTCGCTCTTTCGTCAGCGATTTCGGGTGCCTATAGTTTTTTTAAGAAACTACACGACGATTTAACTTCTACGTTTCTTTCAATTTGGTTACAGAAAACGAACGCAGCAAATCGAAAGGGGATTCCATCAGAAATAAAAGTCTTGGCATGTCTACGAGTACTGGGAACTGCGCGCTCCTTTGATGACATCGACGACGGGTGCCGAATGTCGAAAGATACATTCAGATATTACTTTCGAAAGTTCAGCCGATGTGTCAAGGAACTATACAGGGAAAGCTTTCTCAATTGCCTTCCAACAATGGCAGAGCTTCAAAGAATATTGAATGAATATGGAGAACACGTTTTTCACGGCTGTATAGGATGCGTGGATGGATGCAAGGTAAAATGGAAAAACTATCAGGAGCGCTGAAAGGAAGTTTCACAATACAAAAGAGGGAAAGCTAGCTACAATAGCCGTTGCGGCTTGGTTTTATAGAGATTTGTACATTTGGAATTGTTCGCGGGTGGTTTGGAGCGAACAACGACAAGATTCATTTGGAAGTATCACCTTTATTCGTCTCTATATTGAATAGAAAATATAATATAAAACTACCTACAGGATACAGCTCCACAAGAATGCCGATCAAAAACGATTGGCTTTCTTTCTCGTTGACGGAATGTACTTGCGGTGGACCTTCTCGCAAACCCTATTCATGATCCAGCAAACGACGGCGAAAGAGAATACACTATAGCGCAGGAAGGACTACGGAAGGACATCGAGAGAGCATTTGTATGCAACAAGTACGCTTTCATGTACTGCGCAAGAAATCGTTCCTCTGGCGAAAAAAGTAAGTGCTTGCTGTGAGTGAAACATGTGTCATTCTACATAACATGTTGGTTTGGATGAGTTAGGAAGGTTTATTTCAAGATGATGCAAATGTAGACGGCTACTTTGTTAATTTGGTTACCGAGCTATATGGGATAGAATGTGCGCGGGCACGTGAGCGCTCTACAGAATAAAAACT
Source organism: Kappaphycus alvarezii (assembly GCA_002205965.3). Classification (NCBI taxonomy): domain Eukaryota; phylum Rhodophyta; class Florideophyceae; order Gigartinales; family Solieriaceae; genus Kappaphycus; species Kappaphycus alvarezii. The sequence goes on along the minus strand of NADL03000022.1, from coordinate 33,608 downwards.
AACAGATCATGAATACTTAGTTCGCACTGGACGAAAATGAGGGGCTGGGATGGGATAAACAACGTTTGCGTTAGAGCTACATGACCGCACCTGTCGGTTTCTAACAAGTGTGAGATGATCTCATTCAAGCGGTGAAAGAACGTAGACGCCGTGGATCGTTTTAGGTAGAAATACAAATAAAGGGAACCCCTTGGAGTAGTTTAGCCGAATTTATCCACGCTTCATGTGCTTTTTTGTCCACTCGGTCAAATTTGATCGCAAATTTGCCAGCTTTTCTGACTGTTTGGACAAAGCTGCTGTTTTACAAACAATTTAGGCACGTGTGCAAGGATATCCCTTGGCTAAATCTACTCAAGGGGACTCCTTTTTATTGTCCTATGCTACGACAAGAGCATTTAATCCTCGATATGTGAAGCTATTCTTCTTTGCTAGCGTCAATTCTTCTCTCCAGCACTCTGACATTATTTCTTTGAACTCTGGTGGGTTTGATTCCATTTTTTTAGAATCTCACTGGTCTTGCTTCTCTGCGATCTACCCGCTGCGCGTTTTGGTCTTTTTGATTAGCCAGTTTCCCTCTGCAATACCTTCTTGTATTTCTCTAAGGCTGTGGTTGGCATCCGAAGCACTTCTTAGCTGTTTCTCTTCTATCTTTCTTCTCTTTATTCGAATGGTCTGCTTTCTTCCTCGCTGCTCGACACCATTAATGTGCCACTTACTGCAGCGTCGGACCCTTTCTGCACCTTGATGTCAGAAAATATCTCCACAGCCCTACTATCAGATCCTTTGTCATCTGTTGCACTCTTTTATTTTCTTTTGTCGCTTTCTTCGGATTATATTCGTTTGTCTTCCGGTTTCGCGTTCTTCTTCAGAGTACCTTCTATAAAATTGTCCTGCGTTGTCAAGTATTCGGCAGTATACAGCCATGAGAATTGGGGTACATAAATTTTTACTCCGTGTTCAATCTTCCGCTCTCCTTCATACGGTACTGTTCTTAGGCTGGACTAATTCACATTTCGTTGTTAATGCCAGATATCTGTAGAGACTTTACCTTGCTTTCCGCCGCAATGTAGTGATTAGTCTCCCGCGCTACTTGCTGCCAAGTACTTCTTAAATACAACTCTATGCGACTCATTAGGTACTTCCTCCACAAATCTTCCCAATACCACCTGAAGAGTTCGCTCATGTTGATTGCATCCCTTCTAAGACTGCTCGATCCAGGCTTTAGCAAGGAATAGCACTTCATTTTCCGTAAAACCGCGTCCTCTATCTGTTCGCCTTTCTCCCACTCTCAGATTCGTTGTAGTCTGCTCCTTATCATCTTACAGAAATTTATTGGCGATGTCTTTGGAAATAAATGTAGAGTTAGCTTGTTGAAGGGCAGGAGTTTCATTACCGAGTATAGCGCCGCTTCTGGAGCTGCTTGTTATTTGTAGTGCAGGGCACTCATTTTTCTGGTTGTTTGCGTTTGCTGTACTCTCATTTGTTGGATCTATTTCGCTCATAAAGATGAAGTGGTTGAATTTTCGTGATCGTTGTTGCGTCAGTTCTTGGTTTTGGAAAATTTCCGTCTGCCGTTGCTGCAATATGTATTGTATCACTGGGTGCGAATTGTGTGCGGGTTCTGTGCTGAATATGGTTCCCGTTTTGCCCTATTTGTGAGAGGTTGTTGGTTTGTGTGGCTTGCGAGCAGTGAGGATGTTCTAATAGGGCGGATGAATCGCTGAAGAAGTGGTTGGTGATCATGTCTTGCACAAAAAATACGGACGGGTTCTTAGCGCGAAAAAATTGCGCGCCAACTGAAAGCCCTCCGGGAGATGCGTGCGATGGCCGAGATAGAGCGCTTTCGATCTAATTAGCTGGAAGGATCTAGATTTATTGAAATATTTGGAGCCGTGATTGCTATATCCAGCTCTATATTTTTGCGCAGTATATAGCACACTGCCGCTAAAATATAACGCTCAAAATAGATATAGGACACTGGTAGAGATGCAAAATTTGACAAGAGCGTTAATATATAGATATTTTGGGCAATACAGCATACTGCTAGTCTTGCTCTAACAATAACATGAGCGGAAAGGCCTGCCCACACAAAAACCAAAGCGGGCTGATCTATGAAAATGAGGACCGATCTATGACTTGGTGGAAGGCGAAAATTGGAAATTTGGACGATGTCATACTTTTCAAATTTTCTAGATTTCCCAACGGTGTACTGTTCTATGGGGACAGAGAGAATGACGCCGAAGTACTCATAAAACACTTTCAGTACCAAACCGCTTCCAGTGCTCAAGAGCACTGCTTTGATCAATATTCGCACTCCCTGAGTAAAAAACTGCGCCAGCGCATTGACCTTATCGCTCGGCGATCCGCTGCGCTTCGCAGAATCATGAAAATCAGACGAAGAGCCAAATTTCTGAGGCTGACTCTCCCTTTCTTCTGATGACGGCAGTTTCGGCATCTGTTGCTACTTTCGATTTGCGTCGGGAAAGAAATATCACGATGCAGAGGGAATTTATTCTAGACAATAAAATCGAGGAAGTTGGTGAAGACTTATTTAAACGGCTTTATCGTGTCAATGTTGTCTAGTTCAAGACCTTATGTGACCTTCTCACAACCCACATCCAGGGACTTCAAACAAGATTAAGCTGCCCAGAGCGACCAAATCCCTTGCGAGAACGCTTTGCGTAACCTTGCGCATTTCGAAAAGGGCCAGTTATAGGTGATGGATGGCCTTGCGGAGTCGGAAGATCACCAAACTTTGCGATGTTTGAAGAAACTTTAATTGCTTTGAACGGTGTTTTGTTTGCCATTAAGTTTCCAAGAAGCGAAGAGTAATGCCGTTATTAATCCCATTCATTTCGTCAACAACAGCGAATCCCATTTGAGGTAATAATTGCGGCTCTGGAAGGCATAGCATTAGATATCACGCAACCAAGAATGAAGGAGAGAGCGGGTCCTAGAAAGTACTACAATCGAAAAAGTATTTTGCCTTTTTTTCAGGCTTTAGTTACCGCCGACTACAAGTTTTGTTTCGTTTCCGCTCGTCATGCGAGAGAAACGCATGACTCAACGGCGTTTCAAGCCACCGAACTGCAACGAATTCTAGATGAAAATAAGTTACCAAGTTGGAACCGAATTGCTTTAGACGATCCTAGTTCAATGGGGATTACATTTAACTCCATTTCTTGATCGGATTGTCACACATACAAGATTCTCTCACTTTTATCTGTCTTCATATCGTAAACGGTCGAGCTAGGGTATGACATGCTCGTTTCCCGCTTCGGTATTTTTTAGTCTCCATTACGATTCGGATTGGAAAAGGATACTCTTGTGATGATGGTAACTTGTAAGCTGCATAATTTTATCACTGAAAAAGGAGACCAATCTTATTTCTTTCAGCCTGGGATAGCCGAGGAAAAACAGTATTTTTGTGTTCCAGTTTTGCATGTACAGAATGCATTGCATACTGAGCAAGAATTAGAGAGATATAGACAAAGGAATCGAGAGACTTCAACTAATAGAGATGGGATTGCTCAGAACTTGAACAACTTTGGCCTATTACAGCCTTGCACCAGAAGATGAGACGGGAGGTCGTTGTTAGGTTTACATGCAATTGCATGAAAACATACAGGTTGGTCATTTAGACATGTACGCTCGTGCATTTGGTCACAGCGAGGCATTATCAATATCAAATGCATCGTCCTCACAACATTTGTTGTGTGCAGGTTGAGCTATCCAAAGTCACTGAACTAAAAATAAGTAATGAGTACGAAATACTTGGCCTAACATCTAAGTTCTACCAAAGCCGAGACTAACACCTTGACTGTGGTATTCTTCGTACCTGGTTTAATCACCGATTTCGTTCAACCCATACCATAATACTCACAATTGTGACTGTTATGGTGATCATATCCTCGGCAGCGTTGAAATATAGGCAATAAGGTCTCTTGCAATCTGGGTATATATACGCTTTTCCGCTTCACTCTCTGCCGATGCTTCTATCCTCTTTGCTTGCTCAATTGTCGAGAGAAGTTCCTGCGTTGAACTTCCTTCCACTTTATCAATCTCGAACTGGCCTTATCACGAGCCGCCTCTTCTGTCTCACGGGCAACATCTTCGGAGCAAGAACGTTATGCGGACGATAAAGACGCCATACCAATAATGTTAACCTCCTTTCTTTCGCGCTTCCTTTTTCGGGAAAAAAGGGCAAAGTGATATTGTGGGCCAATACCGTCTCCGAGACCCTCCTCCCGTTGTGCATGGCTCTATAGTGCCCGAGTAGCTAAAGGTTTCAAAACAGTATGAGTTTGCAAAAAAGCAGAACGCATAAATGATATAGTTCCTGACTTGAGCGAGTAGCACGATCGCGTCAGGGTCTTCTTGTCCAGAGGCTTCATATCTAGAAACACACGTCCCGTAAACCGACTTCAACTCTGAAAACTTGCGCTTCAATATGCCACCAACATGCTCGTAAGGTCATAAATCTGGTCGAGGGATGCTATGGTCGATCTCGTAACGCCTCCCGGAAAAGCACGTCGATGGCATTTGGTTTAAACGTTTCATCGTTAAAAGGTGTAGCGATATAGTCTTTCCATGGATCCACAGGCTCAGAGTCAAGCTCAACTCTTGTTCGTGGTTCCATCAACAAAGTTCTTGCCGTCAGCATTCGTATATCAGCCGGGACATAAAGGAGGCGAAAAAACTCCCACGCCTCAAAATTTGGTTCAAGAGTTGATCCTAATGTAGTAGAAAGACTTTCAGAGCTAAGTACAGCAGGCTCCCATTGTTAATGTTGTCGGACTCATCAAATATCGACTTGTCTCCTCGCTGCCATGTAATATCTTCAACTCCATGTGCCGTTTTAGTTCACTTTGACAACGATTGCGGCAGACAGAATACGAGTTCCTGTTTCCTTCAGAATAAAGGAAAGGTCATCATTTTTGTCAACCACTTCAAGAAAATGTTTAACAGCGAAGATAAGTTGCACCATTTTTGACCCAAAAATCTTGAGTTTGGTGCTCAATTTAGAGTTGAGGTGCCAGTGACTTTTAGTGCTTTCAATATATACTTGCAGGTATTTTTTTCTAGTAAAAATAGCTTGAGTAAGTCTTTCGACTGTTCCAGAGTGGTAGGGACAATCTTTCAAGCATCACATGGATCAAATGGAAGATCAGAGTGACCCAATTCCACGATAGCGCCGCTGAAATGGTGAATAGAAGGGGTAGCCTCCTTTACGGATGAGGGAAGAGGGAGTAATGAAGAGGAAAAATATGGAAGCAGTTCATCTTGGACATGTTTAGGCTCGGTGAGATAGAAGGAATTGCCATTGCCTGATGTGGAAATAGTTTTCCCATATGGACAGTATTGTCAAATAACGACCTCAAACACTTGGGGGAGAAGATATGGGAACGGAGCCAGACGAAATTGGTTGGAGAAAGGAAAGGTAAAATTGGGTTTACGGGGAGTGTCGAGACTGCAGTGTCCTCCCAGTAGACAAAATCAAGCCATTATTTCCATGTCGGGGAAATTGAAGATTTTCCCGACAAATTGAAGATTCCCCGACAAGAAAGAAATCTGGAAATTCGCCGCCACTAAATGGTTTGAATTGATTGAGGGATGTGGGTGCGATCAATTTCCAACATTTCCAAATTTCCGTCCTTTTCCAAAGTCATAGAACGACCTGAAATCGCTGGAAGTTATGAAATCAGAAACGCATCTGGAAATTTCGGCCAGTAAAAACAGTCCACCTGTCGCTTCACGATTTCAATTTTTCCTCCATGTCCGGGGAATAGGTGTCCTTTTATCCAATGCACTACTGGGGGACCTTACGGCCCCACTGGAACTAGTGGGGAAAAGAGCTGAATTTGCGCCGTTTGTGCGAATCAACCAAGACAACGTGTCCTAAACACAAAAAGTATAAAAGCCGGCGAGCGCCGAAGCATCAAAAAAGGGGCATCAGTCCTACATTCTCACAGGTTATGGTCACCGACGCGTCACTTGCTAACTGTCCCGATACCGCTCTCAAGGCCCGTCACGCCCACTTCCCCCTCCCAGTTCTACACATTCACTCTAGATACGCCTGCCCCGTCCTAGTGCCCTCAACCAAAGAGATTCGAGCCCAAATGCACAGCCCAAGCATCGTATAGCGACATCACGCTCGAGCCCATCCGACTCGCCAAGCTCGCAACACACGACAAATAACCACCTTACCAACCCCAGTCACCCACAGTATGGAATCCATCAACATCCCGAAGATTTCTAACTTGGAAAAATACAATTACGCACTTTGGCTCATTTTGATCGAGGACTCCGCGGCATCGTTCAACACACGTGCCCAAGCCAACTACGACCCCGAGCTCCCCGTTGATCCAGCCCAAGGCAAACCCCACGAGGACAAACGGGACTTCCCCCTGGGGGCCTCATCGACTCCATCCCCCCGACGTGGCCAACCTCTTCATACAGCCGGGCGTCGACTTCACTCCATACCAGCTCATCAGAGCCGTGCATTCAATACCTCGACAAAACAATGCCAACGATCATCGCTACCTCAAGTACGTCTCCAAGACGACCAAGATGCAGGAAGGTCAAGATATCATGGCATACCTCCAGTAGCACGAAGCCATCCGCGCGCGCATGATCGCCACAAAATACCCAACCATCATCAGCCGGAGCGCCACAGTCGATTTCATGATAGAAGGCCTCAAGGTAACCCGGACACCGTCACTATAGGATGCACACGCTCTTCAACACACCGACTGACCCTAAATACTTCGTTCACAAAAACAACGAACTTGTCCACTTCTTTACCAACCGTGGTTCTTCATCCTCCGTTCATCCGCCCGCAGCAGACGCCGCAAGCCGCGACCCTATTCGAGCTCCTGAGAAAAATCTGCTCTCTACACCCCGGCTTCCCGCCCGACGCGCAGTTCATTTCAACCATATCAGAATCACAAAGCGATGGGCATCGCCAAACCCCAGCACACTGACGACCACACGCCAGCAGCAAGCTCACTACGGACTCCACTACTGGCACCTCGTCCTCCTGACATTCCCACCCACCGCCATACAAACCGTGGCCCGCACCCGCATAATCCCCCTCCTACAGCAATCCCCTTCCGAACCGCCCCCCCCACTCACCTGCATACCCTGCAGGCATGCCAAGTTAAACCAAATCGCCCCACAAAGCCAAACCTCAAGCATTTACGCATTGGTGCATACGTCAGCACAGATACATGTGGACCAATAAGTCCGATTCAAACACGGCAACCTCTACTTCCTTAAATTTGTGGATGCTGAAAGCCGCTGCCTCTACATTTATTTTCCCGAAACCACGTGAACGCTTTACACCGCTGCACTTCGCTGTACTCAAAACATATTATCCTCCACCCCACCACAATCCGAGTCTATAATGCCCGCTAATTCCTCAGCAACGACCTCCGCGACCTCTACAGACGCAATGGTACCAACCCACACTTGGACAAATACCAACCGCAAGAAACTCCCGAGCATAGCGAATCAACCTAACTTCTGATGAATGTCACCCACGCGGCACTAAGAGCAGCGAGCCTCACCGACGATTTCTGGCAAGACGCGCCCCAAGACGCCGCTTACAAGTAAAACATTAGGCGGCACTCCGCCACCGGCAAGTCTCCCACGAACTATGGTTCCCAGACTCCACTACATCACACCCGGCTATTTTTATTCAGGCCCTTTGAGCTGATGCGCGATACAGAAAGTCCATGCACGCCCTCCAATGGCCCGCTCGCTGACGTCAACGACCCGGCGACGACTCAGCGGCTCCGGGACCTGCACCGTTCCCCGCCGCGCCCTGCTCGCCGCTCCCGGAAGGCCGCCTCCCGCCGCCCTCCCTCATCACCGATGCCGCTGCGTAACATGCGGTCCGCGGCGTCCCGCGGGACACCACCGCCGGACCCTAACGAACGCCGTCCCGCTATTTCCCCTTCCTGATCAATACTCGCGTCAGTTCTGAAGCCGACGTGAATGGCCTACTTGTCCTGAAGCACCTCGTTTTCCGTTTCGCAAGTGGCGAACTCCCTGACGCTGTGCTCCCCTTCGTTGCAGCGGTGACTCTCCTCCCGCTCCAGCTGACTTCCGACAAGGTTCGCCCGATCGTCATCGGGTCTGTGCTTTGCAGTATAGTAACGAAGGCAATGATTTCTGCCGCTATAACCGATTCACAATCGGTTCTTTCGCAACATCAGACTGCCAATGGTGTCAGAGCCGGGTCAGACTCTATTTTCAACAACATTTAAACAATATAATTTGACGCTTTCCCGCCACCTTGAATGACGCCAACGGCCCCATAGACACCAACAACGCCTTCAATCGTGTTGATCGGCAGTCTATGCTTGACCACCTCCCAATGGTCAGAGAGAAACTTTATGGTATTAATATAACGGGCTTCCGCTGCAGAATCCGACTATATTTGTTTGCGATTATGCCCGTAAATCACCAAATACCCTGACAGTATCCCTCCGGTAACCTGTACCAAGGATTTACACTGTAAGAAGACATCATTGCAACTTGTGCACTGTACTCACGCACCAGTGTAAAAGCATAATATCATACCTCTTTGTCCTAGCCAATGACATGGATCCATCATGGCTATCTCCCGTGGTTCTCGAAACATTTCGCACCCACCAATCAGCAACCACTTTATGCCTACTTGCCAATTGGACCAATGGGACTTTGCCATGATGTTCGTTGCTGTCTGTTATACTGATGGACCTTCAGAACCTTGTAGTTTGATACCTCTGGGTCGCTTTTTCTAGAATACCTTTGAATTCAGTACCGTTTAGTTACAATTTATCTCTGCTGGTGTTGAGTACTTTTTCTATATAAACCCTGGTCTGATGTTCCGGCCTGTTTACCGGAAGCATCAACCAACAGTTCAACCATCGATTACCTTTTGTGCGCTCAACACCCCACATTTGGTAGCATCGCATATTCGTTTGTCAGTACTGCGAGTTCTTCCAATCCGACAGTAAGTTAAAATCTCTATTAGATTTGACGTTCTGCCCGATTGCAAGCAGAGACTAACATTTTGTTTTTTACTCTGATTCTTTTTGAATAACGCTCAGTGCCGAAAAACAAGACTTCCAGGGACCGCCCCTCGTCGCCTGACGAGTACACCGAGAAGGACTTACAGGGATTTTTCGAGGAAAATTGTCGAGAAGTAAGTAAGTTCTGTTACGGTCAAGAACCAAGGACACCGACTAGGATCGAAATCGAAGAACCGAGAACCCCGCAGCCTCCCGCTTTCGCACTTCCGTCGGCCCTTCCACCGATACCAGCGCTTCCCGAGATCCCCCGCTCAAGGCCCGTCAAATCAAGGAAGGCCAAACCGACCACCAGGCCTACGATTTCGAAGAAGGGCCTACCTGTTCTTCCTGACGCCGCCTCTATCGTTATCCAAAGGACAGCCAACCATCGTATCCGGAAGTCTGTCAGGAGGCCTCGAATGACCAAGAACCCTCGATCGTCTCCTTTCCACTGTCGTCACTGTCAAGTCACCTGCACAGGCCGCGTGCAGTACTTCGAGCATCTCCGTTCCCGCAAGCATCAGCACCGCGCTGACAAGACAAGGCACACCTGCAATATTTGCAAAATAGAAGTTCCGAGCAAGGCAGACCTTGAGCGCCACCGTCTTGGCCGTCGTCACCGCGAGACTGCTCGTAAGTCTGAGTAGCTTGTATTTGAATAAACCTATCCTTGTCGAATAGGAAAAAAAAACAAAAGTTGCTTTCTCAACCGACTTCGTTTGTGCTGTGTTCACCCTCCCGCTGTGGCTACCTTACAAACTCGCTTTCCCCAGTTCCTTGCAGTAGGACTTGTAAGTCCGTATCGCCGCCAGGTTCTAGACAGGAAAACAACCGTTTGGTAAAGCATCGGAAGGAGGGCTACTATAGCACACCCGACGTGACTGACGTCAAACCCTTACGTCAGAGAAAATCAACTTTCCCAAGTTATCGACTGGGATTCGAACTCGAGACCTCTCACTGGTCTTTCGCTGGTCTAGCCAACTCGGCCACAGTGCATACCGATTCTTACTGGCCAATTTGAAAAAATTCTATTTAAAGAAAAAAAAACCCAAAACTACACGTGTGACTCTTTCGACCAATAGGAAAGGACAATGGAAACTTCGGGCATTACTGTAGAGTCTCTGGCACAGGCTGTAAGCGAACTTCAACGCCAGCTGTCAGAGGCTCATAACCAGATCTCCACAACAGAACCAGCTCAATAACGCTGCTCGCAAGGTGGGAGCTCTCGAGAATGAGCTTTCTCTCGTCAGGATCAATGCTAGTAGCTCAAATGGTCAAAACGAAACCAAGGACGCCCCTAAGAAGAACAAGCCGGGATCATTCAGCGGAAAAGGGTCCGTCGGGAGCTGGTGCGTGCAGATGCAGAATTATCTTGGTGAAGCAGATGGGCAAGCTACTATGAACATTGCACTAAGCTATCTCTCTGGAAATGCCCATGAGTGGTGGATGGTCCATTCCAAGAGCGCCGCGGGGCAGGAGATTCAAACATGGAAGGAACTGAAGACTGCCTTCTCAATCGCTTCGAGACGTTAAACAAGGAAAAAATCGCCCGAGACAAGCTGGCTCGCTGGAAACAAGTTAAAGACGTTACTGCGTTCAATGAAGATTTTAACAAAATATTGTTGGATATACCAGACATAGGAGTCAAAGATCAGATTGATCGCTATTCACGCGGCCTGAAACCGTACATTTGGAAAGCCTATGCACGAAAGAATACTCTAAGCTTTCTGATTTAATGGCAGATGCGGAAAGAATCGAAGCTGCTTACAGGCGTTCAGGGCCGTTAGGTAACAACAAATCGAGTACAAAATCGCTGAACGGAAGTTCAAGTACTGGAAATAGTGCTCCTGTGCCATGGAAATTGGGAACGTGGAAATGAAACCGGGTATACAGTCCTCAAATGTTAACTTACCGAAATTGGATCAAGCAGAACGTGAGAGATGCATACGTGAAGGCCTCTGCTTGAGATGCAGACAGAGAGGGCACATTGCAAAAAACTGCCCAAAAGCCCGAAGGAACTGACTGAAGGTCCTCAATCAGTTCTGGATACAGAAATCTTATTGTTTCAACAATAAGATCCCAGGAAGCATTTAGGGGAACACCAACCCCAACTTTCCAACGAAATCATAGAGGACTTCTTATTGTTAAAGGAGTCATTTCCAATGGACCAGCAAAAATTCTCATCGACCCAGGTGGTGAGATCAATTTCCTCAGTGAATTGTTCTGCGATTACCATAAGATTAAAACAAGAGAATCAGCAGAGCTTGCCGAAATGGCGAACGGTGCTAACCAGAAGTTGAGAGAAACAGCCGGTCCGGCAATCGTCCAAATAAAGAACTACACAGAACCACTGTACTTCGCCGTGAGCCCCCTCAAGAGATATGATGCAATCCTAGGAAAGGAATGGTGTGGAGCCCATAGAGCAATTATCGACTCTTCAAGCAATCAAGTTTCTTTCAACTACAAGGGTGAAAAGTACTCCGTCACTGCCAATGAAATGACAAAGCACCCTTTCGTTTCTGCAAACTCAGTACTTACTGATTTGGAGAAAAAATGTAGCACTTATGCTGTTCTAATTCGACCACTAGACTCAAATCCAAATGTTCCAGATTCTTACCCAGAAGATATTCAAGGTGTACTGAAAAAGTATACAGACGTTTTCCCGGAAAAACTTCCGAAGGGCCTTCCTCCGAAGCGAAAGTATGATTTCAAGATCGAATTGGAAAAAGATGCTAAGCCACAGAAAAAGGGTCTCTACAGACTTTCAGGAAAAGAAATGATGGAGCTTCGTAAACAACTAGATGATCTACTAGAGAGTGAATTCATTAGACCAAGCAAAAGCCCCTGGGGAGCGCCAATACTCTTTGTAACGAAAAAGGACAGCGGTTTGCGTATGTGTGTGGATTACAGAGCACTTAATCGGCTTACTGTAAAAAACAGCTACCCCCTGCCGCGCATCGATGATATCTTTGATCGACTTAAGGGAGCCAGGTACTTCTCGAAAATAGATCTGAGGATGGGTTACCATCAGATCAGACTGGAGGAATCTTCAATCCCTCTCACAGCGTTTCGAACCAGATACGGACATTTTGAATTTCTCGTACTACCTTTTGGATTGACCAACGCACCAGCAACTTTTATGAATCTCATGAACGACATATTCAAAGATGTCCTGGATGTATTCGTTATCGTTTATTTAGATGACATTCTCATCTTCAGTAAGACATGGAAAGAACATTTAGAACACATTGATGTAGTACTAGAGATTCTGAGGAAGGAGAATCTGTTCGCAAAATTGTCAAAATGTGTCTTCGGTGTTAAAGAAGTCGAGTATCTTGGACATGTAATCTGTCAAGAGGGAATTGCTGTGGATCCCAACAAGATAAAGGCAGTCATGGAATGGCCCTCACCAAAGAACAAGCAACAACTTCAGTCATTCTTGGACTCGTCAACTATTACAGAAGATTCATAAGAGGATGCTCATTGGTTGCTAAACCTCTTACAGAGCTGACGAAGAACGTTTCATTTCTGTGGACAGCTACTCAGGACAAATCATTCCAGACCTTGAAGAAATCGTTATGCAGTGCCCCAGTCCTTCGAACTTTTGACTCTGAACTTCCAATATATGTCACTACAGATGCCTCTCAGTACGCAATTGGAGCTGTGTTGGAACAGGGGGATCCAAAATCCAGAAGACCAGTTGCCTTTGCGTCTAGGACTTTGAATGATGCTGAGCAAAATTATGCCGCTCATGAGAGGAGCTCTTGGCCATTGTAGAGTGCTTGAAATGGTGGAGAGCATACCTACACGGAAACTTTTTCACAGTTCATTCTGATCACTACCCTTTAAGATACCTCGAGACCCAGGAAATCTGTCCCAAAGACAGGTTAGGTGGTTGGAAAGATTAGCGAACTTTGATTTCAAAATTATACCCATCTCCGGGAAAGCAAACATCGTTGCCGATGCCCTGTCAAGACAACCTCAGAATTATCCCTCACCTAAACATCGAAACAGAGAACTACTCAAGGAAGTGATAACAAAGACATACCTAGAATCGAACAATATATCCGTACCTTATTTTGCGGATTCTGAGCTAGAAGATCTGGCCAAAGATTACAGGCTAGATGAAAACCTGAAAACCCAATACAAAGATCCAAAGGCACCTTTCGAAAAGAAAGGGTTGCTTTTACTAAGGAACGGAAAGATTTGCGTACCAGAAGGAAAATTTAAAGTCAAGCTATTACATGACTACCATTCTACTCCAAATACTGGACATTTGGGAATTTCAAAAACAATCAATAGAATATCACCGAAGTTTTACTGGAAAAACCTTCGTACAGATGTACTTCGATACGTTCGTTCTTGCCACTGCCAAAGAGACAAACCATCCAATCAGAAACCCGCAGGTCTTTTACAACCTCTTGATCCACCGAAAACCAAATGGACTCACATAACGATGGACTTTATTACACCCCTTCCAAGGTCAACGGAAGGAAACAATGGCATCTTAACTGTCGTTGACAGATTATCAAAGATGATAGAATTATACCAACCAAGCCCAAAATAGATGCTCCTTCAACTGCTAGGCTGTTCAAGGATCATGTCTACAGAAACCACGGAATTCCGACGAATATCATTTGTGATAGGGATGCTATTTTTATGAGCAAGTTTTGGAAGAGTCTGTTCCACCTTCTGGGTACCAAGATATCCCCTTCTTCAGCATACCACCCACAAACAGATGGACAATCTGAGATTATGAACAGAAAGATCGAAGAAATGATTCGTTCTTTTGTTAGCTTCGACAAGACAGATTGGGACAAATACTTGGTGACTTCGAAGTTGCTTACAACTCATCTATTAATGCCACTAAAACTTTCTCTCCGTTCTTCCTCAATTATGGAATCCACCCTAGAACTGTCCCTTTGGACATACTCTCCGCAGACAACCCTGCTGCGGCACAGTTCCTAAAAAACATGCAAGAATCACTGAAAAAAGCCCAAGAACAAATCAAAAAATCAAATGAATCCACTGCCTTGTATGTCAACAGAAGTAGAAGACCTTCTTCTTATAAAGTTGGTGACAAAGTCTGGTTGTCCACAAAAAACCTAGCTTTTGAAGATGGTGCAGGATCTCGAAAACTGAACCCAAAGTTTTGTGGTCCATTTCAAATATCTGAGGATATAAACGGAGTTACGTACCGTTTAAATCTTTCCCAGCCAATGATCGACAGGGGAATTCACAATGCTTTCCATGCTAGTCTCCTTAAGCCGTACTTTGAAGATGAATTCTATCGCCAAATTCCGCCGCCACCACCTATACAGGTTCAAGATGGACATAAAGAATACGAAGTCGAATCAATTCTCAGTCACAAGAAACAATACGGAAAAACAAAATATCTCATTAAATGGAAAGGATATGCAGATCACGAGAACTCATGGCTATCAGAAAATGAACTGAAAAATTGTCAAGATCTGCTATACGAATACAAGAATCGGGGCGATTCTTCTTCGTAGGGGGGAGTGATGTTGCGATTATGCCCATAAATCACCAAATACCCTGACAGTATCCCTCCGGTAACCTGTACCAAGGATTTACACTGTAAGAAGACATCATTGCAACTTGTGCACTGTACTCACGCACCAGTGTAAAAGCATAATATCATACCTCTTTGTACCTAGCCAATGACATGGATCCATCATGGCTATCTCGCGTGGTTCTCGAAACATTTCGCACCCACCAATCAGCAACCACTTTATGCCTCCTTGCCAATTGGACCAATGGACTTTGCCATGATGTTTGTTGCTGTCTGTTATACTGATGGACCTTCAGAACCTTGTAGTTTGATACCTCTGGGTCGCTTTTTCTAGAATACCTTTGAATTCAGTACCGTTTAGTTACAATTTATCTCTGCTGGTGTTGAGTACTTTTTCTATATAAACCCTGGTCTGATGTTCCGGCCTGTTTACCGAAGCATAAACCAACAGTTCAACCATCGATTACCTTTTGTGCGCTCAACACCCCACAATATTGCTAGCTAGGAGCTAACTGGTTGGTCCACTCAGGCCACTTGCAGCGACGTGCGCGACAAAACAGAGTGTCCACACGACGACCAGGCTTGCTACTACTGTGCCTATAAAACTGTGTACGGATAACTACTATTGAACGTATTGATTTTCTCCGCGATGCAGGCCAATAGACTCTCTATGAGGAGGACGACTGCAGGGAAGGGTAACCCAAGGAATCAAAGGCCAGCAGTCGAAAGTCAAAATTAAGTGCCTGTGTTTATCGGAGGGCGGGGGTAGTCGACGCGACAGTTTTCACTCCAGTTACTTTGTTGCGGGGCGCAATTGCAGCAATACCGTTCATTTTCCTTGTGGCTCGTGTTAATTTTTACTCATTACAGCATGTCTACTGTCAGCTTGGCCTTGTATGCCTTTATAAATCATGAAGTGCGCAGAAATAAATTAATCATTGACGTTTTTATTAGTCTATTTCAGAACAAATATCTGTGACATTTCCAGGTTATGAGTTCAGTTCTCTGCTATGTTCTAAAGTGGTTAAATTTCGTCAATTGACTAAATTTCTTAGACAGTGAACAGTTATGTTACAATGAACTGTACAGCTGCACCCGAAGGCTGCCAAAACCATGGAGCGCAACAAGACCACAAAAGTACTAAAGGGGGTGGCTGTGGTGAAGGCTCTCAGCTTCCAACATGAATGCTTGAAGAAAATCCTGATATGCATGCTCAAATTATCAGAGATATTCAAAAATGCATGGCATCTGCGGTTTACCGCGAAGATCTGTCCGACTCTTGCGATACAGCGACAGGATATATGACCACGTAACTAAATGGAAGCCCCTCTACTTACAGAAACAAAGTCACAAAAAGGATTTAAATTTGAACCAAACCTCGAAACAAATTGAAACTAGCACGAGACAGAAGGAGAGTGATGTACCAGAAATTTCCGTAAAAATGCGCCGCCAACTCCAATTGCGGCTGAATTAAGAAATCAAGGTCAAGATACTCCACTCGGTTAAATAAATAAAACGCAAGCTATGCTTCGTGAAATTCCTTTTGTGCCCAGCAATTTTAATGAACTTGCGACTGTGGCGATACGGTTCACGACAGCGAGGATTTAGACCAATTTATTAGGATGACAGTATAAGAAACAGGAGATTGAATATGAAAAACTACAAATCGCATTTTGAAAAAAGGTGGCCAGAAATACGCACACTTGCGATTTAAACGAATCAAAGCATCGCACGCCAAAAGAAATTCATGATCTAGCGAACATATTCTGCCTTGGGTCTGACGCAAAGCGGATAGTTGCTTTGAATACCTTTCTCAAGATTTGTTAAATGAAACAAACCAAACATCTCTCTTTACGTTTAGAAAATGATTCGAGAAGAAAACAGAAAGAATTAAAGAATTACCGTACTCAAAAATTTGAAATTTAAGTATATAAAAAAGTGTTTCTACAGTCATAAAGATAGCCCCTACACACCCCCATATTGAGTTTCTTTGGTTTGCTTTGTCTCTAAATGTTTATTAAACACCTCATTGTGTAGTACGTTCATTGAGGACAACATTGTAAATGAATACGTTTTTCGCTATGGAACACTTTTTAATACTACTACTGTATTGCTCCTTAAACGTAAATTAAAGGAATGCGTCATTTCAGACTTTTAGAGGCCCTGTAGGTGCACTGGATAAGCGCTGGTGCCAGAGGGTATCGTATTGTCCCGCATTCCATAGTCTTATCCGTTCCCTGAATATTTCCGCATTGGAGTGATCCCTTGCGTCGATGTCTTCGTTCAGGAGGTGCCAACCCGATTTGTTACAGAGTATCAAAAGAAGGAAGAGAAATACTTTGCTTAGTTTATCCGAAGCGCTGTCATTTCCCGAGTCACACACATGTCTTTTTGTAGAGTTTGAGAGAAGTTCACTGAGGGCCGGACGACACCGTGTGGGATATGACGAGTCGCCGGTATGTGGGTTGTGAAAAACTGATCAGCTCGAGGCGATGATTGCGAGTGGTTACAAGTGGGGTTTTGATTCTGCGGCAGAGTCCTGAGGCGCGGGAGTTTCCGCTGCGGGTCGATGCATAGGCGTTCTGTTCGTCGCAGGTGATTATGAAGGAATGCAGCCGTGTTAACATTGGACGAGGCCTTTTTGAGACAGAATTAAATGGATAGAGGTGGAATAAGGGATGTAAGGAAGAGAGGAAAACAGAACAGTGGTAGAGCTCCACGTGGATTCCCTGAAGGCTGTATCTCTTGGTCTCTTCCCTCCAGCCATCCGGATCGCCACCCAGCGGGCTATCTTTATTAGAGTAGAGGTGGTAAAAAGCGCAACTGCTAAACACCAAGGGGGTTCACTCAATGAGTCTAATGGCTTCTCTGGCCAATAAGCAACAATCAACTACTCGAAGGTCGCTTCCGGGAAAGAGGAGATCACTATGAGTCTCACGACAGTATGTCGTGAGACTCAGTCTCGTCTCAAAGCATTCTGCGCGGCGGCGATCAACACGGCATATCAGAGCCCTAAATAAATAAAATTTGTGTTGCTTTATTGGTAGAGAAGGGCCAGGGTGGGCGCCTCAGCGATGCAGCGGACGGTAGTCAACGTTGTGGTACTTCTCCAGAATAATAAAGATTGTCCGGTAGGTGTGCAAGCATAGTATAGGCGAAGACAGTAATAAAGTAAAGGCCGCATGCCCAGCACAGCTCACGCAGTTGAACGGCTAGGGCCTTTGCGCAACCCTGTGTACAATACAGTGACGTAAATTACTGCCTTACAGTGTGTGGTGTACTGTACACTGTACTGAGTATATTTGGTTGATTGACACTCCCCCCTGTGGCGCAATGTGGTGTGCGGCAACTACCAAGCAAGGTTCAAAATGATAAAACCCTTTGAAAAGAATAAAATAAATGGCCAATTTTGGAATTTTGGAATTGTTTGGCTTGCTTGTGCAAAAAAAGGGCGCCAAAAACGGTAATTCGACGGCCATCGGATTATATAAGTAACAGGTTGATACCCGCTATTTGGGTTGCTTAAATATTCTTTTGCCGCGGTTTGCTGGGTCTTACCTACAACGGTGGTGTCCAGGAAGCTTTTCAATATTCCCTTGTACGCGTGCAGCGAAGATGGAGACAGGATGGAATGCACGAGAACGGTCGATGAGTTTGGTGCCACGTTTGTCGAGGGCTGATATAGAGAGTCTAATGGGTGAGATAGATGCCCTTGGGAGTGATATCAGTGATGAAGAGAGACTTTTAGAGACGTATGAAAGGATGATACCGCAGTCAGGCAGGGCGGAAGAGCCGTGTACCAGAACGGTATCAGGGAAGGAATGTAGGTCTTCATCGCATAAAAGGATAGGTTTGAAGGGGAGGAAGCAAAAAATGTTGTTAATTTCCCACATACGCCCCGCGTGGCGGACAAAACACCATACTAGATTGAGATTGTTATGTACGGAAGCGGTATGTCCATGGGGGAAAGGAATTCAAAAGTGATAAGTGGTATGCAAGTGTGGGCGGTGTAGTTGGTGTGTTTTCTTACTTCATAATCATCAGCTCCTCTATAACCCCTGCCAGTTACACGAGTCGTGATATGGCCCTGGATACCGTTTTAGTTGCGGTTCCAAACCGTACGGCCGTTCTCCGTAATTGTGTCATCACCTATGGGGAGTCGAGAGGGACATGGAGTGGTGATGCTACTGGTGGAGAGCTTCGAACAATAGGTGCATGAAGGTGATTTGAAAGAGAAATCCGGGACTATCCGTTATGTTAGGTGGACTAGGAGGGCGCGATTACGATTCCTGCCTTGCATCTTATTTCAATATCGACGCGAAAGATCTTCTGATCGGCTTGAGCGGAGACGTGGGTTGCATACCGGCGGCGACTTTTAATGTAATAAGAAGATTCATCAACGAAGGTGTTTCAAGATAATAAAAGATAGGATTATGGCGTTTATGAAGCATTTTAGGAAGCTGAGGCAAGTAAACGCTGTCATTGGCGGTGCCCACCGGGGCTTAAATTTGCGCAAGCCTCGCGAGAATACGTTTTTGCGCGAAAATAGGTGGTCAACTGCTTCGGTGATCATTACAGCTTATATGCATGGGGTTTACAAGGTGCGCTTGTTGCGGTTTATACGTGGGCTTCCGAAAATTGACCATTGCATTGTTTTCGATGCGTCCAGGGGTCTCATTCTTGACAGTGTTGAAACTTGCGCGATAAGAATTTCAGCAGAAACGCCGCACATTTGTGGTGGTCCGAACACTCCTATGTTAGAAGTAGTAGAGGTCTTTCAGATAGTCCTTGAATAAATTAAGTGGCGTTCTTAGTCCGGACGATTCGCTGTTGTGGTTGAATATCTAGGTGAACTTTCGCTACACTTTCCCGAAGCTTGGTTGACACTTTGGCTTCGTAATGGCATCGGCCAAGTTGTGTTGACTTCGGACGAATCTAATATCTGAAATAACCTTATCGCGTAATCCTTCTCTTGCTGCTGCGATATCTGGCATCATCCTTTTTTCAGATGTCCCAGATCCCTTTGAGATGATGTGCAAGAGGGACTTGCTGTCCGTGAGACGTAGGTTTGGTACGCTTCGGGAGACCAAGCGCTCCGACTCCTGTCCCATAGCGATTGCTATATCCGACATGTAGCTGAAGGCAATAACTTCACCAAACATAGCAGACTTGGTGAAGCGGCGTGCCTTGTAAGACTTGAAGAAGGGGGTAATGACAGAGCTGGATGCGTCGCCAAGGAGCACTACTTGCCCAAGCTGGGATGACATGTCACGGTTATTGAAAATTGATGAGTCAAAAAATCCGATGACGCGGAACTATTCAAGGTCAAGCTTTTCAATACGGAGGCGACGTCGATTGTCAACTGCGTGCTTGACGGCCTTGTTCAGTGGGCGTATTTTCGACTGACGTTGGTTCTTGTACATGTCCCCGGTGATCTGAGCTAGCTGAGATATTTCGAAGAGGCGTAGTCTTGAGTTACCTTGTAAAGCTAGCCTCATACAGATAGACCTGAAGTGAGGCAATGACGCGTCTGACGGTAGGCACTCGAGCTTTCTGAGATAATGGCTCTGGTCAATATGAAAGGATCCATCATCCTCCTTAACCACGAAAAAGCCTGTAAACTCTACAGGAAGCTCCTCATCGGCTTTCACCTCGAGCTTCTGACGCTTTTGCTCGGATATCCGTCCGAACTTCTGGTTTCCACATCGTATGACATCGTCAACATACGCAACGCTGAGCCCCGTGGGTACACTGTGAGTAATTCCGTAATACAAGGCAGGGTAGATATGCAGCGGCGTCATGCTGAGTTCTTCGCGGTATTTTTTGTCAATAGTCATGTGCTATAGGGCTTCTTCGTCACATAAGCCATGCAAGGGACAGAGAAGCTTCAAGCATTGGTCATGGTTCAGTTTGAACTCTGGGGCAGGCTTTTCGATGAGTATGTCACGGGTGAGTGGTTCGGTAGATTGGACGTAAGCCTGAGAGACGTCAGTAGTCCAGACATCAATTCCGAAGATAGATGCCGCACCTAAAAGCAGGCGAAGTGATAGCGGTTGTAGGGTTGTTGATGAGTGGATAACGATGTGCTTCATCTTGTGGCGATGTCCTCCGATGACGTATCATGCCTTTTACTTTGTCTTCCCATCGATGGTCGACTTAAGGGAAAGAAAAAAGCGTCCTAGTAGGACGATTGCGTCAGTTGGTGCTTCTTGGTAAGCAGTAGTTTGAAGGTTCCACGTTCTAAAAGAGCCCATGTTTCTGCCTTCTTTGCCTCGGTCATCTCTGGTCCTCTAGCACGATCACCATTTGGATCAAGTACGACGACGGAGAGGATAAGGTCTTCGGTAGGTGACTAGAAGTTGTTTAAGCCTGTCTCAAAATCGAGCAGAAGCGTGTGTGCGATAATTTTGCGCTCGAAGTACGGCTTCACTTGTGCAACGTTAAAAGATGTTGCCGGACTTGAGACTGACTCGCGTACGATGAAAAATTTCTGTTCCGGATCAAATTTTTCCACAGTGATGGGTCCAAGCCATTCACCGATGCTTTGACGAATATGCCCAGTAGTATCCTTTTTGTACACAATATCCCGCCAGTAGCCCTCAAACGGCATGAGCACTGTAGAGGGGAACCAATGCAACATGAGCACTGTAAGGAGACATCAGTGCAACTATTGCACTGTAATCTGACACCGATGCAACGTGTCAAGAGCACAGAGCCAATTAGACGAAGCCATTATGGATACCTGGCATACTCCCAGATACTTTCAAGCCAATACCAAGCAGCAAGTGCCTTGTGCTAACTCGCCAATTGGATCAATGTAACTCTGCCATGATGGCCAGTACTTTTGGCCTCACCGTAATATGCTAGGTGAACTCTCAGAACCTTGTCGTATTGCGCCCCTAGGGCCGTGCTTCTAGAATACCTTTAAATTCAGTATTGTTTGCCTACTATTCATTGTCACTCTCGTTGAATTCTTCTCTATATGAACCATTGTCAGAGGCTCCGGTCTGCTCCGGAGGCTTCAACCATCAGTTCAACCATCGATTACCTCTTGTGCGCCCAAAACTCCACAGATGTGGTTCTACACGACCTTTTCGCGCCAAACTAACATTTTGTCCCCTGGCTCATAAGCTCTGCCGCTGGCTGGGGGCATTTCCTTGCTCGAAAGCAAGCTTCAGACACAAGTTGGCCATGTTTTTTGCCATTTTTCCTCGCGCTAGTGTGGCAATTCCGGCTATTTCTAGTACTGTCGGGTGACTTTGGTGGGGCTCAGATGGGGTGCGAATCTGAGAAAAATATATAAATATTAAGGCCGATGGCATTAATCCTTCAGGACCAAGGGTTTATTTCATGGCCTTGACTGCAGATGAAAGTGCAAGACCGTTGTCGACCCTTGGATTCGGTGTCATGATCTTACGGAACTCCGTGCGAAGCGGGTCGTGGTACAGTTATCCGATACCGAGGCTTCAGTGAGCTTCAACACCTATGCGGCTGACTTCTACGTCCGCAATCCTTGCGTGGTTGATGAACTTCGGGTCGAAGGCAGAGCCTCTGTCGGTGAGATTCTTGTTTGGTAGTCCGGTATAGATGCTCGCCCAACATTCGATGATATTCCGCCAGATATGTTCCCTGCGCACATTTGAGAGGAATTGGGTTGCGCTGAAGCGAGCACCATCGTAAACAATATGAAGTACCGGATTTCCATCAATGTAGATGATGTCCAACAGGATCCGTTCGTTGAATCTGGCTTCTTTAGCACTGAAAGAGACGCGGAAGCGAGTGGTTGCATGCTGAATCCTTTGGCGAGAGTCGCAGCGTTTCAATATCCCCTCAAGTGTCCTTAATGTTTCGGGAGTCGCTTCTTCAGGGCGTTAGCGGGAGATGATGTTGAACTATTTCTTCCACGAAGGATGGCACAACTGGCGGTGGAGTCATGTAAGGTGCGCAGTGGTCAAGTAGACTCGGATGTAGGACCGAAAGGGGACATAGAGGTAGTCGCTCGCGGATCTTTTCATCGGAATAGCCCAATGTTCTATGTATGCAACATGTCCATCAGCAAGCGTATGCGATGTGCGATATACGAACATGTTGGAGACAGTGCAAGAGGTCAAGGACTCCCTATCGATAACTTCCATCATCAGGAGGGTTGGAATGTCAGCATCAACGATGTCAGTGTTAACCAGGACGCGAGAAGCACAAAGTTTGGTCTGTAAAGGCAATTGAATGCATGAGAGTGTTTAGTAGGAGGCTTCCAGGACGCAGAATGTGCTCTGGCAAGGAATTATTTTCCGTTTATGTATAAGAGAGCGTTCAGTATCCGATTCATTTCCTTGCGATCGACGACGTATTTGGGGCACTAATTTCAGCTACAGAGCCAAGCGGGCGGCGAATTCAGATTTCTTTACTCAATTCTCCAACGAAGTGTCCATCATGAAGATCTGCTAGTCTTCTTCTGGATAACGAGTCGGATAGGGGTGGATCTCCGTATCCACGGTGACTTCAGTCGGGGCGAAAGGTTAGGGGGTCGTTTGAAAAAAAGGAATTTGCTGCATAGTTCGTGACGATGTGACGATCATCTGCTGCTTCAGTGTGTCCCACGTCTTCCTCACCCTTGATAAAATCGGCGAGAAAGTGCACTGAGGACTTCCTCGCTGCAAACGAATCCTTTCAAATGCTGCGACTGCACCTGGCGCGTATCGATGCTTGGGGCCCAGCTTTGAGCACCAAATTTCCAGCAATCGCCGTAGCACGACTCTTCGTTGGCGTCGGAGGCAGTATACTTGTGAGGCGGACACCTTCCATCATGATGTCCCAAATGGTGCCTCGGTTGGGAGCTCATGGGGCGGTGAGGATGACTGTGACTTAGGCAGGGGTTTTGACTGGAGCGGGTGAGATGTGTAGCATGTTCTTCATCCCTTGCGACTATGCCTGTCATGATGTCGTCTCCTGTATCTTGGGTGCCGGTGCGAAGCTCAATCTGACGAATATTCTGGATGGATTCGTGCAAGGTGGTTGCGAACTTGTTGTAAGAGTATTCTTGTAAGGTGATTCTATTAATCGTAATACGGGACCAAGACTGTAACTACGTGACTGCCTTGCGGAGGCAGTTGATCTTGTGGGCATCAGTGGGAAAACCGCGAGGACATTGCGGTACCAGTGCATTGATGTGCTCGACTAGCTTTGTCAATCCAGGGGATACATCGCCAATGTCCATCTCGCGCATGAAGTTGCAAAGGGAGGAGTGTCTCCAATGTACTTTTGACTCGAAGTTGTCTCGCGTCACTAACGTATTCGTTGAGCATGACCGAAACAATCTCACGGTACAACATCGACTCGCTACAATCGAAAGAGCTTGCGGGCTGTGCCGTCATAGCAGTGAATGAAGAACTCAGCCTTCTGCCCGGGGGAAAGGCCCTACAGACGGGAAGCTACTCGGTACAACTTAAGGGTTTTATGAATGTCTTGCGACATATCGCCGAAGAACTTCATGTCCTTGAACATCTGCTGGATGTAATTGGCCTTACCAGCGTCGTCTCCGCATCTTTATCCATGCGATTCTGAGGCTCTAGGGTGTCCTACAGCGTGCGGCGATGGTGGGAACTTGTGGAAATTCAGCGGTAGATCCGTCTTCTGAACGTCGTAGCGGGATCGCTGGAAGAGCCGTAACTGGAACGGGTGAACATGATTGCGGCTGACCGTGTGACCGTTTCTAGCTAAATCTAAGGATCTGCGCGAGGCATAGCGATTTCCGGCGGTGTAGGGCTCTCGCTTGAGTCCCTTAGGCCAAAAACTCCTTTGCGGATTCCCCCTATATGGATCAAAGAAGCATCTTTGATATCCTTGTACTTTCCAATAGAAGATAGAGCGAATTAGACCTCACAACAGATGAAATAACTTAGCCATGCTATGATTTGAAATGCACTTGTCGTTCTTCTCTGACGTTGTCAGAAGAAGTCCATTCGTAAACTCGTCCGGTACCTTGCCAAACGAGAATAGCTCTGCGACCGTAACAAGAACATGTAACGTGAAAATGGAATAACTGAAGAAGGTCCCGTCGAAAATAACGTGCGGGGGCAGGGGGGATCTCGGAGAAACTCGGCCACTTCTTCGCTTTCGGAGGCATCCCACACCTTTGCAGGTCCCAATATGTTTCGTCTTTCTCTTTATCGATTGAAAAGTACTCAGAGATAGACTTCGCGGCATGTATTCATCGGTAAATTTCCCTTTGATCAATGCGGCAGTGATCATTCGGAACTATCTTGCTCTTCTTCAACAGGCACGACGCGACTAATTTTGGTGCCGTATTGAAACGCTCAAGGCAGATCTGCTATGTTGCAAACGGCACGAAGTTGACAAATTTGTAAGGAGAAGGTTATATGGAAAAGAATTGAGCGCACGAAGAAGACTAGGAAGGAAAACGAGTCGAGAGAACGAGCCTCGAACCCTGATTTTCGTGGGATCCTGTCTCGTCTCAAAGCGGTCTTAGCGGCGACGACCGACGAAGCATATCTGAGCGCTCAATAAAGAAAATTTAGGTGGCATTATTGTTAGAAAAGGGCCGGGTGGGCGCCTCAGCGATGCAGCGGACGGTAGTCAACGTTGCGGTACTTCTCCAGAATAATAAAAAAAAGATTGTCCGGTATTTGTGCGAGCTTAGTAGAGGCGAGTACAGTAATAAAGTAAAGCCAGAGCGCCCAGAAAAGCTCACGCCGTCGAACGGCGTCGGCGTTTGCGCAACCCTGTGTACAGCACAGTACAGTAAAGTAAGGTCTTGTATTTTTCGCTCATGAGTCAGTAGGCGTACCCTGCGTGGTAAACGAGACGATATGTGTTAATGTGGTAGTGAGTGATTCTGTTTTACTTCTCTTTTTCTTCCTCCCTCCCTCTTTTGTTCTCCGTCGCAGATCTGACGTTGCTTATATCCTACCAACAACATAATACGCTACACCAAGCCAAGATATTAAAGACCTTTCGGAATTACATCTTCCTGTTAATAGGAAGCGAGTACATTACTTCTCAATGCGTTTCACTGTAATGGGTTTGTTCCCACACTTCATATGACATACTTCCCATGCTGATCCTTCGCGCTCCCGCAACCGTTCACATTCTGTAATTCCATGGTGCCACGCCCCTAGTATCACCGACACAGGGCTGCTTTACGGGATAAACTTTTCACTTGCTACTGTTAGACTACATTTTATTTCAGTATGTAGCTATCTATAGTTCCATATAAACCCTGATTTGGAGCGCCTTTTGAGCCCATCCAGCCTCAACCAAAGTTTCAACCACAGTTTAACCTAGATATGCTCGTGTGATCTTAACACCCTCACCGCCCCATCCTCATCCTCCTGTTGCCAACCACCCCCCCACCTCCTTACTCAACAATGTCCCCCTGTTCCTGACCATCTTCACTGTCGATCCCGCTTGCCACAATACCGCAAATTTCAATTTGCCAACCATCGTCCCCCTCCTCCTCGCTGGCCGCCCCACCTTCATCCTCCTCTCGCTCATCATCGCCGCCCTCCTCCGGGGTCTGCCAAATTACACCCACTCCGCACACCATAGCCGCCCTTCTCCTCGCCGGCTGCCCACGGTTATCCTATTCTCGCCCAAAATCCCTTTCATCGTTCCGCTCTCCGAAACAACGCCGATGTCATGTCGCCATCAACTTCCGACATTTCTCCGCTCGCCGCTACACTAATGGTCGCGGGTTTCATCATTTTTGCTGATCCGTCTTCGTTGCTGCCTCCCCCTGTTATGATCGCTCGCACGGCTGCCGCGTTCCGGGTATGCCTTGTGCGGCGTGTCGCACGGTCCTCACCACCCTGTCTTGTGTCATTCCTCCACCATCACCCTGCTCTGCTCTGCGCTCGTCTTCGAGACGAATCGGATTACAGACGCCATGGCACTTGGGAACTCAGCCCTCGGGTTTTCCCTGCGCTGGGGATGTATCAGATGATAGAGTGGATAGAGGGTGACGGGCATGAAGATATCTTCTAACAATCGATGGCAGAACTTCTGTACTTCCTTCAGCAGTGGGGAAAACCTTCTCCACTGGCTCAACCAATTCGACCGAAACTCTCCATCCTCCAACTCACCGCTGCCCCCCGGTTTTTAACGCAAGATTCCCGATGTTCGTGCCATACAACTCCATTAACCTCACAGCGAGTGTATCAACCTGCCCACATAGTTTCCGCACAAAAAAGCATGCCCATGCAGGTGACACTAAACCCGGCCGCTCTCCGAATACGCAGCATACGTTGTGTTCTATAATATTGCCCTTATTTTCTTCCATCCTATCATGAAGTACAGAGATGTCCTCGCCCTCCTGCATTTTACGAGAAGCTCCCTGGACTCCTGCAGTTGCATTGCTGCTGACTCCTTTCCCAGCGAGGACTGCAAGCGCCGCGACACACCGCGAAGAGCACACCACAATCTAAATGTACGTAGCGTCCACGATTTGAGCCTTGTCCCTCACACTCTCCAATCTTTGGAGCCGTATATCAACCCGCTTTCCTCGTAAACTTGGTCCATGAATAGTTGCAATTCCTTTGTGCACTCCATATACTCCTTAAGTAGCACTAAACCCATTAATGCCATGCAGTAGTCAACAATCACATCGGAAACGTAGTATTTTCTCTTCGAAACTCGAGCGACACTTCACACTCACCCAACCTGAAAACCATTATCTAAAACGAAAAGAGGATCAATTCAAACAAATCTTTAGCTAGTTCACAAATATAGTTATTTATGAACTGATTCCAAACCCTTCTCGTAAAGTCCACTCCAATATATGCAACCCAAGACGAAAACATCGAGTGAAAATGAAGAAACCCAAACTAGACACGATGTGCAAAGCTGGAAGATCAAACGCTGGGAGAGTGTACCTCCTGAAAGCAGCGCGCGAGCCATAATGTGCAAACGGGTGGTAAGGACGGTACACTGGGAATCCATCACACTAAAAATATTCTTCTGCTGCTCGCGCCGGGCTACAATTACCTTCTGCCTTTTCTTATAATTTATCTTGAGGTCCTCCATTGCCGAATGCACGTTTCTCAGAACAGACTGGATCATGGTGCCTTTAATTCCGATTTTGAAAAGGATTGACAGCATGACATGGTACTCGGCGAGGCGCAAGTCTTGGTAATTACAAACGATTTCCATCTTTATTTTGACCAACTTCTGCTCCAAAGAAGAGCCTTCTGCATTCCGAAATCGACGGAACAATTCTCCAAAGAAACTGTTCTTGATGGTTTTCGCAGAGCCCCCATGTCCATCCAGAACGGAAAACATGAACTGCGAAAATGGAACGGTTTTGGCCACAACATACGCTCCTGTGTGTTCGATGGAGCGACAAAAAACGGTTCAGCAAACTAAATCACTAAGTTGACGGCTTCTTCATCGATATTCGGACCTTAGTAAAGTCCACAACCTGCTCGACAACCGACTCTGAACGGCCGGCGCTTGCATTTGACGCCGTGGATAATGTCTCTCAGGCGACAAAAAAGCATTTCATGACGCTAAACGATGGTATGTAGGGTGTTAGACAAAGATAGGATAACGGGAAGACAAGAAAAGCTGGTGGTTGCAAGCGAAGTGGGATGGGTGCAGTGTGGGATCGAGGAGTTGAAGCAGAGGGCAGTGTTCAAGCACAAGTCAAATGTGTAATGACAAACTGTTGACGCCAACAGATTTTATTTTATCGTAATTTAATCAGTTTTATAACAGGGTGTGTCGTCCGGGCAACATCGAGCCGTTTCCAATAAATGAAAGTTTCAAAAGCTTCACAAAGTTTGGGGGCGCCCTGAAAATTTCAAACCGTAACACTGGACTACCCCCCAAACGACCGCGTCTAGGGGGTCATGGTCGGTTTAGCTCGCGAAAATGGTACATTCAACTTGATCAATGCGATACGAGAAGACTTGGTTTTCAATTCCTAATAGTGGGGGTGAACAATGCCATACACTAAGCAGATTATCAGAAAAACCCATTAGGTACGGTCAGAACCAGTAGTCAGTCATTCCACCCTGCCTAGAAAATGACCTCAATGCACCAACTGTGCATTGATTTGATCAGTCTATAGACTCTGTTCTCGTCAATTTTGTCCCAACAATCCGAAATACAATCCACTAACTTGGAGGTCGTTGTAAACTTCCTTACATTAGCATAATCGGTCCTAGCTAGTATTCCCCATAGATTCTCGAGTAGATTTAGATCAAATGACCTTATCGAACACTCTTATACGCGAATTTCTCTCTTCTGGGACCATTTTCAGCAGCCTTTGAAGAATTGGCAGGACAATTGTTTTGCATAAAAATCCAATTAGCCGGCAGTTTCTTTATCTGCCCAACCCAGTAACTCCTTCTCCAACATAAACACGTACTACTCCCATTTAGTCAGACATAAACTTGCGCTAACTTAGCCTTTCGTGAGAGCAAAATGCTGCCAAAACCCTAGCCCAGTATCCCCTTTGTTGGCTCTTCGATAAACTCAGTTCTTCCCTTCTTAAATCATGATAGTATCATTTGAGAACGTCAGATACATCCCAATTTAACCGCTTCTCGTTGCTCCAAACCACTCGGCCCCACTAATTTTCGTCCTTGTCTGAATGGCACCTTTGATTCGGGCGTCTCGGTGTCGCTGCAGGAGCGGAGGCTGAGTTTTGATTTCTTTGCAGCATAAGAAAGCTGTCCCGCGCAGATACGCTCACGTTCTGCTTGCTGAAATAGGTAGATCGAGCTGTTTTCGCAGCGCATGGAGGCTTTTGGTTTAGTTAGAAGCCGCTCGCAGCATCCTTCCTTGGTCCCTAATAGTTAGTTTACGTCTGTCTGACCTGAAATTGTGCGTCATATACGTAGATGGATCCTTGAGGAATGCAGTGACTAACGTTCTCGAGCGCTTAATCTGTCTGGCAATTGCCGAAATTGAAATACCGGCCTGCTTCAGACTGGCACCTTGATACCGCTCCTTGTCTGTTAGTTGAATACTCATGGGGATGCTTTTCGTTTGTTCAGATCAAATGAGACAATAAAATTATGCAAAGGGAGGTGGAGCTGAGATAATGCTATGCAAAGCGATAAAGGAAGAGTTTTGACTAGCTGTCTTGCGGCATCACTCACCGCCATTTTCAGGACCAATCCATTTATTTCTGCCATATAAAGTTAAATGAAACTTTGTCTACAGTCTATTATGTTTTTGGACCAGTCTGAGTCGATTACAATCATTATTTTTTTGATTAAAAACAAGAAACATGGAGAAACTGCACTTTGGGGAGTGTCTCATAACAGCAGTCAGGAGTGTCTAGAGGAGGCTTTCAACCCGCTCATAATACCAATTTTATGAAGGGTTCCCGATTCAGGTAATGTATGGAAGATTCGCTCGGCTGTACAGTATCGGAAACTCAATTACGACACCCCCCTCTTTGTAAATAAAAGTAAAAGAAACCCTGCAATTGATGCGAAATTCTACCGAACATGTTCCTTTTATAAATCATATAAAGGGGAAAAAATTCAAGAACATTAGCTGATTGTTTTTAAAAATAATTGAAAAAAGCTACCAGCGTGGGGAGGGGGAAACTTGATTACGACAGTTGATCAATACCTGCAGAAATTGCAGCGTTCCCGCCATCTCTTGGCTTCAATAGTACTGATGACCAGGCCATGACCACTCAAAGAGCCCGGAAACAATCACAAAATGGGCAAAAGGCTAGGTTTGACGGAAAGAGAGAAGGGAGGAACTATTGAGGTGAATAAGCTCAAACTTTCAATCGCAAAGATCGCGAGGTGAATGGATCGGTCTCGATAGGTTGTCAAATTGTTTTAAAGGACAAAGAAAACTATTAAATTCGGAAGAAGGGAGCTGGAAACAAGAAACTGAGTTATGGATATAAACGTCCTCTTTTTAGAGAGGCTTCTAAATTGCTCACAACCTCAAACAAACTCAAGCACGACCTCTCTTTGCCTGTCACAAGCCGCCGAATTCGTCAGTGACTCTCTTCGGCGCCTAGCTTTAAGTTTAAAAAGCTTAAACGATCCCCAACCTTCTCCACAAGGCACATCAAACCCCGTCTGGATCGAGTTCGGGAAAGGCACAGCTGGTCATCGCAGCAGTGGGCTCGACTGGTGTTTCCGGATGAAAAGAAGTGGAATTTAGATGGATCGGACGGTTATGAGTCTTATTGGCATGACCTTCGCACCGAGGAAACGATGCTGTCGCACCGTCAGAATGAGGTGCGGGGGTGATGGTTTGGGCGGCATTTTGTGAAGGTGAATACCGTGAAATTGCTTTTCTAAATGGCAAACAGAACGCGTTGAAGTATTGCACGACATTGGAGACTTATTTGCTGCCTTTTGCGACTCTACGCTGCAAGAATCCTGGCAATTTCAGCAGGATAACGCTACTATACACAAAGCTATCGCGAGAGTGGTTTGCATCTAAGAATATTGATGTTATGCCTGGCCTGCACATTCCCCGGACTTTAACCCAATTGAGAACATATGGGGATGCTTTCTAGAAGTCTTCACGCCAACGGAAGGCAGTTTGACTCTGTAGCCGACCTGAAGATGTGGAGTCTTATGGAGCGGGCTCAGTTGGGACGTGCGTTGCGTTATAATTTGGTCAAAAGTATGACCAATCGATGCAGGGAGGTGCTGAAGAGTAGAGGAAGGAAGACCACGTACTAAGACTGACTTGTCTCAGTTCCAATGTGGTAAAAGTGCTCCCTGTCGTAATCAGGCTTCCTTTCCCCTGGTAGCCTTTTCGAGTCTTCTTTAAAATGATTCTCGATTGTCGTTGAAACTTTGCTCCTTTACAATATAATATATAAAAAGAATAGGTTCGGCGTAGTTTCGCCGTAATGGACCGATTTTTTATGTTTTTATGGACAAAAAGGGGGGTGTCGTAATTGAATTTCCGGTACCGTATCCACGCCGCTGGGAGAGCGGTGAGCGGGACAAGTCACTGGATAACACTAAATAACATTCCTTACAGGGCCGGCTCAATGCCAGCGAACAGACATGCCGCCTTCCTACGGCTGGAGTCGCGAGGAGGGTTCATACCTTCTGCGCATGCGGATATTGCTGCATTGAGGGAGGTGAGTGAATTGAAAGCACGTACTCTCCTATCAGAAGGCGCGAGGGGGTTGACGAACGTGACATCGAAGAAGTCTGTTCCTCCGTTGCTAGCAATTGCCTGGACATCTGTCCTTGTGGGGTAAAGCCCCTGTCGCTGCTCGATGGCAGGGTGATGGGCTGCTTTCTGCAGGTCTTAGGCGAGGAGAACGACTTGACGATCGCGTCGTCGGGTTCGGTGCCCGCCATGCAGGCAGTGCATGAGATAATCCCCGTAGCAGTCGAGGAACTCAGGGCATTTTTGTCTCGGGCACGGAGTGTCCGGGGCGAAAAGCGGGACTTGAAGGTAGAACTGCAGCCACACTGAGAATTCAGGGGAGTCAATACTAGTCTTGAGGCCGGGGCACGGAGCACAATACACCCATTCCTTTGCGCCGGGAAGGCCCATAGAAGCCCGGATGCTCGCCTCCGTTGGTCGCCGAGGGGGATCTCTTCTTACTCTGTGGCATGGACTGCTTCTGTTCCTTCTGCGAGGGGTTTTGCTTTAGCAGAATACAGTAAGGAGTCGTGAAGGCAGGCTGAGGATCGACGTATTCGGTGGGCGCGAACTGCATCATCGTACGTCGCAAGATCCGTGATTGGTGCCGGCAAGATGCCAGTGGCCAGCTGTTGGCAGCCGCACTGGAGTCAAGGAAAGCCCGCCCCGCGGTGTTTTTGCTGGTGGTGTTTATTAGGAGTGCGTGGATGACGTCAGCGTTGGAGGGAGGACCCTAGGGAGCTTAGCGCGTGTGCCGCTTTGCCATATGACCCCTCCTTGGCCAGCTTGGCAGAAAATGTCGAATGTTCGCTGAGCCACCGGGCTTGGCGAACATTCATGCCTGTTCCCACAACGTCTGAAACTCCTATGCGTTCCAAAGCTCGACCCGTTCTCGCATTGTATCAGCAATGGAATGGTATCGTTGTTCTTCAGTACCGTGCTCTGTGTATGAGGTGTTGGTCAACATGACGGCCGGAAACAAGAACAGCTTGGTGGCAGCGGCAATCGCGGACGGACTACCGTACTGACAGGCTTGTGCAGCGTCCTGCATGGTGGTGGCATAGGTCCCTGCCAGACAACCACGGAACTTGGTGGGATGTGTGCCATGACTGGCGTGTGCGTCGTGAAAATTTGTCCGGGTCGATAAGGGCTGTGCAAGGGTTTCTGCGGGCTGCGTCGGCACGACGGGTTGGGCTGTGGGGGGGTAGAGAACAGCGCGGGACAAGGTGGTGACATGCAGAACTCACTTCTGATTTTCGTAGACTACAGCAGGGTGCGGAGATGTTGAATTTGAAAATTAACGACGTTTCTAATTTTCGATTTTGAACTATCAAAGATTCATTTCGAAAACCAATTGGTAACGGTCATCGTAGTAATCTTGCTTATTTCCAATGAAAGCTCTGCATTCCAAGACATAAAAACATTTAAAGAGTGCTCATCAGGACGTGCATCGCGATCGCTTCACTCCACAGCAACTTCACAAAGTTCAAATTTATTCCCTGTGCCATTGCCCAGCCGCCGCATGCTCTATAACGGTTCACAGTCTACGTTTTAACATATTTCGCAATGGACATGCAATTTTCAATGCCCATCCATCAAGACCCTCACATCATCCTTTCCATCGTCGACAAGGCCTGGGCAGCCGCTAAACTTCCCAAAGACGACATCACGGTGCCGGAAAATACCGTGTCCAACACTGAAGAGGAAGAAACCAACACTCAAACAGAGCAGGAGGACGACACCAAGTGGACTTACCTCGGCTTTGATCAGTTGCAGACCGGTCCTAATCAAACATCAGGAGCTACTCGAACCACCTCAGTGACGTCGACACAAGTGAGGTAGGTGATCTAGTTGCTTTGGTGAGTAGTTTCTGTAAAGTCTCCCTCTCAAGCTTTGTCAGACCAAAAGTT